>CM076581.1:972961215-973613437 GCA_034641835.2 Pinus albicaulis | reverse complement strand
TCACCACTTCTTTTGCTTTGTCCATCATTGCAGTGGAGCCATCTACCTCCAACTTGTAGAGATTCTTAACTCGAATCCCTATCCTCTTGGTTTGATCTGTTTTTTTATGTCACAGGAAGGCTTTTCCCTCGCTGAAAACAACGTCATAACCTCTATCCTCCAACATAGCGACTGAGACCAAGTTCTTATTCAGACTTGGAACATGCATAACATCTTTCAACAGAAATGGTTTACTTGACTCCCTCTCAAAGGTAATGGTTCCAATGCCAGTCGCACTGTATCTACCATCGTCGCCCATCTCTATATGCATTTGGAGATCCTTCTCCTCCAAGTCACTAAACAACTCCTTGTCTCCCATCATATGGAAGGAAGCACCACTATCAAGATACCACACCGATCCCATTGCGCTTGAAACCAAGCATGCGATCAAAGAGAAATCAAGTTCAAATTGTGAGGCTAAGGCCTCACTCGCTTTAGCTCCAACAACCTTCTTGTTCTTCTTTTTCTGTGGGAAGTTAGTGGCGAGATGCCTATGTTCATGACAGTGAAAACACTTACCCTTGGAAAAATCCAGCTTCTTACCTTTAGCCTCAGATTTTGGATGGGATTTCTTCCCCTTCCCTTTCCTTGCTTTGGTAGCCAAAGCGCAATTCTCTTCATCATCATTCTTCGATGAAGATCCATCCCTGGTATTCTGCCTTATCTCCTCCTGCACGAGATCCGACCAAAGTCGCTCTCAATCTGGCAGTTTCTCCTATCCATTGACAGAGACTTCGTAGCTATGCCAACTCTTAGAAAGCCCAAGAAGAGACAAGCTCACTAAGTCATCATCCGCAACAGTAATTCCCACACTTCCCAGCTCATCCCTACATTGGACAAACTTCATGAGATATTTTGGAATATTGTCGCCCTTCTCCATTTTGATTTTCCTGAGCTTATCTTTCAGCACCAACTTCCTATGGTCGCTGCTACTTTGGAAAAGATCTGTCAAAGCCTTCCACATTGCAAATGGAGTGGCTTTCCCATGAAGGCTTGACACAATATGGTCTTTCACACCTTCGAACATAATTCTTCTTGTCTTTTCTACCTTCTTTTTCCAAGCGTCAAGTAATGTAGCATTGCTAGAAGTAGGCTTAGGAACATCGCTATCGATGAAATCCTTCAGTCCATTATCTTCAAGCACTGTCTCCATCCTATCCTTCCAGGCTATGTAATTCAATCTACCCTCAAGGGAATACTCCAATCGCAACCCATCGAAAGACATTTCAATGAATACTCAATTGTTGCACTAAGAAACTTCTACAACAAATTCGAATTTTCCACTAGCACAAAACTCAGCATCTCTTCACAATTGCAATCTCCAGTGATTAACACTGCTCTGATACCATGTAGAAATTTATTAATACTGATATTATTACCGGATTCTCCTGACCTAACAAATTAATCTTATGTTAAATACATAATCCTTCCACTTAATTCTTTGCGGAAATTAAATCGCCAATTGCAAACACATGTGAAGAAAATCAATCACACATAAACACAATTGTTTAACGGGAAATCTTAAAGCTAAAAACCCCAACTATCATATATTATGTATATCAATGGATCATGTAATAATATCATACAAATCTTAGTACAATCAACAATCATTACACATTGTCATGCAGAAATTTCCATATCTATGCACCAATTTCTTGCCTCCTAATAACCTGCCTCCACTGCGCAATCCCTGCTGAAGAAGACCCCTGAATGAATTGGAATTGGCCTTGCCTTGACTACGCAATCCTCATTGGCATCTCCAATGTGTGTCAGATGCATTGAATGCATCACTATAGTCACAACAGATAGTCCATCTCACCCTTTCACCTATCTCTCCACTGGGTCTCCACTGGAAATGACATGCAAGTAGTTAACTGTTGTATTTGTTCAGTTGTTAGTGAGTTGTTAGTTGTGAATTAATTAACTAATTAATTCACTAAAATCTTACTAGTGTATATTTTAGTTCGATTAGATACAACTAGCTCAACTAATTTTAACTCACTTAACTGAGTTAAACTAAATAACAACTCCCATAACTACTCTTCCAACTCTGTCACAACTTTGCCACTTCAGTTCTAACTAAGTCCTCCATGCATGAGCCACCAATAACCCTAGGAATTGTGTAATTCCTTCAGCCCACTAATTTTCCAAATATGTTACTGAAATAAAGTGCTCTAAGAGAATAAGTTGATATTTAGCTAATAATAATCGACATGTATCTATATTTAGATTGATGATCTATAAATAGACTTCGCCCAATATTATAAAAATAGAATTTCATCTATTTTTCACATTTGACCAACCATATACAAATAGCATCCTGAAACTTATAGAATATGTTTACCATGTCTAAAAATAGACATACACCTAAAAATAGCCTGTGGGCCCCACTTAGTGAAGGTGCTTACTTTTCACTAAGCTCATCATCTTGTTGAATCTCAACATCTCATTTTGAAATAGTTCCAAGGTGTCCTTACTAAAGAGATACATGAATTTACTCCTCATAGAGAAGTGGATTTCTTTGTTGAATTAATTCCAGGAGTAGCTCCAACATCCAAGAGTCCATATAGAATGAGAACTCTGGAATTAGTTGAGCTAAAGATACAACTCAAGGAGATGTTGGACAAGGGCTACATAATTCCAAGCATCTATCCATGGGGAGCACCAATTCTATTCGTGAAAAAAAAGGATGGTACACTTCGGATATGCATTGACTATAGATAATTGAATAAGGTAACCATCAAAAATAGGTATCCCTTGCCACCTATTGATGATTTATTCGATCATTTAAGGGGAGCCCCAATATTATCCAAAATTAATCTTAGATTAGGCTATCATCAAGAGTGAATTAAGGATGATGATCTCCATAAAACAAACTTCAGAATAAGGTATGATCATTATGAGTTTCGGTAGTTCCCTTTGGGCTTACCAATTATCCTATGACTTTTATGTTCCTTATGAACAATGTGTTGCACCCTTACTTGGATAAGTTTGTAGTTTCTTTTGTTAATGGAATTTTGGTCTATTAAAAGACCAAGTAGGAACATGAAGATCATTTGTATGCAGTACTATATTTTCTAAGAGAACATAAGCTTTATGCAAAGCTTAGAAAATGTGAATAATTTGAATTAGGTCCTTCATGGGACTGGAAAGCTATTACAGGAGGTTCATTAAGAACTTCCTAAGATTGGGCACCCAATTATTGCATTGCAAAAGAAAGGGTAAGTTTGATTGGAAAAATGATTGTCCAATGAGATTTGATCAACTACAATAGTTGTTAACTAATGCACCAATACTAAGAATAACAGATCCTAAAAAGGATTTTGTTGTATGCATAGATGCCTATAAGGAGGGACTTGGTGGACTAGTCTTCATTCAGGAAGGCCAAGTGTTTGTTACGCGTCTAAAAAATTAAATGAACATGAAAAAATATGTAACTCATGGCCTAGAATTGGTTGCCATCATCCATGCATTGAAAATGTGGAGACAGTACCTTATTGGCAGAATATTTACTCCAATGATTGATCATGGAGGGTTGAAATATTTTTTTGATCAACCTAAATTAAATGCAAGGAAAACTAGATGGTTGGTCACACTCATTGAGTTTGATTTTTAGGTTAAATACATTAGTGGTCTTATGTTATGACCGACCTGGTCTTCTGTTATGTGAATTCTAATTAAGTACAATCTATGAAAATGACACTTTTTTTCATGTTAAATTTATGTTATGCTATTTCTGCTAAAGAAAAGTTAGTCGCTTATGATTATTCATCTTCGATTCTTCTTCTGTTGTAGAGTCTAATTCATCCTCCTTAAGCTCAAACTCTATCTTCTCAGGTTCCTTTGGTAGGACTTCATGTTTAACAACATCTTTCACTTCTCTAAACACCACATCTCGGTTGTACACAACCTTTCTTGTTTCTGGGTTCCAAAGCTTGTAACCCTTTAAACCATCCTTATACCCAATAAAGATGCACCTTTCAGATTTATTATCCAACTTGGTCCTTTTCTCCTTTGGAACATGTACATATGCATCACATCCAAATACCCTTAGATGTGAAAGAGAGGGTTTTTTACCAGTCCATACCTCATGTGGGGTCTTATCCTCCAACGCTGATGAAGGTGATCTGTTAACTAAGTAACATGCAGTCTCCACTGCCTCTACCCAGAATTCTTGTCCTAACCCGGTACCACTGAGCATGCTTCTTGCCTTTTCCATCAGTGTTCTATTCATTCTTTCTGCAACTCCATTTTGCTGAGGTGTGTATGGAGTAGTCTTCTTCCGTGCTATACCACACTTCTTACAGAACTCTTCAAATTCCTTCTTGCAGAACTCCCCACCATTATCTGTCCTTAGTGCCTTTATCTTCTTCTCTGTCTGGTTTTCCACCAGAGCCTTAAATTCTTTAAATTTGTCAAAGACTTCAGATTTCTTCCTCAAGAAATATATCCATGTGTTCCTTGAGAAGTCATCTATGAATGAAACATAGTACACAGACTTTCCCAGTGATGGAACTGACACAGGCCCAAACACATCACTGTGCACAAGTTCTAATATCTTGTTCGCCCTCTTAGCACCAGAAGGAAAACTCACCCGATTCTGCTTCCCATATACACAATGTTCACAGAAATCAAAATCTAGAGAGCAATTAGACATACCTTCTACCATACCATTTCTATGTAGTATCCGAAGGCCCTTCTCTCCAATATGTCCAAGCCTTTGATGCCATAGCATGGTCTTTTCTCCAGAGACAACTAGGCTTTCCGCTCCACTTTCAGGAACCACATAACTATTACACCCATCAATAACAGTGCTACCTTGTAGCTTGTACAGAGTTCCAGTCCGAACTCCCCGCATTAATACTAGTGCTCCCCGAACCATCTTGCAGGCATCTTTCTCGAACACTGTTTTTACACCTGCATCATCCATCTTGCTTACGGAAATCAGATTTCTGGCCAATGCAGGAATATGCAGAACACCAGGAAGTGTTCTAATCCTTCCACCTTGCAGCTTCAGCTTGACCTTTCCACGTCCGACGATTCTGGCCTTCCTATCATCCCCTAGAAAGACATCACCACCATCATATTTCTCATACTCGCAGAACCACTCCCTATGGGGAGTGAAGTGAAAGGATGCACCTGAGTCAATCAACCATGACTCATGATCTACATGTGTACTTGAAGAAGAAGCCAAATACACATCCCCACCTTCATCCGAGGTGGTTTTTGCCTCTACAGAAGGAGCATCATCAGATCCCTTTCCTTTCTCAGGAGCTTTAGATCTGCAGTCCTTTTTGTAGTGCCCTTCCTTTCCGCATTTCCGGCATACCTTTACAAACTTTATAGGAGATTTAGATCTCCCACTCGAAACCTTATTCTTGTTTATGTTTTGGGACCTTCCTCGTACAGATAAGGCATCTCCATTCTGGCCCTCCATATTTCTCCGTCTCATTTCCTCCGACAACAAGGCTGAGACAATGTCATCAAAATTCAAGGTAGTTGTATTTCTACCTATTGCAATAACCAGACTGTCCCACGAGTCTGGTAGAGAACACAACAAACTGATGCACTTATCTTCATCTGAGATTTTAATATCAACAGATGACAGCTGACTTACCACAGTATTGAAGGCGTTCAGATGATCTGTCACTGAGTCTCCATCCTTCATCCTCAGGTTATATAACTTTTTCCATAGGAACAACTTATTCACTAGAGACTTATATTGGTACAAAGTCCCAAGTTTTTCCCACAAATTCTTCGCCGTAGCTTCCCCAGATACATTCAACAATACTGAATCTGAGACACACAACCGTATTGTGCTCTTAGCCTTCCGATCCAGTTTCTTCCAGTCTTCATATGACCTTGCTGTTGGTTTAGTACTGGATCTATCACGATTGATCTTTATCCACCGGCGGATCCTCCATCTTGACTTCCACAACTCAAAACTCGACCATTAAATTTCTCGATCTCTATCTTTGCGCCGGTCGTCATCTTCTTTCATAAGAATGATCCCTGAGATCTCCCCGCGAAGCGGGGGTCTACCTCGGGCCGAGAGCAAAAACCCTGAGCGCAAGGCGTCCCCTTGAAGCCGAAACGGCTAAGATACCAAATGTAGGTTTTAACCACGAACGAAATTATTTACACATGAATATTATAACGAGAAAATAAAAAGCCAAGGAGCATAAACATAAAACGGATAAACACAGATATTTTCCCCTGGATCCCAAATCGGGATGACCAGCTTGATTTTTCATTATATTCCTTTTAGTGTTACAACACATATATATACATGTCAAAGCATACATAAACCCTAATCCATTAACCCTGGATTAGAACATATCGTATTTCTCTTGACCAGATCTACAAAATACCAGGGGCTGAAAACCATCGTACCCCAAAACCATGTGAAAACTCATGCACAAAACATGGGTTGGTGCGCCTATGAGTGGGTCCGCACACCAAAACAATTTTCGCCGAGGCGCTGCCCCAGACCCCAACAGTGGGGGCTGCCTCCCCCCTTGTGACCCCCCTGCTGCGCCTGGTGCAACATACAGCATGTGGGGCTAGTCATGGAAAGAATATAACACATACCCAACACATGGAAACAATACCTTATATTGTGTACTTCATTCGTGACCTTAAATTATTATTTTGATATATGAATTAATTTTATTGTAACATTTCCTTTTACTATTTTTCAGCATTTCATTTTTATTAGATAAATTTTGAAATTATATTTATTATACTAATGTGTCATCTATTAGACTGCCATTTTATATTATTGCATAATCTAAGACCGCTTGGAACTAATCAATTTTTACACTTGGAATCTTGGAATTTTATGCCACTTTTACACATTATCATTACCATGGCCAACATAAAAAAGGCACGATTGAATAAATCTTATATATAAGTGCAAGGAATAGCCCCTTAGGCTATTAGAGAGTAGCTATATATCCTAAAGCAGGAGGATTAAATATTTGGGGAATGTATTTTTTAGTTTTTTCTCAGTCACAGAAATAGTTAGGGAACTAACATCCTTTTGGCATCGTTGCCTGGGAATTCAAATTATTTTGTGTTTTCTCATGACTTATGGTAACTGTATTCAACCCTGTCTTATTTTTGGGTTACATGACCATTGAAATATTCTTAACATTTTGTATCTTTTTACTTTACATGTTTCCGCAACTTAGGAAGAACTAGCAAGAAACTAGGAATTCTTAGCCCAAGAGGATGAGCGAGTGCAACCTAACCCGAACTGCCCCCATGCCAAGAAAGGTAGAGATGAATTTTTTTTCTATGAAGATGTATATTTGTAATAGAATTTAGTGTTATAAACAGGTATGACCTTTTATATTTCAATTGATCATATCATAATCTATAATTTTTTGGTGACTCCAAACTGGATACCCCTTAATGAATCACTAGATATACATAAGGCATAACTTACCCAAATCTCGAAGAACCAAATATTTTAGTGAACACTGAAAATAGAAGGAAACAAATAGAGTAGTTTAGATAAATACACCCTCAATAACCTAACCCTAGAAAGTGTAAAAACCTTCAACCATCAACCCCTTCTTGAGAATATGAAGGAACATATGGTTCATAATAGATTCAAAACATATCTAACCCAACCTCTATTTTTAATTTCCCTCCTAGGGTTAGTCTGATAGCTTCTCCTTACCAATAATTATGTAATATTCATTTTTTTGGTGTCACCTATGACAGGGTTAGGATGGACTTCCAGAGTTGGGAGCAGACAGGTCACAGGCACAGGTTTGTGTCATCAACAGGCCCAAAGGCTTTTTAGAGGAGTTTTGAGGAGTTTCTATGAGGACCGGTGGCATTCAATTGATACATTTCATCAGCACACCATTTCCTTTCGTTCCGGTGCATCCTGACAACTTTTGAAAAACCGAGTTATTTTGGGCTTAACTCAATTAATTACGCTCAAGATGGCATTCTAGGAGAAATACATGATAAAACACCTTAGTGTAATAGCTTGTTGGAACCGGGATGAGAATACCTACATTATGGGGTGGTTGAACATGAGTTTTAGTGATCTAAGGAGACATGGTAGATGATTTACTCTTTCCGGCATTAAAAAGGAATATTTTAATTGGAAAAGAAGAGGGAAAATTGCTCCATGATTAAAATAATAATAAAATAAGGCTCTAGAAGGATCCATGAGATCTATAAAAGAAGAGCAGGAACCCATTAAGGAATATCTTGGATTTGATCTATTTTCTTTTATGTGAGATTGAGAACCAAGTTCTCTTCTCCATTGGTAGCCCTAGGATGGAAACCCTCAGATGTGTTGACGAGTGTTGGATGGAAACCCAACTCTCTTGAGGAGACTTCATTCAGGAGTTTGACGGAGCTTTAGGGATATTGGAGTGAGGGTCATTCAGATCCTCAATTAGTTCTTCATTGCCTTCAATGATTTAGTGGCAGATGTTGCCGAAGGGGAAGTGCATCTGTTCAGTTTTGGGAGGCCAACGCAGTATTGTAGCAAATCCTTGTGGCCAGTTCTATTTCAGTTATCTCAATTATTTCTCATTTCAGCATGTAACCTGAGTTATATTATAAATAAAGTTGAGTTATTTCATACATTGTGGTGTTATGGATTTGCATGTACTTGTATGTTTTATTTTACATGAAAATCTTCTGTTAAATGCATGATAATTTAATGGAGAAATTTTGGTTGAGTTAATTTCTGGAAAAAAATCATAAAATATCCCATTTTGGATATTATAGTGGTATCAGAGCTAGTGATATTTCTAGTGTGAGGGTTTACTTTTCAAATTACCAAAAAATCCAAATTCAAGGGTTTTACTTCAACACAATTTCAGAGGAAGATCGATGGTTTATTATTTTGGGGTCAATTTTGGAGGATCGTGATTTGGCCAAACCATTTCTAGGTTTTAGTCGAATTGGCTTGAGGAGTTTGGTAGTAATTTTTGAGAATTTTCTGAGCACTGGACTTGGGTGTTTTGGCCAATTCATTGCAGCAACTAGTGTAGAATTGTTGTCGGAGAGCATTTTGCTGAGCCAAATTTATATTGCTGGGGAAAAACTTATATTACAGGGCCAAAATTATTCTTCTATGGAGATTTTATATTGATGGGCTGAAATAAATTGTTGGGCTAAGTTTATTTGTTGGAGCCTAATTTATTTGTGTGAGCCTAGTTCATTTGCTAGAACCAGTTTTATCTATTGGGGCTTGATTTATTTATGGGGCCAAGTTTATATGTCATAACTCAGTTTGTATTTCGAAGGTTTTGTAAAAGATTTATCTCATTTGAATCGGTGATTTTGCAGTGAATTTGTTGAATTGAAGAGTAGGAGTAGTGTGGTACAAATTTATCTGGAGCAGTGTGCATAGTTGTGCGGAGTAGGAAACTTGCACTAAATTGGGCGTTCTGTATCTTCTAGAATCTACCTACGATTTTTCTGGGTTTTTCTAGGTTTTGTGAAAAGAGTTTGTGGTTAAAATTTCATAATTTTCTAGGTTATATTCGAGTATCAAATCATCATTCTTATAGCAAGGAAAATCATTGGTTTAGTGGATTTTAACACTATTTGAGCATTTTGGGTCAGTTGGAATTAGCCCAAAATATTTATGGGTTTTGTCGGCCATGGGTCAAAGAGTTGGCTCCTAATTTTTAAGAATTTTTGGGGGATTTTGGGTGCCTCAAACATACATAATTAATTGGCAACTAGTGGGGAATGAGTAAGGTTAAATTTTGGGTCCCGAGTGACCTGTAGAATTTGCCAAAATAATTTCTGGGTTTTTATGGGTTGGTGGTGGAGAGCCCAAGATTAATTTGGTAGAATTTTTTGAGAAATTTTGGAGCTCAAACAAGGGTTCCTTCTAGCCAGAAGTTGTTGAATTTCTAAAGTTAGCGCAGAGCTCGAGGAGAAATCATTTCCTTCCATCTGGGGTAACATTTTTTCTCACCTGAGATTGTTTAGATTTCTTTGCTAGGATGAATTCAACTTGTTGTGAAAAAATGATTTTTCTAGAGCCCAATTTATTTTCCAGGGCCTAAATTATTTGCCAGAGCTAGATTTATCTATTGGGGCAGGGTATTTTAATGAGAAATGTAGCATATGTACCAACATGCCAATAATGCATCATTTCTATTGGCATTATTTTCATTTCCGATCGATGGCTTGACATTGTATTAATGTATGTAAGGTGTTTTTGTGGTACCTTTCATTGTTATAATAACTTTGTATTGTTGCCATAAACATGGGTTTTTTAAAATACCTCCTAAACCCACATGGCAGCACAACAGTTGAAGCCTTGAACCATAATGTTTCTATGGACCAAGAACCCCAGCATAACAATAGACCTTTCTCAAATGGGGTCTATGTCATTCTTCTAAAGGGGAAATCTAGGGACCTATAGAAAGAACCAGAGATAGGGCACAAAATCCTTACGCTTGGGACAGATGTGAAACACATGAAGATCACATGGAGAGTTCTTTCTAATCTTGAGGAACTTGAAGAAATCCTTTCCAAATTAAATCATTCAGATGGAATAAAATTAAGTTGGGCATTAAAACCATGTATGTTTGCTCTCATACAACACAAGTTCTTGGAGGAAACTTGTGGAGGGGTCACACTTCCAATTGCAGCTTGTCTCAACAACATCATGAGACTAACCACCTGTACAACCCCTTACAATGATGACATTATGAAGAGAGATTTTAGAATGATGGTAGGGACGTTTCAAGATTTGGAAAATAGTGCAGGTTGTACCTTTCAGCAGAATCTTGTGGTTTTAGAAGTCATGGCCATGACTAGGACTTGTGAGATAATGCTTGATCTTGAGTGTGATGGCTTGATTCTACAAATGTTCCAATTCTTCTTTAGCATTGGGAGGCATTATACTAACACAATCATAACACATATTCAGTCCATCTTGTCATCATGTATGAGAGATCGTGATGCCATTTGCAGGGAGTTGCGGGCTAGACTGTTGACCATTTGGAGGAGAGAGCAGTTGGTCTCACCTGCTGCTTATGAGCTAGCCCTAGGGTTGGTTGAATATAACATTGGGCTATTCAGGAGACAGATGATGGGGGAGGATCTTCTCCAGTTAAGTGGATCAGGGAGCAAAAATGAGCTGATGAGGAAGGGACTTTGCTTCATCTGCAAAGAACCTTGGGAGCTGGGTCACTCATGCCTGAGAGATGCCAACGAGGGAGAAAATATAGAGTAGGAGGAAATTACTTCTGTATATCAAGAGGTTGACTCTCCTTTGGATGAGTCCATGGGGTCATATGAGGACAGTAATGGGGAGCATGAGCAGTCATATGGAGTTTATGAAAGTAGGTCGTATTTGTATTCCATTATGTGTGATGAGCAGTCAGAGAACTCTGTGGGAGATATTCAATATGATGAGTCACTTTTGATGATTCAGCTAGAGCAACATATGGTGGAGCATGAGTCAGCTGAGGAGGAGGCTATGCACATCTTGCATAATATTCATTGGGGGGAGAGCTAGATGGAGGCTCACATTGAGTCTGTGAAGGATATGCGGCTAACCTTAGAGACAGTCATTGATGAGGAGCGGACAGATGCACGACCATCTAGAACGATGACAGTAGTTGCATATACTTATCCTCAAGAGATGTTGGAGGTTGATGGGATAGTTCTGTGAGAGGCTAGTAGACAACATGAGTATGACATTTCTAATCAGGAGAGGGAGGAGCTTTTGGAGATGGTGGTGCATCCATCTTTGGGTCAACTCATTGATGAGGTGTCGGTAGATGTAGATACAGTTAGCAGGACTGCAGTACTTTCAGGGAGAAACACTCTCTAGGTGTACATTGATGGGGCTTGCAGCATATCTTACCCACTTTGGCCTATTATAGAGAGAGGGGCCTTATTTTTTAGGCAGTTCTCATTGACATGCGAGACATAGCAACATGAGTTGAGTATGGGTTGGTCACAACACTCCAGACGTATTTCGTATGTTGATGTCACTAAATTGGATTCTTCTTCTGGGATAGATTGATGGGATATCATGAGTTGGTAAACTATTGATGGTATGATATTCTGCGTAGGGAGAATATCAGAGTAGGGGCCCTTACAAATGACAGTTGTGGGAACTTCCAGTTGGCACTGGTGCACAGGTCGACAGTTCTTCAGGATTCCATCCCGACTTCAGGAGAGCAGGGTTAGCATGAGATCGAGTCAGGAGTTGGAATGCAGAGAGGTGATGAGTTGGTATCCTATTGATAGAGTATCATTCTTAGTTTTGGGTACATTTCTGCATGAGCACTTGGACGAGAGAGATGTTACATATTCCATTGGGCCATGAATTGTGGACCGACAGTCCATTAGTATTTCAGTAACACTAGCTCAACATCCACAGATCAGGATTGACCTTGGCCTATACTGGAGGTTGGATTTGAGAGAGTGGCTGAGTTGGTCCTCGCTTCATGGGGTGACAAATATAACTAGAGACAATGCGCAATCTGATCCATGGGATTCAGGCGATGATTAGCCATGGTGGCAAGGGACCCGAGTGGATTGATTGATGATAGGCATGCGGAGAGATTAGTTTGGGATCCCGGCATTGAGGGGAATGTTTCGGGTGACTTGAAACAGAAGCATAGTAGCACCCAGGGGTTTGTATGGGATCCGGGCATTAGGTCTCAATTGCATCGGGCCAACAGGGTGGCCCACATATTTGGATTTCTTTAGGACAAGCAATCTTGGGGTGGAAGGTCTGTAATATTCTTTTTTTTGGTGTCACCTATGACAGGGTTAGGATGGACTTCCAGAGTTAGGAGAAGACTGGTCACAAGTATAGGTTGTTGTCATCAACATGCCTAGGGGATTTTTGGAGAAGTTATAAGGAGTTTCTATGAGAACTGATGGCATTCGCTTGATATATTCCATCATGCGCACCGTTTTCCTTTCATTCTGGTGCATTCCGACAAGTTTTGGAAAACTGATTTATTTTGGGCTTAACTCAATTAATTACGATAAAAGTGGCATTCCGGGAGGAATACATGATAGAACACCTTAGTGTAATAGATCGTTGGAACTAGGAAAAGAATATCTACATGATGGGGTGGTTGGAAATGAGTTTCGGTGAGCTGAGAAGACATGGTAGTCGATTTACTCATTCTAGCATTAAAAAGGAATATTTTAATTGGAAAATAAGAGGGAAAAGTGCTCCATGATTAAAATAATAATAAAATAAGGCTCTATAAGGATCCATGAGATCTATAAAAGAAGAGGAGGAAGCCATTGAGAATATCTTGGATTTGATATATTTTCTTGTATATGAGGTTGAGAACCGGGTTCTCTTCTCCATTGGTAGCCCCAGGGCAGAAACCCTCGGGTGCGTTGACAAGTGTTGGACGGAAACCCAACCCTCTTGAGAAGAATTCATTCAAGATTTTCATGGAGATTCAAGGATATTGGAGTGATGGTCATTCAAATCCTCAATTAGTTCTTCATTGTCTTCAGTGATTCAGTGGCAGTTGTTGCCGGAAGGGAAGTGCAGCAGTTCAGTTTTGGGAGGCCAACGCAGTATTGCAGCAGATCCTTGTGGCCAGTTCTATTTCAGTTATCTCAATTATTTATCATTTTAGCATGTAACCCTAGTTATATTATAATAAATCTGAGTTATTTCCTGCATTTTGGTGTTATGGATTTTCATTTACTTGTCTGTTTTATTTTACATGGAAATCTTCTATTAAATGCATGACAATTTAATGGAGAAATTTTGTTTGAGTTAATTTCTGGAAAAAGTCATAAAATATCCCATTTGGGATATTACAAATTACTAGCTTCTCATCCTCCTCCCCCCGTCATGAATTCATGGGTCAATGTCCGCTACTACCCTTTGAATTAGGAGGCGATCAATTACACAATTTACCTGATAAGTATGATAAAAACTTACCTAAACTTGATAACAAGGGAGATCGTACATCAAAGGAACATGTCATCAAATTATAATATTATTTTGAGACTATTAGACCTAAATATGATGACATTTGTATGATATTGTGTGTACAGATCCTAAAGGGCGATGTGCACAAATGGTTTAGAACCTTGCACCTTGATTCTATCAATTTGCTAGGTTGACTTGTCAAACTGTTTTTGAGTCAGTTTGGTGTTAAAAAGAGTAATGCGCTATAGCTAAATGAATTTGCGACCTTGAAACTTAAACCTCATGAATCTATCAATGAATTTAATAAAAGGTTTGATAAGTTTTATAATTAGCTACTCGATGATATAAATCCTTCAAACATTGCTACCCTGGTGGCATATTCAGTTGCCTTAGATTCCAATCTCTCACTTATGTTAAGAGAACGTGAGCCCACAAATTTATCAGGTTTTTGTGCAGGAAATCCCTTCTGCAACAGAAGCGATCCCTATAGTCCTAATGAGAGAGTCTAGCAACAAACCATACAAATGAATGCATCCTTTCCTAACTTATGTTAGAAAAACATGAAGGAGGATAGATGTCCTACCTCTTTTTGATGCTAATGGTTGCCTTTGATGTCAGCCTTACTTCTTTCACTTCCACACTCACAATATCCTCTCCGTCGATGAAGAAAAATCCGTGCAAGGAAGAATAAGTGGAGACAACAAACGTATACGAAGCATAAAAATATCTAGTATAAGCTATGTAGCAGATCAAGGAGAACCACAATAAACATGCATTAATAAACACATTTATGGAAATGAAACACACAATCTATTATTAATAGAATGATAAAGCGAGCAATACAACCAGAAGCCTTGATGTTGGACGCCTCCTTTAGGTGAGACTCCAAGTCCTATCCTCAACTCATCAAACAACTTCTTCCTTCACAAATGGGCAGCCATTGGGCATGCTTTAGCTCATAGGATGGAAATCAACCAAGAGTGGATGGTAGGGGTTTCATTTATACAAGATGAGAGGGAGCTGAGGATCCATAAAAGGTGGGAGGAGTTCCACATCTTAAGGGAAATATACATGTAAATATTATCCATGGCCATGAATAGAAGGTCTCGCTCCTATCATCGACAACTTGAAACCACGTTTCCATTCTCGAGGCTTCTAGTAAGGGAAGCTTCTCCATTTTTTGGGAAAACTACTTGAAGAGGAAAAATGCAGTTTTTCCTGACAAACGTCGTGTTGCCAGTGCTAGATACATATTTTGAAAAAGTTTACAAGCACGTGTCATTAGGGTGGAGAGCGTGCTGGGCTTGTAAAACAGGTTTTTTGACAAGCTTTCCATTTTTTTTTTTAGATCAAGTCTTCTTTCACATCTTCAGGTATGTTTTAGGCATGTTTTATGAAGAACATATTTTGTGACACTAGTGACATAAAGACACAAAGTGAAGCATGAAACAATAGTGTATAACAGATGCCCCTTAAAGCATGAAGTGATAAGGGAAGTGATGGTTGAAGTGCTTTACAAGTAACGGCAAGGAATTTAGAGAACCATCGTCAGGAAACGTGTAGTCCAAACATGATACAATATATATGACATCTATGATGTTAGTATGCCTAGCAATACATCTCTGAGAAGGCATCTGACAATACATGGACCCACAGTATGGATATGGACGCAACCATCCGACTAAAAAGGATCATGAATATATGAAGACATGAATCCACGCCATGGGCGTATCCATCTGACTAGAAAGGATCATGTGTACAATCATGAATAACTCCAAGAAGCCTCGATTTATTAAAGGAAACCCAGGGTCCGTGCCTCTATCTCGACTCATCTAAGGTATGAATCTGACCATGTGAATAGATGTGTTGAATTCAAACATGGTAGAAACTACTTGAATACCAGCCAATGTTGTAAACCATTAATAGGAACGAGAGAAACCACTAATGACAACGATGGCTCTCAAGGTAGAAAAACACAATCTACGAGTGTGAACAATGGAGCTGAATTTGAACACTCATAGAATCATTCGATCGAAGGCCAATGACATGAACCTATCATCAAATGCGAATAACCTTCCATTGAGGCATGCAAGCTCCAATGTACTAAAAGGGGGTTTCTAGATCATATTCCTGGATAATGAGTTGGAGTTGACAGGAAGTAATCCATCGAAGGAGGGTCATAATGTTTCTCACATAATTTTACATGTCATTTTGTCACCATGACATTTGACTGTTCATATGGGTCTATCACCACCTATATTATGTTCCCTTAGAAGTCAAAACCCTTAATGTTCTGAATCAAGTCTTGGAATTGGAGAAAAGCTCTGTAAAACCCTTAAAAGTCTACCTACATGATTTTTCTAGCCTTTCCCTGCACATGCACTACTATTTGGTCAATAAACTATGGACACCCCCACACTTTTTTCCACTATTCCCTATGCACCCTCGTGAAAATCAAAATAAAAGAAAAAGTAAATTCTAGAAGCCTAGCTAGTCGAATATTCTCCCAACTAGAGGCTTCTGGAGTCGTGATCAGTTCGAGCTTTATCCCTCCACTCATGGAGCTTATCCCTTGGTCCATAGAGCTCAAATCCCTTTATAAGAGGAATCCATCCCCTTATTCATGGATACTGAAACTACCTCTATTTCCCTATAATTTGAGCTCAAGTTTCAGGTTGAAGGGTAGATTGTAAATGAGTTGCTGAAGAAAATTCCCAAGAGTGCATACTTTCTACACTACTGAGTTGTTGTTGGCATGAGAATGATCACACCCTTGTGTCCATAACTCCATGCTGGTATTCAGAGAGGAAGGCTTATCAAACTGAAGGAGAAACGATTGTTCAGGACCCCAAGAGAAATTTGTACGACATCAAGGCATCAGGTTGTAAGATTAGTCTTTTTATTCAAGATAGTAGATATGGATCCCTTTTTCTCATTGAGTTGTTCTTAAGCTTATTGAAATAACATAAATACTTAAACTCGATCACTAAGTTAGATTAGATTTTCTTGATTATTATACTTTGTAGATTCTTTGATCCTTTTGTATTGTCTTTGATTGTAGGTTCTACTTATTGGAGAAACCACTTTGGAGTGACAAGATAAAAAAATACATCGAACGTTTGGATTTCAGGGTAGGGGCATGTCCTCTCTACTTTCCTATAATAATTCTGAAATGAAATTAATCTAGAGAAAAAGGTTTTCAAATGGATGTTTGTTTCTAGCTACTCGCTGAGTACTAGGGAGATCGCTCTTGTCTGCAAGAGGGATTAATCTGCGTAACATAATGGCGACTCAGCTAGGGAACTAGAGCTTAGTTTTCTTTATTTATTTTCAGTTTGAATTTTAGATTTTTCTGATTTTGACTTATATGAGTCGGGTTGGGTAGAAAAATTTTAAGAATCCCTAAAAAAGAAAGTTGTTTATTTATTTATTCCAAGGTTTTTCCTTGCCTTCGCAGTTTTCAGCAGAAAACAGTGCAAAAACCTACGCAGGTTTTAGTTCAAAACAGTATGCATGCACTCTGTCTTCCATTATAAATTGCGCACCCCTGGAAAATTTTAAAAAAATAAATAAATTTCTCTTTTTTAGAGCTAGATAACCTGATTCTTTATGTTTGCCCCGATCTATCTTAGTTGTTAAAACTTGTGTGAGAATTTCTTTTTAGCAACTTTTGCGTTTGTGTGATTTATCATCCCATTTGCATTTTATAAGTGAGAGTTTTACCTACTTTATTGCTGCGCCATACAAAGATGCCTTCATTTACATTAGCTTACTAGTATGATGATATTGTCTTCTTGAGCCATTAGAATCATTGGAAACCTTACTTTTATGAAAATTGATTCCTTTTTCATTTTCAAATCTGGAAGAGATTTTAGATGACCGAAGCCTGATATAACACCAAAGCATTTTTGGATGTTTTCATTTATGTTGAGATAAGTAGAATTTTTTCTTATTCTGATCACAAACTAGGAGAAAACATCCTCAAAAATTCTAGATAGACTTCAAAATTAGATTTTTTCTTTGATTTTGGAATTTATGTTTTTAGAGTTTTTAGAGATTGTTTTCTTTTGGAAATGGTTTGTTTATTGAATTATAGTTTTTGATTTGATTGTTCAAGGAATTTCATTTCAAAAGAGTAATTGATCATTCTTGCAAATTGAGTTCTTTATGAAAACATCTTCTTTTCAAAGATTTTGTTTATGAATGAAAGATCTGGTGCTTTGAAAATTGATATGTCTCTCAATATTTCCCTTAAATAAGATTCATTGAAACGAAAGAGTTGCACTTCTCATTTAGATGCATTTAGCGTATTTTTGAGTCAGGTCATGAACATCATCAAAGTTTAAACTCCATACCTTTTGTCTTAAGCAACAACCAAATTAATACAATGTGTTAATAAAATCAATGTAGATATTTTACATTTTCTAGGGCTCATTCCACCAACATAGCTTAGGCTAATGTTTTGGAACAGGTTGTAATTAACATTCCAAAACAGTTTAAAAAAACGAGTAGAATCTTGCGGTAGGAAAATCCAATTGTAGCATTTGTGCTCTGGGAAGCTCTTCTTAAAAGAGTCAAGCACGAGATCATGTCGGAACCAGTGAGGTAATCGTACCTATCTCATTGGGAAAGATAGAATATGTGCACGTAATACAAATGGTAAACCTCAGATTGACCATTGTCAAGTAGCCTGGGGTCACTTGTTGGCAAACCTCAGATTTACCATATCGAGGAGCCTTCAAGGGGATTAAGCTTGATACTCTGCCCTTGTGTGTATATCGGATCGTATATTTTTCCCCCAGGTACATTTGTTTCCATTGGTGACCTTAGTGACCATAATATTTAGGATTTTTCCCAAGGTGACGGCGTTGGGAAGGTCCCACTATACCTGGAACAGACGTCGGCTAGACTCACTTGGAATTTTTGGAGGGTACTCTTCACTTCGAGATGGCATAAGTGGAGGGACTTGCACCAGACTGTTTCATTAAGCAGGTTGTCGGGGTAACTGTTCCAACTGCCAAGTTTTCCACATTAGAATTCTACGACATTGGATTTCATCACCAACTAGTGTTTTTAGTGTGGAAACATATTGTTTGTGTGTGGATTGTCTCATAGATTTTGTAGGCATGTGTTCAATTTGATTGTTTCCTTAGCGAATTTAGGTATATTTTTTTTACATATTTTTTTTTATTTCATGTGTTAAAAATTTAACCGTGGCTGAATTACCGAGACACTCCCGTAGAATGCAGGTAAACCCCCTAGGTACACACTAAGTCAATTAGAAAATCTTAATTCTGAAAGAGGCCAACCATCAAGAATCGGATCATTTGAACAAGAGGAAACTTCTATAATAATACATTTTGATTACGAATTAGATCAACCTCAAATAGTAGAAAGTTATCAAGAACAACCAGAAATTTCTGAACTAGTTGAAGTTGCATCTACAACTAGTGAATTATCAGCAACTCAACCCGAAATTTCTGAACCCGAAACTAAATCTGCTACATCTAAGCCTACTTCAGATTTCATAACCCGAACCCTTGGTCATCCTCATTCACCTCGAGTGAAGCTTTGCATCACTGAGAAACTTTCTCCCGGCCTCATTAGTATCGAAGAGATTACTGACGCAGAAGAAGAGGTTATACTTCCTTCACGTCAAGAATCTTTAGATCTAAGGCATAGTGAATCGATTTACTATTATAGCCCTTTTAAACAAGATCCTTGGTATTCTCAGTTAACTGACTTTCTACATAATTCTGGTCTCAATTATTCACCACCTCGTATTCCTTTTTATGCCATACCAATAGGTAGTTACAGACCTTCATCAAACATGTTTGGTGAGTCATCCATGTTTTATTCATCACCAGAAACTTTTTTGTGTAATGGTCCATCTGTTCCTTCACAAGATACCGCCGATTTCTAGTACTTTCTCATGAGCATCTCCTTCTCCCAAAAAACTTGTATAATCATCTGGTCCTATTGAATCTCATATCGAAACTTTGAACACAGAACAAGTCTACATGATGTCTGGAAATATTCCTAACCCTGACCCTCAAGGTAGCAATTTACCGCTTGGGGGGCAACCTCAAGGTAGTAATTTACCGCCTGGGGGGAAACCTCAAGGATGGTACATGCCTCAAGGGCAGTACATACCTCAAGGACAGTACATACCTCAAGGTGGTACAACTAGCCCTAGTTATCCCAGAGGCATTCCAATTCCAACTGCACAAAATATTGCAGGCTACCCTAGATATCCTCCTCCTGGTACTGGTATCGTTCCTCAAGGTTATCAGTTTTCTCAACAAGACCCTAACTATCGGTTACCATTTATTACAACTTTGGACTTGCCACATTTTTTACGCCTCACGAACTATCCAATTTATTATCTTCAATTTTCGCTGCCAATGCCGAATAAGTTTCCTAGTGATATTCCTAAGTTTGAAGGTAAATTGGGAGAAGAACCCTCAAACCATGTCATGAATTACCACCTTTAGTGCGCATCCAATTCTTTAATCGATGATTCCATTCGATTGAGACTGTTTCAAAGAACATTGATAGGGTTAGCTCCAAAGTGGTATATTGAACTACCGCGTGGCTCATTCAACAATTTCAATGTGTTAACAACAGCTTTCTTAAAACACTTTCATTTGCTATTCCATTACAAAAATGGCACAGAACTCTTAACTTAATTAAAACAAAGTACATCTACATACATTTCAGATCACATACATGAATGGAAACGTAGACGACGTTTAGTGAAAGTTTTCATTCCAGATCAAATCTTGGCAGAATGGTTTATCAAATTATTACTTCCAAAAATTACTGAAGATGTGGCTAAGGGAGGTGTTCTTACAGAAAAACAAGTCATAGCTTAAACACAATACTTATACCTTGTATATACACAGTCTGGTACTTTATACAAAAAAAATTATGACTTGTCTCGTCTAGCTCAAATAACTGCAACTCCTTCTAGTTCTCATGTTGTAGACGATGTAATTGGTTCAGTTACCACTAACAAGAGTAAGAAGAAGTCATCCAAATCTACTTCTCCCATTATAACTTCACCAGATTCACTAAAAGGAGATTCTTCCCTTGAAACTTCTACCGACATTCATGTTGTAGACTCATCCACAGCTAAATCTAAAACTAGTAATAAGAAGAAAGGAAAGAATAAAAACAAACAAACTACATCTCCCAAAGAGAAAATAGAAAATAACAAACCATATGATGAAAAATGGAAACCTTGTTATCCTTGTCTTATCTGTGACGAGGATCACTATACAAAAGAGTGTCCACATCGGTCCGAGGTATCCAAGTTTGTCAAAGGTTCATCCACACCGCTGTCTTGAAGGATCCTTTTCCCACTGAAGATAGTAAAATGATAGGGTCTTATTCAAATTCATCGGCAGATATTTTAATGATGTCTCAAGTGATGGCTGTGACATGATCTCAAGACTATGGAACTAAAAATCCTGTAACTGGTAAAGAGACAGAAAATTCTAGTCAAACACCAGCCATACCTCGTTCAGTTTCCGAACCACTTCAAATCGAGAAACCTAATCCTGATTTATTGATTAAACCGCCTGCTAAACGTGTACTTCGAAATTTAACTTTCAATCCACATGCGAGAGTTGCACAGAATTACAACATTATTGAAGATTTAGCAATATCCCCTTCAACAATGTTGGCCTAAGAAGTGCTACAATCATGTCCAGCACAAAGGAAATTACTATTATTAGCTATTAGAGCTATTGATCCTCAGGATTCTAACCTCATGGTCTTTGACCTCGAAAATTTTACACCAAGACTCCCTCATCAGATGTAATATTCCTAAATTAGCATGCAGCTAATAGAAATATTAATTTTTCTTTTAAAAATCTAGTTAGATGAATAAATGGGCAAGGAGGCTCATAAGTTGCTTAAGTAGGAATAAAATCCCTCATAATGTGAAAAGGGATCATGTAATAGCCAGATCAAGCCTCCACATGTGTGAACAGGGTCTAAAATGTGTGGAAAAAGTCAAGTTTGACCAAGTCAACAACATTCAATATGAGGATTGGATCCTAAATAAATACAACTCAATGTGAATGAAGATCAATCTAGCTAGTCAAAATGAAGACACCTTGAGTTTGAAAGGAGACAAGGCATGAAGATCTAGTCAAGATTGACTAAATCAAACAACGTTGTCAATAGATGAGCAAGAATAATGGAGACAGTGTAATTTTGGTGGAGGAGCCTTTGCATGCAAGCAACCTCATAATGGGGTGGGACCCTTGGTGAGGAAGCTCATTAACTATATAATGGAGGGGATAGAAACCATATGGAGCATGATTGAGATTATATTTTGTATGTGGTATTTTTATACTTCTTACATACTTTGGTTGTTTAGCTAAGTTTGCTGCACTATTTAGTGCAAGGGTTTTCTCATGCGGGAATTCCCCACTCTTGCTTGGAGATCTTGTTTAAGAAATATAAGGAGAGAATTTTGTGCTGCATTTTCCACTATCTAGTGTTATTTCAAGCAGTTACCTTCAGCAACAACGTAGTCCCTTCCAGAAACTGCGTTATTTCTTAAGGTGTTGCAGTGGAGGGGTTTAATCCCTTATTTTGAGAGCTAGTTTCTCAGGAGGAGGATAAGCCTTCTTCCAGAAAAGCTAGAAAAAGGAGCTATAGCCATTTATTTGCATGATCATACATGATTATGCAATGCTTCAGCCATATAGCGTGATTTAGCAATAGATCTGCAGCAGATTTTTTATGTATATCATTTTTGTCAAGAAACCCTTTGGGAGGGGAAGACTGTAATATTCCTAAATTAGCATGAAGCTAATAGGAATATTAATTTTTCTTTTAAAAATCTAGTTAGATGAATAAATGGGCAAGAAGGCTCATAAGTTGCTTAAGTAGGAATAAAATCCCTCATAATGTGAAAAGGGATCATGTAATAACTAGATCAAGCATCCACATGTGTGAATATGGTCTAAAATGTGTGGACAAAGTCAAGTTTGACCAAGTCAACAAAATTTAATATGAGTGGATCCTAAATAAAGACATCTCAATGTGAATGAAGATCAATCTAGCTAGTCAAAATGAGGACACCTTGAGTGTGAAAGGAGACAAGGCATGAATATCCAATCAAAGTTGATCTAGTCAAGATTGACTAAATCAAACAGCACTGTAAATAGATGAGCAAGACTAATGGAGAAAGCATAATTTTGGTGGAGGAGCCTTTGCATGGAAGCAACCTCATAATGGGGTCGGACCCTCGGTGAGGAAGCTCATCAAATATATAATGGAGGGGATGGCAACATTATGGAGCATGATTGAGATTATATTTTGTATGTGGTTTGTTTAGACTTCTTGCATACTTTGGTTTTTTAGCTAATTTTGTTGCACTGTTTAGTGCAAGGGTTTTCTCATGCAGGAATTCCCCACTCTTTCTTGGAGATATTGTTTAAGAAATACGAGGAGAGAATTTTGTGCTGCATTTTCTACTATCTGGTGTTATTCCAAGAAGTTACCTTCAGCAACAATGCAGTCCCTTCCAGAAACTGCGTTATTTCTTAAGGTGTTGCAGTGGAGGGGTTTAATCCCTTGTTTTGAGAGCTAGTTTCCTAAGAGGAGGCTTAGCCTTCTTCCAGAAAAGCTATAAAATGGAGCTACAACCATTTATTTGCATGATCAGCCATACTTATGTATTTCTTCAGCCATACAACGTGATTCAGCCATAGATCTGCAACATATATTTTATGTATATCATTTCTGTCAAGAAACCCTTGTCGGGCATCTTGGATCTATGTAAAAGAGACTGGATCTTTGTTTTATGCCTCATTGATTAATATAATAGCAGATCTGATTTGTCTCTCTATTTTCTAAGTATAACCCTCAAATAACTACGCTATCTCTTTATGCAGTAATTTCTGTGTGTTGCAGTCTTGGGGTTTCAGTGTTTTTGGGCTGTTTTGAGCATGGGAGGCCTGTTTAACTAGCCAAAAGTAATTTGTTTCTGATCTCCTCTTAGATCCAAGTTCAATAATGTCAGATATAATGGATTCATGGGCTGCATTTTTCTGTTTAAACTCATATTTCTGAAAAATGCATTTTTTTAGCATGTATTACTGAATCTTCCCTTTTGGGGATATTACATCAGATGGCTTTTCATATTCCAGTATTAGTCAAATCCATACGAATTTTTCGTACTGTAATTGATGAGGGGGCATCCATGTGTATAATGTCGTTAAATTGTTCGAAAACTCTCGGTTCTCTAACACTCAATCAATCACAGACAATTATTAAAGCCTTTGATGGAAGAGGATTTCATGCATACGGAATACTCCAGGATCTACCTATAGAAGTAGAAGGCAAAGCCGTTAATCTAGAAGTGGAAGTTGTTGATGCCCCTCTTGATTACAACCTTATTTTGGGTTGTAGATGGTCTTATGCCATGACTGATGTCATTTCATCAGTATTTCAGGTAATCGTGTTTCCTCATAAAGGAAAGATTGTGAAAATCGATCAGTTGTCATATTTTTCATCAAATCCTGCTTCTACAGACATCATCCATCATGTCAGAAAAATGGTTATCCCATATGAAGATGTTGGTGTAGGACTAGTGAAGGATTCCGCTCTCATGGGAACTTTCTCCATACCTCCACCCAACGTACTGGCGCACAATTTCCAACATCAATATGATCTCATCAAGCACTATACCATTTGATGACACTTGGGTAGTGCCTTCAGAATCAGAACTAGACCCTTTCAATGGCAAGATGCCTTTGAGTCCTTTTGAAAAGGCATATGTAGCAGTACAATCATATTCTAACAAACTTTCAACTACTCCTGATCAAATGAATGTGATCAGTGAAGAATCATATTCTCTATCAAGCTCAGCCTTGATATCATTTTCCAATCCTTTTCAACATTTATTTCACACTGATAAAAGTATTCGAGAAATTTTGTCATCGAATGAATTACCCTGGGATGATCTACATCATAGATCTTCATTTTTACTTGATCTTGATAAGTTTGAAAACGATTTTTCGTCTATTTTTATGATTGATTACGTCAAGGAACCAAAGAATCCCATATCGATTACACATTTGGATCCTAAGACTAATTTGGGAAATATTTCTACAACAGTTCCTATCGACATATTAGTTAAACCTGGAATTATTGAAAAAATTCATATAGGTGCTTCATGTACGATGGAATAGATTAACACTTACAAAGCCCTATTTCAATAATTCCGAGACATTTTTTCCTGGTCTTATAAAGAGATGCCAGGAATCGATCCTAAGATTGTGATTCATGAAATTAAGACATACCCAGATGCCAAGCCTATTAGACAAATATTACGTCCAATACATGCGCGGAAAGCTGCAGCTATCAAAGCTGAAGTTGAGAAGTTGTTGCGAGCAAGATTTATTTATCCAATTCCATTAACAGATTGGGTATCTAACATAGTTCCCGTTATGAAAAAACAAGGGACTATACGAGTATGTGTTGATTAGAGGGACATTAATAAAGCATGTCCAAAAGACAATTATCCCACACCCTATATCGACCAAATTATCAATGATTGTGCCGGAAATGAAATTTTCTCATTTATGGATGGATTTTCTGGCTATAATAAAATCAACATACTCTCTTCCGATCAACCAAAAACAACATTTATATGTCCTTGTGGAACATTTTCTTATTTAAAATTACCTTTCGAACTAAAAATTGCTGGTGCAACTTTTCAAAGAGCCATGTCTTATGCTTTTCATGATATCAAACATATTGTAAAACCTTCTCTGGATGATTTACCTACTCATTCTTTACACAGAGACGATCATCCTACACACTTACGAGCTATTTTCATGAGATGTAGGCATTACAAGATTCGTTCGAACCCACAAAAATGTGTTTTTTGTGTACAATCAGGACGATTACTTGGATTCATCGTTTCGAAAGATGGCATTTGTGTCAACCCGTTGAAGGTTGAGGCCATCTTCAATTTACCTCCTCCTTCCACACTTCACCAAATCCAAAGTTTGCAAGGGAAAGCAAATTTTTTACGTAGGTTTATCCCAAACTATGTTGAGTTAACAAAAAATTTTACCCGGTTGTTGAAACAAATCGTTCCTTTTATTTTGGATGAGATTGTTGATAAATATTTTGATGCACTAAAACACGTTTTGACCCATGCATCGTTATTGCATCCTCCTAATTACCACTAGGATTAATTTTTATACTTAGCTGCCTCTGATTCCACCATAGGAATGGTCTAGGTTTAGGATGATGAATCTTACAATGAACATGTGAACTATTATCTAAGTCAAAATCTCAATCCGATGGAAATCAAATATTTTCATATGGAGAAATTGGCCTTGGCAACAATTCAAGTTGTCCAACGATTTCGTCACTACATACTATTACGTAAACAACTGTGATATCTAATTTCAACCCAATGATGTATACCTTGACAAAACAATTACTCGGGGGCGAATACTCAAAATGGATTGTCGTCCTACAAGAGTTTGATTTGGAATTCAAGAAATCTAAATCAAAGAAATCACTAGTGTTTGCTAAGCTTATGTGTGACTGTCCCAATACTGAGACATAAACCATGGTAGAGAATCCCATCGCCGATTGATCTTTGTTTCTCATCAGTACGTTAGACCCATCGTATGGAGATATCATTATGTATCTGCAAACCCAAGCCTTTCACCCAGAGCTTTCACGTTCAAATCAACGGAGAATCTGATATCAATCCCAACAATACATTATTTTTGGCAACACTCTTTATCATCATGGTGCAAATTCTGTTTTTCGACGTTGTATAACTCACTTAGAGGTTGAAAAGGTTTTAAATGGTTGTCACTTTGGAGCATGTGGTGGTCATATGTCTGGGTTTGGCACAGCCCAAAAGATATTGCGCGCTGGTTATTTTTGGCCATCCTTATTCAAATATTGTATCCTTGCAGTCTGAAAATGCCACAACTGCCAATTTTTTTATCGAAAGATGCGTGCACCTCCAGCTCCTCATCACCCAATCATTTTTGGGGGCCCCTTAGCGAAATGGGGTATTTATTTCAGTACATGTAACCCTCACTCGGCCGGGGGGAATGGGTATATTATTCTTGCCGTAGATTACTTTACCAAATGGGACGAGGTGATGCCTAGATTCGCGGCTGACGAAAAAACTGCAACTACTTTCGTATTCAATCATGTGATTGCTCGTTTCTGTGTGCCTCGAGATATTATCACAAACCATGGGAGTCATTTTCAAAATATTATGATGATCGAAATTTCCAATCAACTTGGCCTACACCATGATAATTATACTTCGTATTACCCACAGTCTAATAGTTGAAGCCGTAAACAAGGTTTTAACCATCATGATTAAATAGATTATCGGAACTCACAAATCAAATTGGCATACCATGTTTTTTTCGTCACTATGGGCATACTGAACCTCTGCAAAAACTATTACAGCGTTCACTCCTTTTCAACTTGTCTATGGTTTAGAAGTTGTGTTACCCATTGAATGCAAAATAATGTCACTCAAATTAGCCATTGAGTTGTTACCAGCTACCTCTGAAGAGGAGAAACACTTTCTATACTTAGCACAATTAGATGAGACTCGGCGCACCGCTGCATTGGCTGCCGAAGCTCATAAGAAACGTGTGAAATCTCAGTATGATCAAAGTGTTCACCCTCGTTTTTATTCAAAAGGTGACCTATTTTTAGTATACGATCAAGCTAACGATAAGCTAGACGTTGGAAAATTTGAACCAATGTGGCATTGTCCCTATATTGTCAAGTGTGTGCTTGCAAAAGGATCCTATGAATTAATTGATTATGACAGGTTCTCTTTAGATAAGCCCATAAATTATCTTTATCTTAAGAGATATTATGCTTGACTTTCGTGTGAAGATCTCTCTTATACAATAGTTACATTTTAGAATAGTGTGCCTTAGATTAGACAAGTGTGCCTAGATTAGTTTTGTCGTTACTACTATCGTTGCTTATCTTGATTACTCTTGATATTGTAGATGTCAACATACCTTCAAACATACATTGGTTCTTCTAATGGTGCCTGTCGTACTACACAGAATATCTCTTCTGCAACTTGGGTTATCTATTCACCCACCGATGAGTTAGCTTCTATTCATGGGATTTGCCTTGGTCAAACAACGAACAATATTGTAGAATATAACACAGTCATTGAGTTATTATCTGATGCCATTTCATTTGGTATTTGATGTTTTATCATTAGGTTGGATTCAAAACTCATTGTATTACATTTAAACAGAGTTTATGCAATTAGAAATCTAGTGTTATTAAGATTATTTTTGAAGGTTCATCTCTTGGAATGACAATTTGATTATATTGAATATCAACATATTTCAAGAAATTTAAACGCATTGGCCGATGCATTAGCTAATCGTGCATAGACATTTGCAACATTAATAGAGTAAACCAAAACAACATTCAATCCATGTTGAACAAGATACTCAAGTTCGAAAGTAGTAATATCATTAGGATAGACAAGTTTGTTTTCAAAAAATATTACATTGTCTATGATCATAGGTTAAAACACCTTATGATCTAATAGATATTGATACATAAAACAAAAATGTCGATCTACAATGATCATCCACTATCTGTGATGATGATCATGGTAATAGACTATAGCACGCTGCACCTTGCGCATAAATCTCCTGAATGGACCTAGAACACCTGTCATGTGTCTCTGAAGCCTGAGAGGGATATCATATGTTCCTATCTCAGGAATGTTTGCGGTCAACCTCTCAAGGTTGTGCTCCATGTCTGCTAGGATCTCTGCTGCCTGGTCCTATGGAGGCGCTACAGGTTGTACTTCTCATTTGTCAAAGCGACGAAGTGTTGTTGGTTGTTGTGGACCGACATCTGCATTTAAATATTTTTGTTAGTATTGGACGATAAAAATAAAAAAAATTATATTAAAAACATCAAAATAATTCACTAACATGATGTGTCCCACTGTGCCCCTAGAGGCAAATATGTTTCAGGATCACCCCTGTAATCCATTCCTGCATAAGGAAAGTCTTCAATGGTGAATACATGGTTCCTAAGCCACATAAAATATGTCGAAGTAAACCGAACTACTAAGCCACCCTCGCCACCATGGTGAGCCATTAGTGCCACCCATCACACCATCTGAGGTTCCTGAGGAGCCCCACTATCTACCGGAATCAGCTAAGAAGCGAGAAGCAGAATTATCTCTAAAACAAATGAAATGAGAATGGCGCCATATCTCAAGTTTTTCAACTTGGAATTCTTCACTCTAGTTAATTGGCCTTTCATGTTGGCCAATACTCCTTCACACCAGTTAAATATGGTTCCTCCAAGACACTCAACTGTTGTTTGCATCTGTGACTTAGTATCCACATGAGGAGTTGTGCTCCCACACAATCTGGTTACTATAAATGCTATCACTTTGAGATCCAATTGTAAGATAGTTTTAATATCTACGCAACCATCCTTCAGGTCTGCCTCATTGCTACAATATTTTTCTTTGTAGCTGGCAATGGGAAGACCTCCCTGTCTGGCCCCAATTAAGAATATGCTTCTTCCTCTTCGGGACAATCTGGTAAGAAAATAAATGTCTTCTAGCTCAATCTCAAGCCGGTGGTCACCAATTATGAAGCATTGGTCTTGAAAATTCCTCTTATTTACAAGACAAACCATTAACTCCACTTGTGCCTTCATCCTTTAGATAACCCGGAATTTGTATAAACCACAATTCTTCAATGCACACTTGGTTGCATTGTCATCCATGGCTTCATTGTCTATTTTCTCGTGTTTACGCTCTCGCCACTCCAACATGGTTGAACAACCTACAAATCAACAAATTTAACAGTTAAAACTATTTGGAAGAAAACTTGAACCAATTTTAAAGAGAAATTTGAGTTTTTTAAACGTTCACAGTGCCTCCGCAGGTTCTGTGTGTAGACAGTGTGGACGTCCACACGCGCTCTGCGTAGAACCCGTGGCAGCCCGATAATTTTTTCTTTTAAAAATTTTCAAGGTCCATAGATATCGCATGCATTGCCTGCGGACCCCTGAGAGCGCATTTTAAAACATAAAAACCTCCTAAAAAATGAAATAAAGGCTCAAAATAAAAATGAAGCTAAGGATGATGTGGATTACCTGGTTCTGACGATTCAAGAAAGGGACGGTCGGTTCTCCCGATATTTGCTCTGGAAGTTTTTAGCCAAAATCTCTCTATGAACTGCTCTGAACACAAAAGGTGAAATTTATTTTTTTTAACCCCTTTTTATAGTTTTTAAATGAACAAAATACTATTATTTTATTTATTTTTCACTTTAAAGGGTCATTTTTAAATATTTTTACTTTTTGGAAACAGGTATGTGTAATCTTTTGAGTTTTTGTGTAGGATACAAGATTTTTTGGTGAAAATAATTATTTGACACTGAGTATACTTTTATCACTTTTTCGGGCTCTGTAAAATTACAAAAAAGAGAAACGCAGGAGTTCTCTTTTAAGCCCTTTTCAGACTCTCGAAATATGAAAAGATCGACGAGTACTTGACTATTCGAACTTGTTAAAGTAAATGAATAGTTGTCCCTTCAGTATGAGTTTACCCCTTTTCCAGACTGAAATGGACTAATTACGAAAAGGTATACGTTGACTAATCATGGTCAACAGAGACTAATCATTATTTTATCTTTTTATTTTGGGCCTGAGAGACTAAATTTACGAAAAAGAACAATCATGGAGTTTACTTATGTTTTTCTTCTAACTCCCTAAAACTGAAAAACGTCGAGTTTCTCTTATACTAGACTCGTTAAAATTTAACAGTAAAGGACTTGTCGATTACAAATGAGACCGAACCACTCCTTCTTAGGGTTCGATTTTAATACTAAGATGGACTCATCCGAAGGATGAGCTTACACAAACAAGAAAATGTTATACTCCTCAAGCTTGTCAAAAATAATGAGGTACTTGCCAGTAATGGTGGGGGAAAAAGAGAGAAAAAGAATGCAATTGTCACCCTTGTTTAGAAAGAAACATGCCACTCTTGAACACAACACTTGTCACACTTGTACCTGGGTTGGGAAATCCTTTGTCTAACAGTTAATCGAACCGCATTGAAAGTCTTCAACCAATTTCTAGGTATTAGCTTTAGGTCAAATGCTACCAAGCCATCTGCAGTGCCGTTATGTGTTCAAGAGAGAGTTCAAATAAACCATTCATTGCAAACATTTTTCTCCATTCATGTTGACCATCCCTAAGTCAGTCCTTGCAAATATTTCTTCAAAAATTGATCTAATGGTTTCGTGTCGTGGGCTTTCTTATGATAGGTCACTTTCTATCGACGTCAGCTCATCATCTAGAAAGTTGATCTAGAATCCTATCAGTACCTTGGGATCTACATGCCTTAATGGCAGGTTTCTCGCCTTCGACGACAGGTTGCATCATTTACCTTCGATCGAATGATTCTATGAGTGTTCGATTAAAAATCATTCATTCACACTTCATAGATTGTACTGGAGTACTTTGAGAACCATTTTCATTATTGGTGGTTTCTCTCACACTTGTTAACGGTTCACATCATTGACCATTAATCAAGTGGTTTCTACCATGTTCGACTTCGACACACTCAATCGCATGGATAGATTCATACTAGTTTGAGAAGCGGAAATCAAAACCCTAGATCTAGTTTCCAACATCTAGGCTACGAGGAGTTTTATTATTCATGATGCAGTAGAATACTCATGACAGATGGCTGCACCCATACTGTGTCTACTTTTTATGTAATATTGAAACCATATATGTACCAGAACATTTAGTTAGTTTAGATTTGATTATGGGAATGCCTACCTCAAAGATGATATATATGTGTGTGTGTGTGTGTGTGTGTTTGCATTGAATGTTTTTACAGGTTTTCCACCGGTGTCTTCAATCTAATCCTCAGAATGATAAAGCACTTCACTCTTTAGAATAACCTCAGTCTTTAGAATAACCTCAGACTTCGGCCTTTAGAAGGAAATCTGTTACACGTCATTTTGTCACCATGACATTTGACTATTCATATGGGTCAATCACCACCTATATTATGTTCCCTTAGAAGTCAAAAACATTAATGTTCCTGAATCAAGTCTTAGAATTGGAGAAAATCTCTGTAAAACCCTTAAAATTCTACCAACGCAGTTTTTCTAGCCTTTCCCTGCGCATGCACTGCTGTTTGGTCAATAAACTGCGCAACCCCCACAATTTTTCCACTATTACCTGTGCACCCTAGCGAAAAGAAAAATAAAAGAAAAAATAAATTCTAGAAGCCTAGCTGGTCAAATATTCTCCCAGCTAGAAGCTTCTAAAGTCACAATCAGTTCGAGCTTTATCCCTCCACTCATGGAGCTTATCCCTTGGTCCATGGAGCTCAATTCCCTTCTTAAGAGGAATCCATCTCCCACTTCATAGAACTGAAACTACCTCCATTTCCCTATAAATTGAGCTCAAGTTTCAGGTTGAAGGGTAGATTGTAAATGAGTTGTTGAAGAAAATTCCCAAGAGTGCATACTTTCTACACTAGTGAGTTGTTGTTGGCATGAGGATGATCACACCCTTGTGTCCATAAATCCATGCTGGTATTCAGAGAGGAAGGCTTATCAAATTGAAGGAGAAACGATAGTTCAGGACCTCGGGAGAAATATGTACGACATCAAGGCATCAGGTTGTAAGGTTAGTCTTTTTATTCAATATAATACATATGGATCCCTTTTTCACATTGAGTTGTTCTTATGCTTATTTAAATAACATCAATACTTAGGCTCATTGATCACTAAGTTAGATTAGCTTTTCTTGATTATTATACGTTGCAGATGCTTTGATCCTTTTATCTTGTCTTTGATTGCAGGTTCTACTTATTAGAGAAACCACTTTGGAGCGACAAGATTAAAAACTACATCGAACGTTTGGATTTCAAGGTAGGGGCATGTCCTATCTACTTTCTTATATTAATTCTGAAATTCAATTAATCTAGAGAAAAATGTTTTCAAATGGATGTTTGTTTCTAGCTACTCGTTGAGTACTAAGGAGATCGCTCTTGTCCACAAGAGGGGCTAATCCGCGTAACACATCATCGACACAAAACATAGGATTTGTAGAGTTGATAAGAGTGATTCAAGATTGATGCAGAGAGGGTCAAACATGGTACAAGTGGTTTGAATTTGCAGACAGAGACTTCTCTTGAACATATCAGTGATACAACTCTGAAACTTGTCAGAATTTTACTCAAAATGGGATCAGAGGTCATGATGAAAAAATATATAATCGAATGAGAGGCAAATGGATTTCCCCAACCCAGTAAGGCAAGTGACGAAGAGATTATATCCCAAACCCGTTACGAGATACAAATAAGTGTCATGTTCAAGAGCGAGATGCTACCATTCAGAAAAAAATATAGGATATGTGTTTCCTTCCATTTCCCCCCACTATTTCTAGTGAGTACCTCTTTATTAATTCAGAAGCTTGAAGAGGATACCATATGCTTACTGTATAAGTTCACCTGTCAGATGAATCCATCCTAGTAAGTTTAAAAATCCCTAGGAAGGAGTAACTCGGTCTCATTGTGGTGATAATTCCTTCGTCGTTTAAGTTTTACGAGTTCGACAGAGGGGTAACTCAACATCTTTTTCATGTTTAGGGATTTTGAAAAAGAAGTGAAAAAGAAAACTCTAGATGTCCCTTTTTGTAAATAGTCTCTTGAATCCAAAAAGGTAGAAAACAATATTCAAGAGAACCTCTTAGTAATGTTTGACTAAGGTATTCATTTTTCGTAGCTATTCTATCTCATTGTATTGATTTTTTTAGTAGACATCGATTCATTTACTTTTACGAGCTTGAAAGGAAAAGTGCTCGGCAATCTTTTCATTTTTCGAGAGTCAGAAAAGAGCTCAAAGATGACTCTAGGGGGGTTTCTTTTTCGTTTATTTTTCATGAGTCTGAAAAAGTAATTAAACAAAACTCGCCAGTTCAGCCAAAATCAATTACCATCACCAATTTATAACCACCTATTGTTGTACATGTGAACAAACGTGACCCAGTTCGAGAAAAAAATAAAAATATAGGTAAAAATACATTTTAAATGGTAAAAATAATTCGAAAAAGTCTATATAAACTCAAAAAGTAAAAACAAAATTACCATTTGTAACTTGTGAATTTGGAGAGCATTTTTACCCAAAGTTATCCTGATCTTCAGGCGACAAGTGTGATCAAACTGGATCACCATTCAACAAACCGCCAATCATAGGTTAGAGTTCTATCCTTTCTCTGCATTTAAATGGTATTTTTATGTGCTTTCACCCATAGAGTAGGTGTCTAGGGGAGCTCGAAGAAAATAGGGCTCGTGGGTGACCATCACAAGATTTACCCATCGGTACCTTGTTGTTCGCCCTGAGCCCCAGAATACTAGTGCGATGATAGTGCGCAAAATATTATAAACAGTTGTGTTGGTGCTGAGTCATAATTTTTTTCAATCAAACTCACAAAATAGCCATTGATTTCCAATTTTTCTTCCATAAACGCTAATCAATCTTTGTTATATGATGTTTTTCATGGATTTTGTTGGTGAAAAATGGTCATTGAGTGGAAGGAAAGAGGTCATGAAATAGAATACCACCAGGCAGCAAAAAACCCTCATTGCATAAGGGCTCTCCGTGATTGTGGAATGCTCAAGTTTTATGTACCTCTGGGATTAGAGCCTAGTTGGATTTACTGCAGCATTTGGTGAGATGGTGGGATGTAGACCGCCAAATGTTCATGATAGGGGACCAAGAGTTGGAAATAGAAGTATCAGACATATACTTCATTACTAGTTTTTCCAAGAGGAGACAATGAGTCCAATTATTGGGCACTCATGCAGGAGGAGAGAGGACGGATATGTTGATTGTTAGGCATTGTGCCCATGGTTCTTGAAGAATATTAATTCGTATTAAAATATTTTATTGATAATCCACATTGAATATTTTTTTGTATACCACATTAAAATATTTTATTTTAACAATTTTTTTTCTATATATAGATATATATGAAGTTGATATTGAAATAAATTAGTTAACATATAACTTCAAATAGTTTATTTAAATTTCTTGTTGGAATATTTTTGAAAAGTATAAGAGTTAAGCATCTTACTCACATCTTTTTTTTACTTCTAATTACTATACAACATATTCATTTTTTTTATTATTATAGGGGACATTATTTTTCTATTTAAAACATAATTTTTATTTTAAAGGGGAATGACAGATGAACAAACTTACACTTCTCCTCATACTGGGTTGTAGAATAACCTGAATTTCCCAAAATTCCAGCCATATTTTATCAAAAAATTGCATAAATTTCTATTATTTTCTGAACAAATTTAATTACACTGCCAACAATTTTTTTTAAAGTGATGCATTGAGCTCTTAAAACTCTGTTGAAATTTGTTTTATGAATTTAATATTTTTAAGATAAATCATGATATCAACCATATGTCTTATTATTACTAGTTGATCATTATTTGCTCTTGCCTTTATTTTGAATAGAGATATATTTAAAAGTACAATTCTAGAAACACTTTATATATACACTTTTTTTTTTTTTTTTTTTATTTACAATAGTGAATCGATGTATACCTTTTAATAGTAAAACATGAAAAACAATAGAAGTCTCTCATAATACAATTTAAATGATTTTTATATAATTTATGCATCTAATAAGACAAAGTAAATTGTATTATATATGATGTAGTCTAAATTGAGTTTAAAATATTCTAAATTGTGATTATTTTTTATTTAAATCTAATCAGATAAAAAAAAAATATTTGAGAAACTATAATTTTTGTAATTTAAATTATATTTTTAAATATATAAAAATCATAACAGTTTAAAAATATTTAAACTATAGTTTAAATTTACAATTTATTATTAAATTTTAAATAAATAAATAAATATTTAAAATAAGATTAAAAACCAAAAAATTATGGATTACGCGTCGATCAGCACTTCACATTGAATATGAAAAACATCAGCATTTTACATTGAATGTGAAAAACATTAAAATACATGCAACTTATGCATGGGTCATATCCATGCCCATAGATTTTTAAGATGGCCAATAAAACTCGACATTGCCAAATTGTTTTGTAGAATTTAAAACCCCATCGTCAAGTGTTTTATGATAGCCCATAAAACTCGCCACTGTCAAAACCCTAGGTAGAAATTAAAACCCACCTTTCCGATATAAAAGCTTGGTCTATCGACGTGGCTTGCCGGTTAATAAATTTGTATTTTTTTATTTTTTATTTTTTATTTTTTTTTAAATGGAAATGTTTGAATTTTATGTTTGATAGTGGAAATTGATTAGCATCATCAACATCAAATTTTGATTATTTAAAATTTTATAACTTTATCATTATAACTAGAATTTCTCAAAATTTTAACCAGATTTTATCAAAAATTTATATAAATTTCTATTTTTTTTCGGATCAATTTGAATCTAGTTAGAGTGATAAATAAAGCTTTTGCAACTCTGTTGCACACCAATGATGATATTTGAATTGTTAATTTTTTTCTCTTTACGTCAGCAATGATGTCATTGGGTGTACCGGATTTAGAAATGGAGTTGTCTTTAATGCGACTTTTTGGAGTTTCGAGTTGAGGTAAAATCTTGATTTATGTTATTTAAACTAGTTATTATATATATGGATTCAACACCCTAAAAAATCCCTAGGGCGCTTTAATTGTGCAAGGTTACCCATCAAACTTCCACTATAGGCTACTCGTTTAGGAATCCAAACTTTAAGTTATGATAGGTTGAAGAATGGATAAGGTTTACATTTTCTTCATTTCACACCATATGTTCACTAAAAAGTATTTGCATCATTAATAATGTTGTTGTTTAATGAGTGGACTTTTGTAATGAATTTTTAGATTTCACCTTAGGTTATTTGTTAGGAGTGTGGTATGGTTTGTATTGTTAATATTGTGGTTGTTTAATGAAATGAATTCTTATTTTTTATTTTTAAATTTTTTATTTATTATTTCATAAATGGCCAAATTTTGTTAAATTTAAATAATTAAAATAGGTTTAATATTAAGAGACAAAATGGTTTTTTTTTGTTTTGTTTTTGAATTTGGTGGTATAATTTCCAATGAGATTATGATTTCTTGTTGTTTAAAATGTGTTTTTGAATGCATAAATGGATTTGGCACCCTAAAAAACTCTTAAGACACTTGAACTTTGCAAAATTAAATAGTTTAAACTTACTATTTTTAAAAATCTCTATTAGATTTTTGGAAAATTAACCCCAAAAACTGATTAGAAAAATGGTTGTTTTGTCTCTTAGTTAGAGTACAAAATTTATATAATTAAAAACTAATTTAAATAATAAAATATCATAATTTCATTAAAAGAACATATCACCAAATTTCAATTAAAGCCCATTATATATCATTTCTTAATATATGTATATGCTCCATCTACAATATATCACCCTTAGATATGTCTATTTTAGAATAGGACTTCCAAAATTTCAATTTAATTATCAATAATTAATAATTATCAAGTGGATGGTAAAGATTTAACCTCCATGGAATATTTTAGAATATTTATAGTAGTATACACAAATAAAAATTTGAGAATTTTCTCCAAAGTAATTATGTCATTTTTTCCCTTTTAATTACACTGATTAATTAAAAATACGTCACATGAATAAGTGTCACATGAAATAAGTTAGGAAATTATGGTTATATGTGGTATAGGTAAACCATTATATTGTAACAACGTTGATTTACAAATTAAGAATCTCCATGGTAAAGTAAAGATCCATGATTAAAATTTTATTTTATGTTTTTTTATATGTATATATGTTTGGCAATCCTCTAGCAAACCAGTTTACTCAATGACGACCCTATCAATAACCAGTCCGGAAAAATGTTACATGCATGCAAACCTCCTTGGAAATGGCGCATTGGGGTTTGAGGCTACTAGAACTCTCTGTGTCCCCTTTGCTTCCCCGCACTTCGCCTTCAGGTCTGGTGTGGTGGTTAGGGTTGCTAGAAAGATATCCCAAGAATCCATCCAACGAGAAGCATCAGATTTTGGAACAGATTTCAATGGATCCACACTAACCCTCAATGCCCAATCTCAAGTGATTATTCATGGGGCTTTTGAGCTTATGAGGAATCATGGGGTGAACAAACGCATGAGTAGGATGGAGTTCAACAATTTTCTTATGGAAATACCTAAACAAGAAGTTCACCAAGGTTACGAGAGAACCTGCAAAGTGTTTGACAAAACTCTCCATCTAGTCGAGGTTACCCTCCTACCTGTGGAGCTCATTCAAGGCTCACGTTGCTTGTTTTCTAAATAGAACCAAATATTTTAGAGTTAAACTCATCCCAAGAAATCAAGATTTTGTGAATTTTACTTTTCAAAAATTCCCAATTGTTTTCAAGTCCCTATCCGGGGAGTCCAAATGCATCATGGTTGAAGAAGAGGCTTTTGTACTTATGCTTGCAGCTAGCATTCTGAAGCAGACAAGAATTCTTCTGGTGGAAATGAGGGTCCTTTACGAAGGCGAGCAACTCAAAATAGCTAATAGTCTCATAAATTATGGCATTAATATTTATATGTCTCCATATCTCTCGTTGCATATCTAAATGGTGGTGTCAGGGGCAGGGAGGCAGTCTTAGATTCAAAACTCAAATCCTTTAAGGATGGACTTAACCCTTGTTCCAGTTCCCATACTCCAAAAGAGCTCTCAAGTCAAGATTTTATAGTGGAGCAATCTAAGCACACACCAAAGCTTACAACGAATGATATTCTCTTAGATATTAGGATATCATATTACAAATGTAGGGCGATTATATGACATTTTAATGGATATTTTCCCTTTCCATCTACACTTTGGGACTAGGTTCACCAAAACTAGTACCAAAATGTTGAATTGTTATTTTGTTCGAAAGAATTTTTGGTGGTTATCTTTAAAAATATGGAAGATCAGAAGAAGGTTTTTGACTAGGAACCCTCGTTCTGAGGCCAAGTTGGTCATTGAGTTCAACAATGGCTTCTGGAATTTAATTTGACTAATATGAAAACTATGGCTACTCCAGTATAGGTAAAGCTCCCAAACTAACCTCTCCACTGCATTTAGGCAGAGATCCTAGTAGATATTAGAAATTGAATAGGTTGCTTCATTAAAATAGACAACAAAATATTGGCACAAGGGATCATCACATTTGTCTGAATATGTATTTAAGTAGATCTCAATAAAGGATTACTCGGAAAAATCATCATCATGTGTGAAGGAAAATAATTTCATCAACCACTGCATTGTACGAAAGCACTACCTTCAAGTTTAAAACCTGTCGGCAAATTGGGCACCTTCAGAATTCATGTCCTTCAAAAGGGGCTTTCATCACCCAAGAGCCGAAGGAAAACACTTGTGGATGTAGGGATATGAAGGTTGTGTCAGGCTCCAAAAATTTGGTAGGTCAAAAGGACTGCAATCAGCAACAAAATTCATTCCCTGACAACTCAACTTCTCTAGATTCGAATCAACTCCCAGTGGCATCGTCTCATGTTCTCAATGAAAAAGAATCAATGATGTTCGTGCCAACAATAAGTGGACAACAGTGCACCCATGAGTCTGATCACTCGGATAGTGAGAAATAAATAATAGTAAGGTCAGATTCATCATTTATGGAGCTCCTTAAAAATATCGAGGATATGGCTCCATCTTTAATTATGACTAGCAGCTTTGTAAATTGGAGAGATGTAAAAAGGAAAAAAGGTTTAAAAAAAAACATAAGTCAATGTGGTATGTAGTACCATAAATCTAAAAAGTTTTGCTAATAATTTAATATCTTAATATAAAATACATTTTTTTTTAAAATCAATAAAATTGAATTCAAAAAAGTAAATCTTTTAATACTAGATAGATAAATAGATAAATATATAGTCACATTTTTCATATTATTTATTTACTTTTAAGAATGCTACTCACTTGGGAGCAAATCTTATTATACTCCACTTCTCATAGTACTTTTTGAAATTATTATAAACAAGACTTTAGGTCTTATTATTTATTAATGTTAATAATAATTTTTATTATTATAAAAGGTAAATATAAGATGTTATTTTAATATTATTGTGATTATTGAAAATAAATTATAAACCGTATTCATTTAATAGAATTATGGTTTGTATTCTTATTTTATTTATAAAAAATAATGAAATGTAAAATAATAATTATAATTTAACAGTTTTATTGTTTGTGTTTTGAAGGTTAGTTTAATTGATTGAGTTCCTGTTTCTAAAAGAATCTTGTTAATGGGAGGTCATGGGGTCAATATTTTTTGACACCTTTGGATTTAGGTTCTAATAATAAACTGAGTCTATAGATACAACTCTATTTCGTCTTATTTGTATCGGTGTAACTACTATTTATTAGATATCTAACATATTTTGTGTGCAAAGTCATGAATTAACTAAATTATAACTATACTTCAAAATAATAATAAGTTAAGGATATATAGAATTTAAAACAAACATGTAAGTAGATTCTTTACCATGTATATTTACCCCTACTTTATCATGGACATTTGTTATAATATCATGGCTTATCATTACCACATACTCAAAAGGTCATAAGTCATTTCATATAGCACTTGTTTATATGACGCTATTTTTTATCACTAAATTAAATTAAAATGGAAAAAAAATGCATACTTTTGTGAGAATCGGGCGCAGAAATTTTTTTTCGGCAATAGTTCGGCCGAACATTATATAAAGTTCGGCCGAACTAAATAATAGTTCGGCCGAACTTTATTAAATAGTTCGGCCGAACTGTTGAGTCCGTTTAGATTGACGGCACAGTGACGGCGAAGCAAACAGAATTTTTGCCGGAGGTTTGGAAAACCGGCAATAGGAGTTCGGCCGAACTATTGTTCTATAAATAAATCGCCCGCGAAATTTGTCGGGTTACAGATTTCATTCTTGGCGCGCAATTTTTCTGCTGTGTTTGTATTATCCGCGACGGGTCGAGCTGCTGCTGTGTGTGTGATTGCCGCGATGGGTGGAGCTGCTACTGTGTGTGATTGCCGGATAGGTCGAGCTGCTGCTGGGCGCCATCGGTAAAATCTGTGTGTGATTGCCGCGACGGGTCGAGTTGCTGCTGTGTGTGATTGCCGCGACGGGTCGAGCTGCTGCTGTGTGTGATTGCCGCGACGGGTCGAGCTGCTGCTGGGCGCCATCGTTAAAATTTGACGTTATGTTCGTCTGCCATTGTTTGCTCATTCAATGTAATTGAGGGTTATGAATTTTGGTGTATAAATTTATTTATGAAGAACATCATTGCAGAAAATTTATGTTTAGCTAGACCTCTCAAATCGGTTTTGGAAGGCCTGAAGAATTGTTTTATAATTCATAGCATTGTTTAGACTTTTTCCACACAAACCCCCAATGGGATATCTAGAATTATTTTACATTTTCACCAAAATATAAGATCGAATATACCTGTAGCATAAATAAATTATTTTTCTTGAATTTATTAACTAACTAATAACAAAAAAAACCCCTAGGAAAAGGCCTATGCTCTAGTTATTATTCCCCCCCAAATTTATTTTAACTGAAAACAACATTCAACTATTATTAAAACATAAATTAAGGCTTATAGAATCTAAGCAGGATTTTTTTTTAAATGACCATCCATCAGACTTCCAGGGAACAAAAGGGTTCATCAACTCCCATCAATGAGGTCTTTGAGTCTTCTACCACTTTTCTATGTAATTATAGCAGACACCAAAAATGAGGTCTTTGAGTCTTCTACCACTTTTCTGTGTAATTATAGCAGACACCAAAAATGAGGTCTTTAAGTCTTCTACCACTTTTCTGTGTAATTATAGCAGACACCAAAAATGAGGTCTTTGAGTCTTCTACCACTTTTCTGTGTAATTATAGCAGACACCAAAAATGAGGTCTTTGAGTCTTCTACCACTTTTCTGTGTAATTATAGCAGACACCAAAAATGAGGTCTTTGAGTCTTCTACCACTTTTCTGTGTAATTATAGCAGACACAAAGTAGCATCATTTATTGGGTGATCTATTCATTTGACTAGTTAATCATAATGTTCATCTCCTCAGGTTCTCTTTACCACTATTTTGCCCAAAATATCCTCTACTTGAATTATCTTAGTTGTGCATAGTTGCTTCATCCAGTTGGTTTGTTGGTCCTTGTCATTATATGGTTAAGCTATTGGTACTTATAATTTATTTTCCACATAAGTGTACATATCCACTACATTAAAGATAATGCATATCCCCATGCCAACTAGAAGTTTGATATCATAAGCATGTGCTAAGAGCTTCCTCAAAATTTTGCATGTTGTGATATTTTTCAGTTTTATTTTCTTATATTATTTCTTGGTAAATATTTCATTATGTAGATGTAGTAATATTATATTTCATTCTTCAAAAGTAACCTCTTTCTCTTTAATTCTACCTTTCTCATATACCTCTGAGTGTTTTCCTATAGTAGTCCCTTAACTTTTTCATTCAAATATTGTATGGTTGTAGTGAATTATTCCTCATTAATGCTTCTTAGTTTCCCAAATATACGAGTTCAAAAAAATTTCATGGGTACACTCCATAAAAAATTTAAAATCGATAGAACCAACTACTTCAATTTCGAGAATCATTATAAGTGAATTCTTCCTACATAAGGACTTGATCCCATTGATGTGGGTGCTCACTTTTCAAGCTTCACAATATGTTTCCCAAACTAATATTGATGAATTTGGTTTTTCCATCCAATTTAGGATGATAGGATGAGATCAAACAAAGCTTAATTCCCATCTTTTTCCACAATGTCTGCCAAAAGTCTCCAACAAGCTTTGTGTCCTTGTCGAAAAATATACTTTTAGGAAGACCATGGAGTATTAATACCTCCTTAAAAAATAGATTTGAAATGTGTGTTGATTCATTTATTTTGTTATGAGGTATAAAATGTTCCATATTTGAACATTTTTCAATTATGCAAAATATGCAATCATTTCCTTTTTTATTTCTAGGAAATCCTAAAAGAAATCAATACTTACTACATCCCATGATCTATCAGGAATAGGTAATGGCTGATATAACTCGGTGGTTGGATGCTTTCCATTTGAATTTTGGTATATTTTACATCTCTTTAAAAACTTCTCATCATTTGTCCTCATTATTGGCCAAAAATAATCAACACTGAGTTGAGAAAATGTTTTGTCACTTCCAAAATTCCCCTCCAATCCTCCATTATGCTTTTCGTGTAGTAAATTGTCCATCAATGAAAATTTTTATATGCATAATTGGTAGCCCTTAAAAAACATCTCTTCTTGAAGCATATATTCCATGCAAGGACTTCAATCCTTGCTTATTAGATTTTGACATGCCTTGTAAAACTCATGAAAATATGCATCATCTTTGTATAGCTTCTTGATATGATCAGATCCTAAGAATTTCACTTGAAAATTTTGAAAAAGTATGCATCTTCTTCTCAAATCATTGGAAATTTTATTAGTAATTCCATTAATATGTTTCAAAAAAAATGTAAAATTATTAATATAATATACCCACTTAGCATGATTTTGATTTCATTTGTCTTGTTTGGTAAATTACATTGCAAGGCATGATTATCAAAATATAAGAAATGTTCCTTAGGAATAAGATAATGCCTTAATTTAGTTAGAGCTTAGATGACTTCATAGAACTCCTTGTCATATGTAGAGTAATTCTTCATCTCTTTGTTCTACTTCTCACTAAAGTAGGCCATTGGTTTCTCATCTTAGCTAAGAACAACCCATATTGAATTTTCATTACAATCACATTTGACTTGAAACACCTTATTGAAATATGAAGAGATAATATAGTCTTCACAATGATCTTCCTTTTCAACAAATTAAAACTTTTTTTAGTTGTTATTGTCCACCTAAAAGCTTGATTTTCCTTCTTGATGGTGTCATCTATTACAAAACATATTCGACTAAAATTTATGATAAACTTCCTATAGAATCTTGAAATTAATTAACAAAGCAATGGAACACTTCAAATATTATGGAAACACAAACATAGAAAAGCTTAAAATAAGTGAGACAAAAATGTGTGGTTTACCCAATTTGGGATACATCCACAAAGGAATATGATATTATCCAGTAAAACGAAGGGATACAAGCTACAAAAAGTCCTCTGTAATTTCCCCATTGGTCTCACACAGACTCTGATATTTTCATCACGCACAGAATAAAGCATAGTCGCAATATAATTCCCTTATATAAACTGAGGGTTTATATAAGCTGACACATTCCCATGTCTGAGCATGAAAAATTTCTTTGATATTGTTAATGCCTTTAGTGTTTACTTCTACAAGTTCTATAGGCAGAGTCTGTAAAGGGCCAGGTAGCCTCTGAATCTCATCTTTTATGAAAGGTGACATATCTAGTAAATGCCCCTGCAGTCAATCTCTGGAATGGATCTAAATAGAAGTTCTGAACATTTTAATATCCGTAAAACACAAACTAAAATGAGCTAAATTGACTAATATTCTTCTAACTAACCTAAAATGAGCTAAATTGATTTTAATATTCTTCTAACTAACCTTGACTAAAATGAGCTAAATTGTACTTTGATACGAACTTTCATTAATTGGTTTTCTTTGAGTATTGCAATCATTTCCATAGGTTAATTTCCATTTTTGATTGAGAGTTAATTGCTTAGCATATATTGTGCAAGTGTACTTCAGAAGTATAAGAACCTGGATTGACATTTAATGCTTGTAATTTATCTCACAATTAATTTACCCATTAGGATGCTTTGACCTAGTAACTTGAGAGATGAAAAAGATCCTATCACATTAATGTGAGGATCCATTTTCACAATGAACATTAGGAAAAGACAATATTCATTGAAGTTGGTAATATAGTCAACTAGTAGACTATTCAATTATTAACAAAGTTGATGAAAGAATGCAAGGAATTTAAGGTTGCATTTCAATTTTGAAAATTTTCTACAATAATTTTTGTAGGATAATTTGTTAATGCAAGTTTTCATAGTTATTTATAATTTTTATTTTAGAAAGAACCTTCAACCAAAAATACCCAAGGTTAGTCCCCCGTGTGCCCTTTGAGACACATTAGGTCATCCCACCAATTCATGCCCCATGCTTCATGAGTTGAAGAGTATCCTTCATACCCCTTAAGCACCCCCATTTCTCCCCACTCCATCATGTGATGTTGCCACCTCATCACGTAATAAGGGTTTAAGAACCAACGACCTCTTGTGTATTTATGTGAAACACAAACATTATACACAACATTGTCTCAATCTTCAACGATATCAAGATGTGTTGGTCACCATACATCATGCCTCAATAGTAGCACCACCACTTACACCAACCTCATATGTTGATGATTCCTCTTCCACCATTTATTATGTCACGAACTCGGTTAATTAGTATTTGGCATGCCCTTGAGTGCTCTATGTTAAAGACACTCATCTCATCTATATGTGTCCTCTACTCATCAAATACCATCATCACTGCATGAATCAAGTGACATATCCCCCTCATCAAGATCCCAATCCGCCTAATTTTGGATGCTCCTCATACACTAAGTACCTTGACCATATCAATGGAATGCCCAACTCCTAGCATGGTCCCCACCACACCAACACAACTATTGGAGATTCAAACGACCTCACCTCTTAGAAAATGATAAGAAATTATTTCACCCCCTTGTACTAGAACAATACATAGAAAGAATAACATATAATTAATAGAAGAGATAAAAATATGAATTAGAGAAAGGCATGGATCACATATTAAAGGAAATGTAAGCCAACCTAGAAAGAAACCAACTCTTCGCTCCCACTTCAAATAATTTTTAAGAGTAAACAATGAAAACAACAAATTGATCTATGTACTAGATGTAAAACATTCAACCATACCTATATAAAGAGTGTACAATGAAATTAATGTTGGTTTACTTCAACACTTGGAAAATATCTTGTTTCTATCCCATTTGTGGAAGTTATGCAAATATGAAATAAAGATATGAGGTTATGAAGTTCTTAAATTTGATGAAGTCTAGATGACCCTACTTTTGAGGATTATCCTATAGAGTTATAAAAGATGAATCAAGGGAATAAAAATGTAATTCATAAACATTTTCATATATTCCTACTAATAAATAAAATATTATTACACAACTATATGCTAGATTTAGGAGAAACAACTGATGTAATTAGATCAGTGATTTCATGTGTTAGGGTTGTGGATTCAGACATTGAAACAACACCATTATATTTCAAATTTAAAAATGATGGTTTGAGTCCTAGGTAGCTTAGAATCCTACTTGTTTTAAAAATGAGGATGCACTCCCATTTGATTTTCACGGATAGGTTGTAATCATGAGGCTCTCGCTCAAGAGTGGACCTTCGCAAAATCTTGTGACGTCTTGTCACAAACAAAACCATCAAACTGAAAACACATCATTTTCTCCTTCAAAGAAAAAAAAAATTCACATCATGTGAATATGTCCATGTACTCTTACATATTGGTGTACAAAACCATCAACCAAACACAAGTTGACAAAACATGCCTTTTCAAACAACTCACTCTTAAGTCAAATAATAGATCTCATGTACAAATTTCCATATTTGTTGCATTTATGTGTGTCTAACATAACTCTACTTTCAACATCTTGCTTCATGCAACATGCACCATACTTTGAATTTGCAAAGACCCAGGAATTCTCCACCCCCCATTAAAATGACCTTACAAGTCGATTCTTTTAGTTTTTTCACTCTATAAGCATCCACGTACGATTATGCATGATGGAGAATCTCTAGCGCTTTCCCTTGTTAATATATTTAACAAGGGAAAGCGCTAGATATTCTCCATCATGCATAATCGTACGTTGGATTTGGTGATAATTGTCTCCATATTTTGGCTTTTTGACCCCGAAAAACATAATTATTTTAGAAGGGAGGGAAGGAGGGATGATCACGTTGACTTGCTTGATGACATGTTTATGAAGATTAACTACCTCAAGAACTATTTTTTTGCGTCTAGAGAAAGAGACACATTCCCATGTTTGAGCATGAAAACGTTCTTTGATATTGTTAATGCCTCCAGTGTTTACTTCTACAAGTTCTATAGGCAGAGTCTGTAAAGGGCCAGGTAGCCTCTGGATCTCATCTTTTATGAAAGGTGACATATCTAGTAAATGCCCCTGCAGTCAATCTCTGGAATGGATCTAAATAAAAGTTCTTCATTTTAATATCCGTAAAAGACAACAACTTTAAAGTAAACTATGTACATGTTCCATTCATCATGAACACAGACCTCACAAGCCTCCTTGGCTTTGGAGCATTTTCCATGTTTTCCATGTAACCAAGACCCAAATAATTAGGCCCTTCTTGAAGAACATTTGGATCAACTATGCCTTGTACATTCTTGCCTTTAAAACCCTTTACTTTCATAGGACATTTTCATCAAAAATTTGGACCTTATTCCTCTAATGTCTCTCAAAAGAACTTACACATTCATTTTAAGAGGAAATTGAAGGTACTCTAATGTCTCTAATGTCTCTCAAAAACACGTACACATTCATTTTCAGAGGAAATTGAAGGTAGAAACCAATAGCTAATTCTTCCAACTAACCTTGACTAAAATGAGCTAAATTGTACTTTGATACGAACTTGATTTAAATTGTCCACCCCACATTAGGCACCAATGATTATAACCTTTAATGGGCTAGCATTGGTTTGTAATCATCTCAAAATGACTTAGTAGATGAAAAATTACTATGTTTGTAGTCATCGTTTCACACCATCTACATATGACTCTTCTACACATTATATGATTGAATTTATGGTAGGTCATCCCTTCTATCTAGACCATGATTGATTGTGACATGAGGTGAATAAAGGAAATTTGATAAGGAAGGAACACTAAGTTTATTCTCCTCCACCTACTCCATATTTAGTGATTGCCTATTTTTTCTCTTCCAACATTTTATTTTGGAAATTCATTTTGGTAGTTAATTCTACTAATAGTCACAACACCTGGAAGTCAAAGAAATTGTTATATACACTACTAAACTCAATTAACATTGTTTGTTATTGGACTTTACAATAACAAACAACGTAGAGTTCATTAATGTAGTAATGTATATAATAATTATATGTATAGTGGTGTGGCTATCGATAATATTAGCTGCTAATGAATTTCGAGAAATTTCGAGAATAGAATGTTGGAAGTGGAAAATTGAGAAATCACTAGCTATGGGGCGGATGGAGGAGGACAAACTAGAAACTATCTTCTGCTTATAAATTGTATTTTATTCACCTGTTGTCACAATCATTCATGGGATAGGTAGAGAGGATGACATTCCAAAACTTCATGCATATAATATGTAGAAGGGGTCATGTATGAGATGGTGTGAAGTGATGATGATTGACATGGTAAATTTTCATCTGCCAAGTCATTTTTAGATGATGATGACAAACCAATATTAGCCATTTTAAGGTTATAATCATTAACAAGAAATATAGGGAAGGAAATTCAAATGTCTCATCATGGAAATTATAAAAATTGTAAGGATGGGGTTATAAGTGTTATGGAAATTCTAAGTGCCAAATTCTAAGGAACAAGCCATATATTTGCTTCTCAAAAACTCTATTCAAGATATACTCTTAAAAAACCAAGTACAAATTTTAGTAATCCTAGGATCATGCTTTACATAAGGTAAAATTGGGGAACTCATGACTTGTACTATAAATAAAAAAACATTTACACTTACCAAACAATATATGATAAAAATTGCCAAACTACATTTAAGCTTAAGCTTAAGGGGATATAATCATTATTGCCTTCCATATAGATAATGAAAATGATTGTTCTAAGTCTCATGTTGCTTCTCATGTTATTTTATAAACCTTGGTTGGAAAGAAAAATAGGAGGGCTGAAATGTAAGAAATATAGAACATATTGGATTTAACATCCCCAAATTGGATTTTACTCTGAGGTATTGATTTTTTGAAATCTATTTTGTGAATGTTGACCAATAGATATACATCATGGAGGATGAAAGACGAAGATCAACCGAATCCCATATGAGTCTCGGGGATCGGAGGATGTTCAGGGTATTTAAATATAATCTTAAATCTACATACATGTGTGTACATATGGAATTGATTTTTTTACTAACTTTGTGAGTGAAATTAGTTGTTAACAAGTTTCATATTTTAATTTTTAGGAGGCAAGAGGAGAAGGCTTTCTACTCCATCCATGGAGCGTGGCCAAGGTTCAACCGGTCGAGGTATGCCTGGTAGCAGGTTGGGGGAAGGGGTGATATTTATTCCCCCGAAGGCCAGCAATCAACGGCTGCTGGTTTTCAACAGGGGCACTGTGGGTCTGGTTCTCAGCAGCGTCATTCTGGGGTTGGTTCTCAGCAGGGTCATGTTGGAGATGATGTTAACCAACAACATCAAGGTTGCCATCAATTTCAATATTTTTTCATTAAATTTTTACAACTTTTTTTACACATGTTTTTTCTAATATATGAAATTATATATATATTGATGCAGAGGCTCAAAATGTTCGAGCCAGTGGTCAAAAAAGATGCAGGGCAGCGCGCTACATTGAAGAAGAAGGTTGTCAACCTAGCACAACTTATCCGGCTGAGATTACTAATATACCATGGGAAACGAACACGGCGGAATGCACCTTACAAAGGTGTCAAAGCCTTTATGCAAAATTGCAGAGAGATCTCCTGGATTTGACTCTACCTGCTGAGAGTAGACAGAGCCTAGAGATCGTTACACATTCATTGAGTGAAATGGTAAAAGTGTACAAAGATTTGGGGCCAACCACTGATTCTTTTGTAGAAGTGATGAGAAAGAGAGGAGAAACAGTGATAGGTCCCGATAAATGGCAGGACATAAAAAAAGAGTTTCAAGAAATGATGCTAAGTCAATGTTTAATTTTAAGGAAGGGCTAAAAAGAAAGATGTTGAAGGTGCAGTATTTCAAGCACCCAGACAAAGCAAAATATTTGTATAGTCGACATCTTGCGGCCTTTGGAAGGCTTCCATGGAACGATGAGGTTCCTCTTTATTTTGCACAAATGTTTTATGCAGAATTTTTTTTGGATATGAAACCCGACTACAATGACCTTCCTTCAGAATTTTTTGGCCCGGGGAGAGGTCGATTATATCAATGTAAGGGCGCTAAGCGAGATGTGGAGTTGCCTCGCCCTGAGCCGCCATTGGTGAGTCGACCGTCTCGAGTCGAAACCCTGCGATCAGAGATGGATGCGACTTCTCAAATAAGTCGTGAAGCAAGAGATGTTATGATCGAAAATGTTCATAGCGGATTGAGTGGAGTCAATATTGGCTTAAATAGACTAAGAGCACGTGAACATGCACGTGCCAATTTTGTTTATTATACAGATGAGGAGATTTACAACATGAATGTTGAAGATCTCCGAACATACGCAATAAATTGTCGCAATGGTCTGCAAGACCTAATTTTTCATGATGAAGAGGGCACTGGAACAGTATGTGTTAGTGACCTTAGGGTTTGAAATTATATTTACATATACGTGTACAATTTGTAATAAATACATGTGTATGTACACATGTATGTACATTTATTTGTATGTGTACATTAATCTAACAAAAATGTATGATTATATGTTAAAACACCATTTGTAGTTCTCAGGCATGATGCGTGATGAAAATGTTAATATTACGTTCGGGACCTCTGGCTCAAACGATGCAGCTGGGTCTAGCCATCATGATATGTTGGCAAATGTATGTTAGTGTTTTTTAAGTGACTCTAAAATAAATAATTGTTGCCACCATGTACATGTATGTATATATATAATTCGATAAAATGTTTTAACAGGTACCGATTCCGTCTGATGTTTTTGGGATGTCGGTACCTTCTTCTTCTTTAGGAGATATACCTTCTACTTCATTGGGAGATGTACAAGTATGGACAATTTTTCACAAGTTCAAAATTTATGTTACCTCAAAAAGTTCCATTAAAAATTGAGATATATAGAGAGATCTATATTTTGAGTTATTTAAAATTTTTTGAATTTAGGTTCGTATAGAAGATTTTTTTAATCCGAGGACTTTAGCGACAGAGATAGGAACATCCACAGCATTTGAAGAAGTTGTCTTTAGTTCTTTTTTTTAATATTATTGTTCAAATAAGTTTATATATGTAGACGTGCATTTTCATTTGAAAGTTTTTAATTTATATAAATTATTTATGTATATATATATATATATTTATATTTAACTGTACATGTATATTGTACAGGTTACCACTGGAGTTGTTTCTATGGCAGATCCTGTCCATCAAATGGAGAGGCAACCTTACGAGGTATTGCGTGATTTTTTTGTTATATATATATTTTTTTTTACATGAAGTTCTAGATATATATGTTCTCATTCATTTTTAAAACTTCAAATTTTAATGTTTAAGTACATGTGCATTGTGTATGTAGGTTTTCCCTTTACAAGATAGCGAGCTAATCGAGACCCAGAGGCTAGATCCTCCATTTGATGGACAAGATATACAATAGATTTGATTTTATTTCAAAATTTAGATGGTTTTAAAATTTGTTAAACTTGATACAGTTTGATACTTGAGTGAGATTTACAATTTTTGGACATATTTTATTACAATATGTTTTTGGACATATTTTTGGACATATGTTAAATGTTTTTGTTGGATAACTTTGAATTATAATTGGCATGGCATGTGATATTTAATGTTAAATGTTTTTGTTAGATAGTTGAATTATAATTGGCATGGCATGTGATATTTAATGTTAAATGTTTTTGTTAGATAGTTGAATTATAATTGGCATGGCATTTGAAGTTTTTAAAACTACATGAATGATGGAATGTGAACCTACATTTGCACATGTGGTAAATTGATTTATGTTACTTGTAACACTTGACAATCCCCATTGATTTCATTGTACAGTATATGTTGATTTCTGATTTGATATAATTGCATACATATGATGGTACATTACTTGTAAAGTCATTGGATTAATAACTTGTTCATTGATTTCAGTGTTCTTTGGATGGTTTTAGTACTTTTGGCATGTGAATGTGAAGTAATGTTGTCATTGAATTACATTTGACATTTGATATTTAATGTTAAATATTTTTGTTGGGTAGTTGAATTATAAAATTGGCATGGCATGTGATATTTAATGTTAAATGTTTTTGTTGGATAGTTGAATTATAATTCTAATGGTATCTGAAGTTTTTAAAACTACATGAATGATAGAATGTGAACCTACATTTGCACATGTGGTAAATTTAAATGTTACTTGTAACAAAACAATCCACATTGATTTCATTATGTAGTATATGTTGATTTCTGATTTGATATAATTGCATGTATGATGGTACATTACTTGTAAAGTCATTGGATTAATAGTGTTCATTGATTTCAGTGTAAGCGCAAAAAATGATTGACAATGTAGAATGATTTTTGTGTTATAATAATTAAACCTAATAATATTGGAGAGCAAGAGAGACTTGAGGTATGGTGTTTACTACAAGAGTTTGAGTTAAATATTTAAATGGTTTATCTATCTTTCATAAAATAGTTTAAGATTGATCACAAGAATTAAGAGAATGTATGGTGTTTACTACAAGAGTTTGAGCTAAATATTTAAATGGTTTATCTATCTTTCATAAAATAGTTTAAGATTGATCACAAGAATTAAGAGAATGTCTCGGTCCATCATTGGTATGGTCCATCATAGAATGATCATCCATGTCAATGAATCTTAAGTCTATCTTTCCAAACCAATCCTCTTAGTGTGGTCGTCTTCTTTTCCAAGTGTGCCAACACATGCATTTTCTTTCTTCAAACCAATAGGTTTCGGATCAAGAAAGTCCCTCTTGATCTTATCTTCCATGTTCTTGACTTTACCTTGCAACGTGGTGCTTATTTCCTTCAAGTGAGCCCTTTCCATAAAGAGTTCCTGAAGTCTTTGTTCACCTTGTCGTATCTCCATGTCAAGCTTTTCAATTTCAGCAGTTTGTCTAGAAAGTCCATCCTTGGAATTTCTTGCACTATATATTTTAAACTATTTAAAAAATTTGCGTGAAAAACCAAGTAGGTTGAACCAACGTTGGTCTAGTGCATTGGAATTCATTAAAGAATTGGTCATTGGCGCTGCTTCAAGCTAGGAGTGAGCATCGTCACCAACTTGCTTTGAATATTTTACACTCCCTATGGTGAATGATACTTTAAATTGATTGACAGTCTAAGACTTTCGAATTTTTCCGAATGCCAAATGATCTTACAAAGTTACTATTTATAATATTCTAGTAGGTCATTTGGCGACAACTTTTACCAAAAACTTGAAACGACTTTGGCGTGTGATATTTAATTTGTTAAATGTTTTTGTTGCATTGTTGAATTATAATTGGCATGGCTTAACAATGCTTTTCACATATCTCTTCTCATGAAGCTCCATAGAACAATTCGATCATGGGTCTGCTTGAATTGGTTCAAGCTCTTTCCTTTTCGAATTCTGTCTAATCGCTCCAATACGACATATATTGACTCCTTCCAAACGAAGTGCACCAATCCTCTTGGTGTGGTCGTCTTAGTGTGGCGTGTGATATTTAATTTGTTAAATGTTTTTGTTGGATTGTTGAATTATAATTGGCATGGCATGTGAAGTTTTTAAAACTCCGGTTTTGGATGGTTTCAATCTACATTTTGCATGTGATATTTAATGAACTTTAAATGTTAAATGTTTTAATGATGCACAATATATAATCGAAAGGGTTTTAAGACTTAAAGTTTTGGATGGTTTCAATTTACAACTTAAAGTTTTGGATGGTTTCAACCTACATTTGCGCATATTGTAAATTGAAATTATGTTACTTGCAACAAGACAATCCCCATTGATTTCATTGTATATGTTGATTTCCAATTTGATATAATTGCATGTATGATGGTACATTACTTGTAAAGACATTGGATTAATAGTGTTCATTGATTTTACTTTAAGCGCAAAAAATTATTGATAATGTAAAATGATTTTTGTGTTATAATAATTAAACCTAATAATATTGGAGAGCAAGAGAGATGAGGTATGGTGTTTACTACAAGAGTTCGAGCGGGGCATTCAGTGACAACTTTTACTAGAAACTTGAAACAAAGAGAATCTATCTTTCGCTAGGACATCATGTAAGATGCTTGACATAAACAGTAAAATTGTACTTAAAAGCCGAGATTCGGGCAAGTGGGGACAACCACTTGTTATCTCGTCCCTTGGAGGCTAGGCCATATGAGGACCGAATCTGACTTTACAAAATAAAGTGAAATAATTTGTACCATATGGTCGAAGAACATATACAAAAACAATTAATATACAAGAACAATTAATTTCATTCTAGAATATATATATCCAATACATATTTAACATTTTTAATCAATGCACATGTATAGAAAAACTATTTTCAGTGGAAACTAGAGCACGTGCTTGTACCCAAACAATTTGTAACATTTGCAAACCACGAATAACATAAGCAGTTCAATTTTTAGTTGAGTACTGAAAGGTTTAAAAGATAATAAATTGTTGTCCTGACACTTCACTCAAAAAAATTCTAATGGAATTCCATCCTCAATAATCCGTTCATGATCGGATTTTGACATTTTCCATTTCTTAATTTTTGAATTTTTCTTTGATTGAACTTCTATCAACTTTATGCGTGCTGCACACACCAAGTGACTATATTGACAACTTATGGAATTAGGTTCATAGTCTTCGAAGTAAACAAAGTCTCCACTTTGACGAGTTTGTTTGAAAAAATAACCTTTCGGTATAATAGACCCTTTGTCATACTGAAATCCGTGATCATTATAGTCTTGTAATAATTTCATTTTTTGTTCAGTGCAACGCATCAAATAATACTTCACATTTTCATCGTTGTCAATAGGTGCAATTACAGCAAAAACATCTCATGCACAATAAAATAAATTTAACATTTAATTATGCATATTTAAATTTAAATTTGTAAATCTTTAAAAATCATTAAAAAGTAATTCAAATGTTACCTTCTCCAACAAGATCAGAAACTCGATCACCATCGGATGATATTGTAGTTTCATCTGATTCCATTTCTTCAATCATTGCAACAGACATTTTTCCCTTTGTATTTAGCTCTGTATGTTTCCAATCGTTTACATACATTTTGTTTTCACAGATGTCATTGGATTTTGTGTTGTCTATGCAAACATCACAAAAACAAGAATATTTTCTTTTATCCAATGCAAACACATTTGTGGACAAATTTGTTTGAATTGAATGCAATTTTCGAGTCCCTTTTATTGTTCCAACTTCATTTCCAATTGATCTATTTACGTCTCCGATTCCAATATGCCAAAAAAACCTTTATATGGAAAATTAGAAAAAGAATTTGTAAATATGATATCAAAATACAATTAAAAATAATCAAATTGCATGATAAATGTACAATGTTTAAAATTAGATTACCAATATAAATTAAATTGAATGTACCTTTGCACTTCTCGTGATGGGTTAATCTCATGGCTTAGAGCATTTTTGCACCATTGAACAACTTCTTCGGCGTTTGCAAGTCGGCGTGCAAAGTGGTTCATTTGATATCTTCGAAGTGCTCGTTTTATGCATGCTCCTGCACCGTCATGTTCTCCTTTTCCATGGCCAGTCTCAAAGAAATTCCAACAATGTTTAATGGAGGTTTTCTTATGAAGACGACACAACCAAAAAAATGATCGTGCAGATTTGAATTGACCTGCGCATCCGTCCGACCATATCCAATGTTCATTGAATGTTATTCCACGATTTTTCAATGAATCATAAATTTTTCCAAAACAATGTTGTACAAAACATGTATCATGCGTACGATCGTCACTGGTATAAAAATGATATTCTTTAATGATATGTCGATTTTCACTCGTGCTTTCTATATGATCGACATTTTGTTCAGCATGTCTATATAGAATATGAACGAGCATGGAGACTTGGTCAGAGTGATAGTATTCACTCTGAATTTCTCTTTGTGGAGCAAATGTGTAGTTTTCTGCAAAATCAATCACTGACAAAATGGTTCCTGGTGGAAAAACTTCACGAGATTTTTTGAATTGCAAGTCTTGCCATCGAGCTCTGTGGGAATGCATGGTGTATTTGTAAATTTCTGCTTCAAACTTTCTCAAAAAGTCTATTAGAAAAATTTCGTCTTCTCGTAATTCGATTCTTTTAACACTATCTGCACTTTGAATCGATGTATTGGTATATTCGTATCTCTTCCATTTCACTTTCATGTTGGACAATGATTGATCATTTATATCAATACGATATTTGTTTTGAAATTTAGTCAAATTTCCACAATCATCGCATTTTTACCACCAACACATTTCTTTTTGTAAAATAGTTCATCGCTTTCTCTTTCACATAGAATTTGAGATATGAAATCACGGATAGTGGAAGGAGGAGGTGAATCCTTCCATAATGTTCTACCAAAATCAAGGAATGTGTCATAATATAACTCAAATTCCACATGATAACGGCAACAACAAGTGTCGCGTACGGTGATAGGTTTTACATACCATGGTTTTTGTTGAACAAAAGCAACGATGAAAACTTAGGGTGGCAGGTCTCTTCTTTGAACTTGTTGAATAACTCTATTTGAGTGGTTTCCAAGAGATGTTTTTCATGTTCTTCGTATTGATTTCGTGCTATTCTTCTTCGCATCACATGTCTTGCAGTGGGGGAAACACGCGAATTGTTCTTCCAATATTCATATATTATTTTTTTAACATCTTCTCCAAGTCTATCTTTGTATGGTTGCCTACAAATAGCTCTCCAACAAGCGAGTTCATCATTTACGTCTATTTGCGGTCGAAATTTTCGATGTTTGTGCAGAGTTTTTCGCGAGGTTCCCAGTGCTCGTGCCATAGATGTTAGATTCAAACGATTCTCTTGAGTACTTGGTGAAACCATTGCCATTTTTATTCCTCTACGTATATTTGAAACATTTTTATCTCTAGATCTCTTAATTGACTCTATAGCACTACTCATATTTTTTATCACGTCTTCTTTCATTTTTTTTATCTTTGGTTGATTTTCGAATACCCAATAGTGTCGTCGCTTCTTTTAATTTCCTTGATGATAAGAGACCTTTCAACATTTGAGCTTGAACTGTCACCTCAGTTTTGAAAAACATTTCCAAAATTTTCTCGACATGATATCGTATAATATAGTCAGGTTTTTTATCTCCATATGTGTGAGTGTCGACATTTTCTAACATCTCATTATCGATAGTGATTTCATCTGTACATATTCGAAAAAATAGTACATATTCAATAAATAACTAAATTAATAAATATGTCGATAAATATTAGGAAAATTTTAAATATATCAATAGATCATAATATCTACATTTACATACCCGATTCAATTTCTGCTTGAGGTTGATTTTCTTCTTCAATATTTTGAGGAGTATCTCTGTCTTTTTACATTAAACAAAATATTTTTCAAACTAGTTCATCAAATAAAAATTAAGCTTCACATTGTACATTGGGAAAACTTTAAAAATATATCAATAGATCATAATATTTACATTTACATACCTGCTTCAATTTCTGCTTGAGGTTGATTTTCTTCTTCAATATTTTGAGGAATATCTATGTCTGTTTACATCAAAAAAAATATTTTTCAAACTAGTTTATCAAATAAAAATTAAGCGTTACATTTTACATTAGGAAAATTTTAAATATATATCAATAGAGCATGTAATATTTACATTTACATACCTGCTTCAATTTCTGCTCGAGGTTGATTTTCCTCTTCAATATTTGAGAGAGCTTCTAACTTTCTTTTGCGATATTGTCTCGTCTCTTCTCTACGTTCCTCGGGCTTTCTTTTTCGATCATATTTTCTCACACAAGTTCTTTGATTTCCCATGATAATAGGGTATGAGGTTTAAAAAATTTCCTTTAAAAAATTAGACAATAACTCAATTACAAACAATATCACAAAAGATTTAATTTAAAAAAATCTTTTCTAAAAAATATGTAATCCAATCCAAAACACGTACATATCTCTAAGAAAAATCACACCGCCTCCAAGAAATGTCTTCCAAAAAAATTCTTTAAATCTTAAAATGTGAAGAAAAATTTTTGAACAAAAAAGCTCAAAAGATTTATTTCAACACAAAACACGTACATACCTCAAAGAAAAATCACGTCGCCTCCAAAAATGTCTTCCAAAAAAGTTCTTTAAATTCAAACTTTGAACCTCCAAGAAAAATCACGCCGCCTCCAGAAAATGTCTTCCAAAATTTTTTTTTAAACCCAAACTTTGAAGAAATTTTTTTGAATTCAAACCAAGTTGTAAGATGAAATGAAAATAAATCTCAAAATTTAATTTGTGGATACTATTAAGGCCACCACACTTAAATTTAAATCTTGTGTCATCGTATTAATCATCAATTTTTTCCACCTATAAGTTTACAAGGGTAGATATAATCAAATTTCATAGTATTAGTTTTGAAAAAAAATCTCATTATTTGAATTTGGCTTACAAATTACTATAGATAATGGTACCGTTTAAGGAATAAAATAATAAAAATATAGTCATATCACCTTCACCTTCAGAGCGCTCTCACATATAGATCATTATTATAGCCATGTATGAAGTTTGATGACGATTATAGCTCTTCCATAAAGCATAAGCTATACATTTGTCTCATGGAAGTGGCTTTGCAAAACAAGAGCTGCATAGACTTGAGAATGTGTGCGGAATAAAGGATGTGTGGAAGAGGGGTATGTGCACGAGAACATGTGTGTAGAGGAAATACGTGTGCGCAGCAAGGAAAAAAAAAATTGGCTCAGAATAAATAGATTCTTTCGCTAGTAAAGTTGTAACAAAGGGATGATTTTTATTTTATTTTAAAGGGTTCAGCCCAAGTCATTTTGGAATATATATTCATGTCTTCTATAAACATTTTAAAAAGTAGTGTATCATGGTCTTTTCTATTTTGGTTGTTTGTTATTCATCGTAAGCATTAGTGTATATATATAAGCTATATGTAACCAAAGTTTGTGTGGAAAAAAGGCATGTGTGAAAGTGCGCAAATAAAAGGGTAGGTTCGACTTCGCCACATGAGGTAGGCCCAAAAGTAAATATTTAATTTATGATTGTGTTGGGAAAGCATCCTGGAAATTTAGACTTGAGTGTAATGGTTTCTCAAGTTGTAGAATTCCTTTTTGCATTATGTGGAGAGAAATGAAGCTACTCTAATGCATGGAAGAAAAATATAGAGCCCAAAGTAGCTACATTTGGTTGTAAATGATAAGTCTCCCACTTCGGAAAATCTTAACAAGTCTAATGCAATTACCTAAGAAGGTCTAATTTTTTTAACATACAACAATCATAAGATACAAATTGAGCTTTTCCACTTATTTACGCTTGACTCAGTAGGTTCAATTAGAGGTGATCATGTCAATATGAGTTGTTATGTAGCCATTTCCACAACTACAAACAGAGAAAGAAAACATAAAATGCAAAAAATGAAAAGGTTTCATCTATTAATGCCACTCATTAAGGCATCGTCTTCGTCACAATTGTGTTGTGTTGGGCAATGAAAGAGGTATGAAATTACTATGTATTTACTCATTCTTTTACCATAGATATACTCCTGTTTACCTTGGAAAGGTAATTTATCATAAGAATTACAATAGAATTGGAAAGGTTTATGTTTAGTACAAAAAGATGACTAAAGGTTACTTTTTGATTGACAAACAGGAATTCGACGAGGTGAACAGTTGTACCAAAGGCGAGGTTGAGAATAATCTATCTGCTGCTCCATCAGCGTTGAACCATATCCAGCCAAAGGCAAGGATATCTGAACGAATAGCCCAGAAAAGGCAGGGGACAGCTCGGCTTTGGTCAAAGTAAACAGGATGATGACTAAATGAAGAGGAGCGAATCCCTCAGGATCCTTCGATCCTGAGGGATAGCTGTTCAAACTCATCTTATTCCTTGATTTGTCCGTCGAGATTTGATATATAAAGCCATGTCCTTTAGTGACAAGAGGGACGGTTGTTGTTGTCAGTGAGTTAGTCGAAAGGCTTTACATTTAAACATTTCCTCTGTAATACAATGTTTTATCGACTTCGCTTTTGAGAGAACCTTCTCTGTAATGCTTTATGTTGGTTTACTATAAGACACAAATTTCATCCATTTTCTAAAGTTCTGAATTAGCCCAGCGGTATTTCACTGGCGCTAAGGGCCCAACTCTGGTGGAATCACTTCGCTGTTTGTATTCTTAATTCTTGTTTACTGTTGCATGAAGTGTGTTTAATGTTTATTGCAATTACAGAATTGGTTTATTGTTGTTAGATCAAATACAGATTCATTGCTATTTCATCCTTTACAAGAAGCACACCTGCCGTTTGGTTATCTTCTTATCATTATAAAGCTTTACTGTTCTGTATCTGATTTGAGTTGTTGTTCCATTAGTTTCTGATTTGTTACAATTGATTGTTGCGTGGTAAGTGGCTGTCGACAGGATTAAAGCATGGAAATCTAGTTGCTCGATTATATTATAATTGTAATTGTTGTTCATTTCATGTTGTTGTTCCGTTTATGTTCATTATTTATTCATAGTCTTCGGTTAGCAAACAAATGAGTTATAGTTACATGTTGTTGTTCCTTTTCAGATTTCGTTTCTTTTAAGTTACTTTCATTGAATTTGCTTTCGTTTTGGTTTCTTTAAGATCTCCAACTGTAGAGGATAGAGGTTATTGCTTCCAAGTCCCCAGATTGGTCATCTTGCATCGATTTCTAAGGGAAAGAGTTACTGCTACTGCATCCCTGATCGATGTGTTGCAAGATTGATGTAGTTTGATCTTTCCATTCATGTCACTGTAATTAGGTTTCTTTACAAGAATTTGTTACTTTTGCATTTGTTATTCTGTACTACATCTTCACAGCATTTCTCTTAGATAATTGCAGCATCAGATAGAGTACACTCTTGAAATAAAAAGTCGCTCTCGGATTGATGATTAATGTAGGCTAATTAGGTGTTTAAAAGATACCTTTTTATGACCCAACATTTTGGCGCCGTTTCCGGGGAGAGTGTATGCCATTTTAAAGGAGTAATGCACAACTGATTTTCTTCTGCTTGCGGAGAATTGGGTATTAAAGACGGAAGGTAAGAACCTGTGCACTGGGCAAGAAACACACTTGCTCGCAGCCCGCTTCACAGCAGAAGTAGGTAAGCTTCTTTCTTTAGGTAGGAATGAAGGTTTGTTTCCTTAAATGAATAAACCAACTAAGCGAGAAAAAAAATTCCTCCTAAAACTGAAAAACCTAAGGGACCAGTGACCCTTGGGTGCACAACCTTTATTGACGAAATCCTTAAAAGAATTGAATCTCAGACATCAGTAGGATTTAAAAGAACTACTTCTAGACAGCCTACTAGTTCCCTTCAGGCTACAGAGTCACCATTTGAAGCCTTTGCTGAGATACACAGTCAAACAGAGGGAACTGAGCAGGATTCCCAAGAAATTGAGAATCCTTGAATAAGTTTCCTTCAAGAAGGGAACTCTAGCAATATCCGAGAAGGAGAAAGGGAAATGGGAGAAACCAGAGACTCAAAATCTCCTATTGAAACTGCCCAAACAATAAGCAACCCAGATAAGGGAAGTGTTGTTCAACTTATTCAGAACCAAGGTCCTGAATCACCTCAAACAGTAGGTCAACAGGAAATACTTATTATCCTAGACAAAGGGAGTGCTGTCAAAGCCATTCCTACCCCTGCTCGTCAACCTAGAAATTATTTGGAAATCCCAGAGGGATATTGGCATATCTTCGATCAAATGGCTCAGAACCAAAATCAGAATCAGCAGGCACCCCAGCAAACCTCTACGCTGCAATATCCTATAGTAGATACTGTAGTCAATGCACCTATGAAAGCCATCCCCCTTCAACATATTCCCACATTTCATGGCTTAACATCAGAGGACCCAGATGCGTTTTTGTTTGAATTTGATGTGCTGTGCAGAGGATATGATTACACCACCGACGCCCAAAAACTAAAACTATTCCCTTCTACATTAAAAGGGGCAGCCTTACGATGGTTTATGGGATTAGGTGGGGGTGTCATAACTGATTGGGATCATATGAAGGCTGCATTTTTAAATAAGTATCAAGATTATTGGAGGTCTCAGGAACTAAAAGATGAAATTTTCCAAATGACAGCAAAACCAAATGAAACCTTGGAAGAATATGTGGAACGGTTTCAATACAATATTCAGAGATCCCCTTATGCATCTTTACCCTTACCTGATAATGTTTTGAAAACCACATTAATTAGGGGAATGAAAGATCAATGGGTTGAAACATTGAATATTATGGGAAAAGGTGATATATATCAGGAAATTTATCCTAACATCATTGATTTGTGTATCAGGAGTTTGAGGGGCAATACAAGGTTGAAATCAGCAGAACGTGATATAGTCACAAGGGAAAATAAGACCTCTAATGAAGGTGTGACTCGTGCAGAGATTGGAAATTTGCTGGAATACTTTAAGACAGACATACTTGGGACTCTAACAACGCAGTTCAATATTATGCAAGCCAAACAGAAACAGGCAGAAGCAGAACAGAACTTGGCAATATTCTGTCCCAGATGTAGAAATAAGCACAACCACAAAGAATTCCCGTTGGATGTGATTAAAGTCTGCGCCGTTTTCATGAAATATCACCCTACAGAGGGATGTCCTTCGCTTCCTGGCCTAAAAGTAGTCTATAAGGAGGCAGAAGAAGAATCAAAAGTGGTATGTTTGCTTAATCAGCGCCGACAGTGGCAGCCACGACCATAAGGTATGCCAAATGATCCATTTTATTTTCAACCTCCTCAATATAATGCTCAAAAATATAGTGGGATGTGGTAGAATCAACCACCTTTCCCTAATTGGTCACAACAGCCATTTCCTCCCACATCTTGGCCAAATCAAACAAATCAGAATAATTGGTCTAGCTTTCCTTTCTACCCACCTTTCTGGCCTACACAATGGTCCCCCTCTACTTCCCAGAGTCAGGCCTGGCAGTCAAACTAGAAAAAACCTACAAATCAGCCAGCTGGATCAATTCCTCTCTCTCAACCTACACTTCCAGCTCCTTATACAAACCCCCAGACCAATTTAAGACCACAACTCCCAGCCCAACCCAACCCAAACGCAAACAATAGGCCAGTTCAGTCTATCCAAATAATGGAACCCCCAGAAGTAGAAACTGAACCGAGGGAGTGTAATGATCTTCAATTAAGGTCTAGGCGCATAGTGGAAACAGAGAGAAACAATGATGTCCACATTGAAGATCCGTTGCCTGTAGAACAAACAATACAAAGTGAGAAGGAAGTTCAACAAAAAAATCAACAATGAAGTCAACAACAAGCAACAACTTCCTCTCCACCATTCCTAGAATGATTAATTATACCTCGTCCATTAGAACAACCTAATTTTGATCTTCTGGGAGAATTAAAAAAATTGTGTATAAAAATCCCTCTCCTCCAAGCTATTCAAGACATTCCTATATATGCAAAAACCATTAAGGAATTATGCATAAAGAAGCCAAAGAGGAGAACAACAACCAATCCTACTGTCCAAATAGTCGGTACCTTATCTGACTTATTATCAGGAATGGAAACACCCATCAAATATGAAGACCCAGGAAATCCTATAGTGACAGTACAGATCAATGGGCAATCATTTCCAAATGCCTTAGTTGATTTGGGAGCAGCAATCAATATTTTAACAACCACCACCTATCAAAAACTTGGCATTACATCACTAGAACCAACAATGACCTTGTTGGAATTGGCTGACCGATCAGTAGTCAAACTGGAGGGTATACTACAAGATGTAATGGTATATGTAGATTCCTGGGAATACCCTGTTGACTTCCTAGTTATTAATCCAAAGAACCGACTAGATGGACACCCATTAATCTTAGGTAGACCTTTGTTGGCAACTGTCGATGCTTATATTGGATGCCGACAAGGCAACATGACAATAACAAGGGGAAATTATGTCAAGAATTTAGCCCTATATCCCCCAGCCCAGCCAAGTCTATCAATAATCAAAACAAGAAAACCACCTGCATCATATCTTATGGAAAATATGAGATCACCTCTAACTATAGAAAATGCTCTTGATTTTAAAGATCAAATAGAGGATGATATCATTAATAATTTTATCAATAAATCACAAACCAGATCTCATTTGCAATGTCACATGATCAAGGCAGCATTCGATAATAAAGAAGAAGAAGATCCTTTCAAAGATATTCCTGATCAAGAAATACCTACTACTTCTGTGTACAATAGCAAGGTTGTAGAAATTGAGCCGGGAAAAACTCTAAACATTAACAGAAATCTCACTGCTGAACAAGAAGAGAAATTGGTCCAATTATTACGAAATTACAAAGCAGCATTTGCATGGGATTACCCCGATATGAAAGGAATTGATCCTCAATTGTGTACTCACCACATTTATATTGAAAAAGATGCAAGACCCATTCGCCAACCTCAAAGAAGATTAAATCCTCACCTTAAAGATATTTTGAAAGCTGAATTACAAAAACTATTGGATGTTAATTTCATCTACCCAATATCTGATAGCAAGTGGGTCTCTCCATTAGTGGTGGTACCAAAAAAGAACGAAAAGTGGAGGATATGTGTAGATTATCGTGAAATTAATAAGGCAACACAGAAAGACCACTTTCCCCTTCCTTTCGTTGAACAGGTATTAGATACATTGGTAGGGAAGAAATTCTTTTCTTTCCTCGATGGCTTCAGTGGGTACAATCAAATCCAGATTGCCCCTGAAGACCAGGATAAAACTACTTTTACCTGTCCATGGGGGACATTTTCCTACCGAGTCCTACCTTTTGGCCTATGCAATGCCCCTGCTACATTCCAAAGGGAAATTCTCGGCATCCTTGCGGACTTAATAAATGAAGGCCTCGAAGTATATATGGATGATTTCACATCTTATGGGGATGACTTTGAGCCTGCATTGGAAAACCTAGAAAAGGTATTGCAAAGATGTATTGACACTAGGCTTTGCTTAAGCCACGAAAAGTGTCTTATGATGATGACCGGAGGAGTTATCTTAGGGAATTATATTTCAGCAGCTGGAATTCAAGTAGACCCAACTAAAATTCAAATAATCTTGTTAATTATCACACCCACTACACAAACAAAGGTACATAGCTTTCTTGGATTTTCTGGTTACTATAGAAGATTTATAGAACATTATTCTCGAATAGCTGCACATTTATATGCACTGACTGGAAATGTTGATTTTATTTGGACAGATAAATGTGACAATGCCTTTAATGATCTGAAAAATCTTGTTTCAACAGCCCCAGTGCTGAGGGGCCCAAATTGGAATTTTCCATTCTAGATCATCTGATGCCTCAGACACAACAATTGGAGAAGTACTTGTGCAGGAGGAAGACAAGAAGCCATATGCAATTTATTATATTAGCAAAAATATATCCCCTGCTGAATTAAATTATACTATGACTGAGAAAGAATTTTTAGCTGTAGTTCATGCTATAAACAAGTTTAGACATTATATAACTGGGTATCCTGTAGTACTATATACTGATCACTCTACCATTAAAATTTTAGCAAATAAACCTGTTACAAACGGAAGAGTGACAAGATGGTTGATTTTACTGTAGGAATTCGATATCACAATCAAAGATCGACCTGGGAAAGAGAACCCTGTAGCTGACTTTCTGTCAAGAATGCCAAAGCCAACAGATACAAAAGCAGTTGAAGACCACTTTACAGATGAGCATCTCTTCGCTGTTACTATCAGAACACCGTGGTATGCTGATATAGCAAACTATTTGGCAATAGGTAAATTACCTAAACATCTATCCCTTAATGAACGAAAGCAGATAATACACCGTAGTACCTGATTCTCTTGGATTGGGGGCTACCTATTTCATACAGGTGCAGATATGCAAATAAGGAGATGCATTAGGGAGGATGAGGTATTTGACATATTGAAAGCATGCCATGATGGACAATGTGGCGGACATTTTGTAGATCATAGAACTGCCCACAAAGTTTTACGAACGGGCTATTATTGGCCTACTATCTTTAAAGATGCCAAAAAATTCACTCAGGCCTGTGATAGCTGCCAAAGGGCAGGTCGCCCTGGGAAATCTGATGAAATGCCTTTGAACCCTGAACTAGTGATTGAATCGTTTGAACGTTGGGCCCTTGACTTTGTTGGTCCTATTAGCCCTCCATCAAACCAAAAAACATACATCCTAGTTGCAACTGAGTATGTCACCAAATGGGTTGAAGCAGAGGCTCTTTCAAAAGCTACAGAGGACTCTGTAATATAGTTTCTTTTCCAAATATTTGTGCGCTATGGCCTCCCAAGGGACATAATCACAGATGGAGGACCACAGTTTGTAGGTAACAAATTAGCTGAAACATTGCAAAACTACCACATTTATCACAAGATTACAACCCCATATCACCCACAGGCCAATGGCCAAGTAGAGAGCACGAACAAAGTAATCGAATATATATTAACAAAAATTGTTGCCTCACATAAACGAGATTGGGCCTATAGATTTCCAGAAGCATTGTGGGCATATCGAACAACGTGGAGACCTACTACAGGATATTCACCATACCAATTGGTATTTGGAAAAGAACCCATCTTTCCTATAGAATTTTAAATTTAAACATTAAGAACAGCTCAAAAGGTGGGTCTAAATCTGAATGAAGCCTAGGCTAAAAGACTGCAGCAAATTAATGAGTTAGATGAAATTAGGCTCTCTGCTCTTCAGCACATAGCATTAATTCAACAACAGAGAGCCAAATGGCATGACGTCCATATCAAAGAAAAGATCTTCCACGAAGGAGACTGGGCACTCCTATATGATTCTAGGTTTCAGGATTTCCCAAGGAAACTCCAGACACGATGGCTTGGACCATATGAAATACAAAAAGTGCATGGCAATGGCACTGTTACATTAGTTACCATTGACGGATCTGGACATTCCTTTAAGGTAAACGGTCATCGAGTACGATTGTATCATAAACCGCTTACCCGAGAATCCTTTTACCAATAGTTATGGGAAGATTCTACCATGGAAATTCTTGTTGAAGGAGAGAACTCCTCCTCGACACCAGTTTGATAAATCATTTTTTTTTTAATTTTGTACATAAATCATTTTTTCGTTTCTTGATTGTTGTTTTACAATTTTTTTTTTTTTAAACTTCTGTTAATATCACTTCTTTATTTCTTCATCATTTGTTTCGTGAAATTCAGTTTCTTTAAAAAAAAAAAAGAGAGAAAAAATTATGTTTATTTCGTTTGTTTTGTTGTTCCTTTCCAAAGGAACAACACTTCTGCTATTCCTTTCGAAAGGAACAGCAGTTCAGCAGAGTGCTTTTGTTGTTCCTTTCTAAAGGAACAACAATTCCGCAGAGTATTTTTGTTATTCCTTTCGAAAGGAACAACAGTTCCGCAGATTTTTTTTGCTGTTCTTTTTAAAGGAACAACACCTTTTTGAGTGGATTGTTTTTTTGTTTTAAGCCAGCATTTTGAAATTTTTACCACTTTTCCAAAGGCAAATATATCATTTATATACAATCATACAAATTAAAGCTTACTGTAATCAGCACATCAAAAGAAATCGTCATTTTTAAGGAAATTGTCTGGTAATGATAACAAAAAAGGAAAAAGGGGCATGATCAATAACATAACTTTGTTATTTTATTACCATTGAATTAATTTGATCGATTATCTTTATCATGATTGGTTCTTTCCCATATGCTATAACTTTCTTTGATTTTTATTTATGGAATAGGAATAAGGGCATATTCTTTTCTATTGAGATGTTCAGACTTCTTCCACCATCCCTACTCTTAAGGAGTGTTGAGCCATCCCTTATGAATAATTGAGGAAAAGTGACGTATGAAAAAGAAAAAATATTTACATATTTTATTAATAATCTTATAATTTTTTAGATGGAGGATAGGGGGTCTCATCAAGAGCCAACCTACCGTGATCATAGGGAAGACAATGAAGTGGCATTCCCTTGGCCACCAAACCAGGGAAATGGTCCAATAGACAATTGAAAAATCAAGAAGTCCTTGGAACAAGAGGTCTCATCACGAGCTGGCCTGCCCACCTTTCACTTCTTCTCGGTGAATGGCATTGTGGTTTATCTGGTCACCAAGCCAGCACAATGACCTCCGTCATGATATTCAACAAAAAGCACTTCCTCAGTATAAATAAAGGACAATGGTTCCGTGGGTAAGAAAGCAACTCTGTCAAGGTTATGGACACCTATGGGAAACAGATCTTTGTTGATGGTATTGGATTCACATTTATACACATCAATAGTTATATTTAACCCTTTTCCTATATCCCTATTTAAATGTCAAATGAAAATATGAATCCTTTACCTCTACTTCCGAACCTATTATACATGAAAATCATTACAAATCGATCATATTAGTTCGAAATGGTAAATAATGCAATCGTACATATGTTTATCTTATGATGTCCCTTCTCCTCGTATTTGAATCATTACAAAACGATTTTCTATTCATTACTGATTCATCACATGCATTGATTTCAGTAATTGCTATAATTTGATTGAATGTATCATAATTACGCCTGCTTTTTACTGTTGTGCTACTGCTGTGCCACACTTGCCTCTCTTAATTGACGGTTGAGGACGCCCTATCATTCATTCGGGGGGAGCAGATGTTTGCATGCAGATCAAACCCCGAGATTTCTTTACCTGTATATGAACTAAATCCCTGCATTTTAGGAAACAACAAATTTTCAACGAACCGTGTTGTGTTATTCCTTTGTGATTACTGGGTGTTGAGAAAAATTAACAAAGCGCAGAGACGATGGGAGGATGGCCAATTCGTAGTGAACCACAGGTGCTGATCGTTTCTGATGCTGCACGAGCAATTTTAGAAAGACTGGGGTGGATTACATATTTCTTGAGGATGCAATAACCCCATGAAGCAGTGGCCACCGAATTTTTACTGAACTTGCAGGAAGGATCCTCCATGGTTAAAGGAAGACAGATAGCTGTATCTGACGAAATAATTGCAGAGGTGTCTGGCATCCCAACACAAGGGATTATTTGGACTTAGAAAAAGATTAGGATTCGAGAAGCCATGAAGATTTTTCAAGATGACGGACAGACGTTAGTTATCAAAGGTAAAGGAGTTCAACCAGCATCATTAGGAGAACCATGGACATAGTTGGCCAAGATTGTGCAGGCTTACATAACGTGCGACGGAAGAAAGGATGTGGTAAGACCTCGCCACCTTAAGCTACTGGCTGTATTAAAACAGAAATGCACCATTAATTTGCCTGCATTCTTAAATTCTTTGTTGCATGATACTGCTCGTGGTATAAGAAAATCTCAGCATGCAGATATGGTGGTCAGCCACCATTGTCTAATTCGATTAATAGTGAGTCGTAGCCTCGCCCAACAACAAACCAGCTGGGAAGAGTTAATATTTTCCATTGAAAGAGGGTTAGCTTTACCTACTCCAAAACAGAAGAGGATGGCCGACTCAATAGCTGAGCCTTCTACACACAGACTTTCCCTCCGATCGAAACGAAGTAGGAGGATGGTGGAAGGACTTCCGGGCAGTAGCAGCCAACCCCTGGAATTGCACAGCTCAGAGGATGAATAACCTCCACAATTGGAGGGAGTAAGCCCTCGTACTGATGAGGAAGAGGAATTGGAAGGAGAAATTCGCTACTCGGACGAAGAAGAAATAAGTCGCCATACCGGTAGTGAAAAAGAATCCAGCGTAGAGAAAGGAGATAATGAGGAAGAAGAAATCGAAGGACATACTGAGGAAGAAGAAGTTGAAGGAGAAATTCAGTATTTGGATGAGGAGGAAGGAAGCTATCACACCTGTGAGGAGGATGAAGACAATCATAGCAGCAATAAGGATGGAACAGAGCCTCCCGAAAATGCTATTGTAAGCCCTTTACAGAAAGACCAATTGGCCCAGATTTTGGCCAATATGAGTGATTATGCACGGCCTCATAGCCCCTTGGACCTCAATATTGATATTAGTTAACTACTATAATACTCTGCTATCGATAAAGAAACAGCTGGAGAAAAGTTGAATGAAACAACAAACCCTAGCAAAGCTAGGGTTGCTTCTCCTGAGAGGCGTGAACAGGAGAAAGAGAATACCGAAGATGGAAGCCCCCAGGAGATTGCAGAGTCAACTGAGAGTATGATTCCCGAAGAATTTAACCAAGGGCATAGGAATGTGGAAGAAGAACCCCAAGGAGAAGATCAAGAAGAGAATTTAACTGAAGGTATGGCTGATATAGATCAAAACCCTGTTGAGCAAACGGGTTCAGATAAAGGAGCGACTGTTCCATTAAGAAAGAGGAGGAAAACGAATGAGATTGAGAAGCTTCGCAGGGAACGAATAAAGCTTCATAAACTAATAGAATAGCTCAGGCAAACCATTAGGGTTTTGAGAATGAAACAGATGCCTAAGTGAGCCCCTAAGAGAAGAAGCATTGCTATCAAAATAATTTCGAAAAAGAGAAAGGTGACCACTAATAGGAACCCCCAAGCTACAGAAGAAACCATACCTGAGCCTAATTATGAGGATGCAGAGCAACAAACGGCTGTTCCAACACAAGTTGTTCCAGAGGAACCTGTTCTTAGTGAAAATGTGCAATCTAGCAGTCAGCACACTTTTAGTGATCCGACACTGGTCAGACTCCAAGAAGAATTGACACAGGCCCAAATAGAAAGGCAGAAATTGGAGGAAGATACTGTCCCAAGAAAGAGATATCAGGAATTGCAACAACAAATGAGAATTATTCATGAAGCAGAAGCTGAAGCTCATGAAAAATGTCGGAAAGCAGAGGTAAAGGTTGATAAGGTAATGAACCAATTAAAACTAGCTTACAATCAAATGGACACTCTCTGCTCCTTGTATACTGATGTCTTAGCCTGTAGATGCTCTGCCAAAAACTATGCTTTGTTTTTACTAGAAAGATATTTGCAACTAAAGATCAAGGCAGTTAGGGCAGGGAAGTCCGTAGAGCTAAAAACCATAGATGACTTCGTATCATGCTGCAAACTTTATGGGATCAAAGTACAACGCCTTTTGTGTGAATTTTACTTGCATAATTTAATACTTGAAAATGACTGTGAATCAAACCCTAGCCCTTTTATTGGAGATGTTCAGTTTCAGGAATTCATTTCCTTTGCTGTAAATCAATTAAAATGGCTTAAAGCCTATAATTCCTTTCAAAGGTAGGAAAATGAATTAGATCTGTGGGTCAGAAGTGAACCTCAGAACCCACTTCAATTTTGGGCTAGACAGAAAAGTTTGATGAAAAAGGAAGGCGTTACCCAAACCCTGGGGCCTATCCACAAATCAATTATTTTGAATGGAACAGATTATTTCTCATCCATTAGAAACCAAGCTTATATAGAAGCCAAGGTCCAGTGGAGAACCTCGAATCAGAATGTGCAAAATATGGAACCATTTAATTAGAGAAACTTTGGGCTAGCTGCAGACCGCTTGATTTCCTATAGCCATCTCATTTTAAAAGAAGGACCATATATTGGTTAGAATGGTGGTTTTGCAGCCCCATTGTACAGCATCCCCGCTTTCTTGACCACAAAGCTATTTATGAACTTCCGACATGCACCATAACACAAGCTTTTGAGGAATTAATCGTACTACATTGTCACGGTCTATTGATGAAAACCTTAACTGCCTTATTCTTCGATCGTCCATGTAACCATATTTTTCATGAGGGCATGAAAAAAGATTAAGTTAGGGTATGTTTGGCGCTGAAAGAGGCATGAAATACTATACTTTACTCATTCTTATACCTTAGATATAATCCCCGTTTACCTCGAAAGGCACTTATCATAAGAATTACAATAGAATTGGAAAGGTTTATGTTTAGTACAAAAGATGACTAAAAGATGACCAAAGGTTACTTTTTGATTGACAAACAGGAATTCGACAAGGTGAACAAATGACACCAAAGGTGGGGTTGAGAATAACCAACGCCCATCAAAGATTGAACCATATCCAGCCAAAGGCAAGGAGATCTGAACAAATAGCCCAGAAAAGGCAGGGGACAACTCGGCCTTGGTCAGAGTAAATAGGATGATGACTAAACGAAGAGGAGCGAATCCCTCAGGATCCTTCGATCCTGAGGGATCGCTGTTCAAATTCATATTATTCCTTGATTTGTCTGTCGAGATTTGATATATAAAGCAATGTCCTTTAGTGAAAAGGGGACGGTGTTTTTGAAGTCAGTGAGTTAGTCGAAAGGCTTTACATTTAAACATTTCCTCTGTAATATAATGTTTTATTAACTCTTGGCTTTGAGAGAACCTTCTTGTAATACTTCATGTTGGTTTAATATAAGACACATGTTTCAGCCATCTTCTAAAGTTCTGAATTAGCCTAGCAGTATTTCACTGGCGCTAAGGGCCCGACTCTGGTGGAATCACTTCGTTGTTTGTATTTTTAATCCTTGCTTACTATTGTGTGAAATGTGTTTAATGTTTATTGCAATTACAGAATTGGTTTATTGTTGTTAGATCAAATATAGAGTCATTACTATTTCATCTTTTACAAGAAGCACATATGCCGTTCATTTATCTTGTTATCATTATAAAGCTTTGTTGTTCTTTATCTGATTTGAGTTGTTGTTCCATCAGTTTATGATTTGTTATAATTGATTGTTGCATGGTGAGTGGCTGTCGACAGGATTGAAGCATAGAAATCTAGTTTCTTGATTATGTTAGAATTGTAATTGTTGTTCATTTCATGTTGCTGTTCCATTTTTGTTCATTATTTATTCATAGTCCTTGACTAGAAAATAGATGAGTTATAGTTACGTGTTGTTGTTCCTTTCCAGATTGCGTCTCTTTTAAGTTGCGTTCATTGAATTTGCTTTCGTTTCGATTGCTTTAAGATCACCAACTGTAGAGGATAGAGGTCATTGCTTCCAAGTCCCCAGATTGGTCATCTTGCATCGATTTCTAAGCGAAAGAGTTACTGCTACTGCATCCCTGATTGATGTAGTTTAATATTTCCATTCATGTCACTGTAATTAGGTTTCTTTACAAGAATTTGTTACTTTTTCATTTGATATTTTGTACTACATCTTCACATCATTGCTCTTAGATAATTGCAGCCTCAGACAGAGTACACTCTTGAAATAAAAATTCGCTCCCGGATTGATGATTAATGTAGGCTAATTAGGTGTTCAAAAGATGCCTTTTTGCAGCTCAGCAGTGATTGTGTGGGACGGGAGGATCAGAGGTTGAACCCCGGAAATTGCCTCCACATAGAATTTGCACCAAAATTTTTACACTTCCATATAAACTTTGGGGGGGCATGTGGCGACGAGGCTGCACCTCGTGTCCTCACTCGGTTGGCCTGAAAATCAACCAATTAAACTTCAACACGTCACCCACCAGTTCGATCAGTGTCGTGCTGCCATTTGGCAGCTTACCATTCGCCAAAAAATTTCCAAACAAAATGACCCTAAACATTTAGCATGCCACATCAACAATACAGACTACTTACTGGGCATCTGACTGTCATTTTTTTTAAATTTACATGTTTAGCAAAGCAGAAAAAATTCGTTTTTAGGAGCATTTAGAGACCATTTTTCATGAAACGAAGTGCAAGAGATTCAGAATCATGAGAAATACGTAGTCATTTAGGTTCCAAACCAATCTAAGAACTTTGACTTATGAACATAAAACTAAGCCCCTGATCAAACTTCAAAACCAGGAAAGGTTTGTATGAGTGGTTATTTATGCCATTTGGCCTATGTAATGCACCATCTACATTTATGAGATTAATGAATTATATACTCCTCCCTTTTATAGATTCATTTTTTATTGTCTATCTAGATGATATACTAGTATATCATGCTACCTGGGAGGAGCATATTTCAAATTTGACAGAGGTGTTGAAAACATTGAAGAAGCACCAGTTGCTGGAAAATCTCAGGAAGTGATTTTTAGCAACAATATTTGGTGTATTTGGGGTATGTGATCAGTGGAGGAGAACTAAAGATAGATCCTTCCAAGATGGACGTCATTATAAAATGGTCAGTGCCTCCTAAATTTTCTAAGGTCAGGGTTTTCATTGGGGCAACAGAGTACCTGAAGAAATTCATAGCATCATTTTTAGTGGTAGAAGCACCACTCCACACCATAACAACAAGTGGCAAGAATTTTCATTGGGTAAAAGGTCAACATAGGGCTTTCGAGGAGCTAAAGAAGAAGATCAGTCAAGCACCAGTTCTGGCATTACCAAAATTGCAACGACCTTTCGAAGTGGAGACAAATGCGAGTGGATATGCTATGGGAGTTGTCTTGATGCAAGGAGGAAGGCATGATAGCTACCATTCTGAAGTATTTCTTGGGGAAGTTCTTAACTACCCTACCTACGATAATGAGATATAATTCATGGTGCAAGTTGTGAAGAATTGTAATCACTATCCGACAGGAAATGAGACATTAATCCACATAGATCACTAGTTGTTACAGTACTCACAGGACTAGATTAAGCTACAATAGACCAGATATTACAAGTGGATGGGGTTTTTATAGCACGTTGATTGGTGATGAAGTATAAGAAGGGAAATACAAACAACTTGGTTGATATGATTTCAAGTCCAACCACATCAAATATTACAACTTTTGGGACTCTTATGCACATGGATCCATTCACCCATGATGCATACAAATAGGAATATTCAGAAGATGAGGACTTTCAGGAGGTGTATCAGCAGTTGCAGAGTTAGAGTCATGTGCACGATGGCGACAACACCATTTACTACCATCGCTAGGATGGATTACTCTAAAGGTTGTATAAGCTATGTGTTCCTAAAGGTGAGCAATTGTCGATGATTAGAGAGGCTCACACCTCTAAAGTTTCAAGGCACTTTAGTGTAGGGAAGACTGTGGCTAACTTACAGAGGTATGTGTATTGGCCCAAGATGAAAGAGCAAGTAGCTAGGTTCATAAGAGGATGCATGCTTTTCTTTACCAGTAAAGCTAGAAATGGGAGACTGGGTCTATATAATCCCTTACATTTACCTACTCATCCTTGGGAAAGCATTTCCATGGACTTTATGGTAGGTTTAATGACAACCAGGAAGGGACATGACTACCTTTTCGTGGTAGTTGATAGGTTCATAAAGATATGTATCCTGATGCCCTGTAAAAATACCATCAGCAGACAAGAAGCAACGAACTTATTCTCTAGAAAGGTCTCGGTGCAGTTTGGGATACCGAGGAGCATCATTTTAGACATGGATGAAAGATTTGTCGATTGCATTTTGGACTCCATTGTGAGAGAAGATGGATACACGGTTGAAGAGATATACAACATTCCATCCACATACATATGAGAAAACATAAGTAGTTTTTGGAACACCTAATCTTACATGGGTAGGTGTGGAATGCGAAAAGTCAAAATGGAGTCCAAGTGACCTTGGAATGTGAAACCAAGAGTCACACCATTGTACTATAAATGTACATCTTTGTATAATGGAAAAAAAAAAAGCCTCACGCTTATCCTTCATTGTGTGTTGAGTCTCTTGTGTATGTGTGTTTATTCTTCTCATACACCATGTGTGTGCTTAACATGGTGTTTAACATGGTATCGAAGCTGATACATCCATAACCAGCTCAACCTTGAGTGAGCCATTTGTGTTTATGGCCTGTGCATATCTGCAAAAATTTTGATAATTTTTGCAGCACTCAGAGATTTCTGCAGCAGTCTTTTTTCCGCATTTAGAAAGGTGTTTTGAAGAAGAGCAACATTGGTTTTGAGAAGGAGCAGCATTCAGAAATTGACAGCATTCAGAAATTTGTTTTGAAGAAGAGCAGCAGTGCACATCTGAAGGTTGATTTCTTCCTGCAATTTCTGCATTTTAAATTCTGCACCCTTTTGAAGAGCTGCTGGAATATTATTTAAATTGGGTTTCTAAAGAAGTTTATGGGTTTTTTCTACTGAAATTTTATGCATTTTCTGGAAGGAAAAATTCTATTGTTGCCCTCATTTCTGCATTTTGTCCAATTCTGTTGTATATCTAGAAGAATTCTGCAAAGTCCAATTCTCTGCTGTTGGGCTACTAAAAAAAAATTTCTGAGTTTTTACTGGTGAAATTTCCTGCATTTCCTGAAAATTTTTTAGTCTAAAAATATCTGCAAATTCTTCCCTCTGCTCTACTCTGCTATATTAAAAATAAATAAATAAATAAAATTAAAATTAAAATTAAAAAAATTAAAAAAATATCCCTAGGAAACTCGGCCCCCATGCCCTCCCCTACCTGCATTTTTTTTTACTGAAAACGCCACCGCTCACAAACTCTCACTCCCACATCAAACCTACAACACAACTTGACATCTACCGCTCCGTCCCCAACCCAGACCTCAACTCATACCATCTCTCACCCCACACCCCACTCCTCTCTATAGCTCCTACCCGCAGCGTATCCCACCCATTCCCACTCACACTCGACCCTCACCCAACCCCTCACCTATTCTGCCCTCCCTCCTCGGCCTTGCGCTGCCCACGACCTCCCTACTCTGTAAACATCCCTCTCGTCTTACCCACGCTCCCCTCGCATCACTCAACACACTCCGCCTCTGTTTCCCACACCCTCGGCTCTCCCTCTTGTCTTCAAACCCATCTCCTCCCTACCCGCGGCACTCTACGCTCCTATCTCATTCCCTTACCCCTTATCGCTCCACCTATCCCACCTCACTCCACCCTCGCCCCTCTCATAGCCGCTCCCTACCACAGTCTTCCCCACGGCCTTTAGCCGGCCCCCCTCCCCCTTTGCTTGGCCTTACGGCCCTTCCCTTATCCAATTTTTTTAATTTTTAAAAATATCTTCTATTTAATTAACCCCCTTGCCATTCTAAAAATTGATTTTTTTATATTTTAAAAATTCTCATTTTTTAATTAATTTTTAATTTAAAAAAAAAAAAAAACAGCAAAGAGAGAGGAAGAGAGAATATGAACAGCAGAAATGAAGGAAATGGCATATGAAGAAAATGGACTGTACACATAGAGAAGAAAAGTGAAGTTTATATTGAATGATTTATGGCATATATCAAAGGGTGATTTTCTAAAGATATTTGCATTTGAAGATAAATTGGTCCTCATTTTGAACAACAGTGGCATTCATAGTTTGGACACACAAAATTTCTGATTTGTGGAGTTTCTCTTAAGCTCTATTGCATTATGCATCAAGGTCAAGCATCCAAGCTTGTGAATATCTCCTCCTTTTGTTGAGTTGAGTTGAGTTGTTTTTGGTGTCAAACAACTATTTGAAGAAAAAATTGAGCTGCCTTAAAGGCTTTTTGCATAGTGTTTTTGCTGCATATTTTTGCAGAAATATTGTATTGAACTGACATTGTATTTCTCATTCATAGTTGCAATCAACAGACTTTGTACCTTGAGAGTTCTCTTGAGTCATTTATCTTTCTTGTTGAATCACATTGTAAATGGGTGCATTTTCAGTTGAAGCCGACACCCTTTCATTTTTTGAGCCTAAGTTGTTGAAAATGGCTAAAACTAATGAGGCATTAGAGTTGTTGAAAAACCTCATTCATTCCAATGTTGATGATATGATAAAAATGAGCGAGGATGCTCTTTGTAACATTCAAAGTTGTTTGCTATATGCACAAGAAAATATTGAGTTTTTGCAGTTGGAATCTCATCTCCAACAAGATGAACTTCAGCAAAAGAGTCACCATTCTGAACCTGTTTCTGTTTAGAAGATTGAGAAGGACTCTCATCAGAAGAAAGAAGATAAAGTTGCAGTTGATTCCCATTCAGTTCCTTGTACTAGAGCAGATCTACATGTAGATGTAGCAGCTCAGCCTGCACTTCTCAAGCCCATCATCAAACCTTGGGAAGAGCTTGTCCACAACAAGCACCGAACTGGTCTTGGATATGACAAGGATGTGTCCTTTCATATTCCAGAGACTACACCAAGCCCATCATATTTGAGTGTCGGATTCTGTATGACAGAGTTCACTGTGATTTGTTCAGGATCTGCAATACCTTCCATGACAACAACAACATATTGTAAAATGCCAACACTGTGATCGAGTTGGCCATATGAAAGATCACTGTCTTGATCTTCATCCATGCAAGCACTATGGTCGGCACAACCATTCTTCAGACAGATGCTTCAGAAATAAGCCTCCTGCAAGAACAAAGATTCATCTTAGATGGATTGCTTCTTGGCAATGGGCATCAGTAGCCAAGAAGATGTTTAATTCGCATGTCAGAACATGCTCACGAATATTGAGCAAACTTGCAGTTGAGTTTTCGCCATCATCTCACCTTGTCCCTGACAGGGGGGAAAATGGTGGTCATGTACAAGCTTCGACGACAGATCAAGCGATCTTGAGCCACAATCTCTCATTCCATGTTCAGAGTTGTAGCCAGAGACACAGCAGTTTAAGCAAGCCTGAAACACAATTTGTCATTCTAGATTCAGAGTTGTAGCCAGAGACAGGGATGCCCATGAGCATGCCTTCGGTTGGTGGAAAACCTTAAACCATCATCTTTGGTTGGTGGATAGCCTTAAACCATCACAGGTTATAGACCTTCCTTCTTTTAGGTTGAAGGTCTCCCTTTCATATATGAGGGACATTTCCTCTAGCAGAAGCCTTCAGCTTCTTGCCAGCTTTGGTTGAGTTCAAGGAAATTCTTCAAGCATTCCAGTGTTTTTAGTCATCCTTAAACCATCACAGGTTGTATACCTCCCTTCTTTTATGTTGAAGGTCTCCTTTTTTTATGAGGGACAATTCCTCTAGCAGAAGCTTTCAGCTTCTTGCCAATTTTGGAAGAGTTCTGAGAACTGCAACAAGTATTGCATTCCAGTGTTGGTGGTCATCCTTAAACCATCTCTTTTTTCCAACATTTTAGAGAGCTTATTCAGCCCAAGTGCTACCATGTATACTTTTCAGATTTGTATTACAACTCTCTTCTTAGACTCACACATACCCCTTCGGATTAAGGGGGGGAATGTTGGAACACCTAGTCCTCCATGGGTAGGTGTGGAATGTGAAAAGTCACAATGAGTCCAAGTGACCTTGGAATGTGAAACCAAGAGTCACACCATTGTAATATAAATGTACATCACGTATAATGGAAAAATAATAGAGCTACATGCTTATCCTTCTATTGTGTGTTGAGTCTCTTGTTGTGTGTGTTTATCTTTCTCATACACCATGTGTGTGTTTAACATGGTGTTTAACTGATCGTCAACAGGAATTTGGTGTAGCTTATGAAGGGATATAACAAGAAGAATCTGAAGACCTAGGATGAAAATATGGTATATATACAACATTCCCACAATAAATCAATCCAAACCTCTAGAGGAAAGTCCCTATTTGAGACTTGCTTCAGACATTTTCCACCTTCACCTTTGGATATTTCACATGGGAAACAAGGAGGAGTGAGGGAATATCATACATGAGATGCTTTAAGGGCTGAAAAAATTATAGAGAATATCAGAGAGATCCATCTACATGTATAGGAAACATTGCATAAGTCACAAGATAAGTATAAGTCCAGGCATGATCAACACATAATAGAGAAATCATTCAAGGTGGGAGACATAGTATGGCTACAATTGAACAAGGAGAGGCTGCTGGGGCCTGGTAAGAAAATCAAGGCTCTCATATATGGTCCCTTTGAGATAATGGAAAAGGTGGGTGATAATTATAATCGACTCATTTTACAACCATAAATGCACATTTACTAAGTTGTGAGTGTAGAGAATTTGAAACTCTATTAGACTTCCATGCTCGGTTAGGAAGAGGAATAATTCCTACCTTTTGTAGAGGATTTGTCACCATATGCTCAGGAAGAGTTGAAAAAATGTACAATTTTCCAAAAGAGGTCCAAAACTACAAGATAGGGGCAACATGACCTTTGGAAGATTGAGTTGAAGGGAAAACTTCCAGGGAAAAATAAATGGTACACTAGTGAGAAGGTGGAGGAAATATTCCCTCACCTCATTTAGTAAAATATTTTGGGGACCAAAATCCTCCCAAATTTTGAAGGCATGATCCAAATTGGATAATTATATTTTTTTTCATCCATATCGATGCATTTGGAGTGGAAAATGTGAACAAATCATCTCATTCGACCATTTTTACCGGCGAGACCTAGTTTGGTGAAGCGGGGTCTAAAACCTTCCAAGAGCACTTTGAGGCATCAAAAAACATTTTTTTTAGGGTAAAAATTTCCTGCTTTAGTACCTCATCTTTTTTATGCTATTCTACACACTGAGAGCTTTCCAACGACTCAAGAATTGCGTCAATTGGAGTATGTATGTAAAGGTTATTCCACTAAGAAGTTGACCTCCCTATTTCACACTTATAGTTTGGGAGGATGCCATGTCAACCCCCATTATTCATGGAAAAAGGGCTAGCCACATGTTTGTGATATAAAATACTCTAGAAGAGGTTATATTGTAACTCTAGTTAAGTGTTGATGTAGTCAAAATTAACCGCTAGTAGTCTATCAAGCTGTGTTATAACCAGACCACTCGGAGGAAGAGGCATTCCATTATGTCGAGAGAATTTTGTTCCATAGATGGGAAAAGATAGCGAGGAGATATAGATGGTAGAGAACATAGAGACGATAACTGCACTGTAGTAGCCCATGGGCCACAACCATTACTTCTTTGTACCTGCGGCCATATTTCCAAACAAAGAAACAAAGTGAAGCGACCTCACCCTCCAACTGGGTTTTCTCCCAAAAGGGTTTCCCAAAGAGCATATCTTCTGTCTTATGTGTGCGTTATCTTATTTTGTATTTCTCTATTTTTCTGCATAATTTTGATTCACATGCATGCACTAATTACAGTTAAATCTACAAATCTAGAAATTAAATAAAACTATAATAGTGTAGAATCTTAGATTTTTAATATAATATAATCATATCTGTTGTGACAAACTGTCTAGTGGAATATCCATGGCAGTTTACGGATCACTTATGGTGGCTGAATTTATTTAAATATGTCAAGGACTTTGCTAAGACTTGTGATATATGTCCAAGGGTTGGGTGACCTTCACAGCTAGATGAACTTCCATTGCATCCTATTCAAGCAATACAATGTTTTAAATAATGTGTAGTTTGTTTGATTAGACTCGCCAACCCTCTTGCATGGAATTCACATGCTAGATATATCATTACCGCAAAATATTATTTGACCAGGTGCGTATATGTTACTCTTGTAAAATATTGTACTGCTAGTACTACAACTCAATTCATTTTTGAGAATATCATCACCAAATTTGGTTGTCCGAGAAGGCTTTCCAGTGAATAGGAAGCACACTTCATCAATGATACTATTACAACATTGACTCTGTAATTACTTATTCAACATCTTAAGAGAAGTCATTATCATCCTTAAGCTAATGACACTATAGAGTAATTCAACAAAATATTTTAGAAAGGCCTCACTAAGGTATGTTATGCTAATCATGATGATTGGGATGAAATAATTCCTAACACACTTTGGGCATATAGAACTACTACTGGAAATCCGCCGAATTTCGGGGTTTTCCCATTAAACTGTCATTAGTGTTAAGTGAATTCTTAGTGCTAATTGAGCATGGTTAAGTGATAACTACGTGCTTTAAACTAATCCAAAAATTAAACTAGATTAGGTGCATTAAACACGTTTTAATGGTTAATAAAGCTCACATTAAGGTATTTAATCTTTGCACTAACAGAGGTCCGTTGGTGGTCTTGGCACATTGGTTCTATGGAGCAGGGGCTGGCCCCCACCTTCCCCGACCATAATAAAACATTTATAATAAATATATGCTGACACCTATGGTAGGTAAGAACTAACCCACGAGCGGGCCGATAAGGCTTGGCATTGCGTGGCAGGAGGGCGCAGGGTCGAACCCCATGCCTCCACCCAGAATTTGCACCAAAATTTTTACACTTCCATATAAACTTGGGGGTGCCACATGGTGGCCCCAGGCTACACCTCGTGTCCTCACCTGGTTGGCCTAAAAATCAGCAAATTAAACTTCAACACATCACCTACTAGTCATACCAGTGTCATGCTTCCATTTGGCAGCTTACCATTCGCCCGAAAATTTCCAAAAAAAATGACCCTACAAAGTCAGAATGCCACGTCATCAATACACACTACTTTCTGGGTGTCTGACTATCATTTTTTTAAGTTTACATGTTTAGAAAAGTAGACAAAACTCGTTTTCAGGAGCATTCATAGACCATTTTTCATGAAATGAAGTGCACGAGATTCAGAATGGTAAGAAATTGGCGGTCATTTAGGTTCTAAACCAATATGAGAACTTTGATTTCTAAACATAAAAGTGATCCCTTGATCAACCTTCAAAACCAGGAAAGGTTTGTATGAGTGGTTATTTATGCCATTTGGCCTATGTAATGCACCATATACATTTATGAGATTAATTAATTATATACTCCTCCCTTTTACAGATTCATTTGTTATTGTCTATCTGGATGATATATTAGTATATAGTGCTGCCTGGGAGGAGCATATTTTAAATTTGACAGAGGTGCTGGAAACATTGAAGAAGCACCAGCTGTTAGAAAATATCAAGAAGTGAGTTTTAGCAAGAATATTTCATGTATTTGGGGTATGTGATCAGTGGAGGAGAACTAAAGACAGATCCTTCCAAGATGGAGGCCATCATAAAATGGTCAGTGCCTACTAAATTTTCTGAGGTCGGGGTTTTCATTAGGGTAGCACAGTACCTGAAGAAATTCATAGCATCGTTTTTAGTGGTAGTAGCACCACGCCAAGCCATAACAACAAGTGGCAAGAGTTTTCATCAGGGAAAAGGTCAGCATAGGGCTTTCGAGGAGCTAAAGAAGAAGATCAGTCAAGCACCAGTTCTGGCATTACTAAAATTGCAATGACCTTTCGAAGTGGAGACATATGTGATTGGATATGCTATGGGAGTTATCTTAATGCAAGGAGGAAGGCATGCTAACTACCATTCTGAATTATTTCTTGGGGAATTTCTTAACTACCCTACCTACGATAAGGAGCTATATGTCATGGGGAAAGTTGTGAAGAATTGTAAGCACTATCTGATGGGAAAGAATACATTAATCCACATAGATCACCAGCTGTTACAGTACTTGCAATACTAGAGTAAGCTACAACAGACCAGACATTACAAGTGGATGGGAATTTTATAGCACCTTGATTTGGTGATGAAGTATAACAAGGGAAATACAAACAAGTTGGTCGATATGATTTCAAGGCCAGCCACATCAAATATTACAAATTTTGGGACTCTTATGAGCATGGATCCATTCACCCATGATGCATACAGAGAGGCATATTCAGAAGATGAGGACTTTAAGGAGGTGTATCAGCAGTTGCAGAGTTAGAGTCATGTGCACGATGGTGACAACAACATTGACTACCATCACTAGGATATGTTACTCTAAAGGTTGGATAACCTATGTGTTCCTAAAGGTGAGCGATTGTAGCTGATTAGAGAGGCTCACACCTCCAAGGTTTCAAGGCACTTTAGTGTAGGGAAGACTGTGGCTAACTTACAGAGGCATGTGTATTAGCCGAAGATGCAAGAGCATGTAGCTAGATTTATAAGAGGATGCATGCTTTGTTTTACCAGCAAGCCTAGCAATAGGAGATTTGGTATATATAATCCCTTACATGTACCTACTCATCCTTGGGAAAGAATTTCCTTGGACTTTATGGTATGTTTATCGACAACAAGGAAGGGAAATGACTACCTGTTCGTGGTAGTTGATAGGTTCATAAGGATATGTGTTCTGATTCCCTATAAAAATACTATCAGCGGACAAGAAGCAACATACTTATTCTCTAGATAGGTCTCGATGCAATTTTGGATACCGAGGAGCATCATTTTAGACATGGATACAAGATTTCTTAGTGCATTCTGGATTACATTGTGGGAGAATATGGACACAAAATTGAAGAGATCTACAACATTCCATCCACATACATATGAGAAGACATAAGTAGTCAACAAGACGTTGGTGTAGCTTATGAAGGGATACAACTAGAAGAATCTGAAGACCTAGGATGAAAATATTGTATATATACAACATTCCCACAATAAATCAATTCACACTTCTACAAGAAAGTTCCCATTTGAGACTTGTTTCAGACATTTTCCACCTTCACATTTGGATATTTCAGATGGGAAACAAGGAGGAGTGAGGGAAGATCATACATGAGATGCTTTAAGGGCTGAAAATTTTATAGATAAGATCAGAGAGATCCATCTACATGTACATGAAATACTGCATAAGTCACAATATAAGTATAATTCCAGGCATGATAAACACATAATAGAGAAATCATTCAAGGTGGGAGACATAGTATGGCTACAATTGAATGAGAGGCTGTAGGGGTCTGGTAAGAAAATAAAGGCTCTCATATATGGTCCCTTTGAGATAATGGAAAAGGTGGGTGATAATTATAATTGAATCGTTTTACAGCCATAAATGCGCATTTACTAAGTTGTGAACATAGAAAATTTGAAACTCTATTAGACTTCCATGATAGAATAGGAAGAGGAATAAGTCCTAACTTTTGTAGAGGATTTCGCACCATACGCTCAGGAAGAGTTGACAAAATGTACAATTTGGCAGAAGAGGTCCAAAAATACAAGATAGGGGCAATAGGACCTTTGGAATATTGAGCTGAAGGGACAAATTCTAGGAAAAGATAAATGGTACACCAGTGAGAAGGTGGAGGAAATATTACCTCACCTCATTCAGTAAAATATGTCAGGGACCAAAAGCCTCCCAAAATTGGGAGGCATGATCCAAATTGGATCATTATATTTTTTGTTACATGATCCAAATATAATAATGTAAAGTTAGGATAAAAATATTTATTAAATTAGAATATTTAATAAATATTAGAGACAGTTAGAAATAGAATATTGTTAGAAAAGATAGGACTCTATAATAGAGTCGTATCTTAGGCTCTAAAATAGGAATAGAGTTAGTAGATTGGATAGAAGATCATATATTGTAAATGGACACTTGTTGTTTTTTCAAGTGGTCCACAACTAAATTAAGTTAGGACATATTGCTTATAAATAGGTTAGTTTCCTAATTGCAAATTAGTGGAAGTTTACGTTTGTAAACTCTTGCAATTTTTTTATGTAATTTCTTTTCCATTATCAATAAAATTATGTGTCTGAGGACACTTTTGTATTAATGTGGTATCGGAGCTTCACTAATACCGCTGACGAGAGAAGGAGATTCCAGCTCTACAAGCTTATGGAAAACTCCAAATAATTGTTCATCAATTGAATTGGTATGCACTTTTGTCAATGTGTTAAGGAAAAGAAATTTACTAATTATAATCTGAATATCAATTTTTTTTCAGATTTTTTTTTTGTTGCTTCCATTAGCACCATTTTTTTTTATTCTATTCATTTTTAAATCGCCTGGTGCTACTAATTCCCCTACATGCTACAACATAGAAGCACCATTTTTTTTTTCTCTGCATTTTTAAATTGCCCGGAATCGTAGAATCCGACATTGATATCCAGCTCCATCTGAAATCACGATATTGTTGAAGCTACTATTTTCCTTACAAAGTCGAAGAAATTTGATGGTAGACTCCATGGAATTGAAAAGCTCTGCCAACATTTCATATCTACAACACTCACACATACATGCGTGATTTTATCAAACAACCAGAAAATCAAATTGTACAAAAATAGTAACAGATATATGCTTACTTGTCTAGACGACTAAAATCTGTAGCCTTCGGAGCTTTGGGAGAGGCAAAAAAATTTTTTTTACGATGATTTCTTTTGGGGTGAGCTGTAGAATCGTTTGAGCTCTGTAATAGTTTTTTGGCTTGATTTGCAACCTCCTTGACAGACATAGCAACTCCCCTGTTTTAAACTCTTGACGAAGAATTTTTACTCCATTTTCTCTTGAACTTGGCGCGGATTTGAAATAATTGCTCCATCCAACTCCACGATTTCTACCACAATATTTTTTGCATATCCTTCGAACCAAATTTCTATCATGATTACCTTTGCTCTACTCTCCTTCGAAATCCTGAGTTGATTGGAGCAGCGTCAATTTTTTTAATTTCATTTGTTGAATGTTTTGCTGTAGATCAGCAAGAAGAGATTATCCAACAAATTTATACAAGCTGTTATATCTTCTGAAGACATATTGGAGCTGTTCTCTACTCTTAGGAAATTCACTTTTGCAGTAGCGAATTCTTGAAGGTTTGTCAGGCTGAAATCCTGTTGTTTAACACGAAATTTGAATTATTGAGAGACATTGTTGGCAGTGTAACACTGCGTTGAGCTGAAGGCATATAGCAGATGAGAAATGAGAAATGTTGGGACACAGTGCTGAGGAGAAACACCAACGTGAACAGTGTGGGAAATGTGAAAGTCTCTTTCCTAGAAGATATCTGCAAAGTAGAATTGATCTACATCAAAATCAAAGGTAGAATAATAGCGTGGAGTTTAAATTGCAAAAGTAATTTTTTAGATTTAAAGTATTTAACTTCATAATTGAAAGTGTGAGAAAATGGAAAAATAAAATGTTTCTATTTGAAAATTGGGAAAGTAAAATATGTCCATTTGAAAAATTGGAAAAATAAAATGTTTCTACTTGAAAATTGGAAAATATGGGAAAATCAAATACTTTTTCTATAAAGTGAATTAGTAAAAAGTTGGGAAATTAAAGTGATTTTTTTTATAAATCACTTTTATAAATTGATTTTAAATTTTGTAAGTCACATGGAGAGATAAGGTATATAATTTTATGTAATTTTTTTATTATTGGAGTAGTAAGGATCTTGTAATTTTTGGAGTAATAAGGAGATTCTATTTGTAATTTTTTTTATATGGAAAGATAAGAGTGATATTATAACTCAAAGTACTTTTTTACTTTGAGGGTGGGGGGTAGAGGGGTATTTTTTTTTTTTAAATAAATTTGTACGGCCATTGCAAACGATCAAATTTTGCAAAGATTTCATTTTAAACACTCAACGAGAAATTGAATAGAGCCAAGTGCAAAGCTCAATCATTTTTCTCCTTTTTCAACAACTATACGAAGGTCAAGGCCAAGCCCCAATAGATCATTTTTTCTCTTTGTGTGGCATGTGTCATTTTTTTTTGCGTGGAGTGTTTCACGTGATGAGTTGTTTCTTGTGCTTGATTCTTTTGGTACACTGCTTCAACACTACCATGTCAAATTTAATTAATTTGTTCTCTGAATATGATAAACTAGAAGGGGTAAAATCCTATAAGGCATGGAAACATCTAATTGAAGGCACTCTCATTTATAATGAATAGTGGCATGAAATATGTGATGGCTACATTAAGCCTAATAAACCAACATATGCAGCTTCACTTGCAAAATGGGAAGTAAAAAATGCCAAGGCATTAGCTCTTATAAAGGCTTCAGTTAATAATGAAATGTACATATATATTGAAAATTCCTCAGATGCATGGACTGCTTTACATACATTCAAATATCTCTTTGATACACAACCTAAATCAAAGAAGGTTTATCTTCAATAAAAATTGCTTCAATAAAAATTAACTGAAGGTGGTGATGTCCTTGATTATATTTCACGGCTTAAAAACATCAAGCAAGAAATAATAAATGTTGGTTTTCAAGCTATCGATGAAAGTTTTTTTACCACAATTTTAATTGCTGGATTGCTATCATCTTACACACATTTTTTGGAAACTTTGCAAGTCACTGGAAAGTTAGAGAAGATAAAGTTTGATGAATTGAGTGACATGTTTGACCAACATGATAAAACCTTTGGGAAGAAGAAACGGATTGGGGAAGATGTCTTCTTCACCGAAGCCAGCTCAAGTAACTCCTCAGCTGATAGTTCAAGAAACCGAGGAAGAGGAAATTTCAATCAAATTTAAGCATCCCAAGGTCATGGTCGCAGTCAAAGTAAAGGAAACAATTTCAATAGAGGCTACAATTCAGGCAGGAGCAATTTTCAAGGAAGAGGCAACAATCAAAGCAGAGGATATAATCAAGGCAAAGGACAAAATCGGAATAGAGGCCAAAGTGAGGCGAGAAGAGTACAAAATCAAAGGCGAGAGGATAGTCACAAACGCCGAAGGGCGGAGTCTCAAGGCAGAGGCAGAGATTTCAATCAAATTGTTTGCAGGATATGTAACAAAGTTGGCCATTATGCATAAGATTGTAGAACTTTTATTGAGAAAATTCCCAAGTTTCATCCAAACTCTGCACAATTTGCAAATGATGAAGATGATCCAATGGTTCCGAATATGTCTTCACCAACATAGAATCAACAGTTTTACAGGTTTCAAGCTTTCTTATAAGTGATTATGAAGATGCATGGATTATGGACACAAGCGCAACTCAACACATGACTTTTCGATGTGACTTCTTTTGGAGTTTCAAAGAATGCCATCTAAATTCAATCTATCTTGCTGATAAAACAAAACATACTCCTTCAGGAAAAGGTGTAGTTAATTTTTTTTACTTGGCATTGGAGAAAGAATGATTTCAAATGTATGGTATGTCCCAACATTTAAGCAAAATTTGTTATTTTTAGTCACGACTCAACAAGTAGGACGTATGGTGATTATGGAAGATGGCTTATTTAAAATTAACTTAGTAAAACAGAACATGAAAATAGTAATGACCGGTTATGAAGATGGAAAATTGTTAAGGATGAAAGGGACAAATATTCCAAGAAATTCTGACTATGCAGGAGCAGCTAGTACATACATTTCACTGATCAAATTGTGGCATGTAAGATATGGCCATCTTAACTTCGAAATTCTCTCTCTGTTACAAAAACAGGGAATGGTTAAGAGACTTCCAACATTCAAAAGGGGAAATGAAAAGTGTGAATCTTGCATTTTTGGAAAACTACATCGAGAGAATTTTCCTACAAGTTCATGGCACGCAAACAGGCATTTGCAGTTGGTTCTGGTAGTAGTAGAAAGAATGAAACGTACCTTGTTAGGAATGGCACGATCTATGTTAACTTTCAAAAAGTTAAGTCCTTTATATTGGGCCAAAGAAATTCACACCACTGTCTACTTGAGAAACAAATCTCCCACTGCTTCTTTAGATAGAATCACACCTTATGAAGCATGGTTTGGCTTCAAACCTCGGGTTAAAAATCTCAGAGTTTTTGGATCAGTATGTTATGCCTTAGTTCCGAAGGAAAAACGAACTAAGCTTGACTCATGAAGCTTGAAGTGCACAATGATTGGGTATTCTGAGGAGAAGAAAGGGTACCGACTTTTGTCGAATGGGAAATTTATTGTAAGCGGAGATGTGATTTTTGATGAAAATGAGAGTAAGAGTGCTGAAGAAGTTGAAAGTCTTCTTCAAAAGTTAGAAACAAAAAGTGATAAAAGAAACAAAAATCTACAAAGTCAACCAAATTCACAAAATTGGTATGAACTTGAGTTTCCTTCATCTGAAAATGATTCATCTAGTCCATTTTCTTCACCAGCACCATGTGGGTCTTCTATCAGTTCATCCAAATCTCCTAGAAATAGTAGTTCTTCTGACAATGACTCTCCGCTCCCAAAACCTGTTGTTGATCAACAAACATCAGTTTACATCAACTCTCTTTACAATTATGGTGAATTTTCACAATCTCAAATTAGTGAACATCAATTTCCAAAATGGGTAGTTCAAATTTTGAAAGATGTAAGGCCTAATGAAAAAAATAAAACATGAACAAGGGGATCACAAAGAAATGAAGGAAATTTTTCCTTGATAGCAAATTATTTTACTGAACCTTCTACTTATCAAGAGGTAGTAAAACATAAAGAATTACAACATACTATGGTTAATGAATATCAGGCAGTTCTCGACAAAAACACTTGGAAACTTGTTGATTGTCCCCAGAATGTTAAACCCATCGGATGCAAATGGGTTTACCGAATTAAGTACAAGAAAAATGGTGATATTGACAAGTATAAAGCGAGACTTGTTGCTAAGGGTTTTATGTAGCAGGAAGGGATAGATTATGAGGAAACGTTTGCTCCTACAGCTAAATGGAACAACATCCGACTCACACTTGCCTTAGCAGCTCAACAGGGATGGAAAGTTCATCAGATGGATGTAAAAAGTGCTTTCCTCAATGGTGATTTACAGGAAGAAGTGTACATGACACAACCACTAGGTTTTGAAATTGAATGATAGGAACATAAAGTCTTCAAAATGATAAAGGCTTTATATGAGTTAAAACAAGCTCCCCGAGCTTGGTATGCTAAAATGGATGAATACCTTCGGAAAGTTGGTTTTCAACAAAGTGATTCTGATGATACCTTGTATGTACGCCAACAAGGTAAAAATCTGGTGATTCTGATTATCTATGTAGATGATTTGATTATCACTGGAAACAATGATGATCACATTGCATAGGTGAAAATGGAGTTACATGCAGGTTTTAAGATGACATATTTAGGACTACTTCACTACTATCTTGGAGTTGAAGTATTCCAATGTCCACATCATATCATCATTTCTCAAAGTAAGTATGCAGCATAAATTCTTCAGAGATTTGGAATGCAGGATTGCAAGCCTATTCTTACCCCTATGGAACAAAACTTGAAACTTTCAAAATTTGAACGGGGGGAAATGGTGGATAGCACTACTTATCGACAATTGATTGTTAGCCTGATTTATCTAACAACTACTCGACCAGATCTTTCTTATGTCGTCAAGATTCTTTCCCGCTTTATGCAGGAACCATGAGATAGCCACTGGAATGCAGCTAAAAGAGTTATTTGTTATATCCAAGGAACAAAATATTTTGGTCTTCTTTACAAAAAGACTAAAAATTTTGTACTTGGTGGATTTTCAGATGCCGATTTTGCTAGCAGTATTAATGATAGGGCATCAACCTCGGGTTATTTAATGAACATGGGGTCAACTGCAGTATCCTGGAGTTGCAAGAAGCAAGCTACAGTGGCCAATTCTTCAGCAAAAGTAGAATACATATCAACATGGGAAGCAGCATGTGATATTGCTTGGTTGCTTAGAGTTTTACAAGACTTGGGTATTCCTCCAGCAGAAGCTACTTCGTTATTCATCAGCAACCAGTTAGCAATAAAGCTTGCCAAGAATCTAGTTTTTCATTCAAAGACAAAGCATGTGGACACCAAGTATCATCATATCAGGTCACTCATTGTAAAGGATGTCATCAAGCTGATTTATTGTCCTTCAGAAGATTATACCTCTGATATCTCCACCAAACCTCTTGGCGAAATACCACCTCTTGGCGAATAAAAAATTACTAAGTTCGGGGATGAACTTGGTATATGTTGTAATGTATCTTTGGATCATGGGGGAATGTTAGATGATCCAAATATAATAATATAAAGTTAGGATAAAAATATTTATTAGAATTAAAATATTTAATAAATATTAGGGCCTTATAAATAGAATATTGTTAGAAAAGTAGGACTCTAGAAGATAGAGTCATATCTTATCTCCTAAAATAGGAATAAAGTTAGTAGATTGGATGAAGATCATTTGTGTAAATGGAAACTTGTTGTTTTTTCAAGTGGTCCATAACTAAATTAAGTTAGGAAATATAGCTTATAAATAGGTTAGTTTCCTAATTGCAAATTAGTGGAAGTTTATGTGTGTAAACTCTATCAATTTTTATGTAATTTATTTTCCATTATCAATAAAATTACGTGTGAGGCTTTTGTATCACAATTGGAGTCTGTATGTAAAGGTTATGCCACTAAGAAGTTGACCTTCCTTTTTTCACACTTATAGTTCGGGAGGATGTCGTGTCCACCGCCATTATTCATGGAAAAGGGACTACCCACATGTTTGTGATATAAAATATTCTAGAAAAGGTTATATTGTAACTCTAGTTAAGTGTTGATGTAGTCAAAATTAACCACTAGCAGGCTATCGGGTTGTGTTATAACCAGAACACTAGGAGGAAGAGGCGTTCCATTATGTCGAGAGAATTTTGTTCCATAGATGGGAAAAGATAGCGAGGAGATATATATGGTAGAGAAAATAGAAACAATAACTGCACTGTAGCAACCCACGGGCCACAAACATTACTTCTTTATACCTGCAGCCATATTTCCAAACAAAGAAACAAAGTGAAATGACCTCACCCTCCAGTTGGGTTTTCTCCCAAAAGGGTTTCCCAAAGAGCATATTTTGTGTCTTATGTGTGTGTTATCTTATTTTGTATTTATCTATTTTTCTACAGAATTTTGATTCACGTGCATGCACTAATTACAGTAAAATCTACAAATCTAGAAATTAAATAAAAATGTAATAGTGTAGAATCTTAGATTTTTAATATAATATAATCATATTTGTTGTGACAAACTGTCTAGTGGAATATCCTTGGCAGTTTACGAATCACTTATGGTGGCTGACTTTCTTTAAATATGTCAAGGAGTTTGCTAACACTTGTGATATATGTCCAAGGGTTGGGTGACCTTATGAGCTAGATGAAATTCCATTGCATCCTATTCAAGCACTCCAATGTTTTAAAAAATGTGTAGTCTATTTGGTTAGACTCTCCAACCCTCTTGCATGGAATTCACATGCTAGTATATCATTACTGCAAAATATTATTTGAATAGGTGGGTATATGTTACTCTTGTAAAATATTGTACTGCTACTACTGCAACTCAATTCATTTTTGAGAATATCATCACCAAATTTGGTTGTCTGAGAAGCCTTTCTAGCAACTAGGAAGCACACTTCATCAATGATACTATTACAACATTGACTCGGTAATTACTTATTCAAAATCATAAAAGAAGTCATTATCATCCTTAGGCTAATGACACTATAGAGGAATTCAAAAAAATATTTGAGAAAGGCCTTACTAAGGCATGTTATGCTAATCATGATGATTGGGATGAAATAATTCCTAAAACACTTTGGGCATATAGAACTACTACTGGAAATCCGTCGAATTTGGGGGTCTACCAATTAAATTGTCATTAGTGTTAAGTGAATTATTAGTGCTAATTAAGCACGTTTAAGAGATAAATATGTGCTTTAAACTAATCCAAAACTGAAACTAGATTAGGTGCATTGAACACGTTTTAATGCTTAATAAAGCTCAAATTAAGGTATTTAAACTCTGGGCTAACAGAGATCCGCCAGTGGTCCTGGCACATTGATTCTATGGACTAGGGTTTGGTCCCCACCTTCCCCCACCATAATACAACATTGATAATAAATATATGCTGACACCTATGGTAGTTAAGAACTAACCCGCGAGCGGGCCGGTAAGGCTTGGCATTGTGTGGTGGGAGGGTACAGGATCGAACCCCGTGCCTCCACCCAGAATTTGCACCAAAATTTTACACTTCCATATAAACTTGGGGGAGGGGGCACGTGGCGGCCCTAGGCTGCACATCGTGTCCTCACCGGGTTGGCCTGAAAATCAACCAATTAAACTTCGACACATCACCCACCAGTCAGACCAGTGTCGTGCTGCCATTTGAAATCTTACCATTCGCCATAAAATTTCCAAACAAAATGACCCTACGCATTCAGCATGCCACGTCAACAATACAGACTACTTATTGGGTGTCTAACTGTCATTTTTTTTAAATTTGCATGTTTAACAAAGTATACAAAACTCGTTTTCAGGAGCATTCAGAGACATTTTTTCATGAAACAAAGTGCATGAGATTCAAAATGGTGAGAAATACACGGTCATTCAGGTTCCAAACCAATCTGAGAACTTTGATTTCTGAACATAAAACCGAGTCCCTAATCAACCTTCAAAACCAGGAAAGGTTTGTCTGAGTGGTTATTTATGCCATTTGGCCTATGTAATGCACCATCTACGTTTATGAGATTAATGAATTATATACTCCTACCTTTTATAGATTCATTTATTATTGTCTATATGGATGATATATTAGTATATAGTGCTACCTGGGAGGAGCATATTTCAAATTTGACAAAGGTGCTAGAAACATTGAAGAAGCACTAGCTGCTAGAAAATCTCAAGAAGTGAGTTTTAGCAACAATATTTGGTGTATTTGGGGTATGTGATCAGTGGAGTAGAACTAAAGCTAGATCATTCCAAGATGGAGGCCATCATAAAATGGTTAGTGCCTACTAAATTTTCTGAGGTCAGGGTTTTCATTGGGGAAACACAGTACCTGAAGAAATTCATAGCATCGTTTTTAGCAGTAGCAGCACCACTCCACACCATAACAACAAGTGGAAATTGTTTTCATTGGGGAAAAGGTCAACATAGGGCTTTCGAGGAGCTAAAGAATAAGATCAGTCAAGCACCAGTTCTGGCATTACCAAAATTGCAACGACCTTTAGAAGTGGAGACAGATGCGAGTGGATATGTTATGGGAGTTGTCTTGATGCGAGGAAGGAATGCGAGCTACCATTCTGAAGTATTTATTGGGGAAGTTATTAAATACCCTACCTACGATAAGGAGCTATATGTCATGGTGCAAGTCTTGAAGAATTGTAAGCACTATCTGATGGGAAAGGAGACATTAATCCACATAGATCACCAGCTATTACAGTACTTGCAAGACTAGAGTAAGCTACAATAGACTAGACATTACAAGTGAATTGGGTTTTTATAGCACTTTAATTTGGTGATGAAGTATAAGAAGGGAAGTACAAAAACGTTGGTTGATATGATTTCAAGGCCAGCCACATCAAATATTACAATTTTTGGGACTCTTATGCACATAGATGCATTCACCCATGATACATACAGAGAGGCATATTCAGAAGATGAGGAATTTAAGAAGGCGTAGCAACAGTTGCAGAGTTAGAGTCATGTGCACGATGGCAACAACACCATTGACTACCATCGCTAGGATGGGTTACTCTAAAGGTTGGATAAGCTATGTGTTCCTAAAGGTGAGCGATTGTAGCTGATTAGAGAGGCTCACACCTCCAAGGTTTCAGGGCACTTTAGTGTAGGGAAGACTGTGTCTAACTTACAGAGGTATGTTTATTGGCCCAATATGGAAGATCAAATAGCTAGGTTCATAAGAGGATGCATGCTTTGTTTTACCAGTAAGCCAAGAAATGGGATATTGGGTCTATATAATCCTTTACATGTACCTACTCATCCTTGGGAAAGAATTTCCATGGACTTTATGGTAGGTTTATCGACAGCTAGGAAGGGACATGACTACCTGTTGGTGGTAGTTGATAGGTTCATAAATATATGTGTTCTGATGCCCTGTAAAAATACCATCAATGGACAAGAAGCAACAGACTTATTCTCTGGACAAGTCTCGGTGCAATTTGGGATACCGAGGAGCATCATTTTAGACATGGATACAATATTTCTCAGTGTATTCTGGACTACATTGTGGGAGAAGATGGATACACAGTTGAAGAGATCTACAACATTCCATCCACATACATATGAGAAAACATAAGTAGTCAATAGGACGTTGGTGTAGCTTATGAAGGGATTCAACTAGAATAATGTGAATACTTAGGATGAAAATATGGTATATATACAACATTCCCACAATAAATCAATCCACACTTCTATAGGAAAGTCCCCATTTGAGACTTGTTTCGGACATTTTCCACCTTCACCTTTAGATATTTCACATGGGAAACAAGGAGGAGTGAGGGAAGATCATACATGAGATGCTTTAAGGGCTGAAAAATTTATAGCTAATATAAGAGAGATCCATCTACATGTACATGAAACACTGCAGAAGTCACAAGATAAGTATAAGGCCAGGCATGATCAATACATAATAGAGAAATCATTCAAGGTGGGAGACAGAGTATGGCTACAATTGAACAAGGAGAGGCTGCAGGGGCCTGGTAAGAAAATCAAGGCTCTCATATATGGTCCCTTTGAGATAATGGAAAAGGTGGGTGATAATTATAATCGACTCATTTTACAACCATAAATGCACATTTACTAAGTTGTGAATGTAGAAAATTTGAAACTCTATCAGACTCCATGCTAGATCAGGAAGAGGAATAAGTTCTACCTTTTGTAGAGGATTTGGCACCATACGCTTAGGAAGAGTTGAGAGAATGTACAATTTTGCAGAAGAGCTCCAAAACTACAAGACAGGGGCAACATGACCTTTGGCATATTGAGTTGAAGGGACAACTTCCAGGAAAAGATAAATGGTACACCAGTGAGAAGCTGGAGGAAATATTCCCTCACCTCATTGAGTAAAATATTTTGGGGACCCAAATCCTCCCAAAATTGGGAGGCATGATCCAAATTGGATCATTATATTTTTTGTTACATGATCCAAATATAATAATGTAAAGTTAGGATAAAAATATTTATTAAATTAGAATATTTAATAAATATTAGAGACAGTTAGAAATAGAATATTGTTAGAAAAGATAGGACTCTATAATAGAGTCGTATCTTAGGCTCTAAAATAGGAATAGAGTTAGTAGATTGGATAGAAGATCATATATTGTAAATGGACACTTGTTGTTTTTTCAAGTGGTCCACAACTAAATTAAGTTAGGACATATTGCTTATAAATAGGTTAGTTTCCTAATTGCAAATTAGTGGAAGTTTACGTTTGTAAACTCTTGCAATTTTTTTATGTAATTTCTTTTCCATTATCAATAAAATTATGTGTCTGAGGACACTTTTGTATTAATGTGGTATCGGAGCTTCACTAATACCGCTGACGAGAGAAGGAGATTCCAGCTCTACAAGCTTATGGAAAACTCCAAATAATTGTTCATCAATTGAATTGGTATGCACTTTTGTCAATGTGTTAAGGAAAAGAAATTTACTAATTATAATCTGAATATCAATTTTTTTTCAGATTTTTTTTTTGTTGCTTCCATTAGCACCATTTTTTTTTATTCTATTCATTTTTAAATCGCCTGGTGCTACTAATTCCCCTACATGCTACAACATAGAAGCACCATTTTTTTTTTCTCTGCATTTTTAAATTGCCCGGAATCGTAGAATCCGACATTGATATCCAGCTCCATCTGAAATCACGATATTGTTGAAGCTACTATTTTCCTTACAAAGTCGAAGAAATTTGATGGTAGACTCCATGGAATTGAAAAGCTCTGCCAACATTTCATATCTACAACACTCACACATACATGCGTGATTTTATCAAACAACCAGAAAATCAAATTGTACAAAAATAGTAACAGATATATGCTTACTTGTCTAGACGACTAAAATCTGTAGCCTTCGGAGCTTTGGGAGAGGCAAAAAAATTTTTTTTACGATGATTTCTTTTGGGGTGAGCTGTAGAATCGTTTGAGCTCTGTAATAGTTTTTTGGCTTGATTTGCAACCTCCTTGACAGACATAGCAACTCCCCTGTTTTAAACTCTTGACGAAGAATTTTTACTCCATTTTCTCTTGAACTTGGCGCGGATTTGAAATAATTGCTCCATCCAACTCCACGATTTCTACCACAATATTTTTTGCATATCCTTCGAACCAAATTTCTATCATGATTACCTTTGCTCTACTCTCCTTCGAAATCCTGAGTTGATTGGAGCAGCGTCAATTTTTTTAATTTCATTTGTTGAATGTTTTGCTGTAGATCAGCAAGAAGAGATTATCCAACAAATTTATACAAGCTGTTATATCTTCTGAAGACATATTGGAGCTGTTCTCTACTCTTAGGAAATTCACTTTTGCAGTAGCGAATTCTTGAAGGTTTGTCAGGCTGAAATCCTGTTGTTTAACACGAAATTTGAATTATTGAGAGACATTGTTGGCAGTGTAACACTGCGTTGAGCTGAAGGCATATAGCAGATGAGAAATGAGAAATGTTGGGACACAGTGCTGAGGAGAAACACCAACGTGAACAGTGTGGGAAATGTGAAAGTCTCTTTCCTAGAAGATATCTGCAAAGTAGAATTGATCTACATCAAAATCAAAGGTAGAATAATAGCGTGGAGTTTAAATTGCAAAAGTAATTTTTTAGATTTAAAGTATTTAACTTCATAATTGAAAGTGTGAGAAAATGGAAAAATAAAATGTTTCTATTTGAAAATTGGGAAAGTAAAATATGTCCATTTGAAAAATTGGAAAAATAAAATGTTTCTACTTGAAAATTGGAAAATATGGGAAAATCAAATACTTTTTCTATAAAGTGAATTAGTAAAAAGTTGGGAAATTAAAGTGATTTTTTTTATAAATCACTTTTATAAATTGATTTTAAATTTTGTAAGTCACATGGAGAGATAAGGTATATAATTTTATGTAATTTTTTTATTATTGGAGTAGTAAGGATCTTGTAATTTTTGGAGTAATAAGGAGATTCTATTTGTAATTTTTTTTATATGGAAAGATAAGAGTGATATTATAACTCAAAGTACTTTTTTACTTTGAGGGTGGGGGGTAGAGGGGTATTTTTTTTTTTTAAATAAATTTGTACGGCCATTGCAAACGATCAAATTTTGCAAAGATTTCATTTTAAACACTCAACGAGAAATTGAATAGAGCCAAGTGCAAAGCTCAATCATTTTTCTCCTTTTTCAACAACTATACGAAGGTCAAGGCCAAGCCCCAATAGATCATTTTTTCTCTTTGTGTGGCATGTGTCATTTTTTTTTGCGTGGAGTGTTTCACGTGATGAGTTGTTTCTTGTGCTTGATTCTTTTGGTACACTGCTTCAACACTACCATGTCAAATTTAATTAATTTGTTCTCTGAATATGATAAACTAGAAGGGGTAAAATCCTATAAGGCATGGAAACATCTAATTGAAGGCACTCTCATTTATAATGAATAGTGGCATGAAATATGTGATGGCTACATTAAGCCTAATAAACCAACATATGCAGCTTCACTTGCAAAATGGGAAGTAAAAAATGCCAAGGCATTAGCTCTTATAAAGGCTTCAGTTAATAATGAAATGTACATATATATTGAAAATTCCTCAGATGCATGGACTGCTTTACATACATTCAAATATCTCTTTGATACACAACCTAAATCAAAGAAGGTTTATCTTCAATAAAAATTGCTTCAATAAAAATTAACTGAAGGTGGTGATGTCCTTGATTATATTTCACGGCTTAAAAACATCAAGCAAGAAATAATAAATGTTGGTTTTCAAGCTATCGATGAAAGTTTTTTTACCACAATTTTAATTGCTGGATTGCTATCATCTTACACACATTTTTTGGAAACTTTGCAAGTCACTGGAAAGTTAGAGAAGATAAAGTTTGATGAATTGAGTGACATGTTTGACCAACATGATAAAACCTTTGGGAAGAAGAAACGGATTGGGGAAGATGTCTTCTTCACCGAAGCCAGCTCAAGTAACTCCTCAGCTGATAGTTCAAGAAACCGAGGAAGAGGAAATTTCAATCAAATTTAAGCATCCCAAGGTCATGGTCGCAGTCAAAGTAAAGGAAACAATTTCAATAGAGGCTACAATTCAGGCAGGAGCAATTTTCAAGGAAGAGGCAACAATCAAAGCAGAGGATATAATCAAGGCAAAGGACAAAGCCCAGGCAGAGGGTAAACTCAGAACAAAGGCCAAAGTAGAGGCAAAGGATAGTATCAAGGCAGAGGACAGTATCAAGGAAAAGGATAGTCTCAAGGTAGAGGTAGAGATTTCAGTCAAATTGTTTGCAGGAGATGTAACAAAGTTGGCCATTATGCAAAAGATTGTAGAACTTCTATTGAGAAAATTCACAAGTTTCATCCAAAATCTGCATAGTTTGCAAATGATGAAGATGATCCTGATGGTTCAGAATATGTCTTCACTAACACAAAATCAACAACCTTACAGGTTTCAAGCTTTCTTAGAATTGATTATGAAGATGCATGGATTATGGATACAGGTGCAACTCAACACATGAATTTTCGATGGGATTTATTTTGGAGCTTCCAAAAATTCCATCTAAATTCAATTTATCTTGCTAATAAAACAAAACATACTCCTTTTGGCAAAGGTGTAGTTAAAGTTTTTTTACCAGGCATTGGAGAAAGAATGATTTCAAATGTATGGTATGTCCCAACATTTAAGAAAAATTTGTTATCTTTAGTCACGATTCGACAAGGAGGACATATAGTGATTATGGAAGTTGTCTTAGTTAAAATTAACTCAGTCAAACAAAATATGAAAACAGTAATGACAGGTTATGAAGATGGAAAACTGCTAAGGATGAAAGGGACAGTTATTCTAAGAAATTCTGACTTTGTAGGAGCAGAAAGTACAAAAATTTCACTGATCAGATTATGGCATGTAAGATATGGCCATCTCAACTTTGACAGTCTCTCTCAATTACAAAAACAGGGAATGGTTAAGGGACTTCCAACCTTCAAAAGGGAAAATGCAAAATGTGAATCTTGCATTTTTGGAAAACAATATCGAGAGACTTTTCCTACAAGTTCATGGCCCACAAACAAGCATTTGCAGTTGGTTCATAGTGATATTTTGGACCCTTACCAAGTTCGCTCAGAGGATGCAGATATTTCTTACTCTTTGTTGATGATTTTAGCAGGATGACTTGGGTATATTTTTTGAAGCAAAAGTCAGAAACATTTGAAAAGTTCAAAACTTTTCATCAGCTTATTGAAAGTGAATTAAAGGAGAAGATTGGCACTCTTAGAACTGACAATAGTGGAGAATTCACTTCAAATGAATTAAAAATTTATTGCATGTATAATGGCATCAAAAGACATCTTACCAATTTCTAAACTCCACAACAAAATGGAGTAGTAGAAAAAATGAACCATACCTTGTTAGGAATGGCAAGATCTATGCTAAATTTCAAAAATTTAAGTCCATTATATTGGGCCGAAGCAATTCATACTGATGTCTACTTAAGGAACATATCTCCCACTGCTTCTTTAGACAGAATCACACCTTATGAAGCATGGTTTGGCTTCAAACCTCGGTAAACATCTCAGAGATTTTTGGGGCAGTATGTTATGCCTTAGTTCCGAAGGAAAAATGAACTAAGCTTGACTCATGAAGCTTGAAGTGCACAATGATTGGGTATTCTAATGAGAAGAAAGGGTATCGACTTTTTTTGAATGGGAAATTTATTGTAAGTAGAGATGTGATTTTTGATGAAAATGAAAGTAAGAGTGCTGAAGAAGTTGAAAGTATTCTTCAAAAGTTAGAAACAAAAAGTGATAAAAGAAATGGAAATCTACAAAGTCAACCAAATTCAAAAAATTAGTATGAACTTGAGTTTCCTTCATCTGAAAATGATTCATCCAGTCTGTTTTCTTCACCAATGCCATCTGGGTCTTCTAGCAGTTCATCCAACTCTCCTAGCAATAGCAGTTCTTTTGAAAATAACTCTCTGCCCCCGGAACCTGTAGTTGATCAACAAACATCAGTTTACATCAACCCTCTTTATAATGATGGTGATTTTTCACAATCTCAAACCAGTGAACATCAATTGCCAAAATGGGCAGTTCAACTTTTGAAATATGTAAGGCCTAATGAACAGAATAAAATAGGAACAAGAGGATCACAAACAAACGAAGGAAATTTTTCCTTGATAGAAAATGATTTTACTGAACCTTCTACTTATCAAGAGGCAGTAAAACATAAAGAATGGATGGAAACAGGCTATGGTTGATGAATATCAAGCAGTTCAAGACAATAACACTTCAAAACTTGCTGATTGTCCTCAGAATGTTAATCGGATGCAAATGGGTTTACCAAATTAAGTACTAGAAAAATGGTGATATCGACAAGTATAAATCAAGACTTTTTGCTAAGGGTTTTGTGCAGTAGGAAGGGATAGATTATGAGGAAATTTTTGCTCCTACAGCTAAATGGAACACCATCCGACTCACACTTGCCTTAGCAGCTCAACAAGGATGGAAAGTTCATTAGATGGATGTGAGAAGTTCTTTCCTCAATGGTGATTTATAGGAAGAAGTGTACATGACACAACCACCAGGTTTTGAAATTGAAGGACAGGAACATAAAGTCTGCAAACTGATAAATTCTTTATATGGGTTAAAACAAGCTCCCCAAGATTGGTATGCCAAAATGGATGAATACCTTCGGAAAGTTGGTTTTCAACGAAGTGAATCTGATGATACCTTGTATGTACGCCAACAAGGTAAAAATCTGGTGATTCTGTTTATGTATATAGATGATTTGATTATCACTGGAAACAATGATGATCACATTGCACAGGTGAAAAAGCAGTTACATGCAGGTTTTAAGATGACGGATTTGGGACTACTTCACTACTATCTTGGAGTTGAAGTATTCCAATGTCCACATCATATCCCCATTTCTCAGAGTAAGTATGCAGAAGAAATTCTTCAGTGATTTGGAATGTAGGATTGCAAGCTTGTTCTTACCCCTATGGAACAAAACTTGAAACTTTCAAAATTTGAAGGGGGGGAAATGGTGGATAGCACTGCTTATCAACAATTGATTGGTAGCTTAATTTATCTGACAACTACTCGGCCAAATATTTATTATGATGTCAGTATTATTTCCCGCTTTATGTAGGAATCACGAGACAGCCACTAGAATGCATCCAAAAGAGTTCTTTATTATATCCAAGGAACAAAAGATTTTGGTCTTATTTATAAAAAGACTAAAAACTTTATACTTGGTGGATTTTCAGATGCCGATTTTGCTGGCAGTATTGAGGATAAGGCATCAACCTCAGGTTATTTAATGAACATGGGGTCAGCTGCAGTATCCTATAGTTTCAAAAAGCAAGCTATAGTGGCCACTTCTTCAGTAGAAGCAAAATACATATAAGCATGGGAAGCAGCATGTGAGATTGTTTGGCTGCGCAGAGTTTTACAGGACTTTGGAATTCCTCCAGCAGAAGCTACTTCATTATTCATCGACAACCAGTCAGCAGTAAAGCTTGCCAAGAATCCAGTTTTTCATTCAAAGGAAAAGCATGTGGAAACCAAGTATCATCATATCAGACCACTCATTGCAAAGGATGTCATCAAGCCGATTTATTTTCCTTCAGAAGATCAGACCTCCGATATCTTCACCAAACCTCTTGGCAAAAATAAATTTACTAAGTTCAGGGATGAACTTGGTATATGTTGTAATGTATCATTGGATCATAGGGGGGAATGTTAGATGATCCAAATATAATAATGTAAATTTAGGATAAAAATATTTATTAAATTAGAATATTTAATAAATATTAGAGACACTTAGAAATATAATATTGTTAGAAAAGATAAGACTGTAGAATAGAGTCATACCTTAGGCTCTAAAATAGGAATAAATTTAGTAGATTGGATAGAATATCATTTATTCTAAATGAACACTTGTTGTTTTTTCAAGTGGTCCATAACTAAATTAAGTTAGGACATATAGCTTATAAATAAGTTAGTTTCCTAATTGCAAATTAGTGGAAGTTTACGTTTGTAAACTCTTGCAATTTTCTTATGTAATTTATTTTCCATTATCAATAAAATTATGTGTCTGAGAACACTTCTGTATTATTTTTTTCATCCATATCGATGCATTTAGAGTGTAAAAAGTGAAGGAATTAGCTCATGGGACCGTTTTTACCGGCGAGACCCAGTTTGGTGAAACGGGGTCTGAAACCTTCCAAGAGTTTTTTGAGGCATCAAACAACATTTTTTTAGGGTAAAAATTTCCCGCTTTAGTGCCTCACCTTTTTAATGTTATTCTACACACTAGGAGCTTTCCAACGACGCAAGAATTGTGTCAATTGGAGTCTGTATGTAAAGGTTATGCCACTAAGAAGTTGACCTTCCTGTTTTCACACTTATAGTTCGGGAGGATGTCGTGTCAACCCCCATTATTAATGGAAAAGGGGCTAGCCACATGTTTGTGATATAAAATAATCTAGAAGAGGTTATATTGTAACTCTAGTTAAGTGTTGATGTAGTCAAAATTAACCACTAGTAGGCTATCAGGTTGTGTTATAACCAAACCACTAGGAGGAAGAGGCATTCCATTATGTCGAGAGAATTTTGTTCCATAGATGGGGAAAAATAGCGAGGAGATATAGATGGTAGAGAACATAGAGACTATAACTGAAATTTAGCAGCTCACGGGCCACAACCATTACTTCATTATACCTGCAGCCATATTTCCAAACAAAGAAACAAAGCGAAGTGACCTCACCCTCCAGCTGGGTTTTCTCCCAAAAGGGTTTCCCAAAGAGCATATTTTGTGACTTATGTGTGTGTTATCTTATTTTGTATTTCTCTATTTTTCTGCATAATTTTGATTCACGTGCATGCACTAATTATAGTTAAATCTACAAATCTAGAAATTAAATAAAACTGTAATAGTGTAGAATCTTAGATTTTTAATATAATATAATCATATATGTTGTGACAAATTGTCTAGTGGAATATCCATGGCAGTTTACGGATCACTTATGGTGGTTGACTTTCTTACGTATGTCAAGGAGTTTGCTAAGACTTGTGATATATGTCCAAGGGTTGGGTGACCTTCTAAGCTATATGAACTTCCATTGCATCCTATTCAAGCACTAAAATGTTTTAAAATTGTGTAGTCTATTTGATTAGACTCACCAACCCTATTGCATGGAATTCACATGCTAGTATATCATTACCGCAAAATATTATTTGAATAGGTGGGTATATGTTACTCTTGTAAAATATTGTATTGCTAGTACTACAACTCAATTAATTTTTGAGAATATCATCACCAAATTTGGTTGTCCGAGAAACCTTTCCAGCGACTAGGAAGCACACTTCATTAACGATAATATTACAACACTGACTCTATAATTACATATTCAACATCATAAGGGAATTCATTATCATCGTTAGGCTAATGAAACTGTAGAGGAATTCAACAAAATATCTGAGAAAGGCCCTACTAAGGTATGTTATGCTAATCATGATGATTGGGATGAAATAATTCCTAACACACTTTGGGCATATAGAACTACTACTGGCAATCCTCCAAATTTGGGAGTCTTCCAATTAAACTGTCATTAGTGTTAAGTGAAGTATTAGTGCTAATTGAGCACGATTAAGTGATAACTACCCGCTTTAAACTAATCCAAAACTAAAACTAGATTAGGCACACTAAACATGTTTTAATGCTTAAAAAATCTCACATTAAGGTATTTAAACTCTGTGCTAACGGAGGTCTGCTGGTGGTCCTGGCACATTGGTTATATGGACCAGGGGTTGGCCCCCACCTTCCCCCACCATAATACAACATTGATAATAAATATATGTCGACACCTATGGTAGTTAAGAACTAACCCGTGAGCGGGCCGGTAAGGCTTGGCGTTGTGTGGCAGAAGGGCATGGGGTCGAACCCCGTGCCTCCACCCATAATTTGCACCAAAATTTTTACACTTCCATATAAACTTGGGGGGGGGGAATGGCAGCCCCAGGCTGCACCTAGTGTCCTCACCCGATTGGCCTGAAAATCAACCAATTAAACTTTGGCACATTACCCACCAGTCAGACCATTGTCGTGCTACCATTTGGAATCTTACCATTCGCCATAAAATTTCCAAACAAAATGACCCTACACAGTCAACATGCCACGTTAGCAATATAGACCGCTTACTAAGCGTCTGACTGTCATTTTTTTTAAATTTACATATTTAGAAAAGTAGACAAAATTCGTTTTCAGGAGCATTCAGAGACCATTTTTCATGAAACGAAGTGCAAGAGATTCAGAATGGTGAGAAATACGCGGTCATTCAGGTTCTAAACCAATTTGAGAACTTTTATTTCTAAACATAAAACTAAGCCCCTAATCAACCTTCAAAATCAGGAAAGGTTTGTATGAGTGGTTATTTATGCCATTTGCCCTATGTAATGCACCATCTACATTTATGAGATTAATGAATTATATACTCCTCCCACTAATAGATTCATTTGTTATTGTATATCTAGATGATATATTAGTATATAGTGCTACCAGGGAGGAGCATATTTCAAATCTGACAGAGGTGCTGGAAACATTGATGAAGCACCAACTGCTGCAAAATCTCAAGAAGTAAGCTTTAGCAACAATATTCGGTGTATTTGGGGTATGTGATCAGTGGAGGAGAACTAAAGATATACCCTTCCAAGATGGACGTCATCATAAAGTGGTCAGTGCCTACTAAATTTCCTGAGGTCAGGGTTTTCATTAGAACAACACAATACCTAAAGAAATTCATAGCATTGTTTTTAGTGGTAGCAGCACCACTCCACACCAAAAATACAAGTGGCAAGAGTTTTCATTGGGGAAAAGTTCAGCATAGGGCTTTCAAGGAGCTAAAGAAGAAGATCATTCAAGAACTAGTTCTGGCATTACCAAAATTGCAACGACCTTTCAAAGTGGAGATAGATGTGAGTGGATATGCTATGGGAGTTGTCTTGATGCAAGGAGGAAGGCATGCTAGCTACCATTTTGAAGTATTTCTTGGCGAAGTTCTTAAGTACGCTACATACGATAAGGAGCTATATGTCATGGTGCAAGTTGTGAAGAATTCTAAGCACTATATGATGGGAAAGGAGAAATTAATGCACATAGATCACCAGGTGTTATAGTGCTTGTAGGACTAGAGTAAGCTACAACAGACCAGATGTTACAAGTGGATGGCATTTTTATAGCACTTTGATTTGGTGATCAAGTAAAAGAAGGGAAATACAAATGAGTTGGCCGATATGATTTCAAGGCCAGCCACATCAAATATTACAAATTTTGGGACTCTTATGCACATGGATCCATTCACCCATGATACATACAAAGAGGCATATTCAGAAGATGAGGACTTTAAGGAGGTGTAGTAGCAGTTGCAAAGTCAGAGTCATGTGCATGATGGAAACAACACCATTGACTACCATCGCTAGGATGGATTACTCTAAAGGTTGGATAAGCTATGTGTTCCTAAAGGTGAGTGATTGTAGCTGATTAGAGAGGCTCACACCTCCAAGGTTTCAGGGCACTTTGGTGCAGGGAACACTGTGGCTAACTTACAAAGGTATGTGTATTAGTCCAAGATGCAAGAGCAGGTAGCTAGGTTCATAAGAGGATGCATGCTTTGTTTTACCAGCATGCCTAGCAATGGGAAACTGGGTCTATATAATCCCTTACATGTACCTACTCATCCTTGGGAAAGCATTTCCATGTACTTTATGGTAGGTTTATCGACAACCAAGAAGGGACATGACTACCTGTTCGTGGTAGTTGATAGGTTCATAAAGATATGTGTTTTCATGCCCTATAAAAATACCATTAGTGGACAAGAAGCAATGGAATTATTCTCTGGACAGGTCTCGGTGAAATTTGGGATATCGAGGAGCATCATTTTATACATGGATACAAGATTTCTCAGTGCATTCTAGACTACATTGTGGGAGAAGATGGATACATAGTTGAAGAGATATACAACATTCCATCCACATACATATGAGAAAACATAAGTAGTCAACAGGACGTTGGTGTAGCTTATGAAGGGATACAACCAAAGGAATCTGAAGACCTAGGATGAAAATATGGTAGATATACAACATTCCGACAATAAATCAATCCACACTTCTACAGGAAAGTCCCCATTTGAGACTTGTTTCGGACATTTTCCACCTTCACCTTTGGATATTTCACATGGGAAACAAGGAGTGAGGGAAGATCATACATGAGATGCTTTAATGGCTGAAAAATATATAGATAATATAAGAGAGATCCATCTACATGTACAGGAAACAGTGCAAAAGTCACAAGATAAGTATAAGGCCAGGCATGATCAACACATAATAGAGAAATCATTTAAGGTGGGAGACAGAGTATGGCTACAATTGAGGAAGGAGAGGCTACAGGGGCCTGGTAAGAATGTTGGGAAAAATACTGAGAGGGGGGGGGCGGGGGGGTGAATCAGTATTTAGGGCATACTCAAATCTTTTTACTTTTTCTTTCTCTAAAACCCATACGCTACTTTACTGAGCCCAACTCGCGTATACATGTGGATATCCTTCATAAAACTCGCGTATACACAGAGATCTTATTATGCATTTATTTCTTTACTTAGATCTATGCATCATTCATCCATCAGATGTTTATTTAGCAGTAAGCATGAGCAATAATAACAGAATAAACCATCACACATAAGCAACACACATGAACACCAGGATTTAAGGTGGAAACCCAAGTCGGGAGAAAACCACCGCTGTCGTTGTCTCAGCCTTCAATATTTTATTATAAATAAAACATCTTACAACCATGTACTAGCGCGGACTCATACTAGCACGCAGGCACCCACCTGCAGAAGGCTACAACCTTCTCTCATTTACCAACCTCTCCTGGAAGGGAGCTACAACCCCCTGATCTCGTTTCCCAACCTCTCCTAGAAGGGAGATACAACCCCCTGCTCTCGTTTACCAGCCTCTCCTGGAAGGGAGCTACAACCCCCTCACTGAAGGCTTCGACCTTCAGCACCTCTGCAGACCACGTTTCATCAATTTTCATACTGGATCCAACAGCTTCCACACAATACAACTTGCAGGCCACTTTTCATCATATTTTCAGACTGGACCCACTCCACACATTTAAGCTCAACCATACATCAAACTAAAACTTATAACTCCATCAATTCATTCATTTAATCATCAACCAATCAACCAACAACTAGATCTATAATCAACAACATATTTATCCTTCAAACAACCTAGATCTGTATGAATACATCATTGACAGATAGCAGTAAAACAGCAGAACATATCAGACATTTCATACCATATACTTTAGCAAAACCCTAGATTCCATACGCGCTTTTACTTCACTGAACCTGCGTATATACGCGCTTTCTCAGAAACCAACCCGCGTATACTTCTGTGCATTCCCTCGAAAACCCTGACTGCGCATACGCACTTTTCCTTAAGCATACCCGCGTATACACGCGTTTTTACTGAAGCGAACCTGCGTATGCAACTGTAACTATTCAGGACTGTGCAGCTCTTCAGATCAGACAAACAAATCAGATTTCATTCTTTACTTTAGCAAGTATTTCACCTCATCTCAGATCTAAGCATTCCATAAACAGATATAGAAAATACATGTACATTTCAGATCTAGAGATTCCTCTTCATCATTTTCTTCGAAGGTGCATCATATATTCAGATCTATCAGCAGACTATTACCCATATCATTCAGATATACTTCAGAGTGAAGTATTCATTGAAACCCAGACATATGCACACCCTTGCACAATGATCTTCTTTTCCTTATATAGATTATCCTTTTTCAATACCATGAGCCAAAACCTCTCAACCTCCGATGGTATTCCTGGATGGGATCAAATAGACAATCCAACGCTCAATACAATGGGTCAAAAGCATGGTAGTGCCCCCTGGTTTTATATAATTAGACCGCAATTATGCATACACGACTTGGCACGTATTTTTCCGCGTACATATGCGACTTCTCCTTGACAAAACCGCATATGCCTTGTGACATACCTTGTTTAACATTATTCTTGCACATACTGAATTCCTTTCTTCTGCTACTTCTGAACTGATCTGTAGATACATCAGAGTTACATCATTAACAATTCATTAAGTCAGTTTCCTTCAAGGATAACTTCATCTAGTATCAAAGACAACACATTGCATCACATTGCCAACATTCTCACTTCATCAAGTAGGTTTCCATCAAGGACAACACATACCAAAAATCTCATGTCATCAAGTAGGTTGCCATCAAGGACAACACATGCCAACAAAGAAAATAAAGGCTTTCATATATGGTCCCTTTGATATAATGGAAAAGGTGGGTGATAATTATAATCGACTCATTTTACAGCCATAAATGCGCATTTACTAAGTTGTGAATGTAGAGAATTTGAAACTCTATTAGACTTCCATGCTAGATCAGGAAGAGGAATAAGTCCTACCTTTTGTAGAGGATTTGGAAGCATATGCTCAGGAAGAGTTGACAAAATCTACAATTTTGCAGAAGAGGTCCAAAAATACAAGACATGGGCAACATGACCTTTGGCATATTGAGTTGAAGGGAACACTTCCAGGAAAAGATAAATGGTACACCGGTGAGAAGGTGGAGGAAATATTCCCTCAACTCATTGAGTAAAATATTTTAGGGACCAAAAGCCTCCCAAAATTGGGAGGCATGATCCAAATTGGATCATTATGTTTTTTTTCATCCATATCAATGCATTTGGAGTGGAAAAAGTGAAGGAATTAGCTCATGGGACAGTTTTTACCGGCGAGACCCAGTTTGGCGAAACGGGATTTGAAACCATCCAAGAGCATTTTGAGGCATCAAAAAACCTTTTTTTATAGTACAAATTTCTCACTTTAGTGCCTCACCTTTTAAATGCTATTCTACACACTGGGAGCTTTCCAACGATGCAAGAACTGTGTCAATTGGAGTCTGTATGTAAAGGTTATGCCACTAAGAAGTTGACCTTCCTTTTTTCACACTTATAGTTCGGGAGGATGTCGTGTCCACCGCCATTATTCATGGAAAAGGGACTACCCACATGTTTGTGATATAAAATATTCTAGAAAAGGTTATATTGTAACTCTAGTTAAGTGTTGATGTAGTCAAAATTAACCACTAGCAGGCTATCGGGTTGTGTTATAACCAGAACACTAGGAGGAAGAGGCGTTCCATTATGTCGAGAGAATTTTGTTCCATAGATGGGAAAAGATAGCGAGGAGATATATATGGTAGAGAAAATAGAAACAATAACTGCACTGTAGCAACCCACGGGCCACAAACATTACTTCTTTATACCTGCAGCCATATTTCCAAACAAAGAAACAAAGTGAAATGACCTCACCCTCCAGTTGGGTTTTCTCCCAAAAGGGTTTCCCAAAGAGCATATTTTGTGTCTTATGTGTGTGTTATCTTATTTTGTATTTATCTATTTTTCTACAGAATTTTGATTCACGTGCATGCACTAATTACAGTAAAATCTACAAATCTAGAAATTAAATAAAAATGTAATAGTGTAGAATCTTAGATTTTTAATATAATATAATCATATTTGTTGTGACAAACTGTCTAGTGGAATATCCTTGGCAGTTTACGAATCACTTATGGTGGCTGACTTTCTTTAAATATGTCAAGGAGTTTGCTAACACTTGTGATATATGTCCAAGGGTTGGGTGACCTTATGAGCTAGATGAAATTCCATTGCATCCTATTCAAGCACTCCAATGTTTTAAAAAATGTGTAGTCTATTTGGTTAGACTCTCCAACCCTCTTGCATGGAATTCACATGCTAGTATATCATTACTGCAAAATATTATTTGAATAGGTGGGTATATGTTACTCTTGTAAAATATTGTACTGCTACTACTGCAACTCAATTCATTTTTGAGAATATCATCACCAAATTTGGTTGTCTGAGAAGCCTTTCTAGCAACTAGGAAGCACACTTCATCAATGATACTATTACAACATTGACTCGGTAATTACTTATTCAAAATCATAAAAGAAGTCATTATCATCCTTAGGCTAATGACACTATAGAGGAATTCAAAAAAATATTTGAGAAAGGCCTTACTAAGGCATGTTATGCTAATCATGATGATTGGGATGAAATAATTCCTAAAACACTTTGGGCATATAGAACTACTACTGGAAATCCGTCGAATTTGGGGGTCTACCAATTAAATTGTCATTAGTGTTAAGTGAATTATTAGTGCTAATTAAGCACGTTTAAGAGATAAATATGTGCTTTAAACTAATCCAAAACTGAAACTAGATTAGGTGCATTGAACACGTTTTAATGCTTAATAAAGCTCAAATTAAGGTATTTAAACTCTGGGCTAACAGAGATCCGCCAGTGGTCCTGGCACATTGATTCTATGGACTAGGGTTTGGTCCCCACCTTCCCCCACCATAATACAACATTGATAATAAATATATGCTGACACCTATGGTAGTTAAGAACTAACCCGCGAGCGGGCCGGTAAGGCTTGGCATTGTGTGGTGGGAGGGTACAGGATCGAACCCCGTGCCTCCACCCAGAATTTGCACCAAAATTTTACACTTCCATATAAACTTGGGGGAGGGGGCACGTGGCGGCCCTAGGCTGCACATCGTGTCCTCACCGGGTTGGCCTGAAAATCAACCAATTAAACTTCGACACATCACCCACCAGTCAGACCAGTGTCGTGCTGCCATTTGAAATCTTACCATTCGCCATAAAATTTCCAAACAAAATGACCCTACGCATTCAGCATGCCACGTCAACAATACAGACTACTTATTGGGTGTCTAACTGTCATTTTTTTTAAATTTGCATGTTTAACAAAGTATACAAAACTCGTTTTCAGGAGCATTCAGAGACATTTTTTCATGAAACAAAGTGCATGAGATTCAAAATGGTGAGAAATACACGGTCATTCAGGTTCCAAACCAATCTGAGAACTTTGATTTCTGAACATAAAACCGAGTCCCTAATCAACCTTCAAAACCAGGAAAGGTTTGTCTGAGTGGTTATTTATGCCATTTGGCCTATGTAATGCACCATCTACGTTTATGAGATTAATGAATTATATACTCCTACCTTTTATAGATTCATTTATTATTGTCTATATGGATGATATATTAGTATATAGTGCTACCTGGGAGGAGCATATTTCAAATTTGACAAAGGTGCTAGAAACATTGAAGAAGCACTAGCTGCTAGAAAATCTCAAGAAGTGAGTTTTAGCAACAATATTTGGTGTATTTGGGGTATGTGATCAGTGGAGTAGAACTAAAGCTAGATCATTCCAAGATGGAGGCCATCATAAAATGGTTAGTGCCTACTAAATTTTCTGAGGTCAGGGTTTTCATTGGGGAAACACAGTACCTGAAGAAATTCATAGCATCGTTTTTAGCAGTAGCAGCACCACTCCACACCATAACAACAAGTGGAAATTGTTTTCATTGGGGAAAAGGTCAACATAGGGCTTTCGAGGAGCTAAAGAATAAGATCAGTCAAGCACCAGTTCTGGCATTACCAAAATTGCAACGACCTTTAGAAGTGGAGACAGATGCGAGTGGATATGTTATGGGAGTTGTCTTGATGCGAGGAAGGAATGCGAGCTACCATTCTGAAGTATTTATTGGGGAAGTTATTAAATACCCTACCTACGATAAGGAGCTATATGTCATGGTGCAAGTCTTGAAGAATTGTAAGCACTATCTGATGGGAAAGGAGACATTAATCCACATAGATCACCAGCTATTACAGTACTTGCAAGACTAGAGTAAGCTACAATAGACTAGACATTACAAGTGAATTGGGTTTTTATAGCACTTTAATTTGGTGATGAAGTATAAGAAGGGAAGTACAAAAACGTTGGTTGATATGATTTCAAGGCCAGCCACATCAAATATTACAATTTTTGGGACTCTTATGCACATAGATGCATTCACCCATGATACATACAGAGAGGCATATTCAGAAGATGAGGAATTTAAGAAGGCGTAGCAACAGTTGCAGAGTTAGAGTCATGTGCACGATGGCAACAACACCATTGACTACCATCGCTAGGATGGGTTACTCTAAAGGTTGGATAAGCTATGTGTTCCTAAAGGTGAGCGATTGTAGCTGATTAGAGAGGCTCACACCTCCAAGGTTTCAGGGCACTTTAGTGTAGGGAAGACTGTGTCTAACTTACAGAGGTATGTTTATTGGCCCAATATGGAAGATCAAATAGCTAGGTTCATAAGAGGATGCATGCTTTGTTTTACCAGTAAGCCAAGAAATGGGATATTGGGTCTATATAATCCTTTACATGTACCTACTCATCCTTGGGAAAGAATTTCCATGGACTTTATGGTAGGTTTATCGACAGCTAGGAAGGGACATGACTACCTGTTGGTGGTAGTTGATAGGTTCATAAATATATGTGTTCTGATGCCCTGTAAAAATACCATCAATGGACAAGAAGCAACAGACTTATTCTCTGGACAAGTCTCGGTGCAATTTGGGATACCGAGGAGCATCATTTTAGACATGGATACAATATTTCTCAGTGTATTCTGGACTACATTGTGGGAGAAGATGGATACACAGTTGAAGAGATCTACAACATTCCATCCACATACATATGAGAAAACATAAGTAGTCAATAGGACGTTGGTGTAGCTTATGAAGGGATTCAACTAGAATAATGTGAATACTTAGGATGAAAATATGGTATATATACAACATTCCCACAATAAATCAATCCACACTTCTATAGGAAAGTCCCCATTTGAGACTTGTTTCGGACATTTTCCACCTTCACCTTTAGATATTTCACATGGGAAACAAGGAGGAGTGAGGGAAGATCATACATGAGATGCTTTAAGGGCTGAAAAATTTATAGCTAATATAAGAGAGATCCATCTACATGTACATGAAACACTGCAGAAGTCACAAGATAAGTATAAGGCCAGGCATGATCAATACATAATAGAGAAATCATTCAAGGTGGGAGACAGAGTATGGCTACAATTGAACAAGGAGAGGCTGCAGGGGCCTGGTAAGAAAATCAAGGCTCTCATATATGGTCCCTTTGAGATAATGGAAAAGGTGGGTGATAATTATAATCGACTCATTTTACAACCATAAATGCACATTTACTAAGTTGTGAATGTAGAAAATTTGAAACTCTATCAGACTCCATGCTAGATCAGGAAGAGGAATAAGTTCTACCTTTTGTAGAGGATTTGGCACCATACGCTTAGGAAGAGTTGAGAGAATGTACAATTTTGCAGAAGAGCTCCAAAACTACAAGACAGGGGCAACATGACCTTTGGCATATTGAGTTGAAGGGACAACTTCCAGGAAAAGATAAATGGTACACCAGTGAGAAGCTGGAGGAAATATTCCCTCACCTCATTGAGTAAAATATTTTGGGGACCCAAATCCTCCCAAAATTGGGAGGCATGATCCAAATTGGAGCATTATATTTCTTTTTCGTCCATATCGATGCATTTGGAGTGGAAAAAGTGAAGGAATCAGCTCATGGGACCATTTTTACCATCGAGACCCAGTTTGGCGAAATGGGGTCTGAAACCTTCCAATAGCATTTTGAGGCATCAAACAACATTTTTTTAGGGTAAATATTTCTTGCTTTAGTACCCCGCCTTCTTAATTCTATTCTACACACTCGGAGCTTTCCAATGACATAAGAACTATGTCAATTGGAGTCTGTATGTAAAGGTTATGCCACTAAGAAGTTGACCTTCCTTTTTTCACACTTATAGTTCAGGAGGATGCCATGTCAACCCCCATTATTCATTGAAAAGGGGCTAGCCACATGTTTGTGATATAAAATACTCTAGAAGATGTTATATTGTAACTCTAGTTAAGTGTTGATGTAGTCAAAATTAACCGCTAGTAGGCTATCAGGTTGTGTTATATCCAGACCACTCAGAGGAAGAGGCATTCCATTATGTCGAGAGAATTTTGTTCCATAGATGGGAAAATGTAGCGAGGAGATATAGATAGTAGAGAACATAGAGACGGTAACTTCACTGTAGTAGCCCACGGGCCACAACCATTACTTCTTTGTACCTACAACCATATTTCCAAACAAAGAAACAAAGTGAAGTGACCTCACCCTCCAGCTGGGTTTTCTCCCAAAAGGGTTTCCCAAAGAGCATATATTTTTTCTTATGTGTGTGTAATCTTATTTTCTATTTCTCTATTTTTCTGCATAATTTTGATCCACGTGCATTCACTAATTACAGTTAAATCTACAAATCTATAAATTAAATAAAACTGTAATAGTGTAGAATCTTAGATTTTTAATATAATATAATCATATATGTTGTGGTAAATTGTCTACTGGAATATCCATGGCAGTTTATGGATCACTTATGGTGGCTGACTTTCTTTACGTATGTCAAGGAGTTTGCTAAGACTTGTGATATGTGTCCAAGAATTGGGTGACCTTCTGAGCTAGATGAACTTCCATTGCATCCTATTCAAGCACTACAATGTTTTAAAAAATGTGTAATCTATTTGATTAAACCAAAAGTTTATATGGATTCTTTTTCCTCAACATCAACATATATTACTCCAACAATCAATTCTGACTTCTTGTTACTATATAGGTCAGCCCTTCCTAAGATGCGAGTATTTCTAGTGTCTGGAACCACTAGCAAGGTTGTGTGATGTACCAAGTTCATGATCAATTACATTCATAACAACTCATCATGGCTTGATAAAGAATAAAAAATCCATGTTCATAACATTAACAAGTTGATGGGTTTGGTGATGGATGGAAAAGATGTATCGACTCCTTTTCCGAGATCTTATAACTGTGGAAAGAAGTTAATTGTTGCTAATTTGTATGAAAAGTATGGAACCAAATTTCAAGGGCATGGATTTTTTATTGATATTATCAACAATGAAAAAATTAATCTTGCCTTCTAGATTAATAAGTTTACCAATAAAACAAACATGTCATTATATTAGGGTGTTTTTTTAAAAGTTAGATAGTCTTAATATTAATATCACTGTATTTGTCATGCCATTGAGGAAAATAGGACCACATCTATGTCAACAATTCATTGTTTTCATGTTTCAAAAAATTGTAAAGTTTTCTGTGGTGGCTAAAAATTGAAATATATGCATACTTATCCTACTAAGAACAACAAACCCAACATACAGCAGATTATTATGGAGGCAGCTATTACTCCTCTTTCCATACTAGGATAAAGAAAGGATTTTAGAATGGGGACCCATGTTACTGCTTTTGTTAGAAGAATTTGTGGCTTTATTCCTATAGTTCCTCCTTCAATAGGATGGAGTTTAATGAAGTTATTGCATGTGCTAGGAACTGGTCATTGTCCTCCTTACAGTTTCCTAGAGAATCTGCTTAGTTTTTTACCATGAATTTGAAGTTAAAAACATATCTACATAAGGTATCAAATTTGTGATCCATTATGTTAAACCTGTGCAAGATAGGCTATTATTGGTTTCCTTATCTTCAAAAACTTATGTAATGAATGTTTGTTCATTCAAATAGTTCAATTATTTTAAATATTTTCGCAAATATAGTCCTAAAAGACCCTAAGTCTTAAATGGACACTCTTTGAATTCTTCTTCTTAGTGTTTCTTGGTAACTTGTTTCATATTTTGTTTGATGACTTTTTCCACACTAGCCATATCAATTTTTGTTTCCCCAAAGAATATACACTGAATGTTCGGGGCCACTGTTATTGTATCTAATTGAGCTCTAGTTAAGTGAGGAGTTTGAAAGGTTGTTGATGACTTAGAAGTAGGAAGAGTGCCTTGCCTAGTTCTTCTTTTTTTACATGCAAGTGTGGCACCTCTACTTGTAGACTTAATTACAAAATGGAAACTCATAAAAGAGAAGTGAGAGTTAGAACATGACAATATAACACCTTAAGGGTACAAAAATAAAGGGAGATACAAAGAAATAGGCCTAGATGGATGCCTTTGAAGGGGGAGAGCCAATGATTGAGGTGAGCCTACTACCAAAATGATCATCAATCCCTTGAGAGGTGGGAGATGGGTCTAAGTCTAGAGTTTTCCAATTCATAAGTTCTATCACGAATGAACCAAACACATGGAAAATAATGCTAGCGGGAGACAATGCCAAAATATGCAAACCTAGTGACCATTGACAACTCAACACTCAGGATATTAAGGAACTTGTGGATTGTGGTGACAAAAGAAACAACACTTTAACATAACTGAATGAAACATAAACCAAAGGGAAAATAAGGAACTAGGTACTAAGTTAAGTACACCACTATATTAACTTCCTAGAATCTGCTATCTACTAGAAACCCCATATCCCTCATAGATCAATCCTCATTTGAAATCACAAACTAGAATAATGCAAAGACCAAATAATTGAGGAAACAAAGTGAGATACTAATAATGGAGGTTTTATGCATATCAAATTACCATATCCAAGCTTGAATATCACATACTCAAAGTTGGTTGATCTTTCCACTTCCTTTATAGGATCTTCCTACCTAAATTTTTTATTTTCAATAAATCAGATGACCTCGACTTTCTCAAGGATTACAATCGAATCCATAATTTTAGAGCCATCACATTTATAACCACCTTTTAGGTGATGTGGATTAACCATAAAACTTTCTATACCTAGCTCAAGTATCTTTTTCACATCCCATTAGCTCTACATGATGTGACTATCCATACCCTCTTGTAGCCACATTTCAGATTTTCAATATCTGAAATTCAGCACTGAAGTATCCCTCTAAATTATCTTTTGAATGCCACAGGTCTGACCTGATTTGGATTCTCCAAGACAAATTTGTGTCCAATCTCCCACAATGACCTAATTCTGGACTGGTTCAGTAGAGCGAACTTGTACGACTTGCCACGTGTCACTGTTTTGTCCTTTGTCTCTGAAATTGATAGCCCAGAAACTTCAATCTGTGTACTTGCGACCACTTTTTACGGCGCTTCAATCTGAGGCCCAGAGAGAGAGTTATTGAAGTTTTCCCACGATCACCTCTTTGAGATGCAATTCAGGAGCCTGAAAAAGCACTACCTTCCACAGATCATATCTCCAAAAATATTGCGCACCAAGTTCTGAAATTTTTTGACGAATTTCCTCAGGATTTCAGCTTCGTACCATAAGTGCACTCTGCCATCAATTCTTCGCTTAAAAAACTTTATATGTTAAATTCCACGATGACTCATGAGCCTCAAAAATACTCTAACTTCCACAGATGATATCTCCTCAAATATTGCGAACCAAGATCTGAAATTTTTAGACAACCTTCCTCAAGATTTCAGCTTCTGCACCCTGTACCAGCCCTGAAGCTTCGTAGAAAAAATTTTATAGCGAAAATTCCACGATGACCGTTTGGAGTAAAGTGAAAGTCCCTGTATCCCAAAGCCTTGAGCACTAAATATGTTGTGTAACCAGCTCCAAAAATAGAAGAAAAGAGATATGAACGCCTTAGAAATAAGCCACTTCGAGGGGGCAACCTCCAATACATTACATAAATGAACAATTATTGGATGATACAATTTACAAACCTCCTTTCTATATATAGGAGTCCATGGGGCCATAATGTAATCCTAGTGGGCCACAATGTAATCCTAGCCGACCTAACAATATTAATTTAAGGGCACAATAATAACAAAATGGGGGTTACAAGGGTACAATAATAACAATAAGGGGGTTACACTAACAAAAATAAGGGACTATACTAGTAATATAGGGACCTAACACCTTAAGGGTACACAAATAAAGGGAGATACAAAGAAATAGGCCTAGATGGATGCCTTTGAAGGGGGAGAGCCAATGAGTGAGGTGAGCCTATTACAAAAATGATCATCAATCCCTTGAGAGGTGGGAGATGGGTCTAAGTCTAGCATTTTTCCAATTCATAAGTTCTATCACGAATGAACCAAACACATGGAAAAGAATGCTAGCAGGAGAAAATGCCAGAATATGAAAACCTAGTGACCATTGACAACTCAACAGTCGGGATATTAAGGAACTTGTGGATAGTGGTGAAAAAAGAGAACACCAATTTAACATAATTGAATGAAACATAAACCAAAGGGAAAATAAGGAACTAGGTACTAAGTTAAGTATACCACTAGATTAACTTCCTAGAATCTGCTACCTACTAGAAACCCCATATCCCTCATAGATCAATCCTCATTTGAAATCACAAACTAGAATAATGCAAAGACCAAATAATTGAGGAAACAAAGTGAGATACTAATAATGGGGGTTTTATGCATATCAAATTACCATATCCAAGCTTGAATATCACATACTCAGAGTTGGTTGATCTTTCTACTTCCTTTATAGGATCTTCCTACCTAAATTTTTTATTTTCAATAAATTAGATGACCTCGACTTGCTCCAAGATTACAATCGAATCCTTTATTTTAGAGCCATCACATTTATAACCACCTTTTAGGTGATGTGGATTAACCATAAAACTTTATATACCTAGCTTAAGTATCTTTTTCACATCCCATTAGCTCTACATAATGTGACTATCCATAGCCTCTTGTAGCCACATGGGAGTAGTCCCAATCTCTTTAGCTGACACCACAACTAGAACTTGTATTACGTTATGATGCCACAAAAAAATGAATATATTGAAGGATAAGGAATCCTTGAGATAAACAACATTAACACTACAAGTTTATTTTTTGTAATTCATCATATAGTCCATAGATCCTATAAGTTTCCTTGTGGGCATAAACACAATATTTGATTCTATACAATTTGTTGTATTCACCCATTTGAAAAGAAGTAGCATATTTTCTCATTACAGACATTGTTACAACTTCATGGATTGGTTTCCACCTCCCTTGCACTTTCACTTTAACCTTATTTATTGTAAATTTGTTGAATTAGTTGTAAGAATGAAAAACATTGTCTTCTTTCTCTATCCTTAAAATTGTTGTTACTGTAATGCATAAAAAACATGTCTTCCTTACTTCAATATATCTACCATTATTAGAATTTTTTGTGAAGATTGAAATGAAAATAAAAATGTCGCAAAATTTCCCTCTCTTTATACTTATGAAAGTTATGAAATTGCTTCACGCGTAATTGCTCATGATGTAACCTAGCATGTGTCATTCCTTCATCGGTGGGATGCACTACTTAATCTTCTCCTTATTTGAAGGATAAATCATGAATAATGGCCCCATCATGCTAGATTAATGCTCCCCTAAACCTCATTATCAGTAAATGTGAAGAGAGATGCCTAATGAAAATGAAATATTTCTTTGGTTTAAAGTTTTTGAAAAAAAAATCACCATTTATCATTTTCAAGTGAGAGGAGTATTCTTAATGACACAGCTTTGTTCCTTTACAAAAAATAAGGATGCCTATAATAAAGCATGAATTTTTATTAATAAACTTAACATATTTAATCATGTAAAGATAAAAACACCATATAAACCACCTAATATAAAAAAAAATAAGAAATTTTTTTCACAAATATATATTTTATTACCTATATAATTATTTTTAATAACATTAACTTGTTTTTATAAATAACCTTTATGTATCTTCACTTTATTTATAAAATAACAATCCTAACCACAACTTTTATTTTCTTTTAAGTACTTTTTACTTATCTTGTACTATATATAGTTATAATATTCTATATCAAAATCTAAAAAATTTAAGATCATTATTTGGGAGAACATTACCTTTAAATGCTTAATTAAAATAATTTACAAATGAAACTTTACCTTCGTCACCTTTTATATAAATAATTTACAACGAATTAATAACTTATGTAGTTGGTTTGCTCAAGTTTTACACTCAGCCTCGTAATCAAATGAAATAGTAGGCCACTGCACACGTTCCAACTATGAATTAGATTTCATAACTACAACTGATGTATCCTTTTATCTTTCTTTCTCTAACGGTGCTCTAGGCAACTTCTTTCTGAGTGAATTTTATCACACATTATCATCTGTGAATCACTTTATGTTGGAGGAGATCATGATATTGACTGATTTAACATATTATGGACGACATCTCATTTCATAGGAGATACGCACGATTGATTGAACGTGTTATCTCGGACACGATGGTATTCATAGATTTAACAAGTGAGGGGGAGCAACAGTGCTGATAAACTGTTACTGCTCTCATCATATTGGATGTGCAAGTACAACCAAACTCAACATTGGAATACCTACTTTTGACTCCTTCAAATTTGCTGGTAACTAAATTCAATATTAAACAGTAACAGAAAGCGATATGGAGATGATGATTTCGAGCGTTGCATCCACTCTGATTATAAATATCTTATCCATGAAGTTGGCCACTCATCCAATCAATGTTGGCCACTGGTCTCATATTAGTTGCAGGTTTGGCAGCCACTGATATGAAGTCTTGTCCAATGATGGTTGATGTCCTTCCCATGTTGACAATACCCTCTGTGAGTATACCTATTTAAAGATAGGCCTTCTGATCATTTAATTATACATGTTGTGAAAAAGTTAAGGGTTCTGTTTATTGAATTCAGCAGTGGGGTTTTTGAGATTTTGAGTTTAGCAGTTCTGGTGTTGAATCTGCTCACAGATATGGAGTTTTCAGTGACAGAATTGCACTGGGCAGTGAGAACAAATGATGTGGGCATGATACAAAAGCTTCTGGAAGGAGGGAACCCTATACAGTCCTCTGATTCAATAGGCCGGACTCCTCTTCATTGGGCCACTGTTTTAGGCCATGAGAAGGCCTTAAAAGCCCTGCTTCTGAACACATCCAGGCAGGTTATAGATACCAAGGATAAGCTTGGGAGGACTCCGTTACACTATGGCTGTGCAGGAGGTAGGACACAGTTTGCAAGCATTTTGATAAAGAGGGGAGCCTCTGTGAATTCTAAGGATTCCAAAGGAAGAACTCCATTGCACTATGCAGCACAGAATGTAAAGGTAGATATGGTGGAGTTGCTTTTAAAGAACGGTGCAGACAAAGACGTGGGGGATTGTAATGGAGTGAGGCCATGGGATTTGGCTCTAAAATGGGGTTGCCCAGATGGATTTGAGATCCTGAGAATTAGTGAATCTGCTCATTTGGGTTGTACTGCAGAGCCAAAAAATGGGTACCCAGAAATGGTAAGTTCAAATAAATGGAATGCAGTTCGAAATCAAGATATTTGTTCAGAGAAATCGTCTTCCCTGGATATGCTTATGGCTGAATGGAAAAAGGCTGAAGGTCAAAAAAAGAAGAGAGAAGCCATTAATAGTCTAAAGAAAGCATTGAAATCATGGAGAGAAGCTGAAGCAGAGACCAAGCTCGAGAATCAAAGGAAACCAATTCATCAAATTGCTCCAATTGTTGAAGCCCGTACAGATGAATTTTCCGCATTTTCTTCTCCTGCATCAACAACAGTGACCGTAAATAATTTCATAGTGGATAAAGGATCAAGAATGGTTGGATTTTATGCCCACCCAACTGGGAATTTTGGTTCCGGAGCCCTCCCTTCCCAGTTTTGGCATTCTGATGAAAGGCAAGAGAAGGACAATGCCGATGATTTCTGGGGTTGCACAGAGTGGGAATCCCCATTGAGAGGTGAGGAGATGAGAGCAATCACTGGTGGGGTGGAAAGATGGGAGGGAGTGATGGAATCGAAATCAAGATCAAGGTTACCTGCTGAATCATGGAAGGAGTCTTGGTTTCACGGAAGAGAGGATGCACCAGCTTCGCCAATTGAAGCAATATGATGTCATTGAAAGCTTAATAGGTTTGATCGTGTCTTTAAGCTAGTAAAAAATATTGTCTTGATGTTACAATATTTCGGCAATGTTGATTTATATTCGGAAGTGTCACTTTTTATGCTGTATAATGTACTGGTTTTATTATTCATGATATAAAACAGCCTTTTTTTTCTTTCTGAAAAAAAATAAAAATAAAAAATAGTCTAGTCGGTTTCTATGTTTTTTATCCCTTTTGGTGTTGGACTTCTCTAATGTCTCTTGGAGTACGATGGTTTTATCCCTTCACATTGGTGGTGACAATAATCATATTGTAGATCACTTTTACCTATGTGTAAAAATGTATCATTATTTAATGTATTATTTTATTTATTTTTTATATATTATATATATAATATTTTTTTAATAGAAATATAGTATAATATAAATTTATAATATTAGAGGGAAATATATACATTTATAATTTAACATGAGAAGTGTTATAATTTACATTTACAAATTTATAATTAAAATTAAAACTTTTAAAACTAAATTTATAATTTGGAAATATCAATATTCACACTTTCATATCTTAATTTTATAAATAGAAATATTGATATTCACACTTGTAAAAGCAAGATTTACATTTTATATTTTAGTTTATAAGACTCATTTTTTTTTTAAATTGTTGTTGCTAGCTTATGTAAACTATCTTAAACCAAAGACACCTTATAGACTTAAAATAATCTCCTAAATTTTCATTAGATAATGGTTTAAAATAAATTAAAATATATCTATTCGAACTAGCAATTTTTTTTTCAAGTGGCAGTCTATTCATCTATTAATGGTACAAAAAATACAGAGTTATATTACAGTCACGTAGGGAGGTGGTGGGCTGCTGAACAAAGGGAAACCAACCCTGCCACCCCAAAATCTTAAGAGTTATGCTGATCATTAGAGGCACAAAAATATAGAGTGCTTAGAAACATAGGGCTAAGTCCCCAAACAAAGTAACAGAAAAACATAAAAGACTCGCTAAGAGTTAGCGTCAGTCGAGATTTCCTCCTCAATCCAGCAAGTGCACAAAGAGGAAGGAGGCATTGGATGAGCACTGTTTTTTATGGCCTTTGTCTTGGCATTGTCCTCCTGCTGAGTCCCTTGCTGAGGAGGGGGGACTGCTGGAGGCTGATTGGAAATCTGAGGAGGGGTGACTACTCGAGGCTGAGGGGTCATGGCTCAATCCCCATCCGATGAGGAGTCGGCCTGATACCCTTCAGGAGGATCGGTGCTGGTGCTGTGCGTTGAGAGGAAGGGTTGTTTCCCATAGCCACAACAAATCTTGGAGTATGGCTGGGGTGGGTGTCTCGAGATAGTGTATTTTCACCAAGCCTTACCGTTTGGCTTGACCACATCCTCGTCTACCTCCTGGCTTCTCTTTCGACTCGATAAGGGGGAGGGTTCCCAAATTTCTTGCGACAAGCCTTTTAGAAGCTCAGCATCCTTCCTACCACCAATTGGGAAAGAAATTTCACTGCCATGGGCCATGACATCCTAGATCTGTGTGGTCGTGAGTAAGTCAGTGTGGCCTTTAAGAATGAGGCCATTAATATGTTCCGTTTCCTACTAAATTTTCCAAAGCGATGAGGCAAAGATCTTTTTCATGTTCGAGTACCTAGCTACCGCAGACTCGCTGTGAGAATTCATGGTTTTTCGATGCTCTCTTCCACCCTATCAACCAATTCCTAAATGTGGTTGAGAATCCCTTCCTCAAAATTTTCTTGGAGATGCAGGGGAGCATTGTCATCTTCGTTGAATCTGCTAGAGGCATCTTGAGTTTTCTGCCCCCGATGGCTGCGACGGCATGATTGTCTCGCCCTAGGCATCTTGAGAAACAGAACCCGAACCAGATGGAGACGGAGCAAGACATTCTAGGGAGAGTTTCGAGAAATAACTCCCTAGAGTTTTGTTGGGTCAAAACCTCCACAGATCAGGGCATGCTATTCAAGAAGGACTCACACAACCACATTTGTATGCTAAAACCTAGATAACATCGATAGTAGAACTCACCCGTAATCCTATGTTTGATGTAGATCCCGCGGGGTCCAAACCCCCAGCAACCCTTCTTCCTCCTCAACCTGAAAACCAAGAAGAAACGTGCACGGAAATCTAGTTGTACAGCATATATTTATCCTAAATGTCAGTGAAATCCATGTGAAACATCATATAAACAATAATAAATGCTTAAATAATAACCTTTTCACATATGCAAGCAGATATTAACATGTGAATTCAGGAACAAGATGGTTCTTCTTCATTACGAACATCATGTACAGTAATAAAAAGTGGAGAGATCACTTGAATCCTTCCACGATCTTCAAACAGACCGTCGTCCGGATCCGTCCCGCCCTTGCCTCGCTAGGATAATTTCAAGACTTGTGCACACGATATGACATATAAACTGATGAACATCTCCAGGAAACAAGGGTTTCCTGTAAAAATCTAGGAAAGTGTAGGAGGCACGGGAAATCAGACTTGAATTGGGATTCCAACAGAGTATAATGTCTATAAATTTCTCTCTCCCTTAGGCCATGCACATGAGGGGCTTTTATACTCCCTCAAAGTAGTTTCAATCAGTTGGAAACAATTGGCCACGTGCTGGGGTGGTTGAACTATTGGAGTAACCATCAACCCAGCTCGAAAATAGGGAATTTTATATATATTTTTAATGAATTTTATGGCATACGCGGAGAAATGTGTATGGACTCGCGTATACACACGGAAAAGTCTGGGCATACCCGCGTATGGGATTTTTAACACTGTTTTTAATGAATTTTGTTCAAGTCTGTGGAAATGGGTGCGCAGGGCCAAAGAGACAATCATGAATCACATGAGGGTGAGAAATGATGCTATAACAGGGAGAGTTCCCAGTGTAACGGAAAATGAACCTCATGAGGATGCATCAGAGGATGTAGCAGTCGACGGCGTGCTCAGGAGTACACATAGTAATGGTTGGAGTGTGCAGAGGAGACCTCCCCCAGGTGAAATTCATGGAATTAATCGCCTTGAGCTTCATGCAATGTTTGGAATATGAAATGCTACTATTACCCTATCCTTGTAACCTTTTTTTCACGTTGATGCCTTGCCTCCATGTGCCCTTTCACCATCTCCAGTTAATTATGACGCTCCTCATTAATGGGGTAGCTTTCAGTATTGGGATAATCACCCGCATCTGGGTTGTCAAGGTCCTTCTTGTCTTTGATCATGCAGTGGTGCTTGAGGTACGACCTGGGCCAGCTGTCAAAGTCTTGGCTGATGATAGGGTTTTGACCTTTTACTCGTTCATTGGCAAGCTTGTCGGCAACCTGACTGCAAAGCATTTTGACATGGTGGAAGGTGATAGCTCCCCACTTGTTGATGAGGTTCTCCAGATTATTGAAGTTGGAATCTAGGAACAAGTTGGAAGAAATTTTGGAGGTCTTGGAGCCATGTTGTATTTTGGTAGCTAGATGGATAATAACCTGGGAATCTCCTTATGCTATCAGAGGAAACATATTTTCGTGATAAGCAATGTGGAGACCTTGAGTAAGGCCTTCAAGCTTAGTTGCATTATTTCTTTCCTATCCCAACGAATCATAGTAGATTATGAGAATTCACCCTTGCTCATTACGGAAAAGGCCTCCATATCCCGCTATCCCTAGATTCCCTTTGGAAGCTTGATCAAAGTTAAGTTTGAAGAAACCTTTGGGAAGGGGGCTCCAATAGTCTAGACTGGAAGGATTTTTTACATGACATGTGGTCAGCTCCAGGGGAATCGTATTCGACAGATTCCAACGTTCTAGAATGATACGTTCCTGGGTGGAGGTGGGAAGGTTCGTTTGCGTCTAGGTTCTCAGAGAGAGGGTCTCACTGATGTGTCGAAGAATAGTCACCCATATAATCTCTTTGTTGGTGTTTTGATCTTTGAAGATGTGTTGATTGTGTTCTTTCCAAATCTCCCAAACCATAAATCCTGGGGTGAGCTGCCAAATTATGGTTAGGAGATTACTTTGAAAAGGGTTATCAGTCCACTGGCGGATAAAAAGAATGATATCTCCATGAGCTCGATTAGTGCACCTCTTGATGATAGCCACGATGTCCTAGAGCTGATCAAACAGAGTGCATTGATCCAAGAGGTGGTCCATAGTTTTTGAGTTATTCTTGCAAAGATGGAAAAAGGGGGGACCCTGAAACCCTCTGACCAAGACATTGTCCCAAGTGAGGATGTGCCTTTTGCTGAGATGCCAAAGGAACGTAGCCACCTTTGGCCATAAGTTGGCTATCCATATGTTGTCCCAAATCTTGTCTTTAACAATATTTAAACCGTTTAGGGTTAGATGATGAGCCTCTTTTAGGGTGAATATTCCTATCGGTTGATATCCCCATCGTAGGATGTCATCGCTACCTATGAATTTGGTTTTTATTTTTTGCAACTTATACCATAAGTTGTCCGATATTTTCTCATTCCAAGGATCCTGCTAGTTAGTGGGACACTTCCAGGCTTGGAAAATTTTAGGGGCTAATATTCGTAGGTGGGCTAATTTTCCATGATTTTTCCAAAAAAAAGATTCGCCAATTTCCATTTTTTTAAAAAATCATTCGCCTAAATTTTACAATATGAAATTATTTTACCTTAAAAATCGCCAAAATTATATAGATACTATATAAAAAAATCATTATAAATTCGAATAATTTTACAAATATATTAATAAACATATTATAATTTACATATTAGGGACTAGTGAGATTTGCCAATGTTTTAAACTTCAAAATAATTTTCCATCCTTAAAATTTTCCCTGCTTCCAGGTTCTCATTGACTAGGACATAGAAGGGGCCTAGAAGGAGTCCACAGTGTTGAGGATAGAGTACTGAAGATGCCTTGGCCACTGAGGAATATTGAAGAGGCTCTAAATTCTTGGAAACTATTGCCAAGAGTCTTCCCAGAACCCGACACTTCTTCCATTTCGGATTTCCCAGAAGCTATGGAGTTGTATAAGATATCGTTGCATGTTTGCCACATTCCAGATGAGGGAGCCACTGCAATCCAAAATTGAATATTATTATATCTTGTTGAGGCCATTCAGGAGAGTACTTGCTGGCCCATAGGGTTGCCCAAGGAGTGAAGGGTTTGGTGAGCCAAGTCCACGAGATCTTCGAGCCTAAGACATCACTGTTGGAAGTCTGATCCCGCAACCCCAGACCCCCCAAATGTTTGTGGGTTCAAATAGTATCCCATTTGAATAGTGCCCATTTCTTCTTGTTCTTGTTTCCTCCATAACTAAACTATCTCTGCAGCATGTAGATCGCTTTGAGGACCCCTAGGAGTTGCAGGGATGGAGAACATATATATGGGCATGGATTGGAGTACATATTTGATGAGGACATGTTGACCCGCAAGATTAAGCAATCGAAAGGTCCAAGAGTTTAGTATTCCATGAAGTTTGTCTAGAATATCATGCCAGGAAGAGTGTTTGAGGGTTGTATCAGTGAGGGGGGCTCCCAGGCACTTAGAAGGAAGGCTCGCAATGGCGAAACCAAGGATTATCAAACTATTGTGCTAGGTGATAATTGGGGTGTTAAAAAGAAGATTTGTGATTTTTCTAGATTGACGGTAGTGCCAGAGGCTTCGAAGAATAGGCTGAGGATGTGGTTGAGACATTGGGCTTCCTGGGGTAAAGGGTGCCCCATGAGAAAATTGTTATCAACGAATCGTTGATGGGTGTGAGGCCCAAAATAATGGAGGAAAAGTCCCCTTGAGTTTCCTTCCATGACAGCTGCTTTGATAGATTGACTGAGGCCTTCTTCCATAAGAATGAAGATGAAGGGAGAGAAGGGATCTCATTTCCGAATGCCGCGTGAAGGGGAGAAGGTGTTAGTGGGTGAGCCATTGACAAGGATTGAGAGGAAAGCGGAGGGGATCAAGGAGGATATCCATTGGACCTAGGTCTCTGAATATCCAAAGGTCGTGAGAACCATTTTGATGTATTCCCAACTTAATTTACCGAAGGCCTTTGAAAAATCAATCTTGAGGAGCATTCCAGGGCTTTTTGTGACTTTGAGGGAATGGATTATCTCATGGGACATAATGATGTCATTTAGGATTTGACGACCTTCTTGTAGGTTTTAACCCTGTACAAAAATGATCTATGAACGAATCTTTAAAACATAAAATAAACAATAGCAAGAGCATAAAACATAAAACAGATAAACACAGATATTTTCCCTTGGATCCCAAATCGGGACGACTAGCTTGATTTTTCATTATATTCCTTTTAGTGTTACAACACATATATATACATGCCGAAGCATACATAATCCCCAATCCATTAACCCTGGATTAGAACATAACCATAGTTCCCTTGACTGGATCTACAAAATACCAGGGGCCGAAAACCATCATGCTCCAAAACCATGTGCAAACCCATGCAAAAAACCATGGGCGGGTCCACCCACCGGAAAATAAGGAGAAATTTTTTCTTCGAGGCGCTGCCCCGGTCCCCGACAGGTGGGCTATCGCCCCCCTATGACCACCCCATACGTTTCACCTAGCATAACGTATAGGGGGGGATATTGACCCCCATGTTACCCCCCCCGCGCATGACTAGTTGTGGAAAGAATATAACACAAGCCCAACATTCTCCCACTTGTTTTTTTCTTTCCGCGGCGGGCCACAGGAGAGTTGAGTCATTAGCCCGGCTTTGCAACACCCATTGTTTCTCTACACCAAGAGAACTTCTGAGTGCTCACAGACTTTTTCAATGCATCTGCAACATTCTTCAAAGTGTCCACCTTTGCCAGCAACACTCTTTTAGCTTCAACCATATATCTCACAAAGTGATATTGAACATCAATGTGCTTTGTCTTTGAATGATAAGCAAGGTTCTTAGCCAAGAAAATTTCACTTTGGCTATCACAGTCCGAAATGGAAGAAGTGTCGGGTTCTGGGAAGACTCTTCCTTTCTCTGCAACCAAACTTCTTCCTTTCTTGCATGAGAGGCTCCCATGTATTCTTCCTCTGTAGTTGAAAGAGCCACTACAAACTTTCTTTTACTCATCCAACTGACTGCACCTCCAAATAGGCTAAACACATACCCACTTGTAGATCTTCTTTGGTCCAAATCTCCAACCCAGTCTACATCAACAAAACCATGAATGTCCAACACTCTTTCCAATCTTGGTCTTCCCTGGTAGCACAAGCCATAATCACTAGTGCCACACAAATATCTGAAAACCCACTTCACTGCTGTCCAATGCTCCTTCCTTGGGTTTGACATAAATCTGCTCAATACTCCCACAACATGTGCAATGTCTGGTCTAGTACATACCATTGCATACATCAGGCTACCCACTGCACTCACATATGGAACACGAGACATATCCTCCTCTTCTTCTTGTGTCTTGGGACACTGTTCAACAGACATCTTTGTACCTACAAGAATCGGAACATTCATCGGTTTACTATCATGCATATTGAACCTCTACAATATAGTCTCGACACACTTCCTCTGGTTTAACCAGAGCTTCCTCTTTGCCTTATCTCTCTTAATTTCCATGCCCAAAATATAATTTGCAGCACCAATATCCTTCATGTCGAATTTGGAGAACAATTGGGTCTTCAAATATTGGCTAATTTCTTTGTCATTTCCAACCAACAGCATATCATCCACAGATAATACCAAATAAATAACACGGTCACCAATTAGTTTAAAATAAACACAGTGATCCTCCTTGCTTTTGGTGAAGCCAAGTCCCCGTATATAGGTATCAAATTTCTGATACCACATCCTTAGTGGCTATTTTAACCCATACAGAGACTTCTTTAACCTGCATACCAGCTCTTTCTTCCCCTTCACCATAAATCCTTCAGGTTGTTTCATGTAGATCTCCTCTTCCAGATCCTAGTGAAGAAATGTTGTCTTCACATCCATCTGTTCTACCTCAAAATCGAATGCAGGAGCAACAGATAAAAGTAATCTAATAGAACTTTGGCAACAGGAGAAAAAATATCACCAAAATCAATTCCCGGCACCTGGGAATAACCTTTTGCTACCAACCGAGCTTTGTATTTCTCCACCTTGCCTTCTACATTAATCTTCTTCTTAAACACCCATTTGCTCCCGATGGGCTTCCTTCCAGCTGGCAATTCCACCAGATCCCATGCCTCATTTTTGTGCAAGGATGCCATTTCACCAACTATATTCCCTTCCAGCGCCATCTTTTCCTCGAGTCCACGTCTTTAATTCGCCTTCCGGATCAATTACTGCCATAGTTAAAGTAAAATTTGAAGGTAGTGTTTATGGACTATACTATCTTTGTCATCTTCATCCTGAAATGTCTTCATAAATATTTGTGGCTCTTCCTTCTTCAATCTTCTGTAGAGTCTAATCTATCCTCCTTTAGCTTCAAATTTATCTGCCCGTCTTGTAGGACTTCCTTACACGAATAGACATCTTCACCTTCTGTAAACACCATCAATGTACATAACCGCAAAGAGTTGTCTAAAGCCAACCTTTAAACCATCTCATAGGTGATTAAAGATGAACTGTCATATGCATATCCAACTTGCTCCTTTTCTCCTTTGGAACATGTACATATGCATCACATCCAAATACCCTCATATGTGAAAGAGAGGGTTTCTTACCAGTCCATATCTCATGTGGAGTCTTATCCTCCAACGTTGATGAAGGTGATTCGTTCACCAAGTAATATGCAGTCTCCACTGCCTCTACCAAGAATTCTTGTCCTAACCCAGTACCACTGAGCATGCTTCTTGCCTTTTCCATCAGTGTTCTATTCATTCTTTCTACAACTCCGTTTTGATGAGGTGCGTATGGAGTAGTCTTCTGCCATGCTATACCACACTTCTTACGAAACTCTTCAAATTCCTTCTTGCAGAACTCCCCACCATTATCTGTCCTCAACACCTTTATCTTCTTCTCTGTCTGGTTTTCCACCAAAGCCTTAAATTCTTTAAATCTATCAAAGACTTCAGATTTCTTCCTCAAGACATATATTGATGTATTCCTTGCGAATCATATATGAATGAAACATAGTACACAGACTTACCCAGTGATGGAACCGACACAGGTCCAAACACATCACTGTGCACAAGCTCTAATATCTTGTTAGCCCTCTTAGCACCAGAAGGAAAACTCACTCGATTCTGCTTCCCATATACACAATGCTCACAGAAATCAAAATCCAGAGAGCTATTAGACATACCTTCTACCATACCATTTCCATGTAGTATCTGAAGGCCCTTATCTCCAATAGGTCCAAGCCTTTGATGCCATAGCATCGTCTTTTCTCCAGAGACCACTAGACTTTCCGCTCCACTTTCGGGAACCACAGAACTGTTGCGCCCATCAATAACAGTGCTACCCAGAAGCTTGTACAGAGTTCCAATGCGAACTCCCCACATTAATACCAGTGCTCCCTGAACCATCTGAAAGGTATCTTTCTCGAACACTGTTTTTACACCTGCATCATCCATCTTGCTTACAAAAATCAGATTTCTGGCCAATGCAGGAATGTGCAGAACACCAGGAAGTGTTCTAATCCTTCCACCTTGAAGCTTTATCTTTAATTTTCCACGTCCAATGATTATGGCCTTCCTATCATCACCTAAGAAGACATCACCGCCATCATATTTCTCATACTCATAGAACCACTCCCTATGGGGAGTGAAGTGAAAGGATGCACCCGAGTCAATCAACCATGACTCATGATCTACATGTATTTGAAGAATAAGCCAAATACACATCCCCACCTTCATCCGAGGTGGTTTTTGCCTTTGCAGAAGGAGCATCTTCAGATCCCTTTCCTTTCTCAGGAGCTTTAGATCTGCAGTCCTTTTTGTAGTGCCCTTCCTTTCCGCATTTCCAGCACACCTTTACAAAATTTCCAGGAGATTTAGATCTCCCACTCAAAACATTATTCTTGTTTCTGTTCCGGGACCTTCCTCATACAGATAAGGCATCTCCATTCTGACCTTCCACATTTCTCTGTCTCATTTCCTCTGATAGCAAGGCTGAGACAATGTCATCAAAATTCAAGGTAGTTGTATGGCTACCTATTGCAATAACCAGACTATCCCACGAATCTGGTAGAGAACACAACAAAGTGATGCACTTATCTTCATTTGATATTTTAATATCAACAGATGACAGCTGACTTACCACAGTATTTAAGGCGTTCGGATGCTATATCACCAAGTCTCCATCCTTCATCCTCAGGTTATACAGCTTTTTCCGTAGGAACAATTTATTCACCAGAGACTTAGATTGGTAAAAAGTCCCTAGCTTGTCCCACAAGGTCTTCGTTGTAGCTTCCCCAGATACATTCAACAATACTGAATGTGAGACACACAACCGTATTGTGCTCTTTGCCTTCCGATCTAGTTTCTTCCAGTCTTCATCTAACATTGTCGTTGGTTTAGTACCCGGATCTAGCGCGATCTACTGGTTCTTATCCACCAGCAGATCCTCCATCTTGAGCTTCCACAACTCAAAACTCTAACCATTAAATTTCTCGATCTCTATCTTCCTGCCGCTCGCCATCTTCTTTCACCACAAGAATCGATCCCGCAGATCTCCCACTAAACAAGGTTTACCTCAGGCCTGAGAAAAAAACCCCTCAGCAGCAAAGGCATCCCCTTGAAGCCAAAACTTCTCTGATACCAAATGTAGGTTTTAAACCTATACAGAAATTATCTACGAAAGAATCTTTAAAACATAAAATAAACAATAGCAAGAGCATAAAACATAAAATAGATAAACATAGAGATTTTCCCCTGGATCCCAAATCGGGACGACCAACTTGATTTTTCCTTTTAGTGTTACAACACATATATATACATGCCGAAGCATACATAAACCCCAATCCATTAACCCTGGGTTATAACGTAACCATAGTTCCCTTGACCAGATCTACAAAATGCTAGGGGCTGAAAACCATCATGCCCCAAAACCATGTGCAAACCCATGCACAAAACCATGGGCAGGTCCGCCCACCGGAAAATAAGGACCAAAAAATATTTCTGGGGTGCTTCCCCAGACCTTGACAGGGGGGATACCGCCCCCCTGTGACCCCCCCATGCATTGCGCCTAGCGCAACGTACAGTGGGGGCTATCGCCCCCTTATTACCCCCCCGCGCGTGACTAGTCATGGAAAGAATATAACACAAACCCAACACTTCCACATATCCCATTTGCTCAGGCGAAATGAGAAGGGGTAGGAGAGGCTTGAGACGGTATGCCACAATTTTGGAGACGATTTTGTAAATGAAATTTCACAAAGATATAGGTTTGTACTTACTTGTAGAGGAAAAATTTTCTTCCTTTGGGATGAGAGTGAGGAAGGTGGTGTTAAGGGCTGAGAGAATCCATTTCGAGTGCCTTCATTCCTCAACAATTACCAAGATCTCTTCTTTGACCATGTCCCAACAGTGGTGGAAGAAGTTTGCGGTAAAACCATCCGGGCTAGGAGCTTTTCCATCCTGGAGCTAGGAGACCATAATATCCATTTCCTACATCATGACTTGTCTCATGAGGAGATAATTCTTCTCCTGAGTGACGAGAGTCGAGATGTTTTGAGTTATTTTATTGATGGCTTAAGATAGATCCAGTTGGGGTTCCATGAGAATATCTTTGAAGTGACCACTATCTCTTGTGTGATTTCTTCGTGCTTCTCCACATGCGTGCCATGGGTCGTGTAGAGCGAGGAGATGCGATTGTGCATTCTATGTTGAATATTAGACCTGTGGAAGAATTTCATGTTTCTTTCTCCATCTTGAATTTGATGCACGCTTTTTGGTGCAAATAAATTTCTTCCTGTTGTCTTCTTGCTTCCAGCTTGAGGGTCAACTTCTTATCCTGAAGAATAGTGTCTTCAGAGTAGCCATCTGAGATGATGGTTTGTTAAATAATTACCATATTTTGTTCAAGCATCTGTTGATCTTGAAAAAAATTCCCAAAGGTGTTTTTATTCTAGTATTTTAGCTTTACTTTGAGAGCTTTAAGTTTTTGCTGGAAGCAATGCATTTTTTGATTTTCCATGCATTTCTGTGGAAGAAACCCAAGTTTAAACCATATCCATAAAGTCTGGATGGGTCAAACAGAACTTCTCAAACCTGAAGGGTTTCCTAGAGACCTTGCCTGGTCAGTCCCAATGGAGGGTGATTGGCCAGTGATCAAATCCCACAGAGGGCATGATCGTGGAAATAAGCTCACCTCCCCCAGTGATGAAGTTTTTTGTAACCGGAAATAGGTCTAGACAACAAGATATTTGATTTTTTCCTCCTCTTTTATTGTTCCAGGTGTGTAGCCCATTCATTTTGGTGATGTCCACCAAATCATGATCCTCGATGAATTATTTGAATATTTTCATGTCCAGATCAATTCTGCCTCTGCCACTTTTTTTTTCTCGAGATTCTTAATCACATTGAAGTCACCCCCAAGCAGCCAAAGCTAATTTTGGATTTGAAGTTTGTTGCAGGAGTTGAGGGTCATATAAATTTGTAACAAATATTTTTATAGAGGTTCCTTCTAGATGGAAGGAGGCAGATATGGTATTTCTTGTGACGAGGAATTCGCTAAGGACAATATATCTAGGATTCCAAGAGATTATAAGGCCTCTAGATGCTCCGTGAACGTCCACCAAGACTGAAAAGAGGCCTTTCCATAGTTTAGCCATTAGATTTTCCATGGAGGTATTGGTGATTTTGGTTTCTTGAATCATAAAGATACTAGGATGATCAGCTATTATTTTCTTTCGAATCATTCAATGCTTAGAGGGGCTTTTGATTCCCCTTATATTCCAGGATATAACATTCATTAAGAATGTTTGACAGGGGGGAAGAATCGAGTTAGCTGGGCATATTTCCCGGACTCCACCAGGGTGTGTCCCACTGTGATCAGTATTTGTAGATTTGTCTTTCTCCTTCTGTTTTTACTATTTCTCTGCCATCTTTTCCCCTCTTGAAGGATCCTCCTTGGATGCCTAGGGCCGCTTTATCCAGAACCGAGGTGAGCATCTGGATTTTTCTTGGAGCGATGGAGCTTAAGGCCTTATGCTTACATGCATCTTCCATACCCAAGATATCCAGATCCCCAATATCAAAATCTATGAGATCCTCTTCCATTAGGGCTTCCTCCATTCCCTCGTCCCCTTGGAGGGAGGGTATTTCCAATTGAGTTTCTAGGGCCCATTGAGCTTTTCCCTTTACCTGAGGGGGGTGGATTGAGAGGATGCTTTCTGATAAGATCCTTGGGATTCATGCATGAGAGGCGGCTCCCCTTGGCAGTTTTCTTGAGCCATATCTGTATCTATAGGTTGCCTGCCAAAATGTCGAAATTGTTGCTTATGGAGGGGGGGGGGGTGGGGTACATAGACTATTTACGACATTTCTTCGATTTGGGAATTTTCTATGGTGTACCTTTGTGAAACCTTCCACATCTGGTGCTTCCTCTGCTTTAGAGGTGTTGATCTTTTGATTGAGAAGACATTCCCGAAACAAATGTCCATGCTGGTGAAATTTTTTGCATCTGAATGGAACATGCTCGTAATCCTGAGTTTGAATCCATTCAAAGTCTTCATGCTGAAGAGTGATTGAGTCTAGAAGGGTTTTATCTATATGCATGTAAACACATATGTGCACATATGATGTGTACTTATTGATCCCTGTTTGATCTTCAATCTTGAAAAATTCCCCTAGAAGTCCCTCGATTTCCTAAAGAGTGAGTCCATCCTAGTAGTCTTGGGGTAAAGAATAGTGCTAGACCTAGACAAGAGCACAAGAAAAATATTCTTTGTCTGGGTTGAAGCGTTCAACCTAGTTCCATAGGTAAAGACCTGCCAAATTGAAGAAATAGAGCCCTTCGTCCATGATTCAGTTTTTGTCTCCAAGGCAGGTAAAGATGATGGTGAAGAATCCTTTTAGGCCTAGCTGAATGTCTATATGCCCTTTAGGCTTTCAGTTGGCTGCTATCCATCCTTTAAGATCTCGTTCAGTGGGACAGATCCAAATCAATTTGTAGATTAGTGCGTGATCACCCATGAAATAGAATTTGGCATTTATTCTATGTGCCAGAATGACTAACCTGGGTCGATCTGCGCATTTGCGAATGCACTTAGAGGTTGTAGGTGCCTCTTTGGCATGTTGTCCCGGAGCTGACTAAGTCTCATCATTTCCTGATGTTGTGTATGCATGGATTTCCTAACTGACCATGTTTTCTTGATCATTGGGTGGAACGACCCCTAAGGAATGGCCTTGGAAGAGGTCATGGGCCTCTCTCGTTGCATCTTCCATGGGCCCTACAAAAGATTCAGGGAATAGTGTTGCAGGTGGGTAGAGGCCGGAAATGACAATGGTTGGAGGGTTTTGCAAGGTTTCATGCGAGGAGAAACTCTAGGTTCAGATAATCATAGATTCAAATTGACTAGTATTTTATAAAACACTAGCTACATTACTTTTTTAGGCTCTCTCAATACTTAGTAGATCCATAATTATGACAAATCTAGATTATAGTTATAATATTCTCTCTTGTTCACGGGTACATAAGACAATAAAATGTTGAGAGAGTAGCTTTTAGAATTAGCGTTGCTCTTATATTCAAATTGAGTCTATTATCTGCATGTTCCTTAAATTTATATTTTGTTTTCAAAAATATATTGAAATTGTAAATATTTCTTGCATAAAGGAAAATATATATATATATATATATATAAGATAAATTTAAATTTTCTATCATCGATGTTAAAATTCGTCATTTGAATTTCTCTTATTTTCAGTGGTTTATTTGAATTCTTCCTTTTGATAGTAGAAATAATTTTTAATTCTTTCTTTTGATAGTAGAAAGAATGCTTTTAAGAAAATTAATTTCCATTCCCTCTAGCCTAACATATTTTTTAAGCATTTAACTCATAGTGGTATAATGGGGATATAACCATCATGTTTAATCATAAGAAAATAGATTTAGTTAATTTGTATAAATAACTAGGCCTTGAATTTGATTGCAACTATAACTGAAATTCTTGCATTAAGAAATGGGTAATGCGATACATGAAGGCCCTCTACTATATGGAAGATAATCGTAGAGATGTTTAGCTATGGAGATAGAAATTGAGGAGGTTTCTCTTTAAAACATTTTTATAAGAAATGATTTTGAATTGTTGTCATGTTTACATTTTAGGACTCTCCCAAGAAACTTGGAATAATTTGAAAGGATTAAAAAATAATTCTTATTAGAAGAACTAGGAGTTAAAATAAAAATCCCTTACTTTATGATTTTTTTATGTGGTTCACAGACCCCAGATCAGTGACTGCTAAGTCCATGACATGTTTGTACCAAACATATCCACTCGAAGGGATCACTTCTTGCTAGCTCAACCACAGACACTGACCCCAAGGGTTTTGAGAGAAATGAACTCATGATCGGTTAGTGGAAAAGGTGCTTTAACAATGGGGACTCAACCAATTGAGCTCATAGTTGGGGCTAATACGTGACTTTATGATATTAGAATTAACATGGGTATTATCCTTAAAATAAGAAGAATTATGTTCTGGAATATATTACCTAGATGAAATGTATGGACATGAACATATTACCATTGCAAACAAATATTGAAAGTTAAGATAAGGATATCTACGAATGTATGTTAAATGTAAATTTAAATAATGGGGATAGAATATGTATAATTTTTGGAAGAACCATTAGCCCTTTAAGACTTGGCATGCGAGAAAGAAGCACACAAGTTATGGGATAAACTTGGTCAAAATATGAGATACTATCAATGTAAGATCAACTTGATGTTTAATTACATGGAATAATAGTACCAACAAGAGAAATCTCTATGAAATATCTTTTCATAAAAAACATATAACATCTCAATTTATGTTAAGTTCTCGTTGCTTGACAATTGAAACAAGTAGATGGAAAAATATGAAGTGAGAATAATTTCTATGCTTTCTTTGCAAATAGGGAGAAATTGAGAATTAGATGCCTATGAAAAAATTAGAGTAAAACACTCAACTTAACATGAAATTTTGAGTAGATTATAGCTTGTTTAGTTTGCTAATGAAACAAATAACCCATTATATTAGGATTTTTTTAACTATCATTATTACTATAAGCTAGATAGTTTAATATTAATATAACACAACAAACAATACAAGAATAATTATTTGTGGCTTACCACGAAAAATAGGACCAAAATATTGTCAGAAATTCATTGTTATCATCTGACAAAAAACTATAAAACTTTTTGAGGTGGCTAAAAATTGAAATATATGTCTTCCTATCCTATGAAGAACAAAAAAATCAAACACCAAACTAGTGATTTAAGAGGTGTTGGCGGGTAGAAATGAGAACTCTTAATAATAAAGGGAACACCTTAGACTGAGGTTATTAAAGCTTAACCCAAACCATTTGGTGTAGCTGATTCCAAAGGGATTTATGGCTCCATTAGCCACGAAAATGATTTTCTCCCAAGAGGAGAATTTCAAATAATTCTAAAGTATAAATGAAATATCAATCTAAATAATAAACAAATTAATTTAAATACAATAAATTCTAACAATATTATTTAATCTAAAACTAATCCTCAGAGAAAATTAAAATTTTAAAAAGGATCTAGTACTAAAAAAATTATTATATTGTTGATAATTTAAAGACATTTACATTACAACAATATATGAGTGCATCAATATTTGAGAAACAAAGGACATATCATTATCATTCTTATCTCGAATATTCCTTAAGCACCATATTTGATTTGCAACTCTCTTCTCATAAAAATAAGGAGAAAATCAAATCAAAATAATAGCTACACACATGCAAAAATATATAACCTGATTAATTTTCAAACTATTAAGTGTCGAAACATCTTACAAAACAAAACTTGAATATGTGAAAAACAATTGTGGAATATAATCAAGATGCACTTTTATTCCCAATAAAACATTAGAAAGAAGAAATAGAAATCACATATGAAGTATTTAGGTAGCACATCCTTTTCACCTCCTTTGACAAACTGTTGATGGTGTTGGACCCCACCAACATGCAAGGGGGTCTCCCTGATGAAAAGTCCCAATTAGAATTCGCACCGTTTTGTGTAAGAGCCTTTCCATAAATAAGGCATGGCTACCATTTTTCTTAGCGAATTTCGTTTGGATGAAATGGCCAACACAAGAGAGTAATGTACATGTAATTTCAGATGAACAAGTGAGTATGCCTTGTGGAATATTTAGTTACAAAATGTATCAAGGTTCTTCTATCGAAGGGTAAATAAAAGTGAGCCTTTAAGAGTAGAGTAATAGTACTAATCTAATAAATACACATAAGGATATATATGTGTGTGTGTGTGTGTGTGCGTGTGTGTGTATAATCGTTAATAAACTAGAAAAATAGTTAACATAGAAGAAAATATCGTTAAAAAAATACAACACATCTTCAAAAAAAACACTTAAATAATTCAATTTATTTAGTACAGATGAAAATAACATATATCAAAAATGTCTAAAGAATGGTCTTACAATATTTACGACATACACTTGAAATTGTGTTGTCTCAACAAGGTTTAATTATTAAGCAAAAGTTTCAAGATACATCAGTACAATGAACACCACTAACTCCAATAGTGGAGCGTTAAAGACACTACTTGCTCCTCCAAAAGAACTATATTCCTCTCTAATGCCTAGTGGGAGGAGCCAAGGTGAAAAGTCCTTTGAATGAGCTATGAGGGTGTATATATAAAGAATATGGTGACTGTCTACCTCCCTTGTGTCTCTTGGACTACCCTCATGACTCTTTGACTTCCATATGACCTTTTAACTCCTTCATTACTTTTCACATTCTATAGATGACTCTTGGACTTACACTTTACACTACATTATCATGCATTGAAATTTACATAATCATATCTAAAAATGATGTGGAAAATGATGATTCATATAAAAACTTGACATGATACCCCGACAAGACATGACATGCCATTGATGACATGGAAAAAATGATGATATGGCAATGTCAAGCCATTCTTTCTACTACTATATTTGTGTCTTCTTGAAAGATGATACATGTTCTTCTTCTTCCTCCTCCATAAGGCTTGAAGATAGGGAGTCTTCACTATGATATTGATATTCATCTATTCTCACAATATGGTGTCCTTTCATATTCTCGTCCAATGATCAACTTGTCTTTGCAGCTGCATAGGTGTATTATAGCATGGTCTCCTTCTTCTTTGCCTTCACCATCATCCTATCATGATAATATATAATACCTACAATTGGAAACAACTCACGATGAGACAACATCAATCCAAAAACTCATAGTATAGCATGCTTCATGAAAATCATTGATTAAGTCAAAGCTTGGTGTTGGACTGAGAGACTGGTGTAGCTATTATGCAATGCACAGCCCATAGGTCAGGAGTCAGGACTAAGGCTTGAGATTACACAATGTGCATTTTAGGGAGGCTAGAGTAGGGTGACTACGTAGTTGAGGAGCTCGAGGGGAAAGTCTTGGGGCTCAAAGTATCATAGTGCACAATTCTTGAGGGAGAGAGGCCTAGGGATTGCGTAGTTGCATAGTTCAAGGAGGTGGGATGAGAGATTGAGGCTTGAAACTGTTCAGTGAAAAAAAGGAGCCTGGCTAGGAGGTTGAAGTACATAGTTTTGGAGTTTAAGGGGCAAGGGTTGAGCACTGAGACTAGGCAGTGCTCAATTTTGGGAGGTAGGAATTGCACATTCGTAGTTCCAAGAGGCAAGGACTGAGCTTGAGATTTGAGACTACGTAATGCATAGTTCCAAAGGACTGAGTGAAATATTGTTTCTCAAGAAGGAATTTTTCATAATTTGGCTAACTGTGGGATTAGTGAGGTTAAAGTAAGCAAGGAAAAAACCTGAACATGATCACACATTCGAAAAATTGACGATACAACCTTGATCACTCAAAACACAAGAAAAACATGATCCCTTTAATGGGACAACAATATGATAAATTCCCACAAGTGTGACACTTAAGATACACATTGCGATGACAATGAAAAAACTTGTACAACATTGCATGCAACTTTTGGAATGAGTGTAATATATTTTTATATGATAAGGAAGACCCATTGACACCAAATTTACCCCTTGAAATAAATCATAACTTTTCTTATGTGATATGTGACACTTCCCATGCCAAAAGGGGAAACTTTTGTTTTCTTCCAAACGGGGTTTAAAAACTTAGAGAATATATATGGAATGACTCTTACTACTAGTGACAACATCATGCAAGGTCAAAGTGGGCTCCTAAATGTGGATGTAGGCTAAACTTTTGGAGGGTGTTGTGGCAACTAAAACACTTGATGGCACACTGGTTGAACTCTAACTTCTCTGCCTTGGTCTAATATTCTGTGCAGGGTCTAGTTTCTTAAGAAATATTGATTCATCGTGCATATTACTTTGCCTTCCCCACTTAATACAGTTAGATATATAGTCCCCTTCATCCTTTTCTTGGTTGAACACATTCATAAGGTCGAAAATATCACAAGAGTTTCGATTTAGGATAAGGGTAATATAATTCATGAGCTTAAGATATTCATAGTGTGAGTTTTCATCTCTAGTGTTGCTTTGTTGCCAGAAGTCCTGTAAAATACCCCGAAAAAGTCACAACATGAACATAAGAATTACTTTGCTGTCAGCGAGCCTGGTCAGTACCCTGACAAAGCTACTTGATTCACCTGTATGCGGATGAAGCATTTCTCTTCTTTCATCATTTATTTATTTTTATTTCATAGAACTGTGAAAAGGGACTTATTTATTTCATGTGGTTGAAGAACGATCTCAAATTATTGAGAGAAGAGGTTGTTCCTTCATAGAAGCATACGTAAACCATTGATATGAGTTTTCTAGTTTAGGTTTTCCCCTTTTCCTTCTCTACTTCATTGGATCAACGTGAAAAACACTGAAACACAAATAACCAAGTGTAGGAATGAGGTTCCTAGAATAGATATGGGTATCATGGTTTTACACAAATTTGTCCTTACGCAAGGATCATATCCATCAAATCGTCATTGCACAAAATGTATAAACCAAGAAAAATAGTAAGGACTAAAGGTTAGCCAAATGTTGTAATGGATCACAAGGCCCTTTTCCAATTTTCCACGTGCATTGGAACCAAACACACATTTCACTCGAGGCTTATTAACAAGAAAAAAAGGAAAACCAAAAAGACTGAAAATGATACATAACAAACAAAGATGATACAATATATACATAGGGTAGGGTACAACCCTATACTGTAATTGAAGATATTTCTTCAAATCTTAGCCATTGAAAGGAAGAGAGTCCATCCTCCCATACAAATATTGGACGAGATAAGTGTGGTGGCCAAGCTTCTCACAGAAAACAAATGGTCTGATCCATAAAGAATAAAACTTAGTGTGTTTCCCCTTCTCTTTATTGGATTTTCCTCGCTTCAATACCGAGTCTTCCACACTGAATTCTTTCCTCCCTGTAGACATTTTATCAAACCATCTCTTGATACAATTCTGATGAAGAGAAGATTTTCTTTTTATTTCCTCCTTTCTTCTTGTAACTTTAAGAGTGTGTCTATCTTACTTTGAACCATAAGACATGTCTTACCCTGAGACCCTTATGAAATTTGAAGGGTAGGAAGGTAAATATTTAGAGGTAGGATGGATTATTTTCCATAAACTAGTAAGGAGAGTTTCTTAGAGAAGGTTTAGGTGTAACACGATCATACAATAGAACATTCACCAAAGGATTGTGCTATTTCCTATGTTCAGAGTAAATGGTATTTTTGATGATACAAAAAAGTTTCTTATTGGTTGACTTAACAAGATTGTTCCCCTATGAATAATAGTTAGTTTAATTCTTCAATACAATGCCAATTTCTAATGAAAAATCATAGAGTTTAAGCGATGAGAAATAAGTTTCACTATAAAAAAAAGGGATGTCGGAAATTCGAACCTAGTAATAATGTTTTACTTAAGGAAAATGATGACTCCTTGATCATTCACTTTCTTGAGAGGAACCACTTTTTTCCACCTTGTGAAGTAGTTTTTAGCAGTGAGACTGTAGCGGTGATACTTTTATGAGTGTGGAAATATCTCACGAATAACATCTAGGTCCAATTTTTGTAATGGTTCTTCTTCAACGATGGGATGCAATGGGGTAGCTGAATTCTTATCTAGGTCGACACATTTCTAACAAATTGGAAATTTGTGACCATAAGAATGAGAATCCTTGAAAAGTATGGGATAATAGAAACCAACTCGCATAATTATGTGCACAATAGTGGCACCAAATAAACGTCCTCTGGTTGGTTCATCATGGAGGTCACATAATACACTTTCTAAATCGGGTGCTTCCAAGCATCTGAGCAGGACCCCATTATGGTACTTCCTAGAAAGGGCTCTATGTACCAACTTATATGATAGAGCTTTCAATCTAGTGGCCCTCTTATGTCTTGCTCATAAATGAGAGGGCATGGTACCATGCTCAAGATACTATCACACATTTGCATACCAAGAGGAATATGTGTTAGTGGGGGTAACTTGTTTGATGTTATACATTTCCATTTCTTGCTCCCACCGAGAAGATTCATATTATGGTGAAATTTCTACTTATGTTGCTAGCTAGCATAGAACATGGCATGTTATCATGTGAATTGGCTTGAACTCAAGATCTTATTCTTGCAATTTGGTCATCCAGTTCTCTCTTCTATCACCCATAGGTATGTGTATTTGCCCAAGATGCAAAAGTAGGTAGCTAGGTTCATAAGAGGGTGCATTATTTGTTGTATCAAAAAACATAGCAATAGGAAATAGGGTCTATATCATCCCTTAACTCTATGTACTCGTCCTTGGGAAAGCATTTCCATGGACTTTGTGGGAACTTTACCGAAAACTAGGAAGGGACATGACTACCAATTCATGGTTGCTGATAGGTTAGGAAGATGTGTGTTCTGATGCCTTGTAAAAATACCATCAATGGAAAAGAAGCATCAAAATTTTTCTTTGCACAAGAAGCATCATTTTAGACAGGGATACAAGATTTCTTAGTGCATTATACATTTTCGAAGAAGATGGATACAAAGATGAAGAGATATACAACATTCCATCCACATACAGATAAGTAGACGGAAGTAGTCAACGAGACTTTGGTGCAACTTCCGAGGGGATACAACCAAAAGCATCCTAAGACCTAGGATGAAAATATGGTATATATAAAAAATTCCTACAACATAGCAATCCATTATTTTTCTAGATAATTTCCATTCGCATGCATGCACTAATTACAGATAAATCTACAAATCTAGAAATTAAATAAAACTGTAATAGTGTAGAATCTCATATTTTTAATACAATATTATCATATTTCTTGTGATGAACTTGCCATTGGAATATCGACGAAAGTTTATGAATAATTTATGGTGGTGTTATGTCCCTGTAATTTGTCAGATTGGCAAGACCAAATAGAAAAGGTTAACATCAAACCAACTTTGGAGCCCTAGGACCTAGCCTTCCTGGACTCAGAGAGGGCTCTCTCTATATTTGTATAAAAGATGTAACTTGTTTGATTTAGGATGTTGATTTTAGGCTAGTTAAAATGATAGGGATTGTTTTTTTTGTTTTTTTTGGTTGGGTTTTTTGTTAAGAAGAGCAGATAGAGTAAGAGAAATTCAAAACCATTAGGCTATGGAGTCTGTGAAAGGTTTGAAGAGTACAACAACAAATCAAAGGTGTTTCATAGGGAAATTTAACAAAGCCAAATGGATCTTGATATCTTATGTGAGTGTGAAATGAACATTAAGTTGTGAGTTTAGTAGGTTTAAAGGGCAGTTAATAATCCTTTAACATATGCTAGAACAAGAAGAGTCTTTAAGATCACTATGCTTTAAGAAAGAACCAAAGGATAGGGCACACCATAAACTTCTTTGGCCTAGCTTAATCAAGTAAACTTTGAGACAACAATCCAGCAAACCTTAGAGAGCAGGGAACTCCTAAATTTTCTAGTTATTCACTTTTAGAGTAAGAAAATATTTAAGATAACAAACAAGTGATGATTAAAGAGGAGGGAACTCCTAAGTTCTTCAATCAGACCTAAAATTCCTTCAAAGTGACTATTCAAGATGGACCAAAGGACAGGGCAAACCATAAAATTCTTCATCCAAGCCCTAATTATTAAACTTCAAAGAAAGACATTAAAAACAATATTTCAAGCTACACCAAAGGACAGGGCATACCATAAACTTATTCAGTTAGACTCTTATTAAATTTTTTTCAAGACAAAAAACTAGGTGGAATCAGAAAGCAATGAATAATTTTCCAATCAAACCTAGTAGAGGAAAAAATTTGAGCAACAGAAAGCAAATAGACTTAAGGTGCCTCTAACAACATATCTTAACTTAAATTTTATGTTATATTGCAAGAGAAAATATGAAACAATATGAAAACAGAAGGAAACAAGTGTAATATAAGAACAACATCACCATTTGACAAATTTCATGAATCCTATGAATGTGCTTACTCCATTGACATTCAATCCAAAACAGTCACAAAGCTCCAAAGCCAATTTCTTCACAACTCAAAGTCTATTTAATATTCATCTCAATAATCAACCAACAAAAACTATGAAGCATAAATGCAATATTTATCTGAAACATGAGGAGGTAAACCCTAGCTAGGGTTTCAAAATGTCATTTATTACATAGTTAAGGCATTTGACCTTTGAGACCATGCGAGGCCCAAGGAAAAATATCTAAAACTCATTTATTGCAAAAATAACTTCTAACATAACTATTTGAACTAATTTTGGAAATTTTTTGACTTTAATGCTTCAAAATATCTTTTTCAATAACTCCAGGTAAGGGCACAACTCCATGGTACAGGGGCGCAGCGCCAAGACTGAGAAAATGACCTGTTTGGAAACTGAGTTTTGGAGGCCTTCCCGGTGTCAAAATGAGCTCCATGATGGCTCATTAGAAAGGTCTCTGAGTCTATTTTCAGGATATGTTTCCACTTTCTAGAATGGTTCCAATTTTCTGTTTGAAAAACCACTTCTCCCAAGACTAATAAACGTGCAACGCCAGTGCCAAAAAGAGGGCAGAAAGGTGATGTTTTGGTGGTTTTTGGACCTTTTGAGAGACCAGTTTTGCTCCAAATGTTCTGAAAATGTCTGAGGTTGATGTACTCATCACTAGGAACATGAGGATGCTGACCATTTTTCATTTGAGTGCCCAAAAAAAGAGCACATCTCTAGTGGCGCTGTGCATTTGGCCCATTTTCTGCAAGCCAAACTGTCAAAATTTCAAAATGTGCACAAAGTGCCAAAGATTGGAATTTTTTTTTGCTGATCAAGGTTGGGAGGCTTGGAGGGACACATCAGCAAGGATATTGAGCTTCTCTCTCTCCTTTGCCTCGGTAAAATCCTGAATCTTTACATGGGCTCGTTTGAGCTTGGACCTTGCAATCCTGTTTCTCATGGCATAATGTCTTGCCATATTTCTCTGCATGTAAGTGTCTCTCTTGGCCTTTTGTAGTTAACCCTATAGGTGCAAGTTGGACCTCTCAAGCAAATATTCTCTATCATTGCTAGTTTCTATGGCAAGCAACTCACTTGGAGTGAGCTTCTTTGCCAATTCTGCCTCTTTCTGCCTTTCCCGGGAAAAAACCCTCTTCAGCCCAATGGTCTTTGGCCTCTGTCTAGGAAGCTGATCTTCCTCATCCTCACTTATATAAAAAGTGCCAAAGGCCTTATCTAGAAAAGCCTTGGCATTTCTAGCCTCTTTCTGAGCTCTGATTTCCCTGACCTCACTCATGGCCTGCTTTGTCTCCAACTGCCGATTCTCTAGCTCAAGATAGCTAATCACATTCTTTGCCCTACAAAGATTAGCTTGAAAATCACTAACCTTGTAATCCTTGCTCTTGATCAGCATATTGGTGATTCTCTCCTCATCCTCATCATCAAGGTCAATTAACTAAAACTCCTCCTCAGTTTCATGCTTGTCTTCCTCCTTAACAGCAATGACATACTTTGTAACCTTTTCCTTGCCTTTATCAACCTACTTTGCTGATGAAGAAGGCATGGCCCCTTTCACCTCAAGTGAAGAAAACACATTCTTGTGGCATCTTTGATAGGTCAACGGAAAAGGCTCAATGTCATGCATTTTAGTGCCAACTGTCTCAATGTATCTTTCACTACTTGATGATCTGGTATCATGATATGATGGTGAAGGATTGTGAAAAGGTGATGAGGGAGGATCAACATGAGGTGACTGGATGTGAGTGGATGGTGATGTATGAAAAATTAGAGGTGATGGAGGAGTGGATATGGGAGGATGAGAAGATGAAGGAATATCCTGCTGATGGTGTCCAGGTGGAGTAGTGAAAACCTCATCGGCAATGAAGGTATCCCATGGAATGTTTTTCTGCTAGAGCTGATGCATGACCACCATATTGATGAGTGAATGATGGAATAGGCTCTGCATTTTCCAAGGATAATCTCTCTTTTACATAATGTAGGCCATTTTTTCAATGCTATGAAAAAGGTAATATGGTATATGCAACATCCTAACTCTAGTGAAATGCATCAGAAGACATATATGGTATGAGCAGAGGCGGGAAAACCTTCCCTCACAAGTGAAATAATTCATTATTATCTTCATCATCAGTTCATATCTATCAAGAATATGAGAAAAGGGGAAGATGGACTTGTGGTTATATTTATATCTAAGCTTGAGGTATGGTTCAAAATAACTCATGTCCATGCTTTCTTGTTTGAACCACTTTTCTCCCACACTAGGTATCCCTGTGGCAGCTCCAATGACATCAATGGAAATCTCAAATGTAACCCTACAAGATTGACCTGCTTGTCATGTAGATTGATGATTAACAATCTTGTTAGCTCCATGTGATTTTGGACTTCCTGCACTCTCTCACAAAACTCAAAGAAGCCCACATGTTTAAAGCAAGAAACAACGAGAGGGGATGCCATGAGTTACCTTGTGGTAATAGGTTCAAATCTACTTATATTTCCTCCCTTGTGATCATGTATTTTTTGCATTTGTGCCTCTCTACCACTTTTTTCACCCTAAGATATTTTAAAATCTATTTTGGAAACCCTAGGGTTGAAGTGAAATGAGATGAGGGGAGGGTAATGAAATGGCATCTTGAATCAAATGAAGGGAATGAGTGAAGGGGTATAGGTGTAGGAAATGGGTGAGAGGTAAAATAACTCAATGAAAACCATGAATCAAGGAGATTACCCTATCTATAACTGATACTTAGTTTAGGAGGATGAAATAATTATGAAGACAATGATCTCTGATTTGTAGCTAGGGTTTTATTAGGGTTTGATTAGGGTTTCATTTGCATGTAATAAAGAGTGATCAAATAGCTTCAAGGCAAGGTTTATGTCATGTACTTACCCCTAAAGAGTGCTTAGAGGACCTTGGAAAATATTTAAAGGCAATTTGAAGTGACTTGGATGGATGGATCACATAGAAACCCTTTCTGTCTAAGCGTGCAGCGACAATGGCTGAGGGTGCAGCACCAAGCCAAGTGCACAGTGCCAGTCTTTGAGCATGCAGTGCCCAGTAAAATTAGCACAGGGTCCTTTCTGGAAAGGGTGCAATGCCATCTCCCAGGCACGCAACGCCTTCAGAAAACGTGTTGAGGAAAACCGGTAAGGGCGCATTTCCAAATCCCAAGTGCGCAGTGCTAATCCAAATGTGCAACACTAAGAAAAATTTCCCGAATTCTGCTTGCAAACTTGCAAATTTTTCCTTGCTGAGCACTCTTGATGTTTTGAGAGGCAAGAATGACTCATTTGAAATGTAAAATGGGATTTTATAGACTTGTATATTTAATTTAATTTGAAAAACCCACTTTCTAATGTTTTTGAAGTCTTTTTACTTGTCACTGATACTCTTTGACACCTTTTTTCTTGTCTGTTACTGAAGTCACTGAGTTGGCTTTTCTTTTGATCATTAAGGCATGACAAGTTCATTTTGACAAGTTTGGGATTTCATCACATCGTAGCATCTTCAAAATATTCTGTAGTTTCCATCATGAAATTCAACTTATATTTTTCACTTTCTCTGGCCACCTTTTTCAAAAACCCTAAGTGTCTGCAGTGCTTTTTTAGCAACCATCAGTGTTGTATTCTAAGTTCTCTATAGCCCTTTCAAGTTAATTCATTTATGTCCAGTTCACCTTACCTTTTTCCATATTCCATCAATATTTTTTGATATAATTTCTTCATGCCTAGCCTTGTGTGCTTTCTTGATGCAGGAGCATTGAAATAAGCCAGCAATGTGAAAATCTGTTCACATGCTGTGGCTTGGCAGAGTGAATTTCATTTACAGATTGGTCAAATTTTAGTTTACTGTGGAAGTCGATTTAGTCAATAGTTTGTTAATATTGTAATAAATATGATTGTTTTATTTAGATTAGAGATAAGATTGTTAAACAGATGTGATCGAGAGTGATAAGATAAGAGATTTGTTGTTAATATCTTTTAGCAAAAGTAGGGAATTTCTGTTAGCTATTATTAGAAAATAAGCTAATCATAAAAATGTGATGAGGCGAGAGCTTTGAGTTTTTCTTTAGGGCGGATAAGAGTGATTTTTGCATGGAACGAGAGTAAGAGTGATTTTAGTGTGGAGCGAAAGCTCAGAAGAATGATAGACTATGTGTCTGGTATGTAATAGAAGTCGTTTTCTTTATATAATTGGATAAAAGACCGAGGCTTTGTTTATTAACAAGTTTCATAATGTGTGCGTCGTTGTATGAGACCTCCGGAAAGTTTATGTGTGATTTCTCTTTGTAATGGTTGGAATGGTTGAAATCTGTGTTTTATTTAAATCGTAGGGATTCCAGTGGGAAAAATATGAAGTAATCTAGCCTGTACGTGTGAAATTCGTTTACACAGAAAAATTATGAGTTAAACCCTTTTTAAAGCTTTGGAACGGATTTCAAATATATATGTTAATTGTTTTATGATTCATCGGTCCTGGTAAGACCACCATATTGGATTAGGAAGGAATTCACAAATCACATCAATAGACAATAGACGGATGCGATCAGTTCTAGAACATTTTAAAAGGAGATCGAGTCCGGATATCGCATCGCAGATTTGGAGTATCAAGGGAAAAAGTGAAAAGTGCGTTTTGTGAAGTCCACAGTTAAAATTGCGATCTGCGATCTCCAATAACCGTCGCATCGCATTATGGAACGAGTGTTAGTCAAGTGATATTGCATTTTTGCGATTTGCGATCAATCAAACCTAAGGTTGCGGCATATATTAAAAAGCATCAAACACTTTTATAAAGGGGTTAATGTTTTAAAAGATTCATATTAGGATTATAAGAGGAGAATCGATTTTTTTTTTGTAAATTCATTTAAAGGCTTCGGTTCCGATAAGAACAAAGTCGATTATTGGGATAAGATCCATTGTGTATTTTGGTTATGTCCACTCTAACGCTACTGCTGCGTCAATTTTGGTATCAGAGCAGAAGAGACAGGTTTTTGCAGCGAAAATGTCGCCAAGAAGGGGAATTGGTCGAGGAAGGCCAGAACCAAACGCAGTCCTGATAGAAGAAGTGTGAATACTACGTACACGAATGGAGACATTGGAGACAGCCCAAAGAAGAGCGCCTGATGAGGGAGCTGAGAGTTCTTCAAAAGAATCTGATGCAGATGAGGAAGCAGAAGAAGAAAATGAAAATGTCAAATTCGTGAAGATGTTGGCAAAATTTGGAAGAAAACCCAAGATGGAAATTCCTATGTATGAAGGGAGTTTAAATGCAAAGGAGATTATCGATTGGATCAGATCCATAGATCAGTACTTCGACTATGAAGAGGTTGAGGAGAATAAGAGGGTGAAGTTTACCATCACTAGACTGAAGGGCCATGCAGCCATCTGGTGGGACGAGGTACACACATCAAGAACGAGAAAGGGAAAATCCAAGATTAAGCAGTGGGATAAAATGGTCAGCAAATTGAAAGCCAAGTTTTTGCCTAAAGATTATCATTTGAATATTTTTAAGCAGATGCAAAATCTGAAGCAGAAAGGAATGTCTGTTAAGGAGTAAACAGAAGAATTCTACAGGTTAAGTATTAGAACAGGGCATGTAGAAGATGACTTGGAGAAAGTAGCCAGATATGTTAATGGGCTAAGGTATGAGATCCAAGATGAGATTAGCCTGTTAAGTTTGCAAACTGTTGAGGATGCCTATCAAGCAAGTTTGAAAACAGAGGAGAAGATACTGCGGAAACAAAATCAAAGAAACAGAGGAAAGAGCTCAGCAAGAGGTAGAGGATTTAGCAGATCTAGAGGAACACAGCATCAGCATGAAACAGGAAGTTCAAGTGGCAGATCACCACAGATGGGTGAATCCAGTAGAGGAAGATTCGCGCCTAGAGGAAGAGGGCGAGGAAGAGATGTTAGATGTTATACTTGTGGAGAATGGGGACACATGTCAAGGGACTGTCCTCATAACAAGTCAGCAAGCCAGAGGGGTGAAAATGTGGTTGAGGCAGAGCCGGAACCACCTCGACTTGTGGAGAAAGAAGAACCACCCGAAGAAGGTGAATCATTGCTTTTTAGAAGAACTTTGCTGAGATCAGAAAAGGAGACTGGAGAACCTGCGCAAAGGAAGAACTTGTTCAGAACTACATGCAAATCAAAGGATAAGTGTTGTAAGGTTATAATTGATAGTGGGAGTACTGAAAATCTTGTGTCTACAGAGATGGTGGAAAAACTTGGATTAACAAGAAAAGCTCATCCTGCACCTTACAAAGTATCTTGGCTTCAGAAGGGTCATCAAGTCATCGTGACAGAGTAGTGTAATGTGGAAATGCAGATCGGCACATACAGAGATGTGATTTTATGTGACATAATGCCCATGGATGTATGTCACGTGTTATTGGGGAGACCGTGGAAATTTGACCGGAAGGAGATTCATGACGGGAGAAGGAATACATACACCATAGAGAAGGACAGAACTAAACATACGTTGCTGCCAATAAAGAATGATGCTGATAAAAAGCTGCCTGAAAATAGTATTATGTTGATAAATGGCAAAGAACTGCTATAGGAGGTTGATAAAAGCGAAGAGATGCATTTCACTATTGTAGGGAGGCCCCAGGTAATCTTAACCTCCACGAATTTAAATGATTTTCCTGAAGAAATTCAAGCTGTGTTAAATAATTACATGGATATCATTGTGGATGAATTACCAAATGAATTACCACCGATAAGAAGTGTGAGCCACCATATTGACTTGATACCAGGAGCAAGTCTACCTAATAAAGCTACATATAGATTAACTCCCCAGGAAAACGCAGAAGTTGCAAGACAAGTTTAGGAGCTGATGGACAAGGGGTTGATTTGAGAAAGTGTGAGTCCGTGTGTTGTGCCAACGGTACTTAGTCCGAAAAAGGGAGTAGAATGGCGCATGTGCACCGATTCCAGAGCTATCAACAAAATTACAGTCAGGTACATATTTCCTTTGCCCAGGATGGATGATTTAATGGATTGTTTAAGTGGATCCAGGTACTTTACAAAGATAGATTTAAAAAGTGGATATCATCAGATTAGAATTCAGGAAGGTGATGAATGGAAGACAGCGTTCAAAACAAATAGTGGATTGTATGAGTGGTTAGTGATGCCTTTTGGACTCACTAATGCACCCAGCACGTTCATGAGATTAATGAACGAAGTCTTGAAGGAATATACAGGTAAATTTGTTGTTGTTTACCTTGATGATATTCTGGTTTTTAGAAAAAGTAAAGAGGAGCATTTGGAACATCTGAAGTTAGTCCTGAAAACTCTGCAGAAGGAAAAATTACTAATCAATCTGAAGAAGTGCAGTTTTATGAAAGAAGAGCTGGCGTATTTAGGATTTGTGATTTCTAAAGAGGGTTTGAAAATGGATCCGGAGAAGGTACAAGCAATCAGAAACTGGCCTACTCCCAAGAGTGTATTTGAGGTAAGAAGTTTTCATGGACTTGCTAGCTTCTACCGAAAATTTATAAAGGGGTTTAGTCAAGTTTGTGCACCAATCCTTGAAACAATCAAGGAGGTCAATCAGCCATTCCGATGGATAGAAGCAGCTGATAAGAACTTTAATCTGCTGAAAAAGAAAATAATAGAAAAGCCAATTCTAGCATTGCCTAACTTTGAGAAAGTCTTTCAAGTGGAAATTAATGCAAGTGGAGAAGCAGTTGGTGCGGTGCTGAGCCAGGAGAAAAGACCGATAGCGTATTTCAGCGAGAATTTAAATGATGTGAAAAAGAAATATTCTTCCTATGATAAAGAATTCTACGCTATTGTACAGGCATTGAAAAAGTGGAGGCATTACTTACTGCCAAAGGAATTTATTTTATATTCAGATAATCATGCTTTGCAGTTTATTAATAATCAGCCAAAGTTAAATCAGAAGCACGCCAAATGGGTGGAATTTCTGCAAAGTTTCACTTTTGTAATAAAGCATAAAAGTGGTAAGTCTAATAAAGTGGCAGATGCATTGAGCAGGGTAAGTTTTCTTTTGCAAGAACTTAAAGTGGGTAATGTAGGTTTTGATGAAATGATAGAAATGTATAAAGATGATGAGGATTTTAAAGATATCTACACAATAGTTCAGAATCCGGTGAGCCACAATAGAAGTCAGCGGATGGACTACCTTATTCAAGGAGGCCTGTTGTTTAAAAGAAACAAGTTATGTATTCCCAAATGTTCCATGCGGGAGAACATAATTAAAGAAAAGCATAGTGGAGGATTGTCTGGTCATTTTGGACAAGATAAAACCTTCGCTCAGGTGAATGCTTTTTATTATTGGCCTAAGATGCAAACTGATGTTAAAATTTTTGTTCAGAAATGCAGGGTATGTCAGCATGCCAAAGGAAAGAGTTAGAACACGGGACTATATCAGCCATTTCCCATACCAGATCGACCATGGGATGCAGTGAGTATGGACTTTGTTCTGGGTTTACCAAAAACTCAGAGAGAAAATGATTCTATTTATGTTGTTGTAGACAGATTTTCTAAAATGGCTCATTTTATTGCTTGTAAGAAGACTAATGATGCAACACACATAGCAAATTTATTCTTTTCAGAGATTGTAAGATTGCATGGTTTACCTGTAAGCATTGTATTAGATCGAGATACTAAATTTGTAGGGCATTTCTCGAGGACACTTTGGAAGAAACTGGGAACTAAACTTAGTTTTAGTTCAGCATACCATCCTCAAACAGATGGAAAAACTGAAGTAGTGAATAGAAGCTTGGGGAATACACTAAGAAGTCTGGTACATCAGAATCCCAAACAGTGGGATCTGGCATTAGCTCAAGCTGAATTTGCTTATAATGATACACCAAACCGAAGCACTGGAATGAGTCCATTTCAGATTGTCTTTGGAATGCATCCGAGAGGAGTATATGAGCTTAGAGACTTGGGAAAACAGGAATCCAGGAGTGCAAGTGCTGAAGATTTTGCTGAACAAATGCAGAAGCTACAGGAAGAAGTCAAAGGTAAATTCCAGGAAAGCAGCAAGAGATACAAGCAGAGAGTAGATCTAAAAAGAAGAGAAAAGGAGTTTCAGGTAGGAGATTTTGTCATGGAATATCTAAGAAAAGAGAGATTTCCTACAAAGACTTATAATAAGCTGAAAATGAAGAAGATAGGACCCTGTAAAATCAAAAGGAAGTTTTCAGCCAATGCATATGAGATTGAGTTGTCAGGAGGAATCGGAATATCCCCCATTTTTAATATTGCAGACTTGTATCCATTCAGAGAGGCAGAAACAGAGTTGCAGACTAAAGCTATAGGTGATGAAGTTCAAACTGTAGACTGGGAAGAACAGGTACCAAAAGCATCCAAGAAGGAAGTGGAAGCTATCTTATATCAAAGGATATTAAAGAAAACTCGAGGGAAAACATATTTTCAATATTTAGTCAAGTGGAAAGAGAAACCAATGGAAGACTCCAGTTGGTTGACAGCAGCTGAATTGCAGAAATACGAAATAAATCCTAAAAGTTTAAAGAACAAATCTTTTCTTCCCCGGGAGTCTGATGCAGGAGCATCGAAATAAGCCAGCAATGTGAAAATCTGTTCACATGTTGTGGCTTGACAGAGTGAATTTCATTTACAGATTAGTCAAATTTTAGTTTATTGTGGAAGTTGATTTAGTCAATAGTTTGTTAATATTGTAATAAATGTGATTGTTTTATTTAGATTAGAGATAAGATTGTTAAACAGATGTGATCGAGAGTGATAAGATAAGAGATTTGTTGTTAATATCTTTTAGTAAAAGTAGGGAATTTTTGTTAGCTATTATTAGAAAATAAGCTAATCATAAAAATGTGATGAGGCGAGAGCTTTGAGTTTTTCTTTAGGGAGGATAAGAGTGATTTTTGTGTGGAACGAGAGTAAGAGTGATTTTAGTGTGGAGCGAAAGCTCAGAAGAATGATAGACTGTGTGTCTGGTATGTAATAGAAGTCGTTTTCTTTATATAATTGGATAAAAGACTGAGGCTTTGTTTATTAACAAGTTTCATAATGTGTGCGTCGTTGTATGAGACCTCCGGAAATTTTGTGTGTGATTTCTCTTTGTAATGGTTGAAATGGTTGAAATCTGTGTTTTATTTAAATCGTAGGGATTCCGGTGGGAAAAATATGAAGTAATCTAGCCTGTATGTGTGAAATTCATTTACACAGAAAAATTATGAGTTAAACCCTTTTTAAAGCTTTGGAACGGATTTCAAATATATATGTTAATTGTTTTATGATTCATCGGTCCCGGTAAGACCACCATATTGGATTAGGAAGGAGTTCACAAATCACATCGATAGACAATAGATGGATGCGATCAGTTCTAGAACAGTTTAAAAGGAGATCGAGTCTGGATATCGCATCGCAGATTTGGAGTATCAAAGGCAAAAGTGAAAAGTGTGTTTTGTGAAGTCCACAATTGAAATTGCAATCTGCGATCTCCAATAACCATCGCATCGCATTATGGAACGAGTGTTAGTCAAGTGATATTGCAGTTTTGCGATTTGCGATCAATCAAACCTAAGGTTGCAGTATATATTAAAAAGCATCAAACACTTTTATAAAGGGGTTAATGTTTTAAAAGATTTATATTAGGATTATAAGAGGAGAATCGAATTTTTTTTTGTAAATTCATTTAAAGGCTTCGGTTCTGATAAGAACAAAGTCGATTATTGGGATAAGATCCATTGTGTATTTTTGTTATTTCCATTCTAACGCTACTGCTGCGTCATTTCTCCATGTCATTTTCCTACAAGTAATAGCTACTTTGGCACTCAAATGGACTAACCAGTTCATAACCCTAGTCATTTACAAGACAAAGTTGTTCCCCTTTCCTTTGTTGTACATTGTTTTCATTCAGAAGTAGACAATCTACATCATTAGTACTTTCTGCTGATAAATCTTCCAACACTTCTGTAGAAGTGCCAAAATTTGTCCATTATTCTCACTTGAAGACTCTGAACTGAGAAGATAATCCTCTTTGGAAATTTTATGTCCTTCTTGAATAACCATGTCTTGAAATTTCTATTACATCTTAACCAAATTCTAGCAAAGGAAATGCAATGCCTGAAACATCCAAGGATAACCTTATAAAATGTTAAAACCCTAATGACGTAATGGGGGTGTCCTTTGACCTGATTCTGATTGAAATTTGACTTGAAGATTTTCAAGTGAAAACAGAGCATTGTTATAGGTTATTATGTCCAAAAGGACATGGGAATGAGTTGGCAACAAGAAACCCTAGAGAGAGGGTGGAGTTTATTGACACGAGAAAATAGGGAAATGAAGTATCAGGTAGGGAAAAAGGATGAAAATGAGAAGTATAAGCCCATAAGGAGTCTTTTAAGAGCAACGGGGTGACTTTGAGAAGACCAACTGAGGAATAGTGAAAATAGGTTTATAAGGATAATGAAGGCATTAAGATTTCTGAAATTCAAGATATTCAAGGAATATTGTTTTTAGAAAACCATAACCATCCTATAGTCATTTAAAGTTAGTGAAAAATAATGATGACTAACAGTGGCTCCACTTGGGGAGGGCATCTCTTTTTAAGAGGTGTCCAGAACCTCAGAGTTCAGATCTCTAGGTTTTGAAGATCAGTACCTTACTTGTACTTGGAAGATCCCTCTTTCTTCACTTGCTGATTTGCTGCTGTTATTTGAAGCAGTGATCTTAAAATCTGAAAAATACATGATTGCTTCAATATCAACTCTACCTACCCATCATACATTTATTAGCATTTTTCTTCATTTGGGTGCACTTGGACTGGAAAACCCTTGACATCATTTTTCTTTTGAAAGCATAAAACTATCTACTTCTACCCTTATATCATCCAAAGGCTTAGATTAGACTGATGAGCTCTTTTATTCTCTATCTAATCTACTTATCTGCCAAGGTTAGACAGTTTGACATATCTTCATTCTCTAATCTACTAACATGAAATTCAAAACAGGACCGAATCAAGGTTAAGCAATTTGATTGGTCATGAGATGTGGCATTTTGGACAAGCTGCACACAGATTTATTTTTCAAAAAAGTGAAACTAAAAACTGAGGGGTGTAATCTGGAATTTGTTATGCATTCCTCCTTTTTCTCTTTGGTTTAGATTTGAACTTTGGGAACCAATATATTTTCCTAATCTTATCTACTAACAAGCCAAGTTTAAATGGTTTGTCAAATATCCCTTCATTAACCTATCAAAAGAAATTCAAAACTTGTTCAATCATGATTAGGATATATGACTGAACATAATTTCCCCTTTTCAAAGTAGTGGCATTTGGACTTGCACACTTTCAAAAATATTATTTTTTGGTATGGGGCTTTACCTCTTCTTTTTATCTTCCCTCTTTTCTTATTTTCTTTGTTTTTGTGTTTCATTTTTTGATCTCTTATTTAAGCAATGTTATGTACAATGAATAAAGCTTCAAACTAGGAACTTCAACAAAAATAATGCTTAAGAATCCTGCCCTTGACAAGACCTCCAAATAACTCTGTTCCATCCACTTCTTGTAGGAAAAATGAATTGTTACCTCTTGCTGAATGGATGATGTATGGAAATTTCCATAGATTTTCAAATTTCCCATGCTTGCCTTTGTCCTCTCTTCTTGAATCCCACTTTAGAACTTTGTCTCTAATCTAGAAATCATTGGCTTTAGTCCTCTTATCAAATATTTTCTTGATATTCTCTTGTATTGCTTGTGTTCTGTTGTATACTTCTTCCCTTGATTGCTGCGATTGAATGGTTTGGTTCAGCCTCCTTTGTATATCATTCTCCTTTGATTGTACCTCTTGAATAAGCTTCATCACTAGGACTCCCAAGGATGTTGGAAAAACTGCATCCATGCCATACACTAGCTGATAGGGAGACATGTTAATTGATTTTTTGTTTGTTAATCTGTCTGCCCATAGTGCATGCACCAGTTTGCTATGCCATGAATTTTTGTTCTCTTTCAGCAATTTCTTGATGATATTTACCAAAATTTTGTTAGAGGAATTAGCCAACACATTACCTTGAGGGTAATAAGTTGTGGAATTCCCTAATGTAATGTGATACTTGTGGAAAAATTTCACCATTCTCTTAGATTTAAATGTAGCAGCATTATCAATAATAATCTTTCTAGGATAGCTAAATCTAGATAGAATATTGGTTTCAAGGAATTTGATGATTACTGAGTTGGTGGCATTCCTTGAAGGGATGGATTCTATCCATTTGGTGAAATAGTTAGTTGCAGTGAGGATCCATTTATGTTGAGTAGAAGAGGAAGGGTGGATTTCTCCAATGAAATCTAAACCCCATTATTGAAAAGGAGTTTCAACACTGATAGGTTGTAAAGGCAAAGGCAGTAGTTTTCTCTTTCCCTCAAAGATTTGGTGTTTATGGCAAGTCCCTACTATCTTTTGGATATCAGGGAAAAGAGTGGGCCAATAGAAACCGGCTCTAAGGATTTTTTTTTGTAGTGGTTTTCCAATAGAGATGACCTCCACATTCTCCTTCATGAAACTCATGCATGATTCTATCTGCATCTTCTTCAAGTAAACATTTAAGCAATATACCAACATAATTTTTCCAATATAAAGCTTTATATAGAATGCAGAAATTTACAGCTTTTAGTTTCAATAATCTAGCCTTTGTTTTGGACAAAGTAGGAGGAGCATTTAGATTAAAAAGCACATATAATATATCAGCATACCAGAGTGATTTCATAAATGCTTCTTCAATAGGTGGAGTCGCCAGCTCCTCTTGTTCATCCAAGGAATGTATGATGTTTATGTACAGTGCTTGAAAGTTTGATTTAGCCATCAGTTTGGCTAGTCCTTGCCCTTTGATCATCTTGGTGGGGTTGATTTCCAGATCATACTCTAAGATAACAGCAATCCACTTACCTCTTTTACCATCAGGATCCTGATTTGGTATGTCCTTAACAACTGCATGAGGAACAAAAACAATGACATGTGAATGGAAAATGTAAACTCTGAAATCCTTTAATGCTTTGATTAAGGAAAAAGCTTGTTTTTCCATAATGTTATATTTTATAGGTGCATCTCTTAGTGCCTTGCTGAAGAAAGCTATGGGTTGTTCTTGTCCGATTATGTTCTTTTGTAGAAATACTGCAACAATTGTGTGTTCCGGTGCAAATGAGAAGATGAAAAAGTCCTTGGTAAAGTGTTGATTAGAACTGGTGTTTGGTTAAGTGCTTGTTTTACCTGTTCAAAGGATTTCTTTGCTTCTGTGGTCCTTTTGACTCATATTTCTATTTTTAGCATGTTTTTAATGTGTCTTTTGAGTTCTGCAAGGTTTTGTAGGAACCTTCTTAAGAATTTGATCTTTCCAATAAAGGATTGCAACTCTTTGATGTTCCTAGGGTGACTGATCTGCAATATACCCTCAATCATTTTTGGGTCTATTTGGGTCTATCTTAATCCATTATTCACATATGGTGTGGCATAAAAGTTTTCATTCTTGAAGACCAAACAGAGTTTTCTTAGGATTTAAAGATAGACCATACTTTCTACATTTTTTAAAGACTTCTTAGGTGAACTAGGTGTTCTTCATCGGTTTTAGAATAGACAGTTATGTCATGAAAGTATATCACAATGAAGTAGCCTATTTCTTCAAAAAAAAACAATGTCCATGGCTCTTTGAAAGGTGGCCCCAACATTCATTAACCCAAAAGGAATTTTGACATACATGAAGGTGCCCCAAGGTGTAGTGAAGGTGGTTTTGTGTTGATCATCTGGGTGTATTGGCACCTGGTTATACGCTGAAAAACCATCAAGAAAAGATATTCTTTTGGAGCCTACTACCCTTTGCAGTATATGATCCATGTTAGGTAAAGTGTAGTTGTCTTTTAGGGAGGCTTTGTTTACATTTTTGAAGTCTATGCATAGCCTAATTTCCCCTCTTTTCTTTCTCACTGACACAAGGCTTGAGACCCATTCTGAGTACCTAAGTGGGACTATTATTCCAGCATCATACATATTTTTTATTTCTTTCTCAACCAAAGGCACTAGGACAGGGTTTACCCTATGCAATTTATGCTTAAATGGTTTCTGTTTTTCCTTGAGAGAAATCTTATGTTGAATGATGTTTGTATCATAGGATTTCAAGTCCTCATAGCCCCATGCAAACACGTCCTTAAATTCTTTGAGCAGCTCAATGTATTTCTATTTTATGGGGACTGGAAGTGTTGTAGATAGTTTTATCATTTTAGGTTCTTCTTCACTTCCTATGTTTCATTCTTCTACATTAGTTTCAGTGGATTCTATTTTAGGCTTCCTAGCAACATCATTAAAATCAAACAGTTCTTCTAAGGGTACAAGTCCTCTTGGCAAGATATTGTCCTTGCATTGCAACACTTAAAGGTCTGTTTAATCTGGATCCCCACACAATTCAATCTCATGAGGGTGTTTAAACAAATTTATATCAGCAGCATAAGGTGGCTCTATTTTTTGTGTTTTTTCCTCAGCAGAGCAGTCCTCTGGAAGATTCGAGGGTGGTTTTGACATTTCAAACTCATTTTTGGACTGCAAGAAGTCTTCAATATGTTTTTCACCTTCAAAAAATTGCCAATAATCTATGTTATCAGGTACTGTTGGTCTACGTTTGACCTTTACCGTGTATTTTTCATTGGCATGAGGCAGTGGGCAAGTGCTGGCAATGAATGCTAGTTCATTTGCAAGGTTGTTTTGAGTTCTTGGGACAGAGGTAAGTTCATATTTTTCAAAATTTCTCAGGAGGTATAATGCAGCATTTCTATATTCTCTTAACCATGGATTTATGGCCAAATATTCTCCTTTAATTTTCCTAATAATTAGCTCAGAATCTCCTTGAACGGAAATATTTTTAGCTCCTATATTTTTTAGCAAGTGTAAATCTAGGAGCAGAGCTTCATATTCTACAATATTGTTTGTACATTGAAAATCCAAATTGTAAGAGTGACCTTCATTAGTGTTGTGTATCCAAACACCTGCTCCTAAACCAGCTTTGCCACAAGAGCCATCAAAGTTCATGTTCCAAAGAGTTTCAAGTTCAGATTCGTCATTATGTTGTTATTCATGGCTGTTATGGTTTTGACTGTTATGTTCTTCATTTTGTGTTTGGTTTGATTTTCCTAACAGGTATATCTCTTCTTCTTTTTTAGCTACTTGTTGATTAATATCATCTTCATTGTATAAAATAAATGAATCAAGGTCTGAATGGATAGAATAGAGAGGGGTGTTATTTGGATTATCTTGGATGCTTACCATGTATTTCATGTGAGATTCTTTGTATAGTCATCTTGTTTGGTTAAACACTAGAATGGTAGCATATGCCATGTCCATTTGGAGGGTTCCTTGGAGTTTGGCTCCCCATGATCTAGATAAGAGCATGCCATATTTTGGGGGAATTTCAACCACTACAATATCCATGACAAGGCTCTCCGCTGGTATTTGCGCCAGATTGACACATAGATCTTTGATTAGGCCCAAAAATTTAACTCTACTTCAATCAAAAGAGTATAAGTCTTTGTATGGTCTGGTTATTTCAAGGTCTAATCTTTCCATCACTAATTTTGGCATGAGGTTATCTGAACCACCAGAGTCTAGCATGGCATTCTGTAGGATTCTATCATGTATGTTCAAACTGACATAGAATGGAGGCACATCTCCCTCTTGAAACTTTCCCTCTACCTCTAGTCCAAACAAAAATTCTAGCTTGTCATCAGTCAGGTTTAGACTATCGGTGTCATTTCCTATGTGTAAAGCCTTCAAAACCTGAGATCTATATACATATTGAGTCACTAATTCAGTAAGGGGCATGGTTATTTTTATCTTGGAAATTTCACTCTCAATGCTGAATGGTGTATGTGTTCTTGGAAGATTTAACTCAAATTTATCCGACATGGTCTTTTCAGTAACTTTAGCTTGCTGATTTTTATTCGGAATCTTAGTTAAAATAATTTTTTCAAGGCCACTAGTTGATGTACTAGGGCAGCTTTGGTCACGATAATGTTAGCTGATTTTGTTTTTTCTTTGATCAAAATTCTTAGCCATTGTGTTTGTATTTTCTATTGTCTTTTTAGGAGTTTTTAGGGGTTTTCCTAGCAGAAATTTCTAGTTTGTTCCTCTTGCAGATACCTTGGGTTGTCCTACTTCTGAGGTCATATTGCCTATGAACCTCCATGATATCATTTTCGAATCCTAGTTTGTATTCTTCAGAATCCTCATATGTTCTTTCAGCCTGGTTTGAGGAAAATAGACCTTGTTCTTCTTCTGTGAGAAAAATAACGTCCTCACTATCAGAGCCTATTAGATTCACATGATTCTCCTCCAACTCTTCAGTCTCTCTTTCCTCTTCATCTACATAGTTTTCTTAGAAAGGAGGTCTGATTTTCTGGTCATTTTCTCTTTGTCTTATTTGAAGAGGATCTCTTCTGAAGTTTTGGTTTCTTTTTCTAGTTTGAGGATTTGTTTGATTTTTTATAGGGGGTGCTCTTTCATTTAAGTTAATTCTATCCATTATTATTTCCATTACCCTAACTAGATTGTCAATTTTAGCATCAGATGTGGAGGCCATAGGTTCCTCTTTGTATGTAACCCTATTTATTGTTCTCATCCTAGCCCTTTTAGCAATTAGATTTACTTCTACACTGACTTCTCCACTTTTCATGTCTTCGAAGGTGAGGGGATCTCTTTCTCTTAATTGGTAAGCCATGTGAGGATCAAATCCATATGGAAACTTTACTAGGGCTAGGCCTTGTAGGGGTTTCATGTGGGGAGGGAGTGCATTATATACACTATTGAACCTAGTGCATTAGTCCTTAACACTCTCCCCGACATTTATTTTAAGGTTCTCATACTCTGATAAGATTTGAAGAGGATTTTTCTTAATTTACCACTTGTTTATGAATGCTTGATGAAGGGAAGGGATATCATGAATGCTATTAGGGTTTAAGCTCTTGAACCATTTCCTTGCTTCTCCTCCTAAAATTTGGGAAAACATTCTCATATGTATGGTCTCATCTTATCTTTTTTGGTAGTCAAAAGCATCATTCATCTTGTCTAAATGTTGTTGGTCAGTTGTAGGGTCATTTCCATTAAAGTGAGGGATTCTAGACTGATATTCATGTGTCATAGGAATTAAAGGTTGTGATAGTACAAATGTGGCAAAACATGCTACCATGATTTGAGGTAAAGGAACCCAAGGAGGGTTTATAAGAGGAGGGTTTATGAGTGGGGGTGGAGGATGAAAAGGAGTGGTTTTCACAGTGGATGTATGAGTGGGGGTAGCAGATGTACTTGGACCAGCTAGCTGATATTGAGTAGATTTAGAATGAAAGGAGTCAAAGTGTTGGAGAAGTTGAAGATCAGGAGGAGTAGAAGGATATACTTCTCTACTAGGACTCTACTGTATGCTGGTAGGCTCAAGGTTTTTCTGGTCTATCCAAATTTGAGACTTATTTCTGAATAGATTTCTTCTATGGTGTAAGGAAAATTGGATACTTTGCAAAGATGTGAGATTTTTCAGGGACAAAACTTGCTTTGTGAATTGATCTGACAATAGTTGAATCTTCAATCCTAGAAGTTTTTCTTAAGATCCTTTCTGGGTCATCAACTATGGTAGTAGGGTATGGGTCAGGGTGAGATCTGGTGCTAATTCTTTGTGAAGCCAAATTTTAGACCCACAACACAGAGAGGCTAAAATTTTATGAGAGTTTTGAAAACAAACCAATCTAGAAGAATAATAAATTCACACAGTATGTGACTAGGCTTTACACTATTAGGACCGATTGATACATTCCAAGAGGAGTCTGTGAGAACCAGTGGAGTCAACAGGCCTACTAAAGAACAGTGGAGTCACCAAGTGGATCATGCTATTTTTTTTGAGGATTTGTTTGTTGTCCACCATAAACAATTGGATACCAATATTGAGATGTTTTTAGGTTTTATAAGTTCTTTATATAACACTAAGCTTTTCAATAAGTGTCCCCAGCAGAGTCGTCATTCTGTTAGGTCCCTGAAATTTGTTAGATTGGCAAGCCCATATAGACAAGGTTAACAATATAGACAAGGTTAGCATCAAACCAAATTTGGAGCCCTAGGACCTAGCCTTCCTAGACTCAGAGAGGGCTCTCTCCATATTTGTACAAAATATGTAATTTGTTTGATTTAGGATGCTAATTTTAGGCTAGTTAAAATGATAGGGATTGTTTGTTTTGTTTTGTTTGGTTGGGTTGCTTGTTAAGAAGAGCAGGTAGAGTAAGAGAAATTCAAAACCATTGGGCTACGAGGTGTTTGAAAGGTTTGAAGAGTACAACAACAAATCAAGGGTGTTTCATAGGGCAAGTTAACAAAGACAAATGGATCTTAATAGCTTATGTGAGTGTGGAATCAACATTAAGTTGTGAGTTTAGTAAGCTTGAAGGGCCGTTAAGAATCCTTTAACATATACTAGAACAAGAAGAGTTTTTAAGATCACTATGCTTTAAGAAAGAACCAAAGGAGAGGGCACACCATAAAATTTTTTGGCCTAGCTTTATCAAGTAAACTTTGAGACAACAATCTAGTAAACCCTAGAGAGCAGGGAACTCCTAAATTCTCTAGTTATTCACTTCATAGTAAGAAAACATTTAAGATAACAAACAAGTGATGATTAAAGAGCAGGGAACTCCTAATTTCTTCAATCATACCTAAAATACCTCCAAAGTGACTATTCAAGATGGACCAAAGGATAGGGCAAAGCATAAAATTCTTTAGGAAAATCCTAATTAGTAAACTTCAAAGAAAGGCCTTAAAAACACTATTTCAAGCTACACCAAAGGATAGTGGATACCATAAAATTCTTTGATTTGAATCTTATTAAATTATTTTCATGAAAAAAAACTAGGTGGAATCAGAAAGCAATGAATAATTTTCCAATCAGACTTAGTAGAGGAAAACATTTGAGCAACAGAAAGCAGATAGACTTAAGGTGCCTCTAACACCATATCTTAACCTAAATTTTTTTTTCTTTTTCAAGAGAAAAGATGAAACAATATGAAAAAAAAAGGAAACAAGTGTAAGATACAAACAAAATCACCATTTAACAAAGTTCATGAATCCTATAAATGTGCTTGCTCCATTGACATTCAATCCAAAACAGTCACAAAGCTCCAAAGCCAATTTCTTCAGAACTCAAAGTCTATTTAATATTCATCTCAATAATCAACCAACAAAAACTATGAAGCATACATGCAGTATTTATCTGCAAAATGAGGAGGTAAACCCTAGCTAAGGTTTCAAAATTTCATTTAATAAATAGTTAAGGCATTTGACCTTTGAGACCATGCAAGGCCCAAGGCAAGATATCTAAAACTCATTTATTGCAAAAATAACTTCTAACATAACTATTTGAGCTAATTTTGGAAAAAGATTGACTTTAAGGCTTCAAAATATCTTTTGTAATAAATCCTGGTAAGGGTGAATCTCCAAGGTACAGGGGCACAGCTCCAAGGTACAGCGGCGCAGCACCAATGCAAACACAAAGCACCAAGACTGAGAAAATGACATGTTTTACAGCTGAGTTTTGGAGGCCTTCCCAGTGTCCAAATGAGCTCGATGATGGCTCATTGGAAAGGTATCTGAGTCTATTTTCTTGATTTGCTTCCAATTTCAAGAATGGTGCCCATTTGTCTTGTCAAAAACCACTTCTCCTATGACTGCTAAATGCTCAGCGCCAATGCCAAAAAGAGGGCAGAAAGGTGATTTTTGGTGGTTTCTATCCCTTCTGAGGGACCAATTTTTCTCCAAATGTTTTGAAACTTTCTGAGGTTTATTTAATCATCACTAGGAACATGAGGATGCTTACCATTTTTCATTTTAGTGCCCCAAAAAATATCTTAGAGCCATTGGCGTTGTGCGTTTGACCCATTTTTTGCAAACCAAACTGTCAAAATTTCAAAATGTGCACAAAGTGCCAAAATTTGGAATTTGTTTTGCTGATCAATATTGGGAGCCTTGGAGGGACACATCAGCAAGGATATTGAGCTTATCTTTCTCCTTTGCCTCCTTCAAAGCCTGAATCTTTACATGGGATCGTTTGAGCTTGACCCTTGCAATCCTGTTTCTCATTGCATAATGTCTTGCCATCTTTCTCTGCATGTCAGTGTCTCTCTTGGACTTCTCTAGTTGAATCGCTAGGTGAAATTTGGCCCTATCAAGCCAATATTTTCTATCATTTCTCATTTCTATGGCAAGCAGCTCACTCGAAGTGAGCTACTCTGCCAATTCTGCCTCTTTCTAATTTTCTCGGGCTAAACCCCTCTTCAGCACAATGGTCTTTGGCCTCTGTCTAGAAAGTTGATCTTCCTGATCCTCACTAGTGTCAAAAGTGATCAAGGCCTCCTTTAGCAAAGCCTCGGCCTTTCCGGCATGGCCTCCTTTATCTCCAACTCCTGATTCTCTAGCTCAAGATAGCTAATCACATTCTTTGCCCTACCAAGATTAGCTTGAAGCTCACTAATCTTGGCATCCTTGCTCTTGATTACCACATTGGTGATTCTCTACTCATGCTCATCATCAAGGTCAATTAACTGAAACTCCTGCTCAATTTCATGATTGTCTTCCTCCTCAACAGAAATGACATGCTCTGTAACCTTTTCCTTGCCTTTATCAACCTACTTTTCTGATGAAGAAGGCATGGCCCCTTTCACCTCAAGTGAAGAAAAAACATGCATGTGGCCTCTTTTCTAGGTCAAAGGAAAAGGCTCAATGTCATGCATTTTAGTGCCAACTGTCTTAATGTCTCTTTCACTACTTGATGATCCAGTATCATGATATGATGGTGAAGGATTGTGAAAAGGTGATGAGGGAGGATCAACATGAGGTGACCAGATGTGAGTGGATGGTGATGTATGAATAGCGGGAGGTGATGGAGGAGTGGATATGGGAGGACGCGAAGATGAAGGAATATCCTGTTGATGATGGCTAGGTGGAGTAGTGAAAACTTCATGGGCATTGAAGGTATCCCATGGAATGTTTTTCTGCTGGAGTTGATGCATGACTACCATCTTGATGAGTGAATGATGGAATATGCTCTACATTTGCTGAGGATAATCTCTCTTTTGCACAATGTAGGCCATTTTTTCAATGCTACAGAAAAGGTAATATGGTATATTCAACATCCTAACTCTAGTGAAATGAATTAGAAGATAGATATGGTATGAGTAGAGGTGGGAAAACCTTCCCTCACAAGTGAAATACTTCATTATTATCTGCATCATGGGTTCATATCTATCAAGAAGATGAGAAAAATGGAAGATGGACTTGTGGTGATCTTTATATCTAGGCTTGAGGTATGGTTCAAAATAACTCATGTCAAGGTTTGCTTGTTTGAACCACTTTTCTCCCACACTAGGTATCCCTGTAACAGCTACAATGGCATCAGTGGAAATCTCAAGCATAACCCCGAAAAGATTGACCTGCTTGTCAAGTAGATTGATGATGAACAATCTTGTTAGCTTGAACAATTTTGGACTTGTTGCACTCTCTCACAAAACTAAAATCAACCCACATTTTTAAAGGAAGAAACAGTGAGAGGGGATGCCATGAGTTCCCATGTGATAATAGGTTAAAATATGTTTATATTTATTCCCTTGTGATCATGTATCTTTTCGTTTGTTCCTCACTACCACTATTTTCACCCTCAGACATTTTAAACTCTATTTTGGAAACCCTAGGGTTGAAGTGAAATGAGATGAGGGGAGGGTAATGAAATTGTAGCTTGAATCAAATGAAAGGAATGAGTGAAGGGGTATAGGTGTAGGAAATGAGTGAGAGGAAAACCAACTCAATGACAAACCTTAATCAAGAAGATTACCATGTCTATAACTGATACTCTATTTAGGAGGATGAAATACGTATGTAGACAATGATCTCTGATTTCTAGCTAGGGTTTGATTAGGGTTTGATTAGGGTTTCATTTCCATGTAATTAAGAGTGATCAAATAGCTTCAAGGCAATGTTTATGTCATGTACTTACCCCTCAAGAATTCTTGGAGGACCTTGGAAAATATTTGAAGGCAATTTGAAGTGACTTGGATGGATGGATCACTTAGAAGCACTTTCTGTCTAAGCACGCAACGCCAATGGCTGAGGGTGCAGCGCGCAATGCCAAGTAAAATTAGCACAGGCTCCTTTCTGGAAAGGGCGCAGTACTCTGGCAAGGGTGTAGTGCCAGCTCCCAGGTGCGCAGCGCCTTCAAAAAACGTGTTGAGGAAAACTGGCAAGGGCGCATCGCCAACTCCTAGGCGTTCAGCGCCAAGAAAAGTTGCCTGAATTCTGCTTGGAAAATCACAAAGTTTTCCTTGCTGAGTGCTCTTGATATTTTGAGAGGAAAAAATGACTCATTTGAAATGAAAAATTCGATTTTATAGACTTGTAGATTTAATTTAACTTGAAAAACCCACTTTCTAATGTTTTTGAAGTCTTTTTACTTGTCACTGATACTCTTTGACACCTTTTTTGCTTATAGGTTGTTGAAGTCACTGAGTTGTGTTTTATTTTGATCATTGAGGTATGACAAGTTCATTTTGACAAGTTTTGGATTTCATCACATAGTAGCATCTTCAAAATCTTTTGTAGTTTCCATCATGAAATTCAACTTATCTTTTTCACTTTCTCTGGCCACCTTTTTCAAAGACCTTACGTGTCTAAAGTGATTTTTCAGCAATCATCGATGTTGTATTCTAAGCTCTCTATAACCCTTTCAAGTTCATTCATTTCTGTCCAGTTCACCTTACCTTTTTCCATATTCCATCAATATTTTCTGATAGACTTTCTTCATGCTTGGCCTTGTGTGCATTCTCCATGTCATTTTCCTGCAAGTAATCACTACTTTGGCACTCAAATGGACTAACCAGTTGATAACCCTAGTCATCTACAAGACCAAGTTGTTCCCCTTTCCTTTGCTCTACATTTTTTTCATTTAGAAGTAGACAATCTACATCATCAGTACTTTCTGCTAATAAATCTTCCAACACTTCTGCAGAAGTGCCAAACTTTGTTCATTTTTCTCACTTGCAGACTCTGAACTGAGAAGATAATCCTCTTCAGAAATTTTAGGTCCTTCTTGAATAACCATGTCTTGACATTTCTATTACATCTGAACCAGATTCTAGCAAAGGAAAGGTAGTGCCTGAAACATCCAAGGATAACCTTAAAAAATGTAAAAACCCTAATGACCTAATGGGGGTGTCCTTTGACCTAATTTTTACTGAAATTTGACTTGGAGATTTTCAAGTGAAAACAAAGCATTGTTATAGGTTATTATGCCCAAAAGGACATGTGAATGAGTTTGCAACAAGAAATCCTAGAGAGAGGGTGGAGTTTATTGACAGGGGAAAATAGGGAAATGAAGTCTGAGGTAGGAAAGAAGGATGAAAATGAGAATTATAAGCGCTTAAGGAGTATTTTAAGAGCAACAGGGTGACTTTGAGAAGACCAACTAAGGAATAGTGAAAATAGGTTTATAAGGATAATGAAGGCAGTGATATTTTTGAAACTAAAGATATTCAAGGAATATTGTTTTCAAAAAACCATAACCATCCTATATTCATCTAAAGATATTGAAAAATATTGATGACTAACAATGGCTCCACTTGGGGAGGGCAACTCTTTTCAGGAGGTGTCTAGAACCTCAGAGTTCAGATCTCTGGGTTTTGAAGATCAATACCTTACTTGTACTTAGCATATCCCTCTTTCTTCACTTGCTAATTTTTCGTTGTTCTTTGAAGCTGTGATCTTAAAATTTGAAAAAAATAAAAATAAATAAATAAATAAAAATTAAAAAAAATTAAAAATAAAAATAAAAATAAATAAATAAATAAAAATAAAAATAAAAATAAAAAAATCAACTCTACCTACCCATCATAGCTTTCTTAGCATTTTTCTTCATTTGGGTGCACTTGGACTGGCAAACCCTTGACATCATTTTTCTTTTGAAAGCATAAAACTATCTACTTCTCTTCTACCATTATATCATCCAAAGGCTCAGTTTAGATTGATGAGATCTTTTATTCTCTACCTAATCTACTTATCTATCAAGGTTAAATACTTTGACAGATCTTTATTCTCTAATCAACTAACATAAAATTCAAAAACATGACCAAATCAAGGTTAAGAAGTTTGATTGGTCGTGAGCTGTGGCATTTTGGACAAGCTGCACACAGATTTATTTTGCAAAAAAGTGAAACTGAAAACTGAGGGGTGGAATCTGGAATTTGTTATGCATTCCTGTTTTTTCTCTTTGGTTCAGATTTGAACTTTGGGAACCAATATCTTTTCCTAATCTTGTCTACTGACAAGCCAAGTTTAAATGGTTTGGCAAATCTCCCTTCATTAACCTATCATCAGAAACTCAAAACATGTTCAATCATGATTAGGCTGTATGACTGAACATAATTTCCCTTTTTCAAAGTAGTAGCATTTGGACTTGCACACTTTCAGAAATATTATTTTTTGGTATGGGGCTTTACCTCTTATTTTTATCTTCCCTCTTTCCTTCTTTTATTTGTTTTTGTATTTCATTTTCTGATCTCTTATTTAAGCAATTTTATGTACAATGAATAAAGCTTCAAACTATGAACTTCAACAAAAATAATGCTTGAGCATCCTGCCATTGACAGGACCTCCAAATAACTCTGTTCCATCCACTTCTTGTAGGAAAAATGCATTGTTACCTCTTGTTGAATGGATGATGTATGAACCTTTCCATAGATTTTCAAATTTCCCATGCTTTCCTTTTTCCTCTCTTCTTGAATCCACTTCAGAACTTCATCTCTAATCTGGATATCATTGGCTTTAGTCCTCTTATCAAATATCTTCTTGATATTCTCTTATAATTATTGTGTTCTGTTGTATACTTCTTCCCTTGATTGCTGCAATTGAATGGTTTGGTTCACCCTCCTTTTTATATCATTCTCCTCTGATTGTACCTCTTGAACAAGCTTCAACACTGGGACTCCCAAGGATGTTGGAAAAACTGCATCCATGCCATACACTAGCTAATAGGGAGACATGTTAATTTATTTTTTGCTTGTTAATATGTCTGCCCATAGTGCATGCACCAGTTTGCTATGCCATGAATTTTTGTTCTCTTTCAACAATTTCTTGATGATATTTACCAAAATTTTGCTAGAGGACTCAACCAAGCCATTACCTTGAGGGTAATAAGCTGTAGAATGCCCTAATGTAATGTGATACTTGTGGCAAAAATCTACCATTCTCTTGGATTTAAATGCAGTAGTATTATCAGTAATAACCTTTCTAGGAAAACCAAATTTGGATAGAATATTGGTTTCAAGGAATTTGATGATTACTCAGTTGGTGGTAGTCCTTGAAGGGATGTCTTCTATCCATTTGGTGAAATAGTCAGTTGCAGTGAGGATCTATTTATGTTGAGAAGAAGAGGAAGGGTGGATTTCTCCAATTAAATCTAAACCCTATTGTTGAAAATGAGTTTCAACACTGATAGGCTGTAAAGGCAAAGGCAGTAGTTTTCTCTTTCCCTCAAATATTTGGCATTTATGGAAAGTCCCTACTAGCTTGTGGATATCGGGGAAAAGAGTGGGCCAATAGAAACCAACTCTAAGGATTTTGTTGAAAGAGATTTTCCAATAGAGATGACCTCCACATTCTCCTTCATGAAACTCGTGCATGATTCTATCTGCATCTTCTTCAAGAAAACATTTAAGCAAGATACCAACAAGACTTTTCCAATACAAAGCTTTATCTAGAATGCATAAATTTACAGCCTTTAGTTTCAATAATCTAGCCTTTTTTTTGGACAAAGCAGGAGGAGAATTTAGATTAAAAGGCACATATAATATATCAGCATACCAAAGTGAGTTTAGAAACGCTTCTTCAATAGGTGGAGTCGCCAGCTCCTCTTGTTCATCCAAGGAATGTATGTTGTTTATGTCCAGTGCTTGAAATTTTGATTCAACCATCAGTTTGGCCAGTCCTTGCCCTTTGATTAGCATGGTGGGCTTGATTTCCAGATCATAATCTAAGATGACAGCAATCCACTTACCTCTTTTACCATCAGGATCCTGATTTAGTATGTCCTTAACAACTTTATGAGGAACAAAAGAAATGACATGTGAATGAAAAATGTAAACTCTGAAATCCTTTAATGCTTTGATTAAGGAAAAAGCTTGTTTTTCCATAATGTTATAGTTCATAGGTGCATCTATTAGTGCCTTGCTGAAGAAATATATGGGCTATTCTTGTCCCATTATGCTCTTTTGTAGTAATACTGTAGCAATTGTGTGTTCCGATGCAAATGAGAAGATGAAAAATTCCTTGGTAAAGTCAGGGCTGATTAGAACTTGTGTTTGGATAAGTGCTTGTTTTACCTGTTCAAAGGATTTCTTTGCTTCTATGGTCCATTTGACTCACATTTCTCTTTTCATCATGTTTGTAATGCTTCTCAGGAGTTTTGCAACATTTGGTATGAACCTTCTTAAGAAGTTTATCGTTCCAATAAATATTTGCAGCTCTTTGATGTTCCTAGGGTGATTGATCTACAATATAACCTCAATATTTTTTGGGTCTATCTTAATCCCTCCTTCAGATATGATGTGGCCTAAAAAATTTCCTTCTTGAAGACCAAACAGAGTTTTCTTAGGATTTAAATATAGACCATACTTTCTACATCTTTCAAAGACCTTTCTTAGGTGAACTAGGTGTTCTTCATCGGTTTTAGAATAGATTGTTATGTCATCAAGGTATATCACAATGAAGTAGCCTATTTCTTCGAAAAAATCAATGTCCATGGCTATTTGAAAGGTGGCCCCAGCATTCATTAACCCAAAATGCATTTTGACATACATGAAGGTGTCCCAAGGTGTAGTGAAGGTAGTTTTGTGCTGATCATCTGGGTGTACTAGCACCTGGTTATACCCTGAAAAACCATCAAGAAAAGATATTCTTTTGGAGCCTACTACCCTTTGCAGTATATGATCCATCTTAGGTAAAAGGTAGTTGTCTTTTAGGGAGGCTTTGTTCAGATTTTTAAAGTCTATGCATAGCCTAATTTCCCTTGTTTTCTTCCTCACTAACACAAGGTTTGAGACCCATTCTGAGTACCTAAGTGGGACTATTATTCCAGCATCATATATATTTTTTATTTCTTTCTAAACCAAAGGCACTAGGAAAGGGTTTATCCTACGCAATTTCTTCTTAAATTGTTTCTGGTTTTCCTTGAGAGGAATCTTATGTTGAATGATGTTTGTATCATAGGATTTCAAGTCCTCATAGCCCCATGCAGACACATCCTTAAATTCTTTGAGAAATTAAATGTATTTCTGTGTCATGGGGGCTGGCAGTGTTTTGGATAGCTTTATCGTTTTAGGTTCTTCTTCACTGCCTATGTTTCATTCCTCTGCATCAGTTTCAGTGGATTCTATTTTAGGTTTCATAGCAACATCATTAAAATCAAACAGTTATTCTAAGGGGACAAGACCTCTTGGAAAAATATTGTCCTTGCATTGCAACACTTCAAGGTCTGTTTGATCCAGATCCCCACACAAATCTATCTCATGAGGGTGTTCTTGGAAATTTATATCAACAACATAAGGTGGCTCTGTTTTGTGTGCATGTTCCTCAGCAGAGCAATACTCTGGAAGATTCGAGGGTGGTTTTGACATTTCAAACTCATTTTTTTACTACAAGAAGTCTTCAATATGTTTGTCACCTTCAAAAACTTGCAAATAATCTATGTTATCAGGTACTATTGGTCTTCTTTTGACCTTTACCGTGTATTGTTCATTGGCATGAGGCAGTTGGCAAGTGTTGGTAGCGAATGCTAGTTCATTTAAAAGGTTGTTTTGAGTTCTTGGGACAGAGGTAAGTTAATAATTTTCAAAAGTTTTCAGGAGGTCTAATGCAACATTTCTATATTCTCTTAAGTTGGGATTTTTGGTTGAATATTCTCCTTTAATTTGCCTAATATTTATCTCAGAATCTCCTTGAACGGAAATCTTCTTAGCTCCTATATTTTTTAGCAAGTGTAAACCTAGGAGAAGACCTTCATATTCTGCAATATTGTTTGTACATTGAAAATCCATCTTGTAAGAGTGACCTTCATTAGTGTTATGTATCCAAACACCTGCTCCTGAACCAGCTTTGCCACAAGAGCCATCAAAGCTCATGTTCCGAAGAGTTTCAAGTTTAGATTTTCCATTATGTTGTTGTTCATGGCTGTTATGGTTTTGACTGCTATGTTCTTCATTTTGTGTTTGGTTTGACTGTCCAAATAGGTCTATCTCTTCTTATTTTTTAGCTACCTGTTCATTAATATCATCTTAATTGTATAAAATAAATGAATCAAGGTCTGAATGGATAGAATAGAGAGGGGTGTTATTTGCATTATCTTGGCTACTTACCATGTATTTCATGTGAGATTCTCTGTATAGTCTTCTTATTTGGTTAAAGACTAGAATGGTAGCATATGTCCTGTCCATTTGGAGGGTTCCTTGGAGTTTGGCTCCCCATGATCTAGATAAGAGCATGCCATATTTTGGGGGAATGTCAGCCACTACAATATCCATGACAAGGCTCTTGGCTGGTATTTGCACCAGATTAACACATAGATCTTTGATTTGGCCCAGACATTTAACTCTACTTGAATCAAAAGAGTATAAGTCTTTGTATGGTCTAGTTATTTCAAGGCCTAATCTTTACATCACTACTATTGGCATGAGGTTATGTGAAGCACCAGAGTCTAGCATGGAATTGTGTAGGATTTTGTCATGTATGTTAAAACGGACATAGAATGGAGGCACATCTCCCTCTTGAAAATTTCCCTCTGCCTCTGGTCCAAACAACAATTTTGGCTTGTCATCAGTCAGGTTTAGAGTATCAGTGTCATTTCCTATGTTTAAAGCCTTCAAAACTTGAGAGCTATATACATCTTGAGTCACTAATTCAGTAAGGGGTATGGTTATTTTTATCTTGGAAATTTCACTCTCAATACTGAATGGTGTCTGTGTTCTTGGCAAATTTAACTCAGCTTTATCCGACATGGTCTTTTCAGCAACTTTAGCTTGCTGATTTTTATTCAGAATCTTAGTTAAAATAGTTTTTTCAGGGCCACTAGTTGATGTACTAGGGCAGCTTTGGTCACCATCATGTTGGCTGATTTTGTTTTCTCATTGATTAGAATTCTTAGCCATTGTGTTTGTATTTTCTGCTGTCTTTTTAGGAGTGTTTTCAGGGGTCTTCCTAGCAGAAATTTCAGGTTTGTTCCTCTTGGGGTTATCTTAGGTTTTCCTACATCTGAGGTCATACTGCCTATGAACCTCCATGATATCATTTTCAAATCTTAGTTTTCATTCTTAAGAATCATCATATGTTTTTTTAGCTTGGTTTTGAGGAAAACATACCTTTTTCTTCTTCTGTGAGAAAAAAAACGTCCTCACTATCAGAGCCTATTAGAATCACACGGTTCTCCTCTGGCTCTTCAGTCTCTCTTTCCTCTTCATCTACATAGTTTTCTTGGAAATGAGGTCTGATTTGCTGGTCATTTTATCTTTGTCTTATTTGAGGAGGATCTCTTTTGAAGTTTTTTTTTCTGTTTCTATTTTGAGGATTTGTTTGATTTTACCTAGGGGGTGCTCTTTCATTTAAGTTAATTCTCTCCATCATTCTTTCCATTACCCTAACTAGATTTTCAATTTTAGCATCAGATGTGGAGGAAATAGGTTCCTCTTTGTATGTAACCCTCTTTTCTGTTCTCATCCTAGCCCTTTTAGCAATTATATTTGCTTCTACACTTACTGATCCCCTTTGCATGTCTTCTAAGGTGAGGGGATCTCTTTCTCTTAATTGGTAAGCCATGTCAGGATCAAATCCATCTGGAAACTTTACTAGGGCTAAGCCTTGTGGGGGTTTCATATGGGAAGGGAGTGCATTATATACACTATTGAACCTAGTGCAATAGTCTTGAACACTCTCTGCAACATTTATTTTAAGGTTCTCATACTCTGATAAGATTTGAAGAGGATTTTTCTTAGTTTACCACTTGTTTATGAATGTTTGATGAAGGGAAGGGAGATCGTGAATTCTATTAGGGTTTAAGCTCTTGAACCATTTCTTTTCTTCTCCTCCTAAAATTTGGGCAAACATTCTCATCTGTATGGTCTCATCTTCTATTTCTTGGTAGTCAAAAGCATCATTCATCTTGTCTACATGCTATTGGGCATTTGTAGGGTCAATTCCATTAAAGTGAGGGATTCTAGACTGATAGTACTGTGGCATAGGTAGTAAATGTTGTGGTAGTACCAATGGGGCAAACCATGCTGCCATGATTTGAGGTAAAGGAACCCAAGGAGGGTTTATAAGAGGAGGGTTTATGAGTGGGGGTGGAGGATAAAATGGAGTGGTTTTCACAGTGGATGTATGAGTGGTGGTAGCAGATGTACTTGGACCAGCTAGCTGAAATTGAGCAGATTTAGAACGAAAGGATTCAATGTTTTGGAGAGGCTGAAGATCAGGTGGAGTAGAAGGAGAGGCTTCTCTACTAGGACTCTGATGTATGCTGGTAGGCTCAAGGTTTGTCTAGTATATCCAAATTTGAGACTTAGTTCTGAATATATTTCTTCTATGGTGAAAGTCAAATTGGATACTTTGCAAAGATGTGAGATTTTCAGGGACAGAACTTGCTTTATGAATTGATCTGACAATAGTTGAATCTTAAATCCTAGAATTTTTTCTTAATATCTTTTCTGGGTCATCAAGTATGGTAGGATGGTTTGGGTCCGGGTGAGATCTGGTGCTAATTCTTTGTGAAGCTAGATTTCAGACCCACAACATAAAGAGGTTGAAAGTTTATGAGAGTTTTGAAAACAAACCAATCTGTAAGAATACTGAATTCACACAGTATGTGGCTGGGCTTTACACTATTAGGACCGATTGATACATTTCGAAAGGAGTCTATGAGAACCAGTGGAGTCAACAGGCCTACTGAAGACTAGTGGAGTCACCAGGTGGATGATGCTAATTGTTTTGAGGATTTGTTTGTTGTCCACCATCAACAATTGGATACCAATATTGAGATATTTTTAGTTTTTCTGAGCTCTTTATATAACACTAAGATTTTCAATAAGTGTCCCCATCAGAGTCGCCATTATGTTAGGTCCCTATAATTTTTCAGATTAGCAAGACCAAAAAGACAAGGTTAACATCAAACCAAATTTGGAGCCCTAGGACCTAGCTTTCCTGGACTCAGAGAGGGCTCTCTCTATATTTGTATAAAAGATGTAACTTGTTTTATTTAGGATGCTAATTGAGGCTAGTTAAATGATAGGGATTGTTTGTTTTGTTTTGTTTGGTTGGGTTGCTTGTTAAGAAGAGCATATAGAGTAAGATAAATTCAAAACCATTAGGTTATGGGGTCTATGAAAGGTTTGAAGAGTACAACAAAAAATCAAGGGTGTTTCATAGGGCAAGTTAACAAAGAAAAATGGATCTTAATAGCTTATGTGAGTGTGAAATGAACATTAAGTTGTGAGTTTAGTAGGTTTAAAGGGCAGTTAAGAATCCTTTAACATATACTAGAATAAGAAGAATCTTTAAGATCACTATGCTTTAAGAAAGAAGCAAAGGAAAGGGCACACCATAAACTTCTTTGGCCTAGCTTTATCAAGTAAATTTTGAGACAACAATCCAGCAAACGCTAGAGAGTAGGGAACTCCTAAATTCTCTAGTTATTCACTTTCAGAGTAAGAAAACATTTAAGATAACAAACAAGTGATGATTAAAGAGAAGGGATCTCCTAAGTTCTTCAATGAGACCTAAAAGACCTTCAAAGTTACTATTCAAGATGGACCAAAGGACAGGGCAAAGCATAAACTTCTTCAGGCAAACCCTAATTAGTAAAATTCAAAGAAAGGCCTTAAAAACAATGTTTCAAGCTACACCAAATGACATGGCATACCATAAACTTCTTCAATTTGACTCTTATTAAATTATTTTCAAGACAAAAAACTAGGTGGAATTAGAAAGCAATGAAGAATTTTCCAATCAGACCTAGTAGAGGAAAACATTTGAGCAATAGAAAGTAGACAGACTTAAGGTGCCTATAATAGCATATCTTAACCTAAATTTTATGTTCTATTGCAAGAGAAAAGATGAAAAAATATGAAAACAGAAGGAAACAAGTGTAATATAAGAACAAAATCACCAGTTAACAAAGTTCATGAATCCTATGAATGTGCTTGCTACATTGACATTCAATCCAGAATAGTCACAAAGCTCCAAAGCCAATTTATTCACAACCCAAAGTCTATTTAATATTCATGTCAATAATCAACCAACAAAAACTATGAAGCATACATGCAGTATTTATATGCAAAATGAGGAGGTAAACCCTAGCTAGGGTTTCAAATTTCATTTATTGCATAGTTAAGGAATTTGACCTTTGAGAGCATGCAAGGCCCAAGGCAAAATATCTAAAACTCATTTATTGCAAAAATAACTTCTAACATAACTATTTGAGCTAGTTTTGGAAATTTTTTGACTTTAAGGCTTCAAAATATCTTTTGCAATAAATCCTATTAAGGGCGCAACTCCAAGGTACAGGGGCATAGTGCCAGTGCAAACGCGCAACGCCAAGACTCAGAAAATGACCTATGTTTCAACTGATTTTTCGAGGCCTTCCCGGTGTCGAAATGAGCTCCATGATGGCTAATTAGAAAGGTCTCTGAGTCTATTTCCTAGATATACTTCCATTTTCTAGAATCGTGCCCATTTTCCTTGTCAAAAACCACTTCTCTGGTGACTGCTAAACGTGCAGCGCCAATGCCAAAAAGAGGGCAAAAAGGTGATTATTTGATGGTGTTTGGCCCTTTTGAGGGACCAGTTTTGCTCCAAATGTCCTGAAACTTTCTGAGGTTGATTTATTCATCAATAGGAACATAAGGATTCTTACCATTTTTCATTTTATTTCCCCAAAAAGGAGCGCAACGCCAGTGGCGTTGTGCGTTTGGCCCATTTAATGCAATCTAAATTGTCAAAATTTCAAAATGTGCACAAAGTGCCAAAATTTGGAATTATATTTTCTCATCAAGGTTGGGAAGCTTAGAGGGACACATAAACAAGGATATTGAGCTTATATTTCTCCTTTGCCTCAGTCAAAGCCTGATTCTTTGCATGGACTCATTTGAGCTTGGCCCTTGCAATCATGTTTCTCATGGAATAATGTCTTGCCATGTTTCTCTACATGTCAGTGTCTCTCTTGGCCTTCTATAGTTGACCCTCTAGGTGCAATTTGGCCCTCTCAAGCCAATATTCTCAATCATTGCTAATTTCTATGGAAATTAGCTCACTTGGAGTGATTTGCTCTGCTAATTTTGCCTCTTTCTGCCTTTCCTAGGCTAAATCCCTCTTCAGCCCAATGGTCTCTGGCCTCTGTCTAGGAAGATGATATTCCTCATGATCACTAATATCAAAAGTGCCCAAGGCCTCATCTAGCAAATCCTTGGCCTTTCCGGCATCTTTCTAAGCTCTGATTTCCCTGACCCCACTGATGGCCTGCTTTGTCTCCAACTATTGATTCTCTATCTCAAGATAGCTAATCACATTCTTTTCCCTACCAAGATTAGCTTGAAGCTCACTAATATTGGCATCCTTGCTCTTGATCAGCATATTGGTGATTCTCTCCTACCCCTCATCATCAAGGTCAATTAATTGAAACTCCTACTCAGTTTCATGATTGTCTTCCTCCTCAACAGCAATGACATGCTCTGTAACCTTTTCCTTACCTTTATCAACCTACTTTGCTGATGAATAAGGCATGGCCCCTTTCACCTCAAGTGAAGCAAACAAATGCATGTGGCCTCTCTGATAGGTCAAAGGAAAAGGCTCAATGTCATGCATTTTAGTGCCAGATGTCTTAATGCCTGTTTCACTACTTGATGATCCAATATCATGATATGATGGTGAAGGATTGTGAAAAGGTGATGAGGGAGGATCAACATGAGGTGAGTGGATGTGAGTGGATGGTGATGTATGAACAACAGGAGGTGATGGAGGAGTGAATATGAGAGGATGAGAAGATGAAGGAATATCCTATTGATGATGGCCAGGTGGAGTAGTGAAAACCTCATGGGCAATGAAGGTATCCCATGGAATGTTTTTCTGCTAGAGCTGATGCATGACCACCATATTGATGAGTGAATGATGGAATAGGCTCTGCATTTTCCAAGGATAATCTCTCTCTTGCACAATGTAGGCCATTTTTTCAATGCTACGGAAAAGGTAATATGGTATATGCAACATCCTAACTCTAGTGAAATGCATCAGAAGATAGATATGGTATGAGTAGAGGCGGGGAAACCTTCCCTCACAAGTGAAATACTTCATTATTATCTTCATCATGGGTGCATATCTATCAAGAAGATGAGAAAAAGGGAAGATGGACTTGTGGTGATCTTTATATCTAGGCTTGAGGTATGGTTCAAAATAACTCATGTCCAGGTTTGCTTGTTTGAACCACTTTTCTCCCACACTAGGTATCCATGTAGCAGCTGCAATGGAATCAGTGGACATCTCAAATGTAACCCTGGCAAGATTGACCTACTTGTCATGTAGATTGATGAAGAAAAATCTTGTTAGCTCCGGGTCATTTTGGACATGCTGCACTCTCTCACTAAACTCAAAGCAGCCCACATGTTTAAAGCAAGAAACAGTGAGAGGGGATGCCATGAGTTTCCTTGTGGTAATAAGTTCAAATATGTTTATCTTTCCTCCCTTGTAATCATGTATCTTTGGCATTTGTGCTTCACTACCACTGTTTTCACCCTTAGAAATTTTAAACTCTATTTTGGAAACCCTAGGGTTGAAGTGAAATGAGATGAGGGGAGGGTAATGAAATGGTAGCTTGAATCAAATGAAGGGAATGAATGAAGGGGTATAGGTGTAAGAAATGAGTGAGACACAAAATAACTCAATGAAAACCCTGAATCAAGGGGATTACCCTGTCTATAACTCATAATCTGTTTAGGAGGATGAAATAAGTATGCAGATAATGATCTCTGATTTGTAGCTAGGGTTTTATTAGGGTTTCATTTCCATGTAATTAAGAGTGATCAAATAGCTTCAAGGAAATTTTTATGTCATGTACTTACCCCTCAAGAGTTCTTGGAGAACCTTGGAAAATATTTGAAGGAAATTTGAAGTGACTTGGATGGATGGATCACTTAGAAACCATTTCTGTCTATGCGCGCAGCACCAATGGCTGAGGGCGCAATGACAAGCCAAGCGGACAGCACCAGTCTCTGACCACATAGCACCAAGTAAAATTAGCACAGGGTCCTTTTTAGCAAGGGCACAGTGCCAGCTCCCAGGCATGCAACGCCTTCAGAAAACGTGTTGAGGAAAACTGGTAAGGGCGCATCAACAACTCCCAGGCGCACAACGCCAAGCCAAACGTAAAACGCCAAGAAAATATTCCCAAATTCTGCTTGCAAACTCACAATTTTTTCCTTGCTAAGCGCTCTTGATGTTTTGAAAGGCAAAAATGACTCATTTGAAATGTAAAATGGGCTTTTAGACTTGTAGATTTAATTTAACTTGAAAAACCCACTTTCTAATGTTTTTGAAGTCTTTTTACTTGTCACTGATACTCTTTGACACCTTTTTTTCTTACAGGTTGCTGAAGTCACTGAGTTGGCTTTTATTTTGATCATTGAGGCATGAAAATTTCATTTTGAAAAGTTTGGGATTTCATCACATAGTAGCATCTTCAAAATCTTCTGTAGTTTCCATCACTAAATTCAACTTATCTTTTTCACTTTCTCTGGCCACCTTTTTCAAAAACCGTAGGTGTCTCTAGTTCTTTTTCAACAATCATCAATTTTGTATTCTAAGTTATCTATAGCCATTTAAATTTCATTCATTTTTGTCAAGTCACCTTACCCTTTTCCATATTCCATCAATCTTTTTTTATAGACTTTCTTCATGCTTGGCCTTGTGTGATTTCTCCATGTCATTTTCTTGCAAGTAATCACTACTTTGGCACTCAAATGGACTAACCAGTTGATAACCCTAGTCATCTACAAGACCAAGTTGTTCCCCTTTCCTTTGTTGTACATTATTTTCATTCAGAAGTAGACAATCTACATCCTCAGTTCTTTCTACCGATAAATCTTCCAACACTTCTGCAAAAGTGCCAAACTTTGTCCAATTTTCTCACTTGCAGACTCTGAACTGAGAAGATAATCCTCTTTGGAAATTTTAGGTCCTTCTTGAATAACCATGTCTTGACATTTCTATTACATCTAAACCAGATTATAGTAAGGGAAAGGAAGTTCCTGAAACATCCAAGGATAACCTTAAAAATGTAAAACCCCTAATGACCTAATTGGGATGTCCTCTAAACTGATTTTGACTGAAATTTGACTTGGAGATTTTCAAGTGAAAATAGAGTATTGTTATAGGTTATTATTACCAAAAGGACATGGGAATGAGTTGGAAACAAGATACCCTAGAGAGAGGGTGGAGTTTATTGACAAGGGAAAATAGGGAAATGAAGTCTCAGGTAGGAAAGAAGGATGAAAATGAGAAGTATAAGCTCATAAGGAGTCTTTTAAGAGAAACAGGGTAACTTTGAGAATACCAACTGAGGAATAGTGAAAATAGGTTTATAAGGATAATGAAGGCAGTGATATTTCTGAAACTCAACATATTCAAGGAATATTGTTTTCAGAAAACCATAACCATCCTATAGTCATCTAAAGATAGTGAAAAATACTAATGACTAACATGTGGATGACTTTGTTTAAAGATTCCAAAGAGTTTTCTAAGACTTGTGAGATCTGTCCAAGGGTTGGGTGACCTTCTCAGCTAGATGAACTTCCATTGCATCTTGTATAGGCACTAAATTTTTTTGAAAAATGTGTAGTCTATTTAGTTAGACTCACCAACCTTCTTGCATGGAATTAACATGCTAGATATATCATTACTGAAATAGATTATCTGACCAAGTGGGTAGATGTTGGTATTCTAAAATATTGGACCGCTAGTACTATAACTCAATTCATTTTTGTGAATATCATCACCAAATTTGGTTGTCCAAGAAGCCTTTCTAGTGACGAGGAAGCACACTTCATCAATGATACTATAACAACATTTACTCAAGAATTCCTTATTCAACATCATAAGAGTAATCCTTATAATCCTTGAGCTAATGACACTATAAAGGAATTCAAAAAATATTTTAGAAAGGCCTTACTAAGTTATGTTCTGCTAATCAGGATGATTGAGATGAAATAATTCCTTAGTACAATTTGGGCATATAGAACTACTACTAAAGATTGCATAAATAGACTCCATTCAAGTTGGTATATGGAAAATAAGTTGTGGTCCTTGCAAGATTTATTATTCTCATTTTATATATTGTTCATATTACCGATATTAATAATGATGAATCTAGTATTGAAATACTTCAAGAGCTTAGGGAATTTGATGAGTATAGGTTTTTGCCATATTTTCACCAAACTGTGGAGAAGCAAAGGAAAATGTTTTTTATGATTGAAATATTAGAAACACACAAGGGAGTTCATTGGGGGAGCAATACCATACCATGTTCATTCATATTGAGGGGTATATATTAAGGAACAAATGACATAATATATTGACCATATATTAGGGGGTAAAGGGTTTTTGTATTGGTAGGTATGCTCAAAGTTAATGAAAAACTATAAAGGAGGTATAAAAAATGTTAATGAAAAATGGATACCTACAATATCTTGTGAAAGTAGGGATTTTTTTAAATTGGGAAGGTGTATTGGGTTTGTATTGGTAGGGGGTTAGATAATGTAATTTTTAGAGCTATTTTCCAATATGTAGTCAAATTAAGGGTATTGTTTTATATGGCACAAATGCACTTGATATGTTAGAGGTTCATTGAGTGAATCCCTGTGTATGAACACATTTTTTTTATTGGAGATCAAGTTATGCTCTTTGAGAACAAGTATTTAAAAAATCTTGGGACACTAATGAAGGGTACAAGAATAACGGAAGAAACAAAGAAATAGACCTAGATGGATGCCTTTCATGGGGAAGAGACAATGAGTGAAGTGAGCCTAATACCTAAATAATCATCAATCCCTTGAGAGATGGGAGATGGGTCTAACTCTAGAGTTTACTATAAGGAAAATACCCTCTAGCGGAGGCTATAAAGGAAATTTTCAGTGTTATAAAATTGGCCAAAATTGTCAAAAAAACATTTTCTACAACATCCGTTTATGGTTACGAAGGTTTTGGTGGAGATTTTAATGGAAATTCAACACGACTAAAAAAAATGGGGGGCCGGAGGTTATTACGGATGTTTTTTCAATTGGTGCGCTACTCGAGATTTAACGCACTAGTGCGTACATGTAGAAGGTGCCTCGGGCCGGTCGAAGGAGATGCACCGGGCCATTATAATTGGTCTTGGGATTTGTTTGGTGCCCATAGGTCATATCAATGCACCAGTGCATAGAGTTATAGAAACGCACCGATGCGCAGTATCACGCAAATGCACTGAGATTTATAATTAGTATCGGTATTCGTGCAGTGCCCATAGGTCGTACAAATGCACCAGTTTGTATAGACAGATAAACGCACCAGTGTGCAGTATCACACAAACACACCGAGATTTATAATTGGTATCGGTATTTGTGCGGTGCCCATAGGTCGTACAAATGCACCGGTGCGTATAGACACATAAACGCACTGGTACGCAGTATCACGCAAACGCACCGAGATTTATAATTGGTATCGGTATTTGTGTGGTGCCCAAAGGTCGTAGAAACACACCGGTGCACTTCAGAATAAAAAAGCATTGGTGTACAGTAACTAACACACATCGGTTTTCATTTTTTATTGTTTAGAAACATCGACCTGTGACATTGCAATTATTGTGATTTTTTAAAATTCATTATTCATCAAAAGTCAACACATCTTATAACAATATTCATATTATTAATGCATTTTAATGTGATGTTTGGATTGACTTTTTATATCATATCATCAAATTTCACATCTCTTCATTATAATATTTAATCATCCATAAATTTAATCAGTAGTGTTATATTTCACAGTGACAATAGAGAACACAATAGAATAAATTAAAACATATATATATATATATATATATATATATATAAGACAATCTTTGTCATACAAAATGGGACAGTTATTGGTATCCCTTTTTCTTTCAATTAGGACACTATGTCCATTACATTAAACAAAATGTTTGATTTCACAGGATAATATTTCAAAAAATACAACGCCTTGCTTTGATATCCAAACATAGTGATCATCATTCTTCGCTTGAACTGTTGCTACTGCTAGAGCTACTTTCATGACTTGGGTAATTTTCAAGAATGTTTTGTTCACGGTGTTTATTATTTTCTTCTTCTTCACCTTCCATCTAAAAACATAAAATTAAATTGTAATGAATGTATATACGTTGGTGAGAATAATGAAAATTGCAATATTAAATAATATACATCAATGTAAATTGAAAAAAAATGACGTACCATTGCAACAATTGACTCATAAACTATACATATTCTTTCAAAACCATGTAACATGCCATCTTTCAAGATTTCATCTATTGGCGCAGTTCCATACTTTGTTTCCTGCAAGTTTTATACCCCATAACAAGTCATATATTTAATATAAAAGGTTTTTTTGTTCTATTAATTATAGACAGAGCTAAGTAAAAGAAGATCGATATATGCTTACAAATTCCACAATTAATTTCTGATATGCCAACATATACTCACAACCCATATTTAACCCAATTTCAATCAATTCCTCTGATGGTTCTTCTTTGTATGTTAGCACCTGTTTGAAGACATTCAATGGTGATTTTTGTAAAACAACTTAAAAAATACAAAATTGAAATCTAGTTAAGTTGTTATAAGGAAGTAACAATTACTCACAAACTTAGATATCAACCATTTTCTTCCTTGTCACCCTGTTTTATGTGTTGAATGGGCTCCATTTTCTTTTCTTTTCTGCAAGAAAATACTTGAAAATTAATGTTTAATGCTAAATTTTTTATTTAATGTACCTAATGATCTAAAAATTCAATTATTACATATTACATTTGAACCACGTTGTTTTTGAGATGGCTCCTCCTGCGATGCAATTTTTTCCATTTCTTTGACCATCTCCTTGTACACATTTTTGGACATTCCTACTAGCATATTTCTGATATCAGCTCGTTCATCTTTTGAGATTTTCATAATCTTCCTGAAATTGTAACATGACAATAAACTATTTAATTTTTATATTGATATATGAAAAGTAAATATAACAAAAGTGATATTTATAAATAATTCTAGACAAACATTTAAAGGAATATTACTTTTTCATTCCTTTTTTTTTTTTGTATGTTTTTGCTATTAAAATTCTGACATGTCTCACTGACCAACACTCTGGAAACTATTCCTGTAATTTAGATAAAATTTGGTTCTTGGAATCATTGGATTGGTTTTTGTATTGTAAGTGGAAAGAACGTCTATACATTCGTTCCACTAGATGCCTTAGTGGCTCTATGTCAACAAGGAGCACCAATGCGTTACATGTTAACCACCGCACTGATTGACACAGATAAAATAAAAAAAATAGCCCAATGTTAGTTTTTGTAGCATAAACCGGTGCCATATTTTACATATGGCGCACTATAAGTTTTTTATTTTTATTTTTAATCACTTTACTTTCATGGTGCGGTTATACAATACAGTGCACCGGTGCACTAGATTACGTCAGGCGCACCGATGAAAAAAAAAATTGTTTTTTTAAATTCACACAAGGGCCGACATGGATTGGGATCTGACCGTGCAAATCGTCCGATCAGTTGGATGTCTTAGGTCTATATTTAGCAATACAAACCCTATAAATCTAAATTGAAAAGCCCTAATTCTAAAATCAAAGAAAGAGGGACAAGAAAGGGAAAAAACAAAAAGAATGCAGGGTTTGTTTCTAAAATGGATTTTTTTTTTGTGCAAAACAGAACATTCACAGTGCACCATAATGAAATAGAACACCAGTGGCATATTTTACATATGGTGCACCGAGAAAAAAATATTTTGTTTTTTAAATTTTTTATCACAGTACTTTCGCGGTGCGTTGTGATAATACAACACACTGGTGCGCTTGATTACTAAGGGAGAACCGATGAAAAAAAATTATTTTTTCTTTAAATTTACGCAAGGATTGACATAGATTGAGATCCGACTATGCAATTCATCCCATGGGTTGGATGTCTTAGGCTTATATTTAGCAATACAAACCCTATAAATCTAAATTGAAAAGCCCTAATTCTGAAATCACAGAAAGAGGGAGAAGAAAGGGCAGAAACAAAAAAGAATGTAGGGTTTGTTTCTAAAATGGATTTTTTTTTTTTTTGTGCGTGGTACGACATAGTGAAATAGCGCACTGGTGCCATATTTTACATACGGCGCACTGATAAAAAATATTTTGGTTTTTTTTAAATTTTTTATCCATCTTGCGCAGTGCGTTGGGATAATGAAGCACACTTGTGTGCTAGGTTACGTAAAGTGCACTGATTAAAAAAATATATATATTTTTTTAATTCACGCAAGGGCCGACATGGATTAGGATCCGACTATGCAAGTCGTCCCGTGGGTTGGATGTCCTACACCTATATTTAGAAATACAAACCCTATAAATCTAAATTGAAAAGCCCTACTTCTAAAATCTAAGAAAGAGGGAGAAGAAAGGGCAGAAACAAAAAGAATCTAGGGTTTGTTTCTGAAAATGGATTTTTTTTTTTTTTTGAAAAATGCAGAAAAAAAGGTAAAAAAAACTGCAGAAAAAGTTAAAAAACAATAAACTTTGACTTTTTTCTTTTGCTACATAAAAAAAAACTGCAGAAAAAGCAAAAAAATAATAAACTTCGATTTTTTTCTTTACTGCATAAAAAAAACTGCAGAAAAAGTAAAAAAAAACAATAAACTTTATTCACAAGATCGTTTGAAATTCTATGCTACAGGGTTTGAATCACCAGAGGTTTGGAATTCTGATTGTCTGAATACTTCTGTTTGAACGTATTTCCCTGCTCCATAGTGCTATTGTGCTCTGTTTGCTCCAGGTATGTCTCCTGCAAATCTCTGGCTGAATTGTTTTGCAAAAATAATGAAATAATGAAAAGTGTTTAGTATTTAAGGAAATGTTTTATGAAATTAGATTTTCAAAAATATTTTTCCACCCATTTTTCAATTTACCATTTTTTTTTCACTTAAAGAAAATAGAGTTGCACTTTTTTTTTTTTTGCGGTTATTCGTAACCAGTGTGTCCCTTAATTGAACTGCATTGATGCATCTGTGTATAAAACGACATTGGTGCGCATTACCAAAAATGCATCGCTGCGGTGATCTGTACATTAGGCACAGAAATTACTTTTAGGTGTGTGCATCAAAATTTATTGTTGTTTTGCTCAAATGCAGGGAGAAAATATCATAATTATATCGAATAGACAATTCTTCAAAATCCAGCTCATTCCATAATATTTCTCAAAGTCCATCGCGAAGTTCTCCCTATCCATCTTGAGACGTAATATTTACTTAAGGTTTTATTTATATTTTCACTATCTAATTGAATTTATGTTTTTTATCCATGTTGTCAATCATGTACAGCTTAGTTAAATTTATAATGTATACAAATTTGTAGGTTCATGCAGATTCAACATCGAGTTCAGATGCACAAAATATTCAAACTGCTCCAAAACGTCAAAAGTTCTTATCAGGAACTGCATACTGCAAGGCACATTTGGTAAATGAAAATGGACAGCTGCTTCACCCTACCAATTGTAACAATATTGCATTTTCTAGCCACAATCCCGGGACAATGATGGTAATAATTATAGTTGTTTGGTATATTAATTAATATTTAATTATTTCAACGTCAAAGCAATTTATAATCATGCAATATTGTCAACGTGGTTACTAGTTGATATCATATATTTTGTACTAATCATGTTCAAATATTTTTTTTTAATTATTAGGATTCTAGTGATGATGAACGACCTACCTACCATCTTCCGTTGCATTCCACGAATATGTAAAATCGAGAGAAGACCAAATTAAGAGAAAAAATCGGAGAGGAACGATACCAAGAATGGTTGAATCAACCACCGATTCAATTCCCGCTACGTCCAGATTCACCAATTAGGAATGACTACGAAAATAGTAGTTCTTCACAAGCTAGCAATGGAGGCAATGAAATAGAGGTTGGTATGGATGATTACTTAAGGGATATGACTGCCATGGAGACAATGTTGTTAGATGCATTCCAAAATGATGATCAGCTAGGGGATGATGCTCATATCGCTGACACCTTTTTTGAAAGCATTAAATTTCCTTCCACCACCCCTCTCTTTGAACCTGGCGGTTGGTCAAATTCTACCCAGTTGGGGACAATGATGTTATTGTACCACTTGAAAGAAAAGTTTGGCTTGTCTAATGCATGTTTCTCAGAAATTTTGAGGTAAGTTACCATAAAGTACTCCCTTACATAAATTTGAAATATAATCAGTACACTGCAATGAACATTACAAATGGTAAATTTTAAGAATGTTAATAATTATATCGACATTAATGTATATTTATTAATATATTTTTCCATGATCACCAACTATAGGTTATTCAAATATAAGGTTCTTCCAAGTGATAATGTCTTGCCCAGTAACTGCGAAGAGGCACAGAAATTTTTGAAAATGTTGGGTGTTGAGTACATATCATATCATGCATGTCCAAATGATTGTATTCTATATAGAGGAGAATATGCAGAAAAAGAGATGTGTTCGAAATGTGGGCATGACAGGTATGATAAATAAAAAAATAAGGGTAAATCACGTACTGGTCCTCCTTTTAAGATATTGAGGCACATGCCTATAATCCCAAGGATTCAAAGGCTCTTTCATTGCAAAGAATTTTCTATGTTGCAGGGATGGCATGCCTCACACATAAGTGAGTTGGGAGTTATGAGAATCCCAACTGATTCAATAGCCATGAAGCATATAGAGGATACATGGCCCGAAAAATTCAAGGATGAAGTACGAAGTCTACGACTTAGCATAGCCATGGATGGCGTCAACCGATATTCCCTCCAAAACACCAAATATTCTATTTGTCTTGTATTAGTGATCAATAACAATATCCCCCCATGGTTGTCCATGAAGAATGAACATCTTATGTTGGCTCTCATAGTCCTTGGTAGAAGACAAGTGAAGAATATGGATGTCTACTTACAACCACTGGTAGATGAATTGAAGGAATTATGGGATGGGATAAATGTATACGATGTATCAAGACCCATTGTAGAAGAGATGAGTTTTACGTTATATGGCATATGTGCTTACACGACACATGATTATCCAGGCTTAGCAGTTTTCTCTAGTCAATTACATGTTTAATTTATTGATTTTTTTATATACGTAACAATATGCTTTCTCATATTAGTTATTTAATTCGTTGTAATATTTGTTCTAATCTTCATGATATTCTTTAACGTGCCATGCATATTAATTAATGTATACAATAATCTCGCAAGTCTTGTAACAAAAGGGTATTTTGGATGTAAATGTTGTGAACCTTCTTTGAAAGCTAGATGGTCCAAGGACCTACAAAAGCCAGTGTATGATTGCTCCAGGTTATTCCTACCAGAAGAACACCCTTACAGAAGATCAACATCCACTTTCAATGGTAAACGAGAGAGAACCCAAAGCCCTCCAATAATGACACTAGCTGAATGGCTTAGAGCATATGAGAGAGAGAAGGAGAAGGAGTTCATAGAAATGTTCGATTCAAATGGGGAGCCTATGTTCAATGATATAGATTTCTTCAACACCTATGTTGAGAAATTTCCCATTAGGATGAAAAGGAAATATATCTTTTATAACCTCCCATATTGGGAGCATCTTAAGATTACCCACTTATTAGATTCCATGCATATATTTAAAAATGTTTCATCTTCTTTATGGAGGCACATATCATCGAAACAAAGTGACACATTAGCTATTAGGAAAGATCTTATTACTTCAAAAACTAAAAAAAAAAATTGGCCAAGATTATTAGAAAGTACAGGATCAGAGGCAGGCATTCATCCCTCTAATTCATGGTTTTTCAAAGAAGGTGATGTCCCATGGATTTAAAAAAAAGATGATATTTCTTTGGAAAAGGAAGTTATAATGGGTGTGAGGGTGCCAACTTCATACGGGTCTTCACTATGGCGCTGCTTCACCGTGGATGACCATTTGTTGGGGTTGAAATCGCATGACCATTTGAATCTTCTAAGAGTACGTATAATGTCAAAAGCATGATTTTATTATTTTTTATATTAATAAATTTTATCCCATGCAGGGATCATAAAACATAACTGATTTTGTATATTATTGCACGTGTTTATAACTTTGTAGTGTCATTATCCTTTGTTCATGTGTGGGTGTGTGAAACATGAATTCCCTCAAGACCTAGGATGTGCCATATCTAAATTATTTTCATTTGTACGTTGGATCACATCAAAGGAGATTCATGTGGCTAGCATTCCATAGTGGCGTCAAGAGATAGTTGAGTTTGTTTTTATGTTTGAGAAGGAACTGCCAACGAGTTTCATGGACTTATAGGTTCATCTTCTAATCCACCTAGTAGATGAGGTTGAATTAGTTGGGGTGGTTTCTTGTCATTGGATGTTCTTCTTAGAGAGGTGCATGAAAAAATTGAAAGGTTTTGTTCAACAAAGGGCAAAACCCGAGGGGTCTATGGCAGAGGGGTACATATCATATGAGTCTTTCTATTATTCCAGTGAGTACGTCAAAAAAATCAACAAAAGACTAGGTGTGATGATTTTGGATGATGAAAGGGATGAAGACAAAAGAGAAGGGGAGTTTATCCAAACGAGTGGAAAAAATCCCTTGATAAAGAGTAAGCGACTTATAATTTTTCAAATTTACAAAAACTAATTAATATTCATGTTGAACTTCGATATAATGTATATTTTGATCTCTAAGTACTATATAATGTTGGTTTGATTTCATCAACGAATGCAGAAATTGAAGCAATCAATAAATTCATTCTTTACAATTCTGAAGTGACACAACCGTGGGTTGCATTGTACGAACAAAAGAGGATGAAATGGGATAGTGACAAGAAATAATTCAGACAGTTGAATGGTAGAAGTGTGCCTTATCTCGATCATTTAAAAGAAAATAGGCCAAAAATATGCCCCAATAGTTGGGCTACTAATGAAGTCAGAGAGAAATACGGTGCAACCGGTCATTACCCGCGTACTGAAGAGGATGCGCTAAATGTAGGGATTGGGTACAAAAAATCGGTAATAATCTTTTTAATTTATATGTAAACTTGAAACTTATAAGACATCTATATTTCATATTTTAACTGTTTGGTTATTATAAGACACATGACACTATGATTTTTTTAACTTTTTTATAATAGCTTCATTTGTTCCCATCTATGTGGGCATATGGACACCATTTTCACACAAAAAAATGCCGATGTTGGAAACATCACACAAGATTGTGGAGTGGAAATTGAACTCGATCAATCTGGTTTATCTAGCCACCATGATCAAAACCAAGTACGAGGGACGTTAGGTTACGTCGGAAAGATACAAGAGATCATTGAAGTGGATTTCTCTTCTTTCCAATGTGTTATTTTTAGGTGCAAGTGGTGGGACACCTTTGATCGGAATAATGTAAAGGAATATCGCGATAGTAGGCTGATATGTATGAACTCTAGAAAGATGTGGGATGAAGCTAAGGAGCCCTATGTTTTCCCCAAACACTGCAACCAGGTGCTTTTTTACCCAGATGTGTTGGATAGGGACTGGTGGTTCGTATTGACACATGAGCCTAGATCAAAACATATTTTTGAGAACAATAGTGTTAACATGCCATGCAAGCTGGTGATAATGAGGGTGAACATGAAAACCGAGAGTGATATGGTGTACATGTGTTATTTCATCAATATTTATACTTTTTAAGATGGGTTTTTCGAAACATTATAATATGTATTTTGAATTAGTTGGTAATTTTCATTGTGTTAATGTTAAAATCAATATTTCACTTGATAATTTGCAATTATGTTGATCTAAAAAACAATGGCATACTGTATAAATTAGTTCTCTTTTTTGGTATATAAGATCATAATAAAATAATGATAATTCTAAAGTACATGTATTTATTTGCATTATTTTCTAAACTTTATTACGTTACAATAATTCATATTATTCTAGATTTAATATTTTACAATTATTTAAAAATTACAAATTTACAAATTTACAAATTTTAATAAAATCATTTCACATTAATATAATTACAATTTTACAATTTCACATACAATTACAATTTTAGAATTTTACATACAATTACAATCAATTCACAGTAATACAATTAAAATTTTACAAATATTTTACATACAATTAGAATTACAAATATTACAATTTTACAATATCATGATCATTTAATATTAAATTAATTAATAAACATCACGTTCATGATAACCATCATACAAACATCATATTTGACTAAAAAACACATTCAAAATCGCTAACATCATTGTGATCATGATCATCTAACAAAACACAATTAACATTATATATTAACATCATCACAAAAAAAAATCAAATATACATCTCATGTCAAATAACTCATGCTATCACATACACATCTATTTGCAAGCTGCACATTAAATGAACATATCTAACATGACCTAACAATATACACATCGTGATGATCACCAACATGTAAATTAAGTACAACTACAACATGAACATAAAATACATGGACCATATATATATAGATAACTGAATAACATTAAAAATATACACATCATGATGATCACCAACATGTAAATTAAGTACAACTGCAACATGAACATAAGATACATGGACTATATATATATATATATATATATATATATATATATATATATATATATATATATATATATATATAACTGAATAATGTTAAAATTATACAAGTGTAATATAAATGTCATGGATCAGCTGGTGGTAGTACAACATCAATAACAGTAGTAGTGGAGGCCTCCTCAGTCAATGGTACAGCCTCGACGGTCGATGGTCCAGCCTGCTCATGATCATGAGTATTGATGGATGTTGCAGGTTGCTGACTAGATGTGGCCGATGGTTAAGCCTCATCTCCATGATGACTATTGCTAGATGCTTGTGGAGGTTGCTCAGCTGGTGCGGTGCGAGGTGAACGATCATGAGATGATGAGTCGTTGCTCTCGGACTGTCGATCACATGCTGCGCCTCGACCACACCTATAACGTGCAACAATCCTCCTTAGCTGCGTAACTAAGGTCGTAGCTCCTACAACATGTCGCATCAAGTTGTACATGTCACGCAGCATGCCTCTCCACATCTGTAATAGCCTATCATCGGTCTGCATGTCCTTGTAATGAGCGGGCATGATGCCCACCTCAATAATCAATGTAGTGAGTTGGCTACCCAACTCCATCCTATATCTAGCATCAAGTCGACCATGCCTAGAAAAAGGTAGTACCGACGCACCAGCAGGAGCAGGTCTCTCTGCACTAGCCTCGTGATGATCCTCGGCATTTGGCATGCCCTGATCATCATCAGGATCCACACATGGATCATGTGGTGGTGCCAACATGTCCTTGCCATCAAAAGGGCCAATGTCTACAAAATATATACAAGTACACAACAATAATTAGACAATTTAGTTACACATTTTAATAAAAACAAGTTAAAGAACATGCTCGAATAAATTTAAATAAAATAGTAATATTACCTCTATCATCTGGTGGCTCATCAGCTGTGAAGAGGATGTTCGCACACCCTCGCCAATCGAAACCCGCATAAGGATAGGGGACCATAATGAAGGGATGCTCGTAAACACTAGCTAGCAAATTCAGTCCATCATGCGATATCCTCGGTGGAAACAATGTCTCGCCCCTCTTGGGTATCATCTTCCCCCACATGTGCATACGTGCCTTGAACATCGGCCTACGAGGCTACCAAAAAAGAGTAGGCCTCGTCTCTGGAAACCTCTCAAAAAATAAACAAAAAAGCTCTAAAGAAAAAGGGAATTTGACCCTCCCTTGTGCATGAGCACGACATCTATCTAAGGCTGTACAGAAATGCCGCAAAAAAATGGCAGATCACCTGACAATTCTTGGCTCATGTAATAAAGAATCAACATAATATAGAAGTGAGAAACTAATGCATTTCCCGTCACTGGTGTTGTGCAAAATGGTCGAAATGATAAGTGAGATACACTGCACCTCCTCACTACCAAATGCACCAATATGTAACTGACCTCTAGCGACCTGAAAATCTGCAGGAGACAGCACATTTGCTCCAATGTATCTATGGGAGTAAACTAACTGACTCTCTAGAACACATCTAGCTAGAACCTCTGGGAACGAGGGAAAATCCATCCCTCTCCTTGATATCCATGTAATGAAATATATATCCTCCTTAGTGGGCATGTACCACTGGTTGATACCAACCCGGAAAGCCTATTGGTGGGTATTCCACCTTCGGATAAGATGTCTCAAAAACAAAATATGGACCTTTAGGGAAGTAGCCTCCTCATAGAACTTGAGGAGGCCTACCTACCTTAGGAGCCCCTGTGTAGCTGATGTAATAGGGTGAGGGTACACATCTCTCTCCCTCTCTCGTGCTTCCTACAAGCGAACTATGTTATACTGCTCCACCTGTTGTTGTTGTTGTTCCCCCTCTTCTCTCCTTTCACGTCTCTGAATTATTGACATATTAAACACAATTTTTTTATTAAATGAGACATGTATTTAGAAATATACATATTTAATTTTTTTTGAAAAAAAATTAAAAAAACCGTCAGTGCATCACAAACACAATCATGCACCGGTCCCTGTGCATCTTTTTATGGAGCACACCGGCATCGGTGCACCAGATAATATTCAACGCACCAGGGGCAGTGCTCCAGAAAAATTTGTAGTGCACCGTTAACTATGTACAATGTTAAGAGGGCAGTGTGCTGACTAAAACCTACGCCCCGGGCAGTATAGTAAAGTCAACGGACCAACCTCGTGCCATCATTACATAGTGAAAACTATGGTATTTTACTAGGTCGTATCGTTAACCCAGGCGAAATACGAAAAGTTGTGCGCTAACAAAAATAGCCATCCCAGGGTGGCTATTTTGGTCAACGCACCCCGCCGCCACTATTCCACTTGGTCAGTGGTGTGGCTGGGTAATCGACCACACCGCACTTTTTAAAAAAATTTAAAATAACACAGTGTGCCTTTGGTACCGCCCCGGAACCAATGTGGATAACGTTAGCACCGATTTACCAAGCCGAACTGTTGACCCTGTCGAAATGCCAAATGCGGTGCGTTGACAACATTACCCGCACCGAGGCAGATAATTACGTCAACGCACCGTGTTGCCGCTATTCCACATTGTCAACAGTGCGGCCTGGTAAATGACCACACTGAACTTTTCAAAAAAATTTAAAATAACACGGTGTGTCTATCGGTACTGCCCCAGAACCGGTGCGGATACCATTAGCACTGGTTGCAGTGCGGCCTATAAATTTACAGGCAGCACCGCAAACTCGTGCGAGCCATACGGCTCAAGTGCATCGCGCAACAATTTTTTTTTCTTTTAAATGGTTAAAATAACATGGTGCACCTATCGGTACCACCCCGGAACTGGTGTAGCATGTAAATTTACAGGCAGCACTGTAAACCGATGCGAGCTGAATGGATCGAGCGCACTGTGCGACAATTTTTTTTCTTTTAAATGGTTAATTTTAAGGTTATTTTAAATTCTAATATGCTAAAAGGCTTAATTATGGAAAAACAAGAAAAATTCCTGTACATTTGGCTGTCGAGGAGGCATATTAGCTATAGAATTTGCAAGAGAAAATATGTCCACCGTTTTGCAAAATTCAAGTTGGAGATTGGTGGGCAATGCACAACAGCAGTGCGTGCAATGAGTGTAATGGGAGCACCAATGTCAGGGAGACTCAGACAAGGATAAATTGCACCAGTGCTTGAGAGCTCTGGAGCACTGACAAAAGTGAAAAATTGTGGTTTTTTGGTCGTAATTTATTTTTTTATTTAACCCTATTCCGGTGCTTGGGGTTTTTATGGGCGCACCGATGCGTTTGCTCATTCCGCACCTTTCGCGCGCTTTTTATGAGGCACCAGTGCGCTATAGTAATACGATACATCGGGTGGGTGTGTATGGAGCGCACAGTGTCCTGTGTATCAATGTTTTGTGTGCACCTGTGCTTTATCTTATTGAACGCATCGGTGTGTTTTACAGTGATAAGTGCACCGAACGAGACACATCCGCAAAAACCTCCGCCCGCGAACCTCCTCTAGTCCGCTAGAAACGGATGTTTGGGGTATTTTTATAAGGGGTTACTCAAAAACATCTGCTAGAGGGTCTTTTCCTTGTGGTGGTTTTTCCAATTCATAAGTTGTATCTCGAAGGAACAAAACCCATGGAAAAGAATTCTAGTGGGAGACAATGCCAAAAGGTGAAAACCTAGTCACCATTGACAACTTAACACTAAGGATATTAAGGAACTTGTGGACGGCGGTGACAAAATAAAACGCCAAACATAATTGAATGAAATATAAACCAAAGGTAAAAGAAGGAACTAGGTTCTAAGTTAAGTACACCACTATATTAACTTCTTAGTATCTTGTATCTACTAGAAATCCCATATCCCTCATAGATCAATCCTCATTTGAAATCACAAACTAGAATAATGCAAAGACCAAATCATTGAGGAAGAAAAGTGAGATACTAATCATGGGGGTTGTTATGCATATCCAATTACCATATCCAAGCTTGAATACCACATACTCAGAGTTGGTTGATCTTTCTACCTCCTTTATAGGATCTTCCTTGATGGTTGTTGATGGATGGAAAAGAAGTATCGGCTCCTTTTCAAGGATATTATAAGTGTGTAAAGAAGTCATTCATTGCTAATTTGTATGACAAGTATGGAGCTAAATGTTAGGGGTTGGAGTTGTGATTGATATTATCAACAATGAACAAATTAAGCTTTCCTTATAGCTTAATAAGTTTGCCAACAAAACAAATAGGTCATTATATTAGGGTGCTTTTAAAAAAAAGCTAGATAGTTTTAATATTAATATCATTGTTTGTGTCATGCCATTGAGGAAAATAGGACCACATCTATGTCAAAAATTCATTGTTTTCATCTTAAAAAATTTTTTAAAGCTTTCCAAGGTGGCTAAAAATTGAAATATATTCCTACTTGTCCTATTGAGAACCACACACCCGACATAAAGCAAATGATTATGGAGACAACTATTACTCCTCTTTCCATACTAGGATAAACAAAGGATTTTAGAATGGAGACCAATGTTACTGCTTTTGTCAGAAGAATTTGTGGCTATATTCCTTTCATTCCTCATCCAATAGGATGAATTTTGATGAAGTTCTTGCATATGCTATGAACTTGTCATTGTCCTCCTTACAATTTCCTAGAGAGTCTGCCTAATTTTTTACCATGAATTTGCAGTTAAAACTTTATCTACATAGGGTATCAAATTTATGATCCACTATGTTCAACATATGAAAGATAGCCTATTATTGGTTTCACTATCTTCAAAAACATATGTAATGAATGCTTGTTCATTCAAATAGTTCAATTATTTTAAATATTTTTGCATCTATGGTCCTAAAAGACTCTAAGTATTAAATCTACTCTTTGAATTCTTCTTCTAAGTGTTTCTTAGTAAGTTGTTTCCTTTTTTTTTTATGGCTTTCTCCATACTAGCCATATCAATTTTAGTTTCCCCAAATAATATACACTAAATGTCTAGGGCCACCTTCATTATATGTAATTTAGCTCTAGTTAAGTGAGGAGTTTGAAAGGTTGTTCATGAATTAGAAGTAGGAATAGTGAATTGCCTAATTCTTCTTTTATTGCATCCAAATGTGGCCCCTCTACTTGCAGAGTTAGTTACAGAAGGCAAACTCATAAAAGAGAAGTGAGAGTTAGAATGAGGATATAACACCTTAAGGGTATGAAAATAAAGGAAGAAACAAAGAAGTAGACCTAGATGGATGCCTTTGAAGGGGAAGAGCCAATGAGTGAGGTGAGCCTACTACCAAAATAATCATCAGTCCCTTGAGAGGTGGGAGATGGGTCTAACTATAGAGTTTTTCCAATTCATAGGTTGTATGTCGAAGGAACCAAACCCATGGAAAATAATGCTAGTGGGAGACAATGCCAAAAGATGCAAACCTAGTGACCATTGGCAACTAAACACTCAGGATATTAAGGAACTTGTGGATGGTGGTGATAGCAAACAAAACCAAACATAATTGAATGAAACATAAACCAAGGGGAAAAGAAGGAACTAGGTAATAAGTTAAGTACACCACTAGGTTAACTTCTTAGAATCTGCTATCTTCTAGAAACCTAGAATCCCTCATAGATCAATCCTCATTCAAAATCACAGGCTAGGACAATGCAAAGAAAAAATAATTGAGGAAACCGTGTGAGATACTAATCATGGGGGTTTTTATCCATATCCAATTACCATATCCATGCTTAAATACCACACAGTTAGAGTTGGTTGATCTTGCTACCTCCTTTATAGGGTATTTCAACCTAAATTTGTTGTTTTTTATAAGCCAAATGACCCCAAATTGATCAATGATTACAAGTCGATCCATCATTTTAGAGCCATCATATTTACAACCACCTTTTAGATGAAATGAATTAACCATAAAATTTTCTATACCTAGCTTGTATTGTTTGCACATCCCATTAGCTCTACATGATGTGACTATTGACAACCTCTCCTAGCCACATGGGAGCACTCCCAATCTCTTTGGTTGACACCCCAACTGGTAGTGGTGTCGATGGTGTTGATTGAGACCCAAGTTTGATTCTCCCTAGCAGTTGACAGGTCAACATTTTTAATTTTCAATTTTTTTCCAATATAGTTATTCTGTCAAATATTTAGTATACTAACGATCTACTTTTTGTAGCCTCGACAATAGCTCTTGAGAATATAGTAGAACAATTCCCTCGAAATGGTATTTTGTAGAATGATTAATATTTTATATAATGTTATACGATTAATTTGATATTTTGGATCCATTATTGGGTCAAATTGGATTCCTAAAGAAGTTGGTTGATCAGGGCTTAAATATGGATGCAAAAAAAGGAACCAAACCCATGAAAGAGTTGGCTAAAGGGATATGACCCCAAAATATCCAAACCTAGTGAGAAGTGATAAGTCAACTCTCAAGATCTTAATGAACTTGTGAATGGTGGTGATTAAAGACCACATTAGACGTACTTGAATAAGACATAGGCCAAAGGGAAATGAAGGAACTAGGGACTAATTTAAGGATGCCACGAGGTTAACTTCCTTGAATCCACTATATACTAGAAACCCCAGATCCTTCATAGACAAATCCTCATTCAAAATCACAAAATAGAATGATGCAAAGACCAAATATTTCAGTAAAAAAGGTAAGAACTAATCAGGGTGTTGGTATCCATAGTCAATTACCAAATCAAAGCTTTAATCCCACATACTCCAAGCTAGTTGATCCTATTACATCCTATATATGGTTTTCCAACCAAAATTTGGTGTTGGATATAAGCCTATCAACCCCAACTTGTTCTGTGATTACAAATCAATCCATCATTATAGAACCATCATATTTGCCACCAATATCCACCTGGATCACATGGCCTCTCCTAGCCACATGGGAGTAGTCCCAATCTATTTGGTTGACAACCTAAGTGGACCTTGTATTATGATATTTTAAAGTCCCACAAAAAAAAATGAATATATTGGAGGTTGAGGCATCCTTGAGGAAAACAACATCAACAATACAAGTTTAATTTTTTTTAACTCTTCATATAGTTCGTAGATCCTACATGCTACGTTGTGGACATAAATAAAAATATAGATTCTATACTACTTGGTGTATTCACCCATTTGAAAAGGGGTAGTATATTTTCTCATTAGAGACATTGTTGCAACTTCATGGGTTGGTTTCCACCTCCCTTGAGCTTGTAGCTTAACCTTGTTGCCTCATAAAGTTGTTGAAGTAATTCTAGGAAGGAAAAGCATTTCCATTTTGCTCCATCCTTAAATTGTTATTATTGTAATGCATAAAAAGCCATGTCTTCGTTACATTAATGTACCTACAATTATTGGGAACTTCTATGTGAAGTTTGAAATGAAAATATAAAGGTGGTAAACTTGCCCCCTCCTTATGCTTATGAAAGTTATGCATTTGCTTCACATGCATAATTGTTGATGATGTAACCTATTATGCGTCATTCCTTCATCTCTGGAACACACTACTTAATATTATCCTTATTGGAAGGATAAATCCAGGATGATGGCACCATCATGTTAGATTAATGCTCTAGCAAACCTCAATAAACGTAAATGTGAAGAGGGATGCTTAATGAACATGAAATATTTATTTGGTTTAAAGTTTTTGAATTTTTTTACCAATTATCATTTTCAACCAAGGGGAAAATTCTTAATGAGATAGCTTTGCTCTTTTTTAAAAGAAATAGGTATGTCCATAATCAACTTGAAATTTTATTAGTAAACTAAATATATTTAATCATATAAAAATAAAATAAAAGCACCATATAAACTACATAAAGTAAAAAAATTATCTAAACATATTCCATCTATATATATTACCTATATAGTTATTTGTAATCAAATTCACATTACCTTTATAAATAATTTCTTATATCTTTATTTATAGAGTAATCACAACTTCTATTTTCTTTTAACAACATATTAGTTATGTTGTAATTTGGATATGATTATAATATCCTATATCAAAATCTAAGAAAAATAATTTAAGATAATTATTTGTCATAACATTACCTTTAGATGCTTAATTAAAATCATTTACAATGAAGCTTTACCTTTGTCAGTCGGCCTTGGACATGAGGTCGTAATCAAATGAAATAGAAGACCACTGCACACGTTCCAACTATAGAGTGGTAGTCAATTCCGTAGGGAGCCATAAATTGGATTTCATAACTACAGTTGATGTGTCCTTCTTTCTCTTCCTAACGGTGCTTTAGGTAACTTCTCTCTGAGTCAATCGGTTAATATGTTGGAGGAGATTGCATCTCATTTCATACAAGATGCCCGCGATTGATTGAACATGTTATCTAGGGCAAGAAGCTATTCATGGTTTGAGTAAGTGAGGGGGAACAACATTGTTGATAAACTGTTACTGTTCTCATCATATTAGATGTGCAAGCACAACCAAACTCAACCTTGGAATACCTACTTTTGACTCCTCCAAATTTGCTGGTAACTAAATAATTAAACAGCTTTTGACTCCTCCAAATTTGCTGGTAACTAAATTCAAAATTAAACAGTAACAGAAAGCCAAATGGAGATGTCGATTTCAAGAGTTGTATCCACATCCACATGGACTGTTGGCTACCATAGCAACAGATCCATTCTTATTATAATTATCTTATCCATGAAGTACTGTCATCCAATCAATGTTGGCCACTGGTCACATATTAGTTGCAGGGTTGGTCCAATGATGGTTGATGTCCTTCCTATCTTGACAATACCCTCTGTGACTATACCTATTTAAGGATAGGCCTTCTGATCATTCAATTATATCTGTTGTGAAAAAGTGGTATTGAAATAAGGGTTCTGTTTATTGAATTCAGCAGTGGGGTTTTTGAGATTTTGAGTTTAGCAGTTCTGGTGTTGAATCTACTCAGAGATATGGAGTTTTCAGTGACAGAATTGCACTGGGCAGTGAGAACAAATGATGTGGGCATGATACAAAAGCTTCTGGAAGGAGGGAACCCTATACAGTCCTCTGATTCAATAGGCCGGACTCCTCTTCATTGGGCCACTGTTTTAGGCCATGAGAAGGCCTTAAAAGCCCTTCTTCTGAACACATCCAGGCAGGTTATAGATACCAAGGATAAGCTTGGGAGGACTCCGTTGCACTATGGCTGTGCAGGAGGTAGGACTCAGTTTGCAAGCATTTTGATAAAGAGGGGAGCCTCTGTGAATTCTAAGGATTCCAAAGGAAGAACTCCATTGCACTATGCAGCACAGAATGTAAAGGTAGATATGGTGGAGTTGCTTTTAAAGAACGGTGCAGACAAAGACGTGGGGGATTGTAATGGAGTGAGGCCATGGGATTTGGCTCTGAAATGGGGTTGCCCAGATGGATTTGGGATCCTTAGGATTATTGAATCTGCTCATTTGGGTTGTACTGCAGAGCCAAAAAATGGGTACCCAGAAATGGTAAGTTCAAATAAATGGAATGCGGTTCGAAATCAAGATATTTGTTCAGAGAAATCGTCTTCCCTGGATATGCTTATGAGTGAATGGAAAAAGGCTGAAGGTCAAAAAAAGAAGAGAGAAGCCATTAATAGTCTAAAGAAAGCATTGAAATCATGGAGAGAAGCTGAAGCAGAGACCAAGCTGGAGAATCAAAGGAAACTGATTGATCAAACCGCTTCGATTGTTGAAACCCGTAGAGATGAAGCAGTGACGGTAAATAATTCCATAGTGGATAAAGGATCAAGAATGGTTGGGTTTTATGCTCACCCAACTGGGAATTTTGGTTCCCGAGCCCCCCCTTACCAGTTTTGGCATTCTGATGAAAGGCAAGAGAAGGACAATGCAGATATATTTTTGGGGTTGCACGGAGTGGGAATCCCCATTGAGAGGTGAGGAGATGAGAGCAACTACTGGTGGGGTGGAAAGATGGGAGGGAGTGATGGAATCGAAATCAAGATCAAGGTTACCTGCAGAAACATGGAAGGAGTCTTGGTTTCAGGGAAGAGAGGATGCACCAGCTTCGCCAATTGAGGCAATATGATCGTGTCTTTTAAGCCATGTAAAAAATAGTCCAGTGGGTTTCTATGTTTTTCTCCCTCTTGGTGTTGGACTTCTGTAATGTCTCTCGGTGTGGTATGGTTTTTAACTAGGTGTAAAAATGTATCATTTTTTAATGTATTATTTTAATTATTTTTTATATATTTAATAATATATATCATATTTATAATTAAATTTTTCATACAAATATAGCATAATATAAATTTATAATATTAGATGGAAAAATATACCTTTATAATTTAATCTTATAAGTGTTATAATTTAAATTCACAAATTTATATTTGAAATTAAAGCTTTTAAAATTAAATTTATAATTTGGAAATATCAAAGCAAGATATACACTTTTCACTTAATTTTATATATATGGAAATATTGGTATTTACACTTTTAGAAGAAAGATTTACATTTTAGATTTTAGTTTATAAGACTTGACTTTTTTTGAAATTGTTATTGCTAGTTTATGTAACTTATATAAAACCAAAGGCATATGGTAAATTTCAAATAATTTTCTAAACTTTCTTTAGGTAATGGTTTAAAATAAACTAGAATATATTTATCTGAACTAGTATTTTATAAAATACTAGTTACATTCTTTTTAGTCTCTCTCAATACTATGTAGATTATAGTTGCAATATGCTTTCTTATTTAGGGGTACAAGATACAATAAAATGTTGAGAGGATAGGTTTTAGAATTAGGGTAGCTCTTATACTCAAATTTATATATTGTCTCTAAGCTTTTTAAATTTATAATTTTTTTCGCACAAAGAAAAATGTATATACAATATAACTTTTAATTTCTATCATTGATGTTAAAATTTGTCTATTTGAATTTTTCTTCTTTTCTGTGGTTTATTTGAATTCTTGCTTTGATAGTACAAAAAATACATTTTAGAAAAGTAATTGCTCTCTCCTCTAGCCTAGTAATTTTTTTAAGCATTTAACTCATAATGGTAGAATGGGGATATAACTATTACATTTAATAAAACCAAATTGGAGGTAGTTCCTTTGTATAAATAACTAGGCCTTGAATTTGATTGCAACTATAAGTAAAACTCTTGCATTAAGAAATGGGTAATATGAGACATGAAGACTCTATCTTATGGAAACTTATCGTAGATATATTTAGCTATGGAGATAGAAATTGAGGAAGTTTCTCTTTAAAAAAAATATTATAAGCAATGCTTTTGAATTTTTGTCATGTTTATATTTTAGGATTCTCCCAAGAATCTTGGAAAAAATAGAAAGGATTAAAAAATATTTCTTATCAGAAGAACTAGGAGTTAAAATACAAATCCCTTTCTGATTTTTAGCATATCCATGCGAAGGGATCACTTCATGCTAGCTCAACCACAGGTCTTGATCCCGAGGGTGTCGAGAGAACTGAACTCATGATCTCTTAGTGGAAGATGTGCTTTAACAATGGGAACTCAACCATCAGGGCTAATCCCTTACTTTATGATATTAGAAGAAACATGGGTATTATCCTTAAAAGAAAAGAATTATGTTCTAGCATATACTACCAACATAAAATGTATGGATTGAAGATGTATACTTTTTGGAAGAACCATGAGCTCTTTAAGACTTGGCACGTGAGTAAGAAATAGAGAAGTTGTGGGATAAACTTGGTCAAAAGATGAGATCCTACTAATGTAACATCAAGGACAACCCTCGGGTCCATAGGGACAACCTTATGGTCCGCAAGGACAACCCTTACAGGGACAACCTTCGGCCCAACACGGAAAACCCTACAATTCTTCTAGTCAAACTAAATTCTAACAGAGAGCATCTTATGTTCCCGGGGGGAAAATATATCCACCATAGGGACAACCTTTTGTGCAACAGAATTAACCTTATGTTCAGCAAGGCCAGCCTTTTGTACAACAAGGACAACCCTACGGTCCTGCTCCGGGTCAACCTGGTTTTTAGGGGAAACCTAGCCCATCCCAGCCATTGGGCCAACCTCTTCCACAAGGGCAACCTGGTGGCTCTTAGTATCCAGGCCAACCTGCTCCGCAGGGACAACCTGCCCAACCTCAGTATCTAGGCCAACCTACCTCGCAGAGACTGCCTGTCCAACCTCAACATCTGGGCAAATTGCTCCGCAGGGACAACCTGTTCAACCTCAAGGTGCTACTTACCCTCCTCAAGGTCAATCTCAGGCAGTATATAGTGCACCCCAAGGTTTCACTTATTATCCTCAAGGTCATTCCCAGATGGTGTATAATCCAGCTCAAGGCAATGCTTACATTCCATAGCAAAATCCATATATTTCTTAGCAAGGACCTCAGTGGTATGCTCAAAATCAATATCCCGGTCCTCAACCCATGTATGCGCAAAAATATCAAGCTTATAACCCCTATCGATAGAATCCTCTGGGACAAAACATATGGGGGCAGAATTTCTCTCAACTTAGGTGGAATTCTAATACTGGTCTTTATCAATGACCTGCAATGCCTTTTAATCCTCAATTTCCTTTTCTCGCTATGTTGGAACTGCTTGATGTGTCAAAGTTGACGAACGATACAATCCTTCATAACCTGTATTGGCCTCCAATTCCAACAAAAATTCCTGGGAATTGTCCCAAGTTTGAGGGCAAGTCCAGAGAAGACCCCTAAGCGCATGTTATGACCTACCATCTTTGGTGTTCCTCTAACTCTTGGGTTGACAATTATATTAGACTTCGTCTTTTCCAACGAACTCTTACTGGTGCCGCTACCAAGTGGTACATCGAGTTATCTCATGGTGTCTTCCAAGATTTAAATCCTTTAGTCCTGGTGTTTCTCATGCACTTTCAATTGCCGGTTCGGTATGAAATTGGGACGCACCTCCTCACATCCTTGAAGAAATATCGAGCTACTCATATCTCAAATCATATTCATGAATGGAGGCATCGTCATCGCTTGATCAAGTTCGAGATTACTGATCAACTTCTAACTGATTGGTTTACTACCTCCTTCGTTGCTCTGATTACTAAGGACATTGCTATGGGGGCATGAGTCACTAAGGAATAAGCCATTGCTCGTGCTGAGTACATTGATATTGTGTACTCTCAGTCTGACACGTTGTACGAACTCTTGCCTGATGCTCCTAGACCTGGAACTTCCAAAGCACCGACGACGCCATCCATCGACGGTATCATCGATTTCGTGTCTCAAAATTCTCAAAAGTCTTCTCCTCCAAATCCTGGGAAGAAAAAATCTAATCCTTCCAATGATACTGCTTCTCAGCTGATCTCAAATTATCTTAAAACTGCGGAAGTGAATGTCGTTCAGGCCAATCCAACGTATAAAAATTCCAAAGGTAAAAATATGGGTAAAGGTAGTGCCAAAGCTGATACCCCGAAACAAGATTCTCAGAAATCTCATGTCGATGATGGTTCATAGCGTAAACCAAAGTATCCTTGCTTGATTTGTGACAAAGAGCACTACACCAAGGACTATCCTCAACGAGCCAAAGTGAGTCGATCTCACAAAGGCACCCAAGGAACTCTGGCTATTCTCAAAGAACCGTTTCTGTCACAGCAGACTCAGTTGGTAGAGCAACCTTAGTCCTCTGCCCCATTTGGCTCTCAGGTTTTCATGATGAACGGTTATGCATCCATTTCTATTGCTACCCAGTCAAAAGATTATACTGAACCATGTCAGGCAGCGAGGAAAGAGATTGTTGATGGTCCTCCTCCTCTGCCCACTTTTGGCCCTCTTCAGATTGAAAGGCCCACTATGGAGCGCATTGTACAACTACCTTCCAAAGGTGTACTCCGTAAGTCTTCTTACAATCGTAATGCTCGCGCTACTCAACATTACAGTATTATTGAGTATTTGGCTCAGGTGCCATCTGCGATGTCTGCATTACAAGTACTTCAGAGTTGTCTATCTCAATTGAAAGATTTGCTATCTACCATCAGTGGGGTTGATCCTGTTGATTCGAGCCTTATCACTTTCAACTTGGAGAATTTCGTCCCATGTCTCCCTTGCGAGCTTGCACTAATCATCCAAGTTTGGATTAATGGACTGAATATCCATCGAGCAGTAGTGGATAAGGGTGCTTCTACATGCGTCATGTTGTCTGCCTGCTGGAAAGCTATTAGTTCTCCAGCTCTCAATTCATCTCCAAATTCTCTAGAAGCATTTGATGGAAGGGAATCTAACCCTCTTGGTGTTCTCACTATTTTACCGATTACTCTAGAAGAGAAAATAGTCAACATTGAGGTTAAAGTAGTTCATGCCAAGCTCAATTACTATCTTCTTCTCGGTCGTAGTTGGACTCACACCATTTTATGTGTTTCATCCACTCTCTTTCGTGTTTTGCGATTTTCGCACGAAGGAAAGATTGTTATTGTCGATCAGTTGTCTTTTTTCACTTCTTCATCTTCCGAGAGAATTTTTCTGTACGTCGATAAAATTCTTATGCCTTACGAGAGCATAGGGTCGGGTCTCTTCAAGGATCCCACCCTCATGATTATTCTTTGTCTTCCTCCACCCCACACTGTTCAGGTTAATATCATCTCTAGGTCTTCTGATCCATGGATCATCCCTTCGCCCGAGTAGATTGATTCATTTGGAGATTTGATGCCATTAAGTCCGATCGAGATTGATTATTATGAACTTATTTCAGCTTCAGATCCTCTGCCTCTTGATCATGCTCCTTTGGGCATGTATCTTGACACTTATTCTCAATCCCCTTGGCTCGGCGATTTGGAATCGCCCGATCCCTTGAGTGAGATATTACCCTCCGATGAGGCCATTGTGGAAACTATGTCCCTTGAGGATCCTCCTTAGGATGATAGTCATCATCATTCCTCGTTCATGCCCGACCTTGGGGCCATGTCTACGTGTCTCAATAGGTTTTCTTCTCAGGTTCATTCTCCTCCGCTTCAAACACTTATCCTGACACACGAAGTATTTGTGGAAGGTAACTTGAGCAACAGCACACAGACGATTCCCACCATCTTTAAAGACTGCATTGTTGCTATCCGTAAGTGCCATGATTGCTAGATCTATCAGCGCAAGATGCGCGCGCTGCCTTCCCATCTTCACCCTATCATTACCGTTGGTCCCTTTGCAAAGTGGGGCATCAATTTTATGAAATGTAACCCTCACTCGGTCGAGGAGCATGCTTATATCATCGTAGTCATGGACTACTTCACCCAATGGGATGAAGCAATTCCTACACTTACGGTTGACGGTAAGACAACAACAAAGTTTTTATTCAATCTTGTCATTTCTAGGTTTGGTGTCCCTCAAGCCATTGTTACCGATCATGGTTGCCATTTTTGGCATTACATGGTGGCAGAGTTAAAATCCAAGTTGGGTCTGCGTCACGACAACTCAACGCCATACTATCCTCAGGTCAATGGCCAAGTTGAAGCCGTGAAAAAATTTCTCGTCACTGTGCTTCAACATACGATTGGAATGCACAAATAAAAATGGCACTTAATGTTGTTTTCCGCTCTCTGGGCTTATCGAACCTCAGTGAAGGATGCGACTGGATTCGCTCCATTCCAGCTCATTTATGGTCTAGAAGCTACCCTTTCGATTTAATGTGAAATACCTTTGCTCAAACTCGTTGTTGAATTGCTACCGAATACTTCGCTAGAGGAGGAGCATCTTCTATATTTAGAGAGGCTTGATGAAACTCGCCACTTTACTGCTCTGGTCATAGAAGCACAGAAAAAGCGGGTCAAAGCTCATTTTGACCAGTTGGTTTCCCCTAGTTCCTTCATAGAAGGAGACTTCGTCCTCCTGTATGACCAAGCTCACGATAGGTTGGGGTCAGGAAAATTTCAACCCATGTGGCATGGGCCCTACATTGTTAAGTGCATTTTGTGGAATGGGGCTTATGAGCTTATTGATTATGAAGGTCATCGTTTGGTTCAGCCCAGAAATGGGTTGTATATTAAAAAGTGCTATGCATGAGTTATTCGTGCATGTTTTTTGTACACAGGTGTTTTTTAATTATTGTAAATTTTTAGCTTGGTGTGCTTTGTGAGCATTTTCCTGCTTATTGGATCGTTGCATATTGTGCAGATGTCTATTACCCCTTATGTCGATTTTGCGGATGGTGCTTCCCATAGTACCCAGAACCTCTCTTCAGCAGCTTGGGTGATTTATGATCATGCTGGTGAGTTGATAGACCTTCAAGGTATCTGTCTAGGATGAACCACAAATAATGTCGCTTGATACAGTTTTGTTATTGAACTATTAACCAAGGCCATTCTCTCAACATTCGTGCATTGATTGTTAACCTAGACTCACAGCTTGTTGTTCTTCAACTTAACGGGCATTATTCTGTTAGGAATCCTCACATCTTAAGGTTGTATTTGTGTGTTCTTTTACTAGAAAGACATTTTGATTACATCACATATCAACATATTCCTAGACGAATGAATGCTTTAATTGATACAATAGCTAATGTTGTATTAGATAGACATTTGCGTAATTTTTTGAAAAATCATCATCACATCACAAGATCCATACAAAAAAATATATGTATATATATATCAAGTTTTTTCATCCATGTGCATCATAAGCTCAAAAAATATGTATGTTTTGGTTACATCTTGAGATATAATGTCTCTCAAAAAATATGCAGAAATAAAGCCTAGGTGTCTAGTCAGTGTGATGCTCATGATAGCATGTCATCACTGCCCGTACAAGCCACCTCAACAAGTGGTGAACATGATTCGACACCCCTGCAGTGTGTCTCTGGCATGCGCGAGGAACACTATCGAATCACGCATAGTCTCAGATCCCATGGGGGATTCCTTCCAAGTTGCATATGATTTCCTCCTCCTCACCTCCCTCACCATGAGGGGCCACATCAAAATCGGGAGGAATCCTATGTGTTATCAGAGACATGCCATTAGGTCTTTTTGGGCCAACATCTGCAATTACATGGATTAATGTCAGAACATGCATAAAAAAAAAAATCATAATACTCATCAAAATAAAAAATGAGTCTAACCTAGTACTTCATCCCAATCCTCTCCTTCTGGGAGTGGGAGATCTGCATCATTAGTGAAGTCTGTGCTAGAGTAGGGCCAGTCCTCCACGACAATAAGCTATCGGTGGAGCCACTCAAAGAACTTCGGTCTCCAAGAAATCTGTTGACCGCCCCCTGCCCTTGGCATCAAAGCTGCCCAATGGACCATCCATTGGCTCCTAGACTGGTGGTGTCAGAACTATTACCTCCTGACATTGGAATATTGGTAAGTGTTCCAAGATGAAAGGTACCAATATGGACCCATAACCGAACTGCTTCAACTTGGTGTTCTCTCATTTTTCCAGTTGGCATTTCATGTTGATTGTTACCGCCTATGCCTAATTGTAGAGGGTCAGTGCCATGCAATCTACAATAAGAACTAGTTGTGTTTTTGTGGCCTCGTGTGGAGCCTACAATCTAGCAGCTCGCGTGATGGTGTGCAACACTACCTTTAGTGCTAAATCCAGAATAGTTTGGATATCCACCTTTCCGCTTTTGGACGCTTTCCTTGCCCTTTGGCACACTCTGTCAATAACCATACCAATGTTTTCCATTGTGGGCTGAGTACTAGTTAGGATTGGTACTGCCCCCTCCGCGACAATCCAGTTATGAAGTAAATATTTGAGACCTCAATCTCAAGTTCCTAATCGTGAATAATGATTTTTTCCTGATCAATGTCCCAGACACTGATCAAGTACTGCAATAGCTCCAGTTGAGCTTTAAGACATGGTTCCATAAATAATTACTTGAGCTCGCAATCTCTAAGAGCTTCCATGCATCTCACATTGCCCATGGCTTCATCATCTTCTTCATTGTGTTCTCGTTCTTTCTATTCAATCACCATTTTGTCCTTTCACACCTGCAAAAATATCCATATGGTTATCATTATCCAAATCCAATTCTTTTGAAATGTTTAAATTGGGCTTACTTGCTTGAATTTTCAAGCTAATATGGTCGTCACGGTTGGCGCGACTGTTTTAAAAACAATCGCGCCAATTGATGTGCCCCCGTTTTATTTTTATGCTGGTTGGCACGAGTCCGTGCCCGATACCTACACCAACCATCGCGCCCTAAATTTTACAAAATCCCCTCATAGATCTACAAAAATGAGTCACAGGTGATGAAAATGCTATCAAAATGCAGGGAAGGATGTGAGTTCTTACCTGGAATAGAAAGATTCACGATTGGCTTTCCGGATTGCCTGTTGTCAGCTCTGTAAAATCACAGTGAAAAAGGGTAACAAATTGCTCACAAGAGGTAAAAGTGAGAAGTAATTTTTTTTTTACCATTTTTGGCATTTTATAATTTTTTATAACCCTAATTAGGTTTTAAAGTGTATTTTTTGATTATTTCATTATTTTATTTAGAAAAATGGGTTTTATGTGCGTCTCTTGTGCAGCAACAGGTCCTCAAACATGACGATGATGAAGTAACAAGTTGTATTTTATACTTTTTCGGACTCGGTAAAAACACAAAAAAGTCATTGTTGGAGTCATCTTTTAGCTCTTTTTTGACTCTCAAAAATTGAAAAGATTGTCGAGACTCTTTTCGTTTTGAACTCGTTAAATGGCTGCGAAACGATATCTACACAGTATAAGTTTACCCCCCTTTTGGGCTGGGATAGATTATTTATGAAAAAGGTATATCTTAGCCTATCATGAGTAAGAGGTTCTCTCAGACACAATTTTCTACCTTTTCGGATCTATGAGACTACCTACGAAAAGGGACCTATTGGAGTTTTCTTTTTCGCTTCTTTTCAAACTCTCTAAACATGAAAATATGTTGAGTTCTTCCTTTATTGGACTGGTTAAAACCTTAATGACGTCACTTAGTTCCTCTTTCCTAGGGCTTGTAAAATGTAATAGGATGGATTTTTCCAAAGGACAAACTTACATGAAAAGAATATGCTATCCCCTTCAAGCTTGTTTTCAAAAATAATTGGTGTACTCACCAGCGATGGTGGGGGAAAATGGAACAAGTTCTCAATTGTGTCAGAAGTATGCCACTCTTGAACATGACACTAATCTGCATTCGTGTCGGGTTGGGGACATCTCATTTCATCATTTTTGTCTCCATGGGTTTGGTTAATCAATTTTTACCTCTCATCTGCTCTTTCCCACATCATCACTCAGATTCGTTAATGTCAAATATTGCCAAATCCGGAGTCGTGTCACTAATATGTTCAAGAGAAGTTTCTGTTTGTAGTTTTCAACCTCCCTCTGATCCTCTTTTATGGTCATGACTCAATATCATCATATTCCTTTGTCTTCTGTCGATGATGTGGGAAACATTATGGCCCTCCTTCGACCAGGTCACTTCCTGTCGACTTCAACTCATTATCCATGAAGTTGATATAGAGACTTCCTTCTGGTACCTTGGAGCTTGCATGCCTCAATGGCAAGTTATTCACATTCGACGATAGGTCCTCATAATTGGCCTTCGATCGAGTGATTCTGCAGGTGTTCGATGCCAGATCACTGTTCACATTCCGTGGATTGTACTAGATGTACCTTGAGAGCCATTGTCATTATTGGTGGTTTCTCTCATGCCTGTTAATAGCTTACATCATTCGCTGGTAATCAGGTGACCTTCTTGCATGTTTAACTTTAGCTCACGTATTCACATGCTTGAATTTGTACTTGTTCGGGTCGATATGGAGTGCAAGACCCTGAGTTTTGTCTGGTAAGATCTAGGCTGTGGGATATTTTGGTTTATCATGTCTATATGCATGACTCTTTTGATTGGATGGCTAAGACCATGCTTGAGTCTATTCATTGATCCTTACTGCTGGATGGCTGCATCCATACCTCAGATCTCAGTTTTATATGTACTCTATTATGGATGCATGTTCCCATGCCACATGTTCATGTATCAGAGATATCAATTATATTTTTACTTGCAGGTCTTCTCACGGTGGTGTTTGGTTTGAACGCATTCTCATAAATCATTTCACTCTTCCCTCTCTCTCGGACCTCATGCTTTAGGGGGCATCTGTTACATAAAATTTTGTCACCATCCCTACAATCCCCATCCCACACATTGGAGGACCATTTCTGTGACTTATATGTAGTTTCATGCCTTGCAAAAACTATCATTGCATCCCTTTCCATGAGAAGAAAATTTCCTCTAATGACCATTCCTGGAACAAACCATCAAAAACACCTGATTTTGGGTCGGTGCTGGCAGGCAGTTATGGCCTCATGCCAATAAGAGAAATTAGCACTAGGCCCCATGCCCATTGGCACTCTGTCTCAGTGGACTACCCACGCTGAGCTGCTTTTGGAAAGTTTTTTAAATATAGAAGCGAATTTTCCATTGCCAACCACTTCATGAGCGGAGTCAACATGGGTTGTTTGACTAAATAACGTCGAGCATCTTCCTTTAGCTTCTTGTTCCCTAGATTTGGGCAACCTCCCAAAGGATAAGGCCTCTCTTCCACCATTTGAGGGATCCAAACCTCCTCCTCATCTCCTATAAATACATCTCTCTCACATAGATGCAGCTAGCCGAAGATTTTGTATAATAGCTAAAACAGTCTGAACAAGTTGTTGTGAGATACAACAAAGAGAGACCCCTTGTCAAGAGAGAGTCTAGGCTTATTTCCTCACCAAGTCCAATTTCTTGATGAATGCTCAAGACGTGTTTTGACTTGACCTACTAAATGAGGCTATGCCATCAAGGCTCATTTGGTTGTAATCTCTTTCTTTCTCTTAATTAATGCATGACTGATGTTTTGGTTTCCGTCTTGTGTTGATGTGATTAATCTTGCGCAATACGTTTAATTCTCCTTGACCAATTATATAGTTATGAATGAAAATATTTTTTTGTATGCTACTTTCATTCTTTGATCCTTGTGTAGGCACCTTAGTACCACTTCTGAAGGGCCACGACATGCCGGAATGAAGATCAGGATACTGCTTCCACACCTACAACAACTACATTGAAAAAAAGGTAGGACATCTATCCTGAATTAGTTTCATTCATTAACTAAGAATCAACGCATTAGCATGTCCTATTGCTGCTAGACCCACCCTAAGGCTAGAGGGATCGTCTCTGTTTATAGAGGGGATTTACCTACACTCGTGAAATTTCCTCTAGCTAGTTTGTCATGGAGTACATGGAATACCCTTTATGAATCAAGTTCTTCCAAGCATCTAAGTAGGACCCCATTATGGTGCTTCCTAAAAATAACTCCATATACTAACTGATATGACAGTGATTTCAATCTAGTGGCCCTCTTCACTCTCACTGATAAATAAGAGGGAAGGGTACCATGCTCAAGATACTTTCACACATCTGCAGGCCAAGAGGAAGGTGTTTCAATGGGGGTAGCTTGTTCGATGTTATATATTTTAATTTATTTCTCCCACCCAAAAGAGTCATATTCTATAGAAATTGAGACATGTTTCTAGTTGGAATAGACCATGGCCCTTGATCCTATGAACTAGCTTGATATCAAGATCATATTCTTTCAAGCTGTTTATCCAGTTCACTCTTCTTTCACCAAGCTCTTGTTGAACAAATAACGGTCTAAGAGTTGGGTGAGACACAAATATCATAACATAATTTTTCATAAGATAAGGTCTAAAGTGTGTTACGACCTTATACATTGCATAACCATGTTTATCAATGGTGGGAAAATTTAGTGTAGGTCTTTGTAAGTCAACACTCATGAACGATATAGGGAATTCATTATATAGATCATCCTTTTGCATAAGAACGATAACAAGAAAAGTATCACAAGTGAAGGTGTACAACAAGAAATATTTTCCAAATTTGGGATTGTGTAGGTTGGTGTTTCTGTGATTTATTTCTTAATATGGGTGAAAGCATAATTTTCCCTTTTATCCCATTTAAAGATTGAATCCTTATTTATAATCTCCTGCAACAATTTGACTATTTTTTTGTATTCAGAGATTAATTTATGAAGGAAATTGATTTTCCCTAAGAAGGAATGCATAACTTTCATATTCACCAGGAAAGGAACTTTAGTGATGGTTTTGACTTATTCAGGGTCCACTTTAATCTTAGTCTTTGTGATAATATGGCCCAAGAGATTCCCCTCGGACACTATGAATATGCTCTTCTTAGGATTAAGAGATATCCTGTATTTGCGACATCGCTCAAAATTTTTCTTTAGATCATGCAAGTGACCTAATCTACTTTTCAAAAACACTATCACATCATCTAAGTAAACTACAACGCTCTGTCCAATTAAACCGTGAAATGTGATGTCCGTAGCACGTTGAAATATAGCAGCTATGTTGGCAAGTCCAAAAGGATTTATTTTAAAGGAAAATGTACCCCACTTGATTCTAAACTTATTCTTGTGCCTATCGTGTTCTACAACCATAACCTGGTTGTATCCTGAGAAACTATACAACAATGGAAACATTTCAGACCCTGATATTGTTTGAAAAATCTATTCCATTAACGACACTTGATAATTATCATTGCCTAAGATGTGATTCAAATTGCAAAAATAAATTCACAAGCATATCTCCCTCGACAACTTCCTTACCGAAACCAGATTAGAAACACATGTTGAATGACGAAAATTAAAAAATATCCAAGCATCCACTAGCTTTCTCAACTCTTTTTGAATGAAGGGCTCAAGAGTAGGATGAAATTTACTCGGTTTTTGTTGAAAAGTCTTGGACCCTTCCTAAATTGCAATCAAATGCTAGATCATTTGCGTGTCATAAATCTTAAGATCATTGTATGTCGATATGAAAACATATCAATACGACTTAAAGAGGTGGATGAAAGCTTGCCACTCTTGAGGTGTACAACAGGTACCAAGATTTACAAACCACACCCTTGGGCATGGGGTTTCCTTTGCTTGCTTGAGCCATGTCCTACAAAGCTTTCTTTCATTTGTCCTCATCAATAGTTGCATCTTTCAATACATCAATGCTCACCATAAAATCCAATATCTATTGGTCTTCATTCAAAACACAAAAAATAGTAATATTATGAGTAAAAAATTGATTATAAATCATTTCAATAGAAAATCCATCCCTTAGTAGTGACAAAATGGCAACAACATTTTCTAACACATCGACAATAACATTGCAAATTTTCAGAACAAAAATAATATTAAAATCTTGGAATTGATAACTCTTGAGATCAAGTGACACATAGTGTATCATATTGTGTATTTTTCGTATGACGATTTCAAAGTCACCTATTGTTTTTAACACTTAAACTTTGAGGTTGATGGCTTTATTCAAAACCAAAATGAGTGCTTCATATTCATAAACATTGTTGGTGCACTCAAAATGCAAGTGGAAAGAGATTAAATGTTTTCTTTTTTGCGATTCTATTAAAATGCAAATGACTCTAGATCCCTCCATTTTCGAACCATAAAATTAAAAAGTCAAAATATTATAGGTACTACGGATATGTCCTATATTTCTAATATTTACATCTACTATACATAAGTCATTTGCACTAGTTTCGTTTTGCGGAAGGAGTTCCAATTTTTTATTTGGTGGGACTAGTGAAGGTTGTGCTAGATAACATCCATGGTATACTTCCAAAATCAATTTATGAAAATAACATCTATAAATCCCATTGCTTCATATTTCCCCTCAATTTATGTCACGGTATGCTTCATGTAAGGCACACTTTCTACTAGAATCTGATTATTTCTGCACCTTGAATGGAAGCCATAATTTTTTCCAATTGGTTGAAAAGTATCCTTGTAATTTGTTGGACAAATCTTTGATAAGAAGTAAACTGTAGGCTTCGAGAATGTCCAAAATTGCAATTTTTATGCACTGGTGAACTTTATGGTTAGATGACAAATAAATGATAACATTACTAAGTCTGCCAATGTAGTAGAACAACTATGTATCCAATTGAATGATCCATGCATCAATTTCACCCCATTTAGCATTTATTTTCTTAACAACAGACAATAGCATACCATTCATGGATGCATTAGAATCAACTTCTAAATTATGGAAATTATAATTAAAAATTTTGAAAGTTAAAATGAATATAGGGATGAGAGAGTTAAAACTCAAATTTTCAACATTAACCATAGATTTGACGATATTGCGAGAGTTACCAAATGTTACCTGAGAAGAAAAAACTTCTTCACATGTCGAAGAGTGCGATGAGAGTGCCTAGATAATTAGTTCTCATTTGCACGTTATATTTGTGAGCTCAAAGATGAAAATGTTGGCCTAATATCTTTTCATATCTTCAACAACATTGTAATTGATACTTTCTGTCTTAACGGGTTGTGCTGATGGATTAGGTGGTGTAGCTTTATTTGATGCCTCAAGAGTGGTGAACTTGTTATTGTTGTTTGTGGAAGTGTGCTTGGTAGCAAGTGTACTTCCAGACTTGTTGTATAAATTATAAGCTGGATTGGAAGGTGGTAGAATCCTACGCAACAATTACTTCTTAAGTTCCCGCTAAGAAACAAGTCCCTTTCTCCTCAAGTTATAATAGCCAATTGATTTCCTGGGAGGAGATTCACTCATTGATGGTTGATCAACAATTTTTTTTTCAACATTTTATATGACATTAAACATGTTCACAAAGTGTCTAACAACCGTACTTTCTTTGGTTACGGTAGGTTCATTCATTTCTCCATGCTGCTAAGGTTTCTCTAGTGTCCTTGGTTCAACTAGTGGTTATGATTAATCCCTTAAGAAAAATATCCCTTTGCATTTAGAATATTTATTGAGGGTGACAATTTCAAGGGAGAACTTGGTTGTATTTTTCTATGATTGGGTGGGGAGTAATTTTCCTAGACTCAGTTGCCCATTAGCTTTCAAGATACGTGTTCTTCATGTTTTCAATGACAATGAATATGTATTATAAGTTATGATGTGTGTTGATGTCATTGTTCTATGAAGCATGATTCATATTTTATTGCTTACATGAGCTAACTAGTATGCTCTTGATATTATTTCTAAAGATACTAGGACAAAGTGATTAATTTATGAATTGGGGAGCTAATTTTTTTTCTTTCAGCGATAATTATGTTGAACTGTCAAATTTATATGAACATAAAACTATATGCTAATTGTCATAACCATTGAGCCGACATGGCTTTAATCATATCTTTGAAAATTCCTTATAAATAGAGTTTTACCATTGAAATCGAAATGTCCATGATTGGATGAGGTCACGACACACTGCATAAGTGGATGCTTTATTCATAGCATTCGAAGGTTATATGGTTCTTTGTCTTACATATGGTTTTTGTTTTTGTTCTAGACTATGATTTAGGTGGATCGATTTAATATTAATATAAAAATTAAGGAATAGACCATGTTTATGATGTTAATGTGAAAATTTTGTAACAAAGGAAAGATGACAATCTAAAAGATGAGGGTGGAGGGGAAGAAATTTGTTCAATATTGCAACAATCTCACACTTGTGTCAATCACGACTATGATGTCACTACAAAAATGTTGGAACTAAGGAAAGATAACAAACACTTGTGTCGGTCATTCCTATGATGTTACTGCATAAATGTTGCAACTAAGGAAAGATAACAACCTAAAGGGTAGAGGATGGAGGGGAGGAAATGTGTTTGGACTTGCAAGAGTCTTAACACTTATGTCGATCCATGTCTTACAAATGTTGCTCAAACTATTGTTCTTGGCTAAATCATTTTTTCCAATCATACCACTATGTCAAAATTTTATATACATATTATATCCAAACTATAACATGCAGGGAAATGAGGATAAACATTACCATAGGTCTTGGTCCTAGAGATTCTTAATTTGTAAATAGGTTTTGTTATAATATCATGGGCCATTATTATGGCTTATCGATATTACATGCCTAAAATCTATAACTTATTTCATATGGAACTTGTTCATATACCATTTTCTTTTAATAAATGATATAACTACTTTGGAGAGAAATCTCAATCATTGATTTGTGTATATTATTATGAAAATTCTAAAATATTTCATGAAGTTTAAATCGATACCATCCACCTAATAATTATTGATAAGTAAATTAAAATTCAGAAATCCCATTCCAAAATATACACACTTCACTTCCAAAATCCATATTCCTTCTCTTCTTCAAACTTCAGGCCTTCACTTCTCTTCATTACTGATTCCTTTGTTATGTAACATATTCTCTCATTTGTGCGACAAATTTTTTGGCTAAACCATGCTTCACGTGTACGACTTCGTATTTATAATATTACTCATGTGATTCCTGTCAAATTTTGAACAAATGTCACTTAATATGCAAAACAACTTAACGGAGAAAACAACAAACTAGTTATGCTCTAATTGTGATTTTTGTAATTATATTCTAATTTGATTTTTTATTTTTTATTTAAATATTTTATAATTATGTTTTAATTTGATTTGTGATTAATTTTATATGTAGTCATAATATGTTTTTCAACAAATTTATTATAAATTTTGAAAAAAAGGAGTAAACTATTGTTAAAAAATTTACCATTTAATTTAGAATAAAAGAGACAAGGAAAAAGATATGCTGACATATTTTTTATTCCTAATCTTAAAATTGAAATTTTCCATTAAAATAATGATGCAGACGTAACTTCTCATGGACTCGTGGGTTAGGACCCACATAAACTCTTTATACATAATGAATTATAAATTCGGGGTTGTTAACATTTCACTTAATAACAAACCTCGTATAACTCAAGTCACTTGCATACATGTGGACAGGGTTCTAGGGTCCCACCATCTGTAGACCAATCAAAATGGATTGCATTTCGGAAAACTTACCAACGACCTTAACAAGAAACTTATCCTTCTGCTGATATGAAGTCGCGTTGTAATCTCCATCGTATATCTTCACCAGATATAACGGTCATACTATACTTGCTCACATGCCATCTCTTGTCCACATTGCATTGCAACCAAAACATTATATTGTGAAAACTCTTTACGTTAAACGTTAAAAACGCCGAGGTGGGCTAATGCGCAACGACGACATGTGGCCTCCCCGCATCGTATCACATTTTTTCGTGCTTCCACATTGCATGACAAGTTATCTAGTTTACCTTGCGAAATAATTAACACTTAAATAATACAATCGCTGAAGCGAAATTGCGCCATGCCAACACGCGTCCACTTCACACTTTCTCAACTTACCTTAACCGTTCATCTCATATCTTCGGATCTGCAATCTAATATCGTCCGTTCATTCAACCTTCTCGAATCTTTTTCTCCTCTTTTGCTCACTCTAATCTCTGTCGTCAAATATTATACCCTCAACTCTGCAATTCCATCCTCTTCGTCGATTCCTCTCTTAGTGTTCTTCTAAGTGTATTATGTTCTTTAGTTGATTTCTCCTCTTTCAATTGCCACCACTCTCCAATACTATTCTCCTCCACTTGACTCCTCCTCTATCCTTCTGAGTTTGTTCGGAATTCTTCAACGCTATCTCCCCTGAGCTTTACTCAGCCTATAGACGCGTGGATCCCTCCTGAGCTTGTTATTCATCTCTCATCCCTCAGTCTCTGCCATAACTTTGTCTACATGAAGTTCATAGAAAATTCGTCTTCTCGCTCAGTATGTATATTCATTAACAGAAATAATATGGCTATATAATAAAACATAAATTAAATACTTAATTTCGATAGGGAAATAAAACAAATAGGTTAAAACAAAGAGCCTAATCAAAATACAAAACACTTAGAATTAATTTATAAATGAAAATACATAGAACCAAGCCCTGGGATGGTTGGTTTTTACATTTATTCCTACTCTCTGTTCAACCCCCTTTCACACCTATTTCCCTCTCGTTCTCTCTTTTTCGCTATGGATGGCAGCACCCAACAATGGTGCATTCAGTTTTTTTTTATGCCTTTACGAAAATCCCATATGGTTGAGAAACTGTTATTCAATTTTAGAACAGTTTATTCAACTAAATTCCTAACTAATCCTAATATAACTATTCTTTTAAGCTATAGATTAAAATGGCTATGTTAGCCCAAATTAAATTTAAAAATAACAATTTAAAACTAAAGTCTTCAAATTATTTGGACTGCTAATCCTCTTCCCAAGCCAGAACATGTGACCAACTTGTCACATTGTTGACCCTACCTTAATGCTCCCGCATCATATTCCCGAGGTAAAAGAATTCATCACCTCCTGGTCATGTGTCTTCAACACTTGAATCTTCCAGGATCCTAAACTTTGTTTTGTTGTTGTCCATAGGTTGCATTGTCTTCACCATTCTTTAGCTGCAATATTCTAGGCTTCCATCCTTTGTACTGTAGTACTCCACTACTTCTACCTTTGTTGTTCTTCACTTTCCAAACAATTCCACAGTGGACTTCTTTCTCCATTTTGTTGTAACTCTTCTTAGGTATTTTCATTAACTCCCATAGTTCATCTATGGTTTCTTGCAATTCAATCTTTTGTTGTAATCTAATCTTATTTCCAGTCCTCTGCCAACACATTCTACTACACTTTGTCCTAGATATTGCTGCAAATATTACTCTAGACAATGCTAACACCCAAACTTCCTGAATATCTTTGAAGATATCTCCCTCTGCAACATCCCTCTTATTTTCCTTGTTTGAAAATTTACTGTCAAAAGGTAAATTTCCTTCTAATTCTCTGACCGTAGTAATATATTTATTCACTCTTTCCTGTATACTAGTTAACACAATTAAGTTTTGGAAACTAGCATCTATCTCTGTTTCAACTACAGTTTGAACCGGTTCCATCTTATTTTCTACAATCTCTTTCTCTTATTCAAATGCTTTCAGGAAGAAACTCAACTGTTCACTTATTACTTGATTCCCTTCAAGTACCTCTTTAGTATGTTGTATTATAGTTTCAATGTAACTATTTTCCTCTTACTTCACAACACGTCGTTGTTGTCCTTCTCCTTCTTGAATAATCCTAATAGCTAGTTCAATGTTTTCCATTTCTAGGACTGAATTTCCTTTAGCTTGAGACATAACTACCTCACTTTCATATTTATAGGTTTCTTCTTCCTTGTTACTAAGAAAACCTCTTTGTGAAACTGTTTCTTCATCTTTAACCTGAATAAAATTATGATTGTATATTTCTATGACAGCCCTAAATTTCCATCCAACAATCTTCCTTTGGCTATTTAAGCAAGTCAATTCCTCTTTGTCCTAATCAAGAACAAGTTTCATCTCATGAGGCATTACCATTTCATATCCATTAAAGTTACTCCCTTCATTAAATAAGGAACTTATGAATTCCTTCTGCTACCACAACTCAACTTGGTCTTCATCAGAAAGACACTCTTCATCATACCTTGATTGACAATTTTCTTCCTCATTATACTTTTCTAGATAAATTTCATCTTTACTTGAGACAATTCTAAGAGATGGTCTGTCTTCTACACAACCTGAAAAAAAATTCAAATTGCCAGCATTAAACTCACAAGACCCAGTGGTCTTATTTGAAGACTCAATCACCAAATCTTTATCTTGTTGTTCTAAGTCTCTCTTAGGACTCAGAAAGTCTTCACTAGTCTTCTTTTCAGCTTTCTCAAGCATAACATATGAATGATTCATATCATATTTTGACTCTTTCTATTTTTTGCCATCATCATAAGCCAATTCCTCCTTGTTTTTAGCTTTCACAGTAGGCTAGAAATCATTGCCTTCACTTAGTTGTGCATGTGCATGTATTTGAGACTCAGTTGTCTGATTTTCTTCTTGAACAATATTTAGATTTTGTCCTCCCCCTTCATCCATTATGACAACGTCAAAAAATTGTATTTATTTACCGATTTCACCTGCAAACATAAAATAATCATTTGCTTCAAATCCATAAGGATCCATAGCCTCTCTTATTGTCTCAAACATTAGATCTTTCCGTTGGTTCCCATCCTTCCAAGGATCCATGAAACCATCAGCTGGTCTCATTTCTTCATCTTCATTACTACTATCACCAAGAATAGACCCTTGATCAAGTTCACATAAGTAAACCTCTTCCTCAGCACACATCCTATGTTGTAATTCAACTCCTCTGAGTTCTTCTTCTAGCTTAATTCTTGTGTCAGACCTCAGCTTGCTCTGTAATTGAATCCACTTGAATCTTTTTTCCGCATAACCCAATCATACCTTTGGTGTTCGATACTCGTATGAATTCTCTCAACACTTCTAGTTTCACTTTTATCTCGGCTAATTCTCTATCAAGTTTATTCTTACTTGATCTTTCATAATCTCCCTTGCAACCTTTACTATGACCATCAGTAGCCATAGTCTTCTTTCCTTTATGAACTCCACTTTGTTCATCATGGACTGAAAACAATCCATCTATACAAGCTGACTCCACCAACCTGTCTGTAGATACCACACCAATATTTTCCACGCTTAGTCTTTTACTGGCATCTCTCCTGACTTATTTGTTTTGATTGTGACTCTTCCTTTAACATTTTAGATAACCATCAACGGTCATCTCTTTTGGGAACTCAATTTATTAATCACATGTTATGATTATTGCATATTCATGTTGCTCTCCATCTTCCATGACAATTCCTAATGGTTGTCCTCCATCGTCCATACCTGCAATTTCTTCAATAGACCTCCTGTTAGTATTATTATCATTTTCTTCAAAAAATAATCCATGTTCTAGTTCATATGCAAGAAATTTCTTTTCATACTCTGCTACTCTGAGAAATGATTCTTCTTCTTGAGAATTCAACCTATGCTCCCTCTTCATCTGCATCCCATGCCATTTCAATTCCTTCCTCATAATCCATCCATACCTCTAGTATTCATCACTCCTCCATAGCAACTCCATCAAGAGATCAAGATGGTTTCTCATCTTAGCTATTTCTCTCTTATATTTTTCATCAATCATCCGCTTCCATATGCCATTTGTCTTGGCAGCTTCCTTCTTCATTTTATGGTTTCTTCCTAAACCTCTGCTATGACTTTCAATAGTCATCTTCTTCAGTTCTTTCACCCTCCATGAACTGCACTAGCCCCTGTAGTAATAGTTCCTCCTACTACAACTTACCTCACCAAACTTCCTCTATGCTTGGTCTTTTTGCAAGTACTAGTCCTCAATCTAGAACCCTCCTTGAGCACTCCTCTATGCTCCTTCTAGGCTCACCCTTTCAACTCATTTGCACTTGGGAACACTACTGTCCTCTTATATTTCAACCTCATCCGAAATATTAGGTTCTTACCACACTTATTTTTCCTACTAGAAACCCTTGCTAGCTTCCTTCATTACTTCCCTTAAAGGTTGTAATCTTCTTGCTGAGATGTTTTCACTCCTGTTGCTACTTATTGTCTATGCTACTACTTTATCCATGTTGTTGTAACTCTTATGTTTTTTCATAAGCCTTCAGTCCACAGTCTTACCTCTTAAGGTTCACTCAATTAGAATCAATGAACAATATTTCTCAACTTTTCTTAGTTCAAAGACATTCACACCACCTCTCAGATCTTGTCGTTCTAATACCAATTGATGCAACCGTAACTGCAATTTAATGAAAATACTCATGGACTCGTGGGTGAGGACCCACATAAAATATTTATACAGATCAGATTATAAATTCGGAGTTATTAACGTACATACACTAGTGATCAAATAACGGTTCACTTTATAACAGACCCCGTATAACTCAAATCACTTGCATACATGCGGACAGGGTTCTAGGGTCCCACCATCCACAGAACAATCATAATGCATTGCGTTACGAGAAACTTACCAACGACATTAACAAATAAATTATCCTTCCGCTGATGTGAATTCGCACTATAATCTCCACCGTAGATCTTCACTATATCTAATGGCCATATTGTACTTGTTCACATGCCATCTCCCTTCCACATCGCATTGCAACCAAAACACTATACTATGCAAACTCATAATGTTAAACATTAAAACCAATGATGTGTTCTAATGCGCAACAACGACACATGGCCTCCCTGAATCACATCACATGTTATATTGTTTACCTTTCTAAACACTTAACACTTAAATAGTACAACCTCCGAAGTGAAATTGTGTCATGTCAACACACATCCACTTCCAACTTTCTCAACTTACCTTAACCATTCATCTCTTATCTTCAGATCTATGATCTAATCTCGTCTGTCCGTTCAACCTTCTTGGCTCTTATTCTCATCTTCTACCTGCTCTAATCTCTGTCATCAAATCTTACACCCTTGGCTTTGTGATTCCATCCTCGTCGTCGATTCCTCTCTTAGGGTTCTTATAAGTGTATTTGGTTCTTTAGTCAATTGCTCCTCTTTCAACTGCCACTGATCTGCAATAATTTTCTCCTCCACTTGACTCCTCTGCTATCCTTCCAATTTTGTTTGGAATTATTCAACGCTATCTCCCCCGAGCTTTACTCAGCCTATAGATCCCTATTGAGCTTGTTCTTCATCTCTCATCCCTTAGTCTCTGCCATAATGTTGTCTACACGAAGTACACAAAAAATTTGTCTTCTTGCTCAGTTTGTATATTCATTAACAGAAACAATATGCCTATATAATAACACATAAAGTTAATACTTGATTGTAATATTCCCAAATGGGGAATGCAGCAATACAATGCACCAAAAATGCATTTTTCATAAAATTATGCTATAATAGGTAAATACAACCCATGGATCCATTATATTAGACATTATAAAAACCAAATCTAAAAGGATATCAGAAACAAATCAGTATTTCTTAGTTAAACAAGCCTCCGAAGCCCAAAACAACCCAAAAACACTACAACCCCATGACTACTACAACAACATAAATACTAAAGTAAGTGACAGCGTGGTTTACTGAGGGTTTATACTAAAAAATGGAGAGACAAAATATATATACTAATATATTAATTAATAGAGCTTAAAAACTGAGATCTAGTCTTCTTTACACAAATCCAAGATGACCCGGCAAAAGTTTCTTTATAGAAATGAGTTACAAGAAGTATATGTTGTAGATCTATGGCTGAATCGTGCAGTATGGATGAAGCGCTACATAAATATAGCTGATAATCCAAATAAATGGCTGTAGCTCCTCCTTCTATCTTTCCTAGAAAAAGGCTGATCCTCCTCCTAGGAAACTAGCTCATAAAACAGGGGTTTTAACCCTCCCACTGCAACACCATGAAAAATAACACATTTTCTCCAAGGGACTATGCTGTGGTTGTAGGTGACTGCTTGGCCCAATTCCGAAGAGTGGAAATGATGCCCAAAATTCTCCTCTCATATTCCTTCAACAAGTCCTCCAAGGAAGAGTGGGGAATTCCTGCGTGACAAAACCCTTGTACTAAACAGTACAAAAAACATAGCTAAATAGATGAAGCATGAAATAAGTCTAAACAAAATCAATCATAAAATATTATTCTCATTCATGCCCCATATGGCTTCCATTCCCTCCATTATATACTTGATGAGCTTCCTCACCATGGGTCCCACCCATTTATGAGGTTACTTCCATGCAAAGGCTCCTCCTTAAAAATTACGCATTCTCCACTAGTTCCACTCTTCTATTTACAACGTTGTTTGATTTGGTCAACCTTGACTTAATTTCATGCATTGTCTCCTTTCACACCCAAGGTGTCTTTATTATAACTATCTAAATTGATTCGTATTCATACTAGGCTATCTTTATTGATGATCCACTCCTCTCATATTAGTGTTGTTGACTTGCTCAAACTTGACCTTGTCCACATGCATTAGCCCTTGTTCACACATGAGGATGCTTGATACAGTTATGAATATGATCCCTTTTCACATTAAGAGGGATTTTGTACCTACTAAAGATATTTATGGGCCTCCTTACCCATTTATTCATCCAACAAGATGTTAAGAGAAAAATTAATATTCCCATTAGCTGCATGCTAATTTAGGAATATTACATTGATTTTGACAAATGAATAAAATAAACAGGTTAAAAAAGAGAGCTCGATCAAAATCCAAAACAATTGGAATTAATTTATAAATGAAAATACACATAACCAAGCCCTGGGATGGTTGGTTTTTACATTTATTCCCACTCTCTGTTCAACCCTCTTTCTCACCTACTTCCCTCTCGTTCTCTCTTTTTCTCTATGGATGGAAGCACCCCACAATAGTGGATTTGGTTTTGTTTTATGCGTTTCCCAAAATCCCCATATGGTTGAGAAACTTTTATTCAGTTTCAGAATAGTTTATTCAACTAAATGCCTAACTAATCCTAGTCTAACTATTCTTCTAACCTACAGATTACAATGGCTATGTTAGCCCAAATTAAATTTAAACAAAATACTTTAAAACTAAAGTCTTCAAATTATTAGGACTTCTAGTCCTCTTCCCAAGCCACAACATGTGACCAGCTTGTCACATTGTTGGCTCTACCTTAATGCTCCTGCATCAAATAGGTTAATGTGCAAACATTGAATGCTGTTAAGGTGTCAAGGAATTTCGCACAACCCACTCTACATAAAACACGGGCTACATAGTAGCTAGTACTCGCCGCTTAGCTTAAATATAGCTTAATTAAACTAGAAAACAATATACATAAAGATTTTATACAAAATAAAAGAACTAATAAAATATTGTATTGAATGTCATCACCAAAAACTAATATTGATTATATTAATAGATATACAATTTAATATATATGTTTAGTGTGTTTTTGTTTTCTTATATATATATATATATATATATATATATGTATATATATATATATATATATATAGACACACATACACACACACACATATACATATACATATACATATACATATACATATACATATACATATACATATATTTTGTATAATTAAATTTATAAAATATGTTTTTAATATAATATCAACTCATCTTAAATTGAAAATATAGAGAAAAACTATAATTCATGGAAATGGAAATAATTTTTTTTTCCACAGAAAAAAAATCGAACTTTCTATTATATAGATAGTTTCAGAACATATGCATAGCATTTTAGTAACATAGCCATTCCTTTCTTTCGAAAGGAAGTGGAGACAAAGCTGCTTAAACACCTGTAAAGATGCTTAGCAGCCAGAAGAGACCAAAAAAGGAGCCAATCATAATATCAGTGCATCTCCTTTAGCTCATCATCTCCCGGAAAACCGAAACAGAGATGAGAGCAGAAGGATACAAATGCACTAAGCAAGCCCATAGCTCAATGTAAGGGCTAGCAATAGGAACTATCCTAGCCCCCAGAAATACATCAGTAAAGACAAAAATGGAGCCCAGAACCTCCTTACAAAAGGAAAACAGTTCTGGACTCAATAAAGTAGTAGTTTTAGAGTTTTTTATAGAGCAAATATATACAAGGCAGAATTAAAATAGCAGAAAATTAAACAAAGTATGGTTTTTCCCTAACATGAACAGCCCCATTCAATATCTCAGTTACTGTCCAAGACCCCAAATCAAGCTAAGAACCTTCTTTAGATAATTGATCTGCTTCCTAGTTCATTTCCCTGTAAATGTGACAAACAGATATCTCAGAGAAAAAACATTTAAGACGATGGATCTCCTTAAGCAAAGGTAATAAAATATAATTCCTGCACTGCTGAGTCCCATTGAACCAATTCACAACATTCTTAGAATCACCAAAAATCTGAATCTGTCTCATATGTTTGGAAATCAACCAGCAAAGAAGAAAATGGAGAGCTTTGAGTTCAGCAAAGTTATTGGACCCCTGCCCAAGGCCCACAGAGGCACGGAGAGAATTATCAGGAGAAAGATGAATGATAAGTCCAGCAGCACAAATACCATTTACACCAGTAGCCCCATCAAAAAAATCCCACGGAATAGATTCATTTATATCTTCAGGTTGTATATTTCGAGAAGAGTTTGAGCCAGAAGGAGTAGGGATGCTGTCATAGATGGCAGCTCCTTCTGCTGCTAGCCTGGTTATTGGGAAATATTTCTCATTGAAAATCACCTTATTTCGGGCAATCGAAGTTCCCCGAGCTATAAGAAGAGGAATAGATCTAAATTTGTCATTTGGAGCCTCCTGCCACCAATGATTCCATGCCTGAGAAAAATCGTCACCGTGCCATAACAAGGGGATATTAATCAGACTTAAGGTTTCTGCCCAAAGGCTGGAGTTGAAAGGGAAAAAAAGAAAAAGGTGCTGAATATTTTCATCAGCAGATTTGTAGAGGGAACACCAGCTCGGCCCCTGTTTCCCTCTCTTTTGAAGGAAATCCCAAGTTGGCACCTTATTGTGGAGGATGCACCAGAAAAAGAGTCTGGTCTTAGTTGGGCATTTCAGCTTCCAAATTGATTTGTGCCACCAGCTTGGATCACCCCACCCTTCTTGAGCCATTAACCATTTATAACCCAATTTAGGAGAATAGAGGCATGACTGCGCATGTACCCAATGCAGTTCATCAGAAGAATATGAGATTCGAACATAAGAGAAGGTTAAAGATGAAACATAACGATTACATTCTTCCAACCACCTATCTTCTAGCTGCAATTCAAAACCTGAGAGCCAACCCTGTTTCACAAGGGTGGTTGTTCTAGGATGTGCCACCTGATTCAAAGAGAAATACCCTCTTTAGTTAATATAATCGACGAGGGTCAGAGAAAGAGAGAAATTATCTGAGCATCCAACCCAAGGATCACAACCCAAACAAACTTGAGTGCCATATCCAATGTGCCAGGCCAAACCTCTTTCAATTTTCTGAACTGATGCCACAACTGCTTTCCAGACAATGGAGGCGTTTTTAGAAGATTTAACTGGAGAACGAATCCAATCCAAAACAGAACCCTGATCTATATATTTCCTTTTGATGACCGATGCCCAGAGAGAATTGGTAGAGATAAAATGCCATGCAAGTTTGGCAGCCAAGGATTTGGCAAAAGAAGGCATATTTTTAATTCCCCAGTCTCCCCATTCCTTCGGTTTAGTTATTTTATCCCATGCAACCCATGGGTTGACCTTGTCCTGTTTTGCCCCTATATAAAGAAAATTCCTGCATAATTTATCAATGGAGGACAAAATTCCTTTGGGAACCCATGAGAGGCTAGCCCAATAAACTGGAATTTCCATCAGGACTGACTTGATCAAAACCAGGCGACCTGCCCTCGACAGCCACCTAAAGCTCCAATGGTTTAGCCTTTTTTCCACTTTAGCTTGTAACCATTTCCAGTCCCGAATACTGTAATTATCAGGTTTGAGATAAAATCCAAGGTATTTAAAGTTATCCTGTAGAGATCAGACTTCAAAATTCAAGAGTCTTCTCACTCGGCCTATCTCATCAACAGAGAGGCCAGAGGGAGTGAGAGTCGATTTTTTATCATTAATTTGGAGTCCGGTTGCTTTAAGAAAAAGATCCAGCAGATTCTTTAAGGCACTGCAATCCTCGATGCTTCCATTGACAAACAGCAGAATGTCATCCACAAAAAGTAGATGAGTAATCCAGAGATTCTAAGCCACTTCAATACCTTTGATTTTGCCCAGTCTTTTGTCTCTATGAATCATCAGGCTTAAACCTTTAGCTGCCAGAAGAAAAAGCAGGGGGGAGAGAGGACAACCCTGCCAAAGGCCACGTTCAAGATTAAAAAAGGATGTTGCAGCACCATTAATCAGCAGAGCAATATCCGAGGAGGAAACAAAACACATGATCCATCTGAAAAAATCAAATCTGAAGCCAATATGAGTGAGTAAAAGCCTCAAATATAACCAACTGAATCTATCATAAGCTTTAGAAAAATCGATTTTGACAATTGCCCCTTTCCTACCACTTCTCTTCAGACTGTGAAGGGATTCTTGAGCAACACCAACAGCTTCATGAATCTATCTACCACTTAAGAAACCGAACTGTTCCGGAGAGAGGTGGCTGGAGAAGAAAGGTTTAATCCTGGAAGCAATGACTTTGGCAATGATTTTGTAAACACAAGTGCAGAGAGAGATTGGCCGGAAATCAACAAAGGAACTTGGCTGGTCAGATTTAGGAATCAAGGCGAGAAAAGTAGAATTGAAGGGAGGAAAGATAGTTCCGAAAACTCTGGATTCATCAACAATAGCTACAAGTTCATCACTAAGCACATCAAAAAAATGTAGGAAGAACTCAACAATCCAGCCATCCGAGCCTGGGCTTTTGTCCCTATGCATTCCTTTGAGAATGTCCTCGACTTCCTGTTTAGAGACAGGGGCCATGATGGCATCATTCTCTTCCTCCTCAATAAACTTGGGAAACAACTGAGCCACACTTATGACTTCTGCTATAGATGCTACATCTGGGGCTTTAAAGAGATCTTTAAAGTAACCAATACCCAAGGTAGCCAAATCCTCAAACGAGGAAGCCTTTTCACCATTACCTTTGGGAATTTCCCAAATAGTGTTTGCCAGCTTCCTACCTTTGGCAAAGTTTTGGAAGAATTTGGTGTTCTCATCGCCTGCTTGAAGCCAAACCGCTCTGCTTTTCAAGCGCTAACTTTATTCTCTGAGCTGAAGAATTTTTCTCCTGGAGGCCTCCAATTCCTTGATTTTATTTCTCGATTCCAGAGAGGCATATCCCCCCCCCTTCCAGATCTTCCAGCTGAGCAAGTTCAGAGTTAACCCTTTTAAGCTCCTCCTCTTCCTTCTCCTTTTTATGAGCAACCCAATTTTTTGAAGCTGCTTTCATTTTTTTCAGATTCTTCCAAAGAAAGGCACTCCTAGAAGAGTCAGGGTTGAAGGAGTCTTTCTCCCAAGTTGTTGAAAAAATATCATTATACGAATCATCCTTGAGCTAGGCAGGATTAAAATGGAAGGGCATCCCAGGTTTATTGCCAACACCTTTAATTTCGAGAAGGATGGGAAAATGGTCTGAGACACCACCCTCATCAACCCAATGATGATAGTTCATGAGTTTATCCATCAAAACCTCGCTTAACAAAAAATGGTCTATCTTCTTTCCCACCCAGTCTTGACCGATCCTTCTATTTCTCCAAGTAGGTTTCAGCTTTAGAAGAGGCATATCCACCAGATGAGAAAGAGCTAAGTGATTCCTGAAGAAATCAGTTAAGGGGTCTGCTCTGGCCGAGACACCCCAAGACTCTGCTTCCCCCAGAGAGAAATTCAGGTCTCCTCCAATGATTAAATTTGGGTGAACAATCCAGGAGGAACGAAAGAAAGATGACCAGAATCACTCTCTTTCCACACAAGGCCCGTAAATATTTAAGGAAAGAAAGGAAAAATTTAACTCACTGGAGAAAAGTTCCAAAGCCAGCATACTTGAGGAGCCCCAAGAAGAGACATAATTTAATTTCTTAGGATTCAAACCTGAGACAACACCCCCGGATCTCCCAACAGCATCGAGGGCATAAAAGGACCAGTCAGGTAGCAGTTTAGAAGTGAAACTAACAACCTCATCCCCTTTGCTCAGAGTTTCTTGGAGCAAAATAATGTCTGGATTTTGAGAACACACTAGTTCTTTGAAAGCTAGCTTTTTAGGCTGGCTAGCTAAGCCTCTGCAATTGAAGGAAAGAACAATCATGGCACATCTTCTGGGGGTGGCCGCTCTGCTCTAAGCACCCCAGTAAGAGACATCTGTTTACCATCAACAATATCCACAACAAATTTCGATTGGGCTTTGGAGAGGTTTTATTTCCGGCCTCTCATCTTCCTGGCCCCAATAGCAACAGGGTTTGACGCAAGACCTCCCACAGCCAAGCCAGATCCTCCCTTGTTGGCCCGAGGTCTGAGGTTATAAGGGAGAGGATCAGAAACAGAAGGCCGAGGGCAGGGGATCAGAGGGGCATCAATAACTGAAGAGGAAGGGGGGCCGGAGGGTTCAGGCACTGATAAAATGACACTATCCAGAGATGACAAGGAGAGGTTAAAAGTAGATAAATCATTCAAAAGTTGCCTGGAGGGACCAGGCTCATTACTATCAGAAAAAGGAATACAAGGAGAAGACTAATGCAAGAGAGGAGAGGAGGACATACCCGCCTGAGATGCCCCTACCAGTTCAGAAACTTGAAGGGGTACCAGGGAGTTTGCCAGGTCCTCTACGGGAAGGGAAGAAGGGCCAGCAACATTCTCAGGGGCCTGGTCCACGATCACCACCGGGGAAGAAAGAAACTTCTGTACCAGAGGGATTATCTCTTCTTCCTTAGGACCCACATCCTGATCAGAAACTGTAACTTTCTCCTTCCTGTGCTGCTTCCTCTATCTGCATCTGCGCTGGTGATCGAGAGGGCATTCTCTTGCCAAATGACCAGTCTTATGGCACCTGTTGCACTGGAAGGGAAGGTGCTCGTAATCTAACATATGCAGAAACTCCATATCCTTATAGTGAAGCGTCATCGCATCTGCGAGACCTTATCTTGGGTTTAATCTCACCAGTATACGAGCTACACTCTTGTCCCTTGTATGTAAGAAAGACTTGTCGGCTTCAAGAAAAGTACCCAGGATGTTTCCAATAGAAACAAAAACCGAATCAGTCCAGAACTGCAGAGGAAGGCTGGGGAGCTTCACCCAACCAGTGATTCAGCCATTTTCTCCTTCTGAGCGTTAAAGAGGGGTGTCCATCTTTGAAAGAGAATGGGTCTCTTCCCAAAGAACCTATTCCTCTCAAGGACCCAGTCCACTTGATCTTTCCTTTCAAACGTAATGTTGAACCATCCTCTCGCAAGAATAGATATATCAACAGGCATACCTGGGGTCTCTTTCCATGAAGATTGAGCCCAATCAGCAATGTAATCTGCCGAGTATTTCATACCCCTTACTCTGCCAACAATCATGATCTCAGATAATTTCATGACCTTCTCAATACCAATATCCACACCTAATAAACATTTTGGGCGAGCTTCCTTCGATTTAATGGATTTGGCTTTCTTCCGCTTTGTTCCCACAGCTTTCTTGAAACCCTCCTCCTCTGTTACTTGATTGATTTGAGGTGCCTTGGCTCTTAGGGACTCGAGTAAAAACCGCCTTAGTTCTTCAATAGTTTTCGGAGGCGCAAAATCCTTAGTTAAGCTCTGAGGCATTCTAACCCCTGAAGCATCTTCACGGCGCAACGCAAGACCTTGATTTTCAGAGGCAGAAGATTTTGCGGGAAAGTGACAACCTCATTTGAGGAAACCCTGGACTGATCTCCACGACCTGGAACCCCATTCTTTACCAGACGAGACAGCCCTCCTTCATCTTGATTTACAAGCACTAGATCCTATGCCGCCCCTTTAGAAACAACTTTTACACAATCATTCTCCACTCCTAGCAACAACAGCCCCCTTGAGCCCTCTTGAGGGGGTCTATCCAGCAAAGCAAGGCTTGTAGGGTTATCAACCCTAGGCGGAAAGGAACCCTGCAGAAACTAAAGCTCTCTACAACCCACTACATCTTCTAAACCACCAGTAGCAGCAAAAGGAACAAAATTACCTTGAGAGGTCGAGCACGACAGGGGACGGTCGAGGTTGATCACTGCTTGGAAAATATCTTCAGAGGTCTGAGGCTGACTAATGCTCTGAAAATGCAGGTTACTGAAACAGTGCCCGCCGACAAAATTTCCACCAACAGGACTAACTCCTTGCAAAAATCCTCCCAACGCTGCTTCAACAGCCAAATCAAGCAAAATCGGCTTAGGAAAGAACTATTCGAGGTTTTTCTCCGAGATTTCCAAACCCCAGCAAGTAAGGAGGTCCTCCGGGGAGGGTTCTAACTCAACAGAGATGCTTTCGAAGCCCATTGTGACCGACGAACAACCCTCTTAACAGAAAACCGCAAAAACCGCTTGTCTACAGAAACCCTAACCTCAATACACCGTTGAAAGGAACCAGAGACGCATCCGAGGGTAAGATCCATGCTAAAAGCTGTTTCATTAACCATTGTACATCTGGCAACAGACCTCGATCCAGGAGGAAACGCCACGGAGAAGCGCTGGCAGCTTCTGCGAAGCCTTCTGACGAACCCTAGTCACATCCATCCCTCAATATTGGCATATACTTATGGAAATGGAAATAATAGAAAAAGGAAAAAAAAAAAAAAGTTAAATAAAAAGGGAAAAAAATTAGTAACTCACATAAATGGAAGTTACTAAATAGCTCATAGTAAGACCTCAACCAAACACCTTAAAAATATAAAATTTAAATTATAATAATAAATAAGAAAAATTGAAATCCTAATGTTAAATTATGGATAAACTGCACAAATGTTTGGTCAAAGACAAACTAATAAGCAGTCAAAGGCAAAACTGAATGTGTAATACCATGCCTACGATAGGTATAATAAGGCAGTACTTCCTTGAATCCCTAATGTTAACCATTCTGTTCTAGTTTTCTACTATGGAGGATATTGACAGACATATATTTGGGTATCAAAAAACTGCCACATATGTTTTTTTGAATAAAAAAATTAGTAATGCCTTTAAAATCTTGTGAGTATAAGTGTTTCCTCGCTATGTTATTTAAAAAAGAAATGGCATATTCTTGATTTATTTGTATATGTAATGTCACAAAGGCAGGGAGTCTTTCCTCTGAATGCCAGATATAAATCTTGTGAGTACATGCACAACAATCTTGCCTCTAGGTCGAGGGGAAGATGTACAAAGTAATATTTCATGCTTTTCGTTAAATTCAAAATTGAACATAATTTCAGATATTTCTTGGAAGGGGTGTTGCACCTTCAAAACTATTTGCATGAATAAATCACCGAGCAACAATGAATATGTCAACAACCAAAATGCTACAACAACAGCACGACACACTGCCCATCACTTCTTCTCGAGGAAGTGTAGGAAAAATGTCGAAACCTAAAAATATATAACATTGAACCTATACATAGATAAATAGGTATTTGATTTTATACATATATTTACGAATCATTCACTTTTTACTGCTTGATATTCGAGCAAGCTTGGAACTTGTCTAAGGTTCTTCTTGAATAACATAGATGAACTAAATTGGACAACGTAGCAAAGATTCTCCTGACTTCTATTCAACTTGCGGGAAAAAATACTGCAGGTGCTCAAGCTTTACTAGGGCATGTGAGGGATGAATGAGAAGGTCATTGAAAGCTGCAGAATCATTTATTAGATAGGTGTTGAGAAAAGAAACAAAATTCCACCCCAAAACCTGTGCATTGGATCTCCTATTCCCTGATGCATGCAAAGATATTCTCCCCTAAGCCACACTCCACTCTGGGGGTGTAGCATGTTATTTATTACACACCCATATCATTCTAATAAAATTTTGAACAAATGTCATTTCATGAGCAAAACAACTGAGAACAGATGTCAAATGGAGATGAAAATGGAAGACAAACAAATGTCAAATGGAGATGAAAAGGGTATACAATGCTTTGCGTGACCAATTTCATAAAAAGACACCTTCGATGTAATTATTTAATAAAATTATATTTTATATAAAGTTGTGTTTTATAATCACTTACATATGAGGATGATTTGAGTTTCACGAGTTTAAGAAGATATAGACATGTAGTTGTCTAACTATTCTATATTTTAGAGTTTTTGTTCGAAATATGATTAAATAATTTTTGGTTAGATCATAATTTTTTTCTATTTAAAATGTGTTTCTAAATGTATAGATGGATGCAATTCCCTGAAAACCCTTGGGGCCATTTAGATTATGGAGAGTGATTCCAACAAAAGCCTACCGTATTTTGAGAAAATTCAACTGGAAAAAGCTATGAAACATAGAACAAGTAGACTAAAAATTTAAAAATATGCCAAAGCATTAGTTTTCTTTCCTTGACAAAAGGCCTCATGAGTTACCCTTGGTGTCCACAACTTGATGTGAAACACCACCTATATAGGGTTTATGTTGTGCTTGAAGGTGTTGTTCATGGCAATTAATTCCTAGAAGAAATGCATAAGACCTAATACCTAAGTATTTTCCTCCCCTAACAATAGCATTGGAGAAATAGAAGAATTTGGTTAAGTATATGGTATCGAAGAGAAGTCACCCAAAACTAATAAAGAAAAAAATTTCAAACTCACAAGGACCCCAGTTTCAATGTCACCTTAGGAGGAAGGTAAACCAGCCTAGATCCATCTTAACCATAGATCTATCAAGCGCCGAGAGGGATCAAATTTCTCGAGGTTCAAATCTCTTTTTTGAGTGAAAAAATTTGAATAAAGGTTTTCACCTCAAGATATTTGATCCCTCTCAGCGCTTGATAGATCCCAGATTAAGATGGAGCTAGATTGGTTTCAGTCGTGTGCAGTCATACAAAGTTTTTTGAACATCTAATTATTTTTATAATTTAAATATGTAAAATGGGTCTAAGATTAATTTGGTCAATTTAATTTTAACTTTGCTTAGTTACCTCAGTTTTTTGAGATGAGAAATATTTTTAGTAACTTGAATGATGAAAAATGATGAAATAGAAATTAGTGCAAAGTGACAATGTTAAATGATAGAAAATGTGAATAATAATAATATATTAAATTACTAACAATATTCATTGTGATCAATCTCAATATATTTTCTTCTTTTTTTCTTATTGTCACACCTATTAGTTATTTTTTGTTAGTGCGTTTGAATGCAAAGTGATTAACAATATTGAATGATGGAAAATAGGAATAATAATAATATATCCAATTACAAATAGTTTACAGTTTCAGAAGAAGACATTTCAGGTAAGTGAACATTTTATTTATGATGAGAATTAAAGTATTATATTTATTGTTGAATTACTGTAACACAAAATTCAATTCATGTCATGAATAATGTTAATGTGCTTACACTCGGAGACAGTGTGTATGTTTTGGGGGTGAAATAGAGATATAGATGGAGGGGGAGAGAGAGGGATGAAGAAAGAGGAAAAGATAGGGAGGGAGGAATTGATATATATATGGAGAGAGAAGTGTTAGAGAGAAAGAGAGAGGAGGGGAAGAGAGAGAGGGGGGGGAGGGGAGTGGAATTGATATATATAGGGGGTGAGATAGAGAGATAAAGAAGGAGAGACAATAGGAGATAGAGATATAGATGGAGGGGGAAAATATGTGCTTACATTGAAATTAGTGCACACTATTAATCTAATTACTTTGAAATTAAAGTACATTATACATCTAGTTGCATTAAATGATAAATCATCATCTACATTGAAATCAATGCATGTAGTGCAAACAATCAAATATGATTAGAAATAAACATCTACACTAAAATCAATCCATGTAGTGAAAAAAGTCAAATAGGATTAGAAATCAACATCTACACTAAAATAAATTTGTTAAACACAACTATGTCAAACACACACACATAGGAAAGATAAGCATGAGTTGTGTTTCTATTAACCATAAATGTGCATTTATATTACATTGGCGTGACTCTTGGATTCCACATTCCAAGGTCACTTGGACTCCTCTTTGATTGTTTGCCTTCCACACTTACCCATAGAGGATTAGGTGTCCAACATCCCCCCCCTTAATCCGAAGGCGTATGTGTGAGTCCAAGGAGAGAGTTGTAATACAAATCTACAAAGTATGCATGGCAGAACTTAGGTTGAATGAGCTCTCTGAAATGTTGGCATAAAGAGGTGGTTTAAGGACGACCACCAACATTGGAATGCTTAATGTAGTTCCTGGAACTCTTTCGAATCTGGCAAGAATCTGAGGTATTCTGCTAGAGGAAGTGCTCCTCATTTTGAAGAGGGAGACCTTCAACCTAGAATAAGGGAGTTCTACAACCTATGATGGTTTAAGGATGACCACCAACTCTGTAATTCTTGATGCATTTACTGTAACTATACCAAAACTGGTAAGAAGCTGAAGTCTTATACTAGAGGAAGTGTCCTGAATTCTTTGAAGAGGAAGAATATCAACCTCACATAGATGGTTTAAGGCTGACCACCAACCAAAGGCATGCTCATGGGCATCTATGTCTCTGGGTACAACTCTGAATCTGGAATGCCAGGTTTTGGCTGAGGCTCACTTGAACTTATATATCTCTGGCTACAACTCTGAAACTGGAATGAGAGATTGTGGCTCAGGCTCACTTGAACTGTTGTGTCTATGGATACAACTCAAAATATGGAATGAGATATTGTGGCTCAAGCTCACTTGATGTGGCTTCGAAGCTTGTATATAAACACCATTTTGCTGCATGTCAAGTACAATGTGAGATGATGGCGAAAACTCAACTGCAAGATTGTTCAATATTCTAGAACATGTTCTGACATGTGACTTAAAATTCTTATTAGTTGTTGATACCCATTGCCAAGAAGCGATCCATCCAAGAAGAATCTTTGTTCTTGCAAGAGGCTTGTTTCTGAAGCATCTATGTGAATAATGGGTGTGATGACCATAGTGCTTGCATGGGTGGAGATCAAAACAATGATCTTTCATATGGCCAACTCGATCATAGTGTTTGAATTTTACAATATGTTGTTGTTGCTGTGGACGAGGAGCGAAATCTAGAATAGATGAAGGTGAGCTATCATGAAGAAACCTGACACTCTAAAATTTTATGAGCTTGGAGTAGTCCGGAATATGAAAGGACACATCCTTGTCATATCCAAGACCATTTATGTGCTTGTTATCGACAAAATCTTAAAAAGGTATGATGATGGGCTTGGGAAGCACATGTTGGATGTTTTCTTCTGTATGCAAATCTTCTCTTGTACAGGGAACATGATGGGAGTCAACCTCAATGTTACTAACTTGACCATTTTCTCGTTGTTAATGGGTGTCATGATGTTTATGTTGTTGTAACTCATCTCGTTGTAGTTGATATTCTAGTTGTAGAAAAGCAATGTTTCCTTGTGCATGATGCAAGCAAGTCTGAATATCAAAGAGAGTATCTTTGCTGATTTTAATTGTGTTGTCAATATAGACACCATTAGTGTGTTTAGTAGCTCTAAAAACCTATTTATTCTGGCCATTATCAGAGTTTTAAATTCCTATATTTGAATGTGCTCTCAAAAGAAAATAAAAGAATAATCCCTTTTCTAAAGGAATATGTATCTGAATGTTCTACCAGGGCTAAGAGTGTCAACAGAACTTAAATAAGGGCTATTATCAACACCAAATGTAAGTGTAGTGAAAAACCTGGATATCAAGAATAACAACAAGGTGTTATCCTTTTCAAAATAATACAAGGTCTGGCTCACAATGAATTTGTTTTAGTTGTTGATATCTTAACTTATCTATCCATAATAGATGCAATTATCTTGCACTCCACTTTTCATAATAAGATGATCATAATCGATCACTATAGCAGCATTCTCTAACCATAGCCTTCTTAGAGAGAAGAATATTCCAAGGGTACCATGAATTACACAATCTCCAACATATACATATAATGGCCCTCAAAACATATGCTCCATTCACCAACGCATGAAAGGAGAAAAATGCGCTTCACCAATACTCAAAAAATTGTTAACACACCAGTGAAACTTCAGGAATATCTTGCAGATAATTCACTAGCAATGCATTCCCATCCTATTTTCTTGATGTCGATTCTTATTTTTTCAACAAGATGTCAATGTTTGTCTCAAATTTAAAGGACACACAAAAATGTATTAGAGCCAACAGTCGGGCATGAACCCAGGTCGTTATATTGCTACCAAGTCGCCTTCCAAATCATCACCTAAACGATGTAGGCTAGGCCAAGTAGCCCAAGTGCATGTAAATATAATGCTTATGTTAGGATGACCAACCACAACTACAGAATCTGGCCTTGGGCCGACTGCTATGGAAATGGATATGGGCTGTGAGACTGCGTGAGTGGAAGTCAAGTTATGGATTTGATGGTGTGAACTATTAAAAACATTCAACAGTCAACGCTCTTCCTTCTCATAGTGCTGAATGGTGACAACGATACTCCCTATCCTCTTATGCACAGTCGGCCTCCACAGCTCGGCATACCAGGGATACCAGGGATAATGGTATTTAAAGAAAAAATGCCTATCGGGGTGACTTCAAGAGTTTTGAAGCATTGTCATTGGAATTAGTTCCATTTTCGAGACCAGTAGCTGGTGTCCAAAGGGAATAGGGAATTCAAGGTAACCTAACCGGTGGGGTTCAATGTAATGCATTACGGTATGAGGAGAGAAATAGTCATGTTTGCACGACGATTGTAGCAGTCTAATTGAGAATATGGCAAGTGGGATGGCACTGAAGAGATAAGTAAAAATGGTGAAGGAAAACGGTGTGAAAAAAAATCCCGGAGGCCACCCATATGAAAGAAATTAAGGTTATGAAAATCAATACAGAGAATACATGTTTCACGGGGACATATTACACCCCACTGGTTCCTCTTATTCTGAAGCAAACATTTTTCGTCAAAAATAATTACGCAAGATGTTGAAAGGTAGTTGATTGAAATAAGTGCTCACCATTTTGCATGTAGAATTATCTGTATACATTTTTCTCCTACACGTTTTCACTTTGAATAGACCATTATAAAAAGGAAAACTACTCCAACCTCACCGCACCACCGAGAACTGTCACTAAGACCAAAGGCATGGTGACAACATTTGTGGCAATGCACCAACATGCCGAAGTTGTAATACCATCTGTTGGAGCTGACCCTTGCATTCCTATCACCATTCTCACAGGCTTCCTAGGTTCTGCCAAGCCACTGGATCCGAGGCCGATGTGTCGAGGAGAAGCATGGGAGGAAGGTGTTACAGGTGGGATTGAATGAAGGTCGAGGAGGAGCCATTGTACCGCTTTTTGGGTTGTATTACAGAGTCGAAGCAGTGCGTGGATAGCATGGAGGGGAGGATATACTGGGAGGCCATGTTAAGGAGTGGAGATGGAAGTGTGTTGGGAATGGGTTGAATTATTGGTGTGGAGAAACTAGGAGTTAATGGTGTCGACGCAAAGTTAATGCGGCAATGGTGGAGTCATATAACCGTCGAGATCTATTATTGTCGGGTCTATAAAAATTATAATGGAGGTGTAGTGCATAGTCAAGATAAAAACAATGGTGCATGAGATCAACACCAAATATCAATGGTCTTTCAAATGAAATTGTTCAACTGAAGAGTAAGGCATTTCTAAAAGAGACAACAACAAGAGAGTTTGAAAAAATAAAAAAATCAAATGCAGGAGCAGAAGGTGCATGCTTGACAGGACTGGAGAGATGTAAATATGTTACGGACTGACAAGCTCAGATAATACAGCTAAAATTTAGCTGATTGGAGTAGGGCGCTAGAATCTAGCTAATTAGAGAAGGGCCAACAATTGCTCGCTCTGATACCATGTTAAAAAAAGCTATGTTAGACACACATACATAGGAAAGATAATATTGAGAGGCACTTCTATTAACCATAGATGCGCATTTATATTCCATTGGCGTGACACTTGGATTCCACATTCCATGATCATTTGGACTCCTCTTTGACTATTCGCCTTCCACACCTACCCATAGAGGATTAGGTGTCCAACACAATGCATCTTCTGTAAGCATTCAAATAGGATTAGAAATCAATATCTACACTCAAACCAATGCATCGAGTGCAAGAAATCAAACGAGAGTAGAAATCAACATCTACATTGAATTTTAATGCTTCTAGTGTAAGGTATTAAATAGGATTAAAAATCGACATTTACAATGAAATCAATGCATCTAGTGCAAGCGATCATATAGGATTAGAAATCAATATCCACACTAAAACCAATGCATCCAGTGCAAACAATAAAATAGGAGTAGAAAGCAAGATTTACACTGAAATAAATGCATCTAGTGTAAGGCATTAAATAGGATTAAAAATTGACATATAAACTGAAATCAATGCATCTAGTGAAATAGATAAAATATGAATAGAATCAATATTTATAATGAAACTAATGCATATAGTGCAAGCAATCAAACAACAGTAGAAATTAGCATCTACACTGCAATCAATACATCTAGTGTAAGGTATTAAATAGGATTAGAAATCAACATCTACAATAAAATCAATGCATCTAGTGCAAGTGATCAAATATGATTAGAAATAAACAACTACATTGAAATCAATACATATATTTTAGTGAAAAAAAAAATATTTGTGACTTTATAGATCTAACTTCTATGGCTATATTTGTCTATGTGTGTCTCTTTCTTCTTCCCTCTCTCTCAACCTTCCATTCTGTGTCTATCTCCCTCCCTCTATCCTTCTCTATCTCACCCTCCCTCTCTCCCCTATCTCTTTATCTCCACCTCTCCTTGCATTTTTATATCTTTCTCTTATTCTCTCTCCTCTCTGTCATCTATATCTATACCACCCTCCATATCTCCTTATTTGTCTCCCTATCTTAGCTCCTAAACACATTTCATGCTCTCTCTCTCTCTCTCTCTCTCTCTCTTTATCTATATATATATATATATATATATATATATATATATATATATATATTCCTCTATCTCTCCTTCTTTATATCTCTATATCAGCCTACATACTCTCTGTCTCTTTCTTCCCCTTATTTCCATATCTCTATCCTCTCCTTTTATCTCCCTTCCCTCATCTCCTCTCTTCCTCATTCCATATTCATCTCTCCCTTATCACTCCCTCTCTCTCTCTGCCTCTATCTATCCATGCCTTTGTTCTTCCATCCCTCTCTTTCCCCATTCCAATTCCATTTCTCTCTCCCACTCTTTATCTCCTCTCTCTCAAGTCCCCTCTCTTTTCCTTCCTTTCTCTCCCACTTCCCTTTGTCTCTCCCCCATCACACATGCTCTCTCTCTCCACCCTCCAAATCTATCGTTATCTCCCTATCTCTCTCCTTATTTCTCTCCCCCTCCATATCTATGTCTCCATGTCTCTCTCTTCCCCTTATTTCCCTATATCTATTGTCTCATTTTCTCTCCCTTTCGTCGTCTCCCCTCTCCCTCATTCCATCTTCATCTCTCATAACTCCCTTTCTCTCTCTCCACTTTTTCTCTGAATGTATTTATTCTTCCATCCCTCTCTTCCCCCATATAAATCCATCTATCTCTCCCTCCCTCTCTCCTCCTCTCTCTCTTCCTTCCTCTCTCTCCAGGTATCTCCCACCTCTATGTATATCTACCCTACTCTATTCCCGCTCCGTATCAATCTCTATCTCTCTTAAATATGACCCCATTTTATTTATTTAAGAAAGTATATAAGAAAAAAAACATAATTGGTTGTAAAATATTAAATATATATTTTGGATCAATCAAGTCAAATAAAATACAATAATAAAAAACTTAAAGGAATCATGCACTATATTTCTTCTATCATTATTAGTCTGTAAAATTCCCAAATGGGAAAAGCAGGAATATAGTGCAAAATGCTGGAAAAAATGTGTAAATCATAATTTAAAAGCAAGAGGCCAATATGGATACCTTTCAAATGTTATAACAGTAGAAAAATATGCTTAATAAATGGCCCATAAGATGCACGACAAGAAATTACAAGCCTCCAATGGAAATTTTTTTCAAGATGAGGTGCTGAAACTATATATAAAAGCTGGAAGACACTTACATCATTATTTTATTAGATTTTCTACAGAAAATTTTTATACATCAGATCTAGGGCTGATATGTGCCTCAAAAGATAGATCTATATCAGATCTGAGCACTATACAAGCTCCTTTAAAGAACCCCTTAAGGGTTTTCAACAAAACACCAAGTACAAGTTGTAGATCTAAGATCTAAGACTGCTGATCTACTGGAAAATACAGGTCTAAGAAGTGTGGTTGATATGATATGATCAATACAATAGAGTCCTCCAATAGATCCTCTAAGTGAAAGGTAGATCCCTTTCACTAGAAAATCATCTCTCCAAATGGTGTGCTAAACCACCCTGCAACTCCTCCTACAGAAATAACGAAGATCTGGAAGAAAACTACGCTATAGGGATAAATATATGGTTGGCATGATTCCAAGATCTGAATATATACTCAATAGCCTACAATATTGTCCTCCCAATGGAAAGGAAGCCTCCTCCACTGAAAATAAGAAATGAAATGGCCTATATCTAGAGATCTAATCACCACTTGCTGCAACTTGCAAAAACAACTAAACCCTCAACAGGATATGTGTTGTAGTTGAAAGAAGAAGCTTGGACTTAAGCCTGATAGTGGAAAATGTAGTACAAAACTCTTCCAAGAGGCCTCTCAAGGAAAGAGTTGGGATTCCCGATTAGGAACACGCTGTACTAAACAAAACTCTGTCTCAGCTAAACAGTAAGAGAAATATATATGTCTAAACGATCCATATATTCAGAAATATAATAAATCCATATATAATTAATATGGCTACCATCCTCTTCCTTAAATAAGATATGAGCTTGCAAACCCTAAGCCCCATCCAAAAATATCACTACATTCACACAAATCATCTCCATCTAAAACTGAGTTGTCCCTCATTGATGACCACTCCTCCATGTCAACGTTGCTTATTTGGTTAAGGTTGACCCAGTCAAAGTGATCCAACCCCTTTCATACCAAGGGTGCTTTAATTAAGCTACCAAGATTTGTCTCTTTCACATTTTGCATTGATTTATTCATTATTAAAGAGAATTATGGACTCCCTTTGTCCTCTTATTCTTTAAATAATGCAATAAAACAAAATTGAATTTTCCAACTAGATCATGGCTAATTGGGAATATTACAGTCCTCCCTTCCAAAATTTTTCTTTTCCTCAAGCAACTGACAAGGTGAGTGCTGAAATTCTTCTCCTCCTCCATTGGTGACACCAACATGTGATAAGATTCCCTCATAAGCTAAGTGTTCACCAATCCATCCCTCCATGAAATGCCCTTCCAAAGTTCTCATGAGATGCAAATAATCAATCCCATGAGGTGACAATAGTTCAAATGAAACAAACTTGGTTATCGGAATGTTCTCCTTGAAACATGTATAATGGAGAATATCCCTCCCATGGGGCACATACATACCTCCCATCCTCCCTCCAAACATTCCCAAAAAAAGTATAAGTACATCATCAATGTATGGGATCAAAATTAAACACATACAAACATAAATTTGTGCATATGGAGGTGGGTCACAGTCCCACATATGGAACCAGTGCAATAAATCTCTTCAATACCTTAGATAATGATGTGGTAAGTGTTTCCCCACCACTTGCTGCCCAATTCATCTCACCATGGCTAAAAGTATGAGATATGTTTGGTGCTTTTATAATGCACCCACAATGATACAAAGTCTCCCTTTGATTTCGAAGGGAGTGGCCATGTTCAAAATTTTTTGTGGCCCAAAGTTGGCCATGAAGTTTATAAGGAATAATGCTCCTTCTTGGAGCTATGGCTGGCATATACATGGTAAAATAATTCATATGTTCATCAAATAAAACATTAGGTACACAAGCATATTCTTCACCAAAATTTCTCCTCAAACAAATGGAGTGGTGCATAGATATATCCCCCCTCATCCCAAAGGAGGAAAGAGGTGGCTAAATTGACTCCTTCATAGAGTCATGTTGCTCTTCCAACTCCACATGGTTCATGCATATTTGAAAATGCTGATATAGTTCTTCTTCAAATCCCTTCCATGTGTAGCTTCCCATGATAGTGTTGTAGGCCTTCATGGAATAATTATGGCTGAAAAAGAACTCTTCATAAGCTCTTTGTAGAAAATTCTCCTTGAGCTTGGAGGCTCTAGATAAGAAGATCCTACCATGATAATAGATGACTCCTTCTTGGATTGAATAGCCTTCTTCATGTAGCTAGTCATCAAGTATCATGCATGTGAAAATATCCTTGGAATAATCCACCAACAGTTTGGATTTCCAATATGGATCAATTTTCCATAGTGACAATGCTGATGATCTATCACAAAAAGCATCTGTCATATGGCTTCTCTCCTCCTTGACATCTTCCATGCCAAATATACTTCTAGGGATGTTGCAATCCCTCCTTTGCTTCTTTTCTTGCATATGCACATGCTCAAGTGAAGGTTGAAGACTTTGGAAGTTAGTTTCCCATGGGAAGCTATCATCTATCCAAAACTTCTTGGTTTTAGTCAAAGCATGCATGTGTGGCCACCATATTTTATCATGTGTAGAAGATTTCTCTTCAAGTGAGAACATCTTCTGAGTCTCCATAGCCAAAGAATGGACTCCTTTCCCCATGATGGTGTTGTTTTCCAATTCTGTAGGATTTCTTCTTAGCACAGTATGAGATAAGGGAGTGGGTAATGGTGATAGTGGAAGAATATCTCCCTCCTCCTTGAGCCTACCCAAGACCCTCAGTGTTGTATTTTGGTCTTCTAATGCTCCCATCCTTCTTGGATCTATGAATGGAGCATAAATATGTGAGACATCTTTCACCAAATATGGATCAGGTGGTCTCCCAAGTTGTTTACCATAAGATAATGATGTCTCATGAATCATCCTCATGTGCATAATAGATGGGATCATCATATCCCTTCCTTCACTACGTAAATTCAACACTGTTTCTTGTGTGGAAGTTTATTGACAGTTGGGTACCACTCTTAATGATTCAAGAATGCCTCTAATGGGAGCAATTGCTCCATCCTCACCTCCAGGTGGTGGTGGATCATCTCCAGCTTTTCCAGCATTATGACCCCTCCCTTGTTGTTCTTCTTCTTCCTCCTCATCATCTAAGAAGACCTCTATGTAATGTGCTTTTCTAGTTGCACATCTATGTCCAACTGCCCAAGCTTCTTGGCATGTGAAGAAAAGCTTCCTCTTAGATCTTTTTGGACATCATCATCAAGAGGTTTTTTATATTGACTCTCCTTTGAAGGAGGAGCCTTCTCTTATTTTCCCTTTGATGGAAAAGAGGGCTTATGCTGAAATGTTGCCTTTTCTTTTGGCAAGGCATCTTGAAGGTCTCTATCCCTTTCAATGGAATCTTGTAGCATAGTGGGATTCGTAGACTTAACCAACCCATGAAGAGGTTCATCTAACCCATCAATGAACATATACACCCTTCTTGCTGCAGATAAATCAGGAAGCATAACAAAAAGTCTTAAAAATTCAGAGATGTAAGTTTCTACATTACCTGATTGTTTTATCTTTGCAAGCCCCATGAATGGTGCTTCAGGATCTCTTCTATCAAATCTTTCCACCAGCCTTCTATTGAAATCTGAATATGCAGTCACGTTGGCATGACCCAATGTAGACATGCCATGGAACCACCAGTCATGTGCTTTACCCTCAAGGTGCAGCACTGAAATATTAATGGCCTCCATTTATGGAAACTTGTTCAAATGAAAGTAGATATCAAGTTTCTCTACCCATTATTTGGCAGTGCACTTGGATGACCCATCAAATTTGGGTAAAAAGAATCTGCCAATAGTGTGGTGTCGATCATGATTCTTAATGAATCCACGACTTCTATTGTGATGCTTTGGTCTTCTATTGTCCTTGATTTGAAAAAATTATTGAAAACTCAAGTGTTCCTTGAATCTATGAGTTTGAGACTCATACTCCATAAAATAGTCTTCAAGGGATTATTTCTCTTGAAACGCTTCATTTCCCACAACCAAAAATGCAGGCATAGTAGAGTGTTTGGAAACTTGTGGTTGATGCACTGGTTGATCATTCCAGTGATGAGACATGCCAGATCCTTCACCATGATGAAATCCCTTAGGGGATTCCTTGAATCTATCCATTCTCATCTCCTTGATCTCCCTAGCAATGTCTTGCATGGCTCTAAGAAGGATCTTAGGGAACTCCTTCTCTTCATCTTCTCCTCTAGATAAAGGGATTTTCCCCTTGTCTTGTTTGTCATTTGTATAATCAAATTTTATGTGTATTCTTCTTTGATACCTATTCTCTCTATCAATAATAGGCTCTGCTTCTTCATATGACATATTGCCTTTTCAAAATGCACAGGTTGTGCTAATATTATGCTCTGATACCACTGTAATATTCCCAAATGGGAAAATCAGGAATACAGTGCAAAATGATAGAAAAAATGTGTAAATCATCATTTAAAATCAAGAGGCCAATATGGAGACCTTTCACATGTTATAATAGCAGAAAAATATGCATAATAAATGGCCCATAAGATGCACAACAAGAAAGTGCAGGACTCCAATGGACAAAATCCTCAAGATAAGGTGTTGCAACTATATATAAAAGTTGGAAGACCCTTAAAACGTTATTTTATTATCTATGCTACAAAAAATTATTATACATCAGATCTAGGGCTGATATGCACCTCAAAATATAGAGCTATATGAGATCTGAGCACTATACAAGCTCCTTTAAAGAACCCCTCAAGGGTTTTCAACAAAACACCAAGTACAAGTTGTAGATCTGAGATCTAAGACTGCAGATCTACTAGAAAATACAGATATCGAAAGTGTGGTTGATCTGATATGATCAATACAATAGCCTCCTTCAATAGATCCTCTAAGCGAAAGGCAAATCCCCTTCACTAGAAAATCAACTCTCCAAATGGTGTGCTAAACCACCCTGCAACTCCTCCTATAGAAATAACACAAATCTGGAAGAAAACTGCAGTGTAGGGATAAATATATGGTTGGCATAATGCCAAGCTCTAAAAATATGCTCAATAACCTTCAATATTGTCCTCCCAATGGAGAGGAAGCCTCCTCCACTGAAAATAAGCAATGAAATGGCCTAGTTCTAGAGATCTAATGACAACTTGCTGCAACCTACAAAAACAACCAAGCCCTCAACAGGATCTATGTTGTAGTTGAAAGAAGAAGCTTGGCCTTAAGCCTGATAGTGGACAATGTAGTAAAAAAATCTTCGAAGAGGCATCTCAAGGAAAGAGGTGGGATTCCCGATTAGGAACACCCTGTGCTAAACAACACTCTATCTCAGCTAAACAACAAGAGAAAGATGCTTGTCTAAACATTCCATATATTTATAAATATAATAAACCCATACATAATTAATATGGCTACCATCCTCTTCCCTAAATAATATATGAGCTTGAAAACCCTAAGCCCCATCCAAAAATATCACTACATTCACACAAAGCATCTCCATCTAAAACTGCGTTGTCCCTCATTGATGACCACTCCTCCATGACAACGCTGTTGATTTGGTCAAGGTTGACCCAGTCAAAGTGATCCAACCCCTTTCATACCAAGGGTGCTATAATTAAGCTGCCAAGATTTGTATCTTTCACATTTGGCATTGATTTATTCATTATTAAAGAGAATTATGGACTCCCTTTGTCCTCTTCTTCTTTAAATAAAGCAATAAAACAAAATTTAATTTTCCAACTAGCTCATGGCTAATTGGGAATATTACATAGTCACTTTTCTTTCTCTATTTGATTGGATCTTAAGTTAAATGCATCTATCTAGGTTCTTTATAATATTATTTATATTATATAAATTTCACATATGTATATATAAAAGTATTCTGATTTTTTATTTATTATAACCTCATTTTAATCTCTATGGGAGTATTTTTAGTATTCATTGGAATTTAATCATAAAACAGTTTCCTAAGAGGGAAAATGCTAGGTTAAGGGCAACGATGGAGGCTTAGCCCACTATCACCACAACTAAGGCTCCTTGATCTTTACAGGCTTTCACCGATGGGAGGAGTCCAGATGATTTAGTAAGAAAATTATAGAGGATATAATGTGAGAAGTGACCCCTTAGACCATTTCCCTAGAATAGGATGAAGAATGGAGCATGCTTTTTATTTAAGCAAGGGATTAGGTTCTCTAGGGAAAGGAGATGAGGATTTGAAGGTTGAGGAAGAATAATATGGATTGAAAAGAAGTTTCTTGAACCCTAAAATGTCGTGATAACTTTGATTCTCGATTAGTCCTTGATGAATAGTATTTGACAAAAGGTAGAGAACACAAGGCCAAGTGGACCAAAACCAGGTTAGGGGATGGACTTTATCAACCAATGATATTCATAACCTAGAAAAGGTGAGGGAAAAGGCTCAAACAATAATTTTCACCTAAATATGTCAAATTCATCCTACTAGGTACTAGCCTTGGGAAACAAGGGGAAAAACTTGATCCTAGAGACAGTACTTGGGATATCCCAAGATTCCACCGTCGGGTTTCCTTCAAAATTTTAGGAGACCTGGGGGACCAACCAACACAATTTACCCTAGGATAGTGAAGTTTTTATATGGCTATTTTTTTGGGAACTGATGTCCGAGGTGACCTAATTGGGCTAGACCTCAGAAAAAGGAGGAAAAAGGTGAAAAAAGGGGTTGAAATGATCACCCTTTGGAGGACCAGTGCCTGATTTGACTTGGATATATGGAGTTGAGGATAATTGTGAAGATGAATCATGTCTCTTCATTCAAGGATGCTTCAAAGTCAACTTCGTCTAATGTTAGAGGCAAGAGAAGAAAAGTGACTTTTAAAAAATTATACTTCTTGAAAATGGTGAAGGATTATCAAGATAACACTATCTCTAGGACATTTCATTCATCCAAAATGGACCATGCACATATATACGCTAAATAGACACATAATTCCACATTAAACACATGCATCAATTATCCCTAATAATAGCGAAGTTCAAATGTATGAAAAAAATGAAAATACCATCAAATTTTCACTTATACATTAGAGTATATATCCAAACAACATAAAATTTGAAATATAAGAAGCTCAAATATAGAAAAAACACAAATCCATACATCAAAATTCATCCATCATCCAAAAATATCAACCAAGGAAAACATATGAAGTTATCTAATGAGAGAGAGGTCCCAATCCAAGTGATGATACAAATGAATCCATATAAATACCAATTAGGAGTTTTAATTCTCTAATGGGTCTACATTAGCCCTTAAAAATAAAATATTGTGCAAGTACACATAACCTTTGGTGACAAGCCCACCAAACTAGCTCATACATGAAATAATAAGCCTCTCAAGAGGTCAAATAATGTCATATGGACTTCTAAGAGGAATTCTGGGGCCCATGTGTACCATAATGATGCATGGGACCCTCAAAAGTGATGGACAAGGGGTTGACCCTTATTTCTCCAAACTATAAACTTCTCGTGCTTCTTGTGGATGTGGGGGCACACAAATGACCCCGTGGGTCTCCAAATGAATCAAAGATGCTAGTAGACCCTCTATAATGGCTCAAACGCTGGAGTAAATGATTCCATGTCATCATACAAGTATTTGGACATCTTCCAAGTATGTGGTGCACCTATGGGGCCAACTGGGCATAGTATACCAAATGCATCTTCCTTGTCCAAAAGGTGGATCTCTAGCAATATCTGAACATTCGTAGGAATCCATGGAGTGTTTTCTAATATTGTGGAGGACCATGGATATTGACACACTCCCTACAAGTGCCAATGTAGCCCTATGAAGGATTAGGAACCTGTATAGGGAGAACAAACCCAAAATGGGAACCATCTACAATCCTGTATAAGATCCAATGCATCCCCTAGCCTTCCAACACAAGAAGTCATGAAAGTAATTGGGTAAAAGAGCTTACAAACCATGGAAAACAAGTGGACACTTAATAATGGCTTGCCCTTACATATTGGGCTTTAGGATGTGCTAATGTCTCCAAGCTCCAAAGGTGGTTAGCCAAGTACCTTATTAGGTGGTTTCTACCTTTAGAGGGGATAATATGTTCGAGATCCATCCTTCAAATGGTGGTGGCATATTATCAAGATATGAAATGGAATAAGGAATGATAGGGGGGAACTTGGGCCATATATTGCAGAAAAAGGGTAGATAGGGAAATGGAAGCCCACACATGGGTATGTAATGTGTAGGAGGGAGAAATCATGGTACATGAGCTACCCCGACTTTGATTTTTCTAGCCTTCTTTATATATCTTTTTAATTTTATTATTTTTTCTTTGATTAAATTCTCAGGGCTCAAAGGACAAGAGCATGGTGTGTGAAATATAGTAGTGAATACCCCCATTATGGTAGGGTGGTTCATTTCCCTCAAGGGGTTTGGACAATCATGGTTTCATGAATGATAAAGGAGGCTCATTTGGGGCCTATGGAACCAACATAATGACCATGTGAATGGGGTAGATTTCATGTATTAGATTTTGTCTATGTGCTAGATATTTTTTTTTCCCAACTATCATTTGCATTTTTTTGTACATTTTCATGTTGAATGTGGCCATTTATTTTATTTATTTTCTTTTTTAGTTACTTCAACCTCCAGGGCATCATTCCTGGCTTGACCCAAGGTGGGGCATGGGAAAGGGGAGACTAGCTCTATGTGTACCCAGTGAGGGAATGTGGACCTAGGTGGGAGATATGATGAATGGGGTTATAGTGAGTGGAAAATGGATGATATAGGTGGATATGGGAGCAGGACCACGTGACCAAAGTTAGTTTTTCCAAAGGAGTACCACCCTAAAACCAAATGGCCAGTAAAGGACATCTCACTGGAATAAAATTTATGGGTAACATCCAAAATAGGTCAAGGGGAGATAAGCACAAAATAAGTCCACTCTTTCCGCTAAATCCCCCCATTAATCCATATCCAAAAGTTTCCATGATAAGTAAACCCAATACCCAATTATCTAATGAAAAGGAATACATTTAGGTTCAGGAGGCCCACATTCAAACATACAATCAATACAAATTGGTGAGGGACCACATGGTTGTCTCAAGTGGCGGAGAAGTGCAACAACGAGCTAGTTGAGGGCGACAAGGGGCTACTGGCTGCTAGTTGAGGTCCGTCATAGAGAAACAAATTTATCTTAGGGATATCACCCACGAAGTGGTGGGTAACATACCCCAACCTCCAATATTTGAGACTATTCTTCCTTTTCCAGATATTGCTTCCTCATTCCTTCTTCAACATTTCTTCCTTCTTCTATTTTTGTTCTTAATTCGATGATATATTCCTTAAGCCCGTTTTATTATCCTTCAAATACTTAAAGTGTTTCCTCATGTAATTTGTTTGAATTTTCAAGATATGATCTTAAGGAAACCATCTTAGCTTCAAGTCCTTCACAACAAGGTTTAATTTCGTTAATTTTTTCAGGTTTTGTGTTAGGTCCATTTATTACCAGTGTAGTCCCTTATTGTTGTTAGTCTAGCCCCCTTATTGTTATTTTTTTACCCCTACAGTCCCCATATTGTTATTATTGTGCCCTATAAAACCCCAATTTTGTTATTTTTATGCTCCTGCATTATTATTGTTAGGTATGCTAGGATTATATTGTGACTCCATGGACTCCTATAAATTGAAAGCAGGTTTTTTCATTTGAATCATCCAAAAATTGTTCATTTATGTAACGTAAAGGAGGTTTCCCCCCTCAAAGTGGCTTATTTCTAAGGCATTGATCTCTCTTTTATTTTATTTTTGGAGTTGTTTTCATAACATTTGGTATCAGAGCTTTGGATTCTAGGGTATCACTGCTTCAAAGAGGCCATCATGGAATTATCGGTATAGTTTTTGTCTACAAAGGTTCAGAAGCTAAAACAAAAAACCATTGACGAAGAAATCTTGATGAATTTCGTGTAAACATTTTAGATCTTGGTTCGCAATAGATTTAGAGATATGATCTGTGAAAATTAGGATTTTTGCAGGCTCCCGAATTTCATCTCAAAGAGGTGACCTTGGAAAAATCCTCATAAATATCTCTTGAGAATAATATTGGAATTTTGTATATAGTGACCGAAAGTACACAGACTGTAGTTTACTGTGTATCAATTTCAGAGTCATAGGAGAAAACAGTGAGATGTGGAATGCTGTATAATTTCACTCTACTAAACTAGTCCACAATTAGGTCATTATGGGAGATTAGGAATAACTTTTCCTTGGGGTATCCAAATCAGGTCAAACTTGTGGAATTGGAAAGAATATTTAGGGGGCTACTAAAGTACTGAAGATAAAATCTCGGGGATCTGAAATTGCAGAGATACATCAGTTTCAATATCGAACTCCTCAAACGCAAGAAAAGGGTGTGTATTTTTCTTTTCAAATTACATAAGTCTTGTTTGAAAAATCAGTTTGAAGTGATGCCAAGGGCATATTGAAGCATATATATCAAAATTGGGTTCTAAAATGGCCTCTAAAAAGAATTCAAAACCCATTAAGCCCTCATAAGTCTCTATTATGACTCATGAAGATGAAGAAGTGCAACATGATATATCAGAATTACAAGAGCAAGTGCACCAATTTTCACTCTCGCAAAGAGCAACAAAAAATGAAATGGAAGTTTTGAAGAAAGGCATGGAAGCTAAGATGTATGGTTTGAAGAAATGTGTGGAAGATAATATGGATGGTTTGAAGAAATGTGTGGAAGCTGTTAGTCACCAGTATTTTTCACTTGTTGGTGATGACTAGTTATAACAACCAAGTTTTCTAGCAACTGATCTAAAAATTTTGTCAAATTTGCCAGCTGGAAAACACCCACAAACATTTTTTTCCCTCCTACCTTTTAAATCCACCCATGAAGAGATGAAACCTCATTATCAGGCCCTATATAGCCTCAGCCATACTAGCTTTTCCATCAGCTCCAAAGAAAACAATCCAAATCTGTCCAAAGAAGTCTCCCCTAAGTTAGCTAGTGGCACTCTAGGCATTCCTCCCTCGGCGAACTATCCTAAAGCCAAAGAACCTCTATCTGCTACAGACCAGTCATAACAGACCTTCCTATTCTGCAAATAAGGTCGGTTATACCCTTAAGTCATGCCACTAATAAACCCTCAAGTCTCAGCAATACATGTACCATAGGTCAAACTGATTTTAGGTGGTTTTACAATGTTTTAATGGATCTTTCAAGAACAGAATTATACCAGCATCCCAGAAGACAGTGTTTAGCTCCACATGAGAAGATAATTGCTTCTCATGTGATTTTAAGCCTGGAATGCAGCTACAGGGCAGAGATTTGTTTCATTAAACTCCCGTGATCAGAGTCAAAGCATGAAAAGACAGTGAAAGGAAAAATAACACTATTAAAAGATGATAAAATGGCATGCCTGAAAAACCTCCTTCATCTATAAGTAGAGGGATTGAAGACTGAAGAACCTCCTTCATTTTATAAGTAGACGGTTGAAGGCTGAGATCACCTCCTTCATCTATAAGCAGAGGGCCAAGGGTAAAGTTTGATTTTTAGAATTACAATGACTGTAAGGAAAATTTTTGGGATACAGAGAGACAAAAACTAAGGGTTTCTGAATAAAAATTATGTTTAAGGCAGAGGCAAAGTAGTGGTGCTTTTCAAAGATTGTTTGCATAAGATCCATTTTTATTGAGTTACAATATGAAGCTAATGGGTTGATCATCAATGAAGAAATATTATTGAGCAGATGGCCAAAGGAGTCAAATAGTCTTGGGTTCAAACTAACTTTTGCCATCATGTAAAATAGAAAACACTATTAGTATGTTCATCAAAAATTCTTCATTTGGTTGAGACAGAGGTTGAAAGGAAACCAGGCATTTGTCAAAGTAGGCCTCCTTCATCTATAAGTAGAGGGCCAGAGCAGTGATTGATTTTAGGGTTTTCACTGACTCAGAGGCAAATTGTAAGAACAGTAGGAGACAGTTGAAGGTTTCTGAATAGAGCGATGATTGTTTTTCAAAATAAGGATTATGGCATGTGTTTCAAGTTCTGAAACAACATTCAAAACCATTGAAGCATGCCACTGCTACAAATGAAGAGTTTCTCCTTATAAAAAGAGGTCAAAGATACATGGCTGTTGCATTTTAAGTAAAGGAGAATTTTTTAGAAGAAGTGCCCTCTTGATGGACAGATGATAGTAAAGCTCAGGTGAGTACAACTAGTTTTCACCTCACAAATCAAAGAAAAGTCATTTGGAGAATACATCTATAGTCCCTATGTGGATTTGAGCCAGGTTCCCTCTAACAAGTAGATACAATCATAAGGAACAGAAATTGTCAATCAAGTTTTAAAGAGATAAGTCATCTCCTTGCAAAATGGAAAAAGATGTTTCACCACTCATTGGTATTTTTTTGAGCGAATTTTCCATTTTGAAGATGTCATTAAAAGGTCAGCAGTGGCAGAGTTTCCTTTTTTAACAATAAATCATAGTGAAAAGAGTTTAGCCCTTGAATGATTTTCTTATAGGAGGAAAGAGTCATATCTACCAAAACTGGCTGGATAGCATACACAGTATTTTTTCCAACATTATCTAAAGTATGGGACCCTTATAGCACGTTCAAAGTCACTTTCGTTTTGTTTTCAAATAAACAAAGGTAGTGGTTTTAAATAAAGAAGCCTTCAAAACCCTCACAAATCAAACTCAAGGGTACTTGGCTTTTTTGTGTTCAAAAGAGAATAAGGAGACCATTGCAAGTGTTGAGATTGCAACAAGATAATGAACTTAGTGGAAAGGAGTCGCCTTCACTAAGTGGGCCCACAAGCTATTTTGGCGCAAAGTCTATTTTTAGACATATGGATCATGTTCTATGAGTTGCAGGATGCTATTTGTGGATGGTTGGTCAAGTCGGAAAAAATAGATGGAATTCTATTTTTAGACATACTAGGTGGAATCTATTTTTATATTGCCAGTCTAAAAATAGATATGTCGAATATCATTAGCTCTTAATAATATTTGGACTCTAAACATTATCTTATTCTCTTGGAGCACTTCAGTTAAGTGCACAGATGTGGCACAGGAGCTGACAGAAGGAATTACGCTATTCCCAAGGGTTATGTGGAGCTATTGCATGGATACTTCAGTTAGAACTCATGTGAGTGATTTTGGTGGAGTTGATTTGAGTGAAGTTAGTGGAGTTGTATTCATTTATCCAATCTAAACATAGTTGAGCTATTTGTATTCAAGCTTAAATACTGATACAATTAGTGAGAGTGGTGTGAATTAATTACACATCTACTAATTATAAACTCATTAATCAACTAAAGAATACATCGCTGAATCGCTTAACTTCAGCAGCAAGGACAGCCATGGAGGATCCAAGTGCAGAAATAGGTGAAAGAGCATGTTAACTATCAGTTGTGACTATACAGTTGCTATTTGCAACACACAGATAGGCGGAGAAGCCCATGAGGATTGCGGAGTACAAGCCAGGAGGTTTATGTTATTTAATGAGCCATCCCATAGCATTGAAAACACAATAGAGGCTGGCTATCAAGTGGCAAAAGATTGGAGCATGTGTTTTGCTAGATCTAGCTCGATAGTGTGTAGAAATTGAGGGTGTTCATGAGAGCTTGTGAGGAGATTTTGTACTATGATTGTTACATGATCTCCATGACATATAATATACAGATAGTTGGGGTTTTCAGCTTTAAGCTTTCCCATTAAATACATCAGAAACTGATGGCAGTGATTGTTTGTGTTTTTAATGTATGCATGCAATTGATTTTATTTCCGCATGTGATGATCAATGGTAGAAGAGATTTTGTATTATGCATGAAGCTAAAATAGTGTGTGATCAGGAGAATCTCGGTGAATAATATCTCAGTTATTCAAATTTCTACAGCAAGCCATTTGAAATTCTCAAAACACAAGCAACACTTCCCTTTGCTATTCACTAGACCAAAGAGGAAGTTTTCGAGCAAGTTCACAGAGTTTTCAAGTGTTTTTTACTGCGCGGTGCGCCTGGAAAAGCGTGCGCCACATTCAGGCGAAGTCTTACACAGAGGTTGCGTTGTTGTGTGGCGTGCCTATAATAGTGCACGGCGTGCCTGTAGGCGCCAGTCACGACTGCCCATCGTTGACCCGACACCTTTCTATTGCACGACGCCTTCTCTATTGAACATGTTGCACATGTTTTAAACAGTCAAAGCGCCTCCAACAAGCTTTGAAAGCTGCTCAAACTCCTCAAACAGCGGTTGCCATCGATCTTCAAGGTATTTTATGTACCTCCTTGGTATATTCAAAATTCTAAAAGGATGATCAATGCTGCATTTTTCAAAGACTAAATAATGGTGAACAAATGAAACTCTTGGTGTAAATCAAGGTGTGTTGGGGTTAAAAAGTTTGAAGAATATAGTTACAGTTGGTTTAAAGTGAATTGGTCATTTTTTGTTTCAAACAACCTAAAGCTACCCTCAAATTGTGATAAACCATGAACTCTGTCAGCTGTATGTAGTGGAGAAAACAGTGCTTGGGAGGGTCGATCTTTTTGCTTAAAACTCGAGATTTGCTGTGGTTTATGATTGCTCAAGGTGAACATAGTGAAAGTGGTGGGCTTTTATTGATGTCAAAAAGCCTCATAAACTGCCCTCAAAACAGTGTTAAAAGGCGGAGGCAGTGTTTTAAAAGTGAAACAGTGGGCCTAATTTCAACAACACTGATCATTGTATAAGTGCTTGGTCATTTCAAAAGTCCATCTCTGTGTGGTAAAAAGAAAAAAACCAGTGTTTCCTCCTTTGTTCCATGAAAACAGAATTTAGTGAGTGAAGCTATTAAATCAGTTCGGAGGTGTTCTTGTTTACCTGTGTGTGAGAAATAGTGAAGAGAAGGAAGGTGTTTTTGATTGGGAGGAGTTTTTTTTTGCCTTTGTCTAAATGCAAGTTTGTCTTGTTTTTATCAAAACACAAAGAGCTTTGTGACCTTACCCAAACACAGTCATCATTTGACTGTGTGTACCTTTTATTTGACTGTGTGCATATTATTATAACTTACTTGTTGATTGACATACAAAAGGGGAAAAGCAGTGTTTTGGAAGGAGCAGAGACCTGATATCACAGAAACGTTTCACACAGCATTTGAGGCAAATTTTCCTTGATCAAATAGTGATTGACAAAGAAGATAGAGTTGTGTTTGAGAGAACATTTCAAAAAACCATTTGAGGTAGTTTGGTTTTCCAGAGAGCATCCAGAACAAGATGCCCCCCAGGCAGGACAGTAGGAGTGGTTTGCATAAGAGATTTGAGCCTACTTCCACTAAAGAGGTGAATTCCCACCCGTCAGTCTTGTTCAATTTCCATGAGGTCAGGTGTTTAGATTTTTGTCAAAGGGTGCAAGAGGTGAAGAGATTTTCCCCTTTGACACACCTTTGCGCTTTGAGGTTTCAAGACAAGCATTTCTAGCTGTCATACCTTGAATTCAAATTCTCTCCAAGGTCCATCTCCAAGGCCAATAAAATCCCCTATATTGGGGAGAAATGGTTTAAACAAATCCATTTGGAATCAGAAGATTACAAGCCCTTTCTAAATCCTGAGCACAGAGATTCATGTCCTTCTATTTTCCCTTTCTCATATCTTTTGGCCAGCGTCGCCCCCCTCATCAAGATCATCATGAAATACTTCACTTGTGAGGGAAGATTCTCTCGAGTTTATGCATATCACATTCGATTGCTCATCCATTTCATTAGAGCCAAATTGCTAAATCTTCCTTTCTTATTACACAAGAGCATTGAGAAAATGGCCTCCACTGTTCAAAAGAAGCCTCCTTCACAACAAATGGCTTGCCTCTTCCATCACTCTCTCATCAAAGTCATCATTCTTCATCAACATGAAAAGAGGGAGGTCTCTTGGGATACTTTCATCACTCATACAGATTTCTCCACTGTCCCTCCAGTCCATACATCCCCTACACCTCCTACTCATCATCCCTTGCCTTATTCTAGCAGACCTATTCCCAAAAGGCTCAATTTTACCATAGAACAAACCAAGGAGATTGAAGAAGGAGAAGAAAGTGACCATGAGGAGGAAGAAGGACATGAGCATGAAGAGGAAAGTAATGATGAGCAGCAGCAAGGGGATGAAGAAGAAAGTGCTGAACAACAACATCACAGTGAGGGTGAGCAGAATTTTGATGATACACAACAGAGTTATGATGAGGGTGAGAAGCCACAGTATGATACACAGCAGCATGAAGATGATGAACTAGGGCAAAAGGGAGATGAACAGGGGCAGCCAAAAGATGAGACACAACAGCTACAACAGTATGAGAAAAGGCAACCTCAGGGTGAGGAATAACAACCTCCTCAAGAGGAAAAACAAACTAAAAAATAAGAGGGGAAATAGGATAAAAAGTTGCAGCACAGTGAGGAGGACATCCCTCAAAGGAAGATGCAAAATGACAACCTAGACATCCTTGAAGAGAGCCAAGACATTGGAAAAAATGAAGGGCAAAGTGACAAGGGTAAAGAGCCCATGCAACATGTGCTAGCTGCCTCTCTGAGGCAAGGGGCCATGTTCTCTTCTCCGAAAGTGGCCAAGCCCCAAACAGCAAAGAAAAGGGTTCCTAGAGTCATAACTCCAAATGTGACTAGGTCCCTCCGAAGTAAGGGAAAATTTCCAAAGAAGCCCATGGTTGAATTGCCTAAGAGGAAGAGTACCAGAGGAGCCACCCAAAGCAAAGGGAAGGGCAAGGAAAAAGGTAGTCATGAACAAGAAAGGGAATTCGACATCATCCAAATCCAAAGTGATGATAGTGATAATGAAGCTTGGATCCTAGAAAATCTCTTGATCCATCGAGAAAGCCAAATTTATGCGTTGAAAGATGATCTTCATAGAGCTAGGAATTTCAATCAATTTTTGCAAATTCAAAACAAGAAGATGAGTGTCCATATGGTATTTATGAAACATGGGAAATCAAATACAAGAAGGAGGCCTCCAAAGCCCAAGTGAGATTGGAAGAACTCATGGGTGAGTTCGATGAAAGTGAAGGCAAAGGTCAGCCTAGGCGAAAGAGGCCAAGAACCATGGGGCTTAAAAAGGCCCTTGAGAAGCAAAAAGAAGAAGAAAATGCCCTTCTCCAATCTACCCCTCTCACCGCATTGTTCAAACAAGAGATAGAGAAAAATAGGGAGGCATGGCTTGAGAGAGTTAATGATCACTTGGAGAGGAAATTGGAGAAGGAAAACAGGGACTTAGACCTTCAACAGAGGATGACGGGGCATTATAAAAAGTTAAATCAGTTTTCCCGACAGAAGTTGAAGGCTGCTCAAGAAAAACTCAAGGAGGCCAAAGGGAAGAGCCTGGCACAAAAATTGAGTAAAGACACCTCAAGAATCGAAATCTTGGCCTCTGCTTCACAACATGTTGTTGAAAACCCTTGAGGGTCATGCTCACCAAGTTTGGGCGGAATTTGACATATTTTGGTTTTTTGTCATTTTTGGGTTTTTGGCCAAAACTCATGGGCATCACCATTTCAGTTTGGGGCATCATAAAAGGATAAGAATGGTATCATTGGATGCCATAATTTTAGGATCACATACTCAGCGATTTTTAGGATATTTGAAGATCATTTTCTCCCCCAAAATGGCAAAAAACACTCGCTTTTTCTACACTTTTCCTGGTTTATCAGCAAGGCTAATTTTTTGGGTTTTTACACATAGGCCTATTTTTGGAGGACTTGCTGTGGTTAGTTGGGAGAAAAATAAACTTTTTTAGAAATTAGACAATCATATCATTCCAACGAGCTATCATGAGCCTCATTTCGACATCTGGAAGGCTTTCAAAAGTTGCCGGTAAGTCAGGGGACCTTTTGCTGATGTATTTTTTGAGTATTTTTGTAAAATTTGAACCTTTCAAAACTACTTTTTCCTCATGTGCGTTTAGCTATTTTTGTACATGAGATGTTATGAAAAGTTAATATAATTCCTTTTTTTAGAATTTTTTAGATATTTTCATAGATATTTTGTGCCTTGGGATTTGCAAAGCCTCAAGGACAAAATAAGATATTTTGTAAATGCCAATGAGATTGCAAGTTGAACTAAGAGGTTTTCCTCACTTTGGCCTATATATTCCAAAGGATTTCATTGTAAACAAGGCTGAACTTGATGAATAATAGCAATATATGGTCATATAAGCTTTGGAAGAAACACTTGTCTCATGATTTTGGATAGTCTCTTCGATGTTCTTAGATGATGAAAGAGGATTGTTGTTGGATTCCATGACTTGGTAGAATGGTATAGTATCTCTCTCTTTGTTTTGTTTCCTAGTTTTCATTCACAAATCCATGTTCTTGCTTGCTATAGGATAGTAGAGAAAAAATTTGAGACATGCCCTTGGAGGCACCTCAAATTTCCTGTTTCTTTATAGCTTCCATGTTTTCTTCATTCTTAGTCACATTAAAGAATTCTTGATTGATCGTTAATAACTTAAGGATATTGTTGCTTGTTTCATTAATGGTTTTATGCATGCTAATTATGATTTACGGTATGCCCTACTTACTCATGGCTAGCCATAGCTCCATCCATGAAATTTCTCTTTGACTAATTAGATTGTCATTTGTTGAAGCAAGGAGGTCTTGTTCTGATCTTTCCCTTTGCCTAAGACTATGCAATCTTGTTTTCAAAGTGCCCAATAACTTGAAGTACCGTGTTTAGGCATTCCGGAATAGTAATTTGAGTTGTTTTTCTATCTTAAGTGTATTTCCCCAAAGTCTGATAGCCATTTCCCAAAGTTAGAGAGTTATATATCTCTATGCATGGCTTGAATGTTTATTTCTATGTATTGATTAGCTTATAGTTACATTTCTCATGATTAATGGTTTTCCCTACCATGTCTATGTCAGCGTTTAAACTAGTTATGCTTGAAATCCTTTGTTGTTCACAAACTTGATGTCCATCTTACTCCATTTTTCCCAAAGATCCTTTCTACCTCGAATCAAATCGACCCTTCAACAACCTTGTATCACCATCTGATAGCTTTCTTGACCTCTTCGACCCCATAGTCCAGTTGATCTGACATATTTTTACCTATCTTATATCTTTGATCAGTTTCATCCCTCACAACCAAAAAACCTACTTCATAACTAGCCTAAAATTAGAACACAACAAGCAAACACACAAATATCCCTTACACAAATAGAGAGAGCCCTCTCTGAGTCCAGGAAGGCTAGGTCCTTGGGCTCAAAATATTGGTTTGATGTTACATTGTCATTTGGCTTGCTAATCAGCCAAATCATGGGACCCTAACATAATGGCGATCACGGTGGGACTAACTGAGTACATAACAGTCTAGAAAACTCTTGTAGATTCATTAGTCTTTAAACAGTTAAACAGGCAATCAGTTCATACAATCATTTAAAGTATTTTTTGTTTTTTGTTTTCACCACCCTAGAAAAGTGATGAAAAAGGTTTAGAATACTTTAATAAACCATAGGCTGAACATAAAACTCAGAAAAACCCCAAAAACTCCCAGATTGGCTTTTTTCCCTAGTTACTAGTCGTGGACCATAACTATGTCTTTACAAAAACAACCAAGTTCCACCTGACGACTCCACTAGCCTCTAGTAGGCCTAAAAACTCCATAAAAGACCAAAAAACTCATAAACCATACCTTTCTGCTAACACATCCTTCCAAAAAATTAAACTTAGGGTGGAAACTCTATAATCAGTGACAAGCTAAGTATAACTTAGCGATTCAGAAAACTATCTGCTCAACTTAGTGTTCCTAAATTGATGTCATAAATTGTCAACCAGGGCTAGTAAAATGTTGAAGTGAAGTGCACTATATGTGCCTAGGTATCTGTTTCTCACTACATCGTGTTTAGTGTTTTTCCAATGTTTTTGGTGTTGTGTTTTTATTCCAAGAGGAAAAGAACGAAGTGTTGGTAAAGAAAAGTTGTTGGTCACACTAAAACAGAGCAAAATCTATTCTAAACTATGTATGGCACTTGAGAACAGGAAATGAAAAACTTTAAAAAGAAAAATAACTCATAGCATGAACTCAATAACTCATAACATGAACTCAGTCCAATTCATTCATTAGAAATATGTTGGAATAACTTGAGAAAAGGATAAGTTTAATGCAATGAGGTTCTTCTAAGTAAACAACAATCTACAATATCACAGAGAAAATCTCACCCATGGCTAGAAATTTGTTGGAACACATTTGGAAAAGATAGTTTGCAACATAGTGAAGCATTCTACTCTAAATTAACCTATGACACCGAAATTAATCCATTCTACAACTCAAAATATCACTGTTAAACCTCATTCAAGAATTAGAAATCTTTTGGAATAGGTTTGAAAAAAAGAGGCAGTTTTTGAAATTATGAAGAATTGCAGAACAGTCAAGACTTCAAAATGACATTACCAATTCTTGTTCCTATGATGATGAAGTATTAGTAGAAATTAAGAACAAGAGGGGTTTGTAAATAATGAAGGCTGTTAAGTCTAATTTAACAAAACTAGAATACAACTAACTAATAAAACTAGAAATACAATGGATATAACTGAACTAGAATGCAATCATTCAAACTTGAAATACAGTGAATAGAATTGAACTAGAGTTCCATTAAACTCTGGAGTTTTACAACTAAACTAAAATGAAACTAATCATTGAAATACTACAGCTATATCTCATTCGGTGTTAGTGGTATTTTGGAACAATTCATAGAACAAGACTGGCTGTAACATGTGATGTGAGTGAGCACAAAAACATAAAATTCAGAAAAAATGAAACTAAGCTCTAAAACACCACAACTATGTCTCATTCAGTGTTAGTTATATTTTGGAATAATTCGTAAGAACAAGACTAGCTGTAACAATAGATGTAAATGAGCATAAAACGTAAATTTCAGAGAACTACTTAAATTAGGAATGAAACAAGGCTAATGTTACTTATCTAAACAGTATGCAAAAAGCTTATCAGGCAGTAGGGGCCCTCTACCACCGGATTAGCACACAAATCTACTCAATATTGCTTCAGATATTGTATTAAAGTTTCTCTTCTTTCATTAAAGGAAAACGCTTCCAAAAACAAAGTATTACGGTCTTTTGAGATCTAACAACAAAACATCAATCTAGCTAATTGTCCCTCGGTCTTCCGAATCATTTTTATAAAATAAATACATAACTACCCTTGAGAGGAAATAGGAACAAGTGTATTTTTCAATCAAAATCAAATTAGAACTCTTGTGGAGGCCTCGTACTTTGCTGGAGACATCTGTAGAGTCCCTGTCCTGGTAGGAATCTGCTTCTTAGCTTTGATCTCTTCCACGTGCATAACAACCTGGAGATTCCTGCTCAGACTTTGTAAAGACAAATAAATGATGTGGGAGTGTTGTGGAATTCAACCATATGCATTTTTCCTTGAATTGACACCTATAACCTATGAGAACATGAAGATAGTTGCGGAATAGGCGACTAGCTACAGAATGGCTGCATTCTGTAGCTAAGTCTAGTAAAAAATTACTACAACAACAAAACCATGAAAATATAGCAAGTCAGTCATTGTATACATTCCTAAAGTGACTTTAATCAATCCTATTGATAATTTAAGCTTGTAATTGATAAGGGATAAAGGAAATGAAGTGAAATTTGGTGAAAGAAAAGGACATCTTTGGGGCTCAACATACCCCCACTGCAAAGTTTTTGCATGTCCTCATGCAATCAACTCATGTATTCTGAGACTTCTGCTAGGACATCTAGGCTCCTACCTCTACTTTTCTTGATATTTAATGGCCTCCTAGGCTTCCTTATGACCAACTTGAATCTCAAATTTATAAGTGCCGTGCTCAACTTTTTGTTTTTCTTCTTCAATTTCTCACTAGCCTTGTAGAATTTTTCCATTTGTAGAGAGAGAGTTGTATTCATGTCACTTTTCAGCTTAACCTGCTCCCTTAAAATGTCATTCTCATTCTTGATATTCCTATTGAGTACTTCTAACTCATATTTATCTCTTCTTAGCATATCAATTGCAGATTCTGGTGGGCTAGGAGTTCTTTCTCTACTTTCTGAGGCTCACTTCTCTAATGTCTCAATATAATTATAAATTTGTTGTTGTGCTGGGTCTATCTCCGGAGCTCCTTCATCAATATCCTCTTCGTACTGGTACTCAGGTGATCTAGCAGTTGGTTTCTCTTCATCCTCAATGTTTATGATTCCCGTTTGTCTAACCTTTGTTTTCTTCAATATACCTCTAAGCCTATGGCTTCGTCTTGGTTGAGATGGTCCTTCACGTCTCTCCTTGGCATACCTTCTTATCATATTCTCCTTTTTAAGCTATTTCTTAATTTCAGTCAATTTCTTAGAAATTATCTCCTCACTGTCCTCTTGTATGGACTTACCAGTTTTAGTTTCAACAGCTTCGGAAAATTTCCCTCTCCTGCTTCCTCCTGTAAGTTTGCCTTCAGATGGAGATTCCTTGGGTTCTTAAAAATGATTCCTCACTAGAAACTCATCCCAATTGTCTCCCACTTTTCTCAAATGATGTTCAATTAGGATTTTAACTAGGCCGTGGTGGTACAAAGTGGTTTCCATGAATTGAACCCTCTTTTGAACATTAGAGGCCATTCTCTTCAGATTATGAAGTAGGAAAAATGGTAAATTGATTTCTTCATCTAAGAAATGCATCATTAGCCGAAAATGATAAATATATAAGGTACCAAACCTTCCCTCACAAGTTATAAACTTTTGCAAAATGAGCAACATATTCCGCCATTTATTCTTCAGCGCTGAGCTAGGAATGCCCTTCTTAAAAATGGAAACATCCATACCTGGTGTTTTGAGCATTTGCCTCCATGCCTCATTATGAAATTCCTTATTTTTGAACCACCGTTCTCCTTGCCTGGGTAATTCTGCTGCTTCTACAATGAAAGCTTCTGTAATAGTGAATTTAACATCTCCTATTTCAACTTTTGCTCCATTGAAGGACCGTGCAAATGTTTTAGTTACTTCTTTATGAAAACCATTGAATTTTTCCAAAAATTGTAACCACCTAGCCTACTGTAGCATTTCTCTAATTTGTGGGTAACCCTCTAAGTATTTGGTTCTCACTGGTTCGGACCTTACTATGAGACCCATGGCCTCTCTTCTCAACCTTCAATTTACTGCTCTTCTATCCATGATGAAAATGGCTGTTAAAGAGTTGTTTTTACCCCAAAGGTGCTTTCTCTATTTATGCAGTAGGAATTAGCTACAGAAGGATGATATGGAGAGGTTATAGAATGAGTGAAATGTAGTGAGGGTGATTTACACGAATTAATGAATTTTAGAGCCATCTTGGGATAAAAGACCACGGAAAAATTTCATGAGAAATTCAAAATCATTACTGAATACTTCGGCCTAGTGACGTGATTGATTAGGTCACTTCAATTCTTAACCGTTAAGTTTTTAAATGATGATTTGATATGGCAGAGTGGAGGGGATTTTGTCTAATGTTTTTATGATAAGTTTAATAGGCATGATCAACACGAATAATTAAAACAACGTTTTGAATCATTAATGACTTAACTATACTATAAATTTCATATTTTGCCATCATAATAATTTTACAACTTTACCTTTGCCTTTCCTTTAATTTTTTGAGGTTTTGATATGCTTTGTCCTCCTTTGAAAATCATTGATTCTTTAGTCTTCATAATTCCTTTGATTTTTCTTGTTGTCATAGGTGTGCAGGATCAATTTTCTACTAAACAAGTGATTGCTGGATAGTTGCCTTCAGGATATCTAGCTGCAAAATGTCTGGCTGGCTGTAGAATGTCTGGTTGGCTGCAGAAAGTCTGACTAGCTGCAGAACGTACCTGTAGGAACTTTTAAACATGAAATGAAATGATTTGAAACATGGATGGAGTGTAGTATGAAATGGATCATGAAATATGGTGGAATAGATTAAGAGTGAAGTGAAATGTAATGGAGTGAAATGAATCACAAATGTGAAGTGGAATGAAACATAAAAAGTGGTCTGCAACTCATGATTTGTAACACTCAATCTGCAAAAAGAGATCAATTTTAGAAATATGAGATGGAAATGAAATGGACCATGAAATGGAGTGAATGAAGTATGGATGAATGGAGTGAATGAAATATGAATGCATGGAGTGAATGAAATATGAATGAATGGAGACATGATGGAGTGAGACTTATGATTTTGTGATAACTGCTTGCAGAAAAAGAACAAATTTGAAAAGCTAAAGTGTCAGAAGAATTCTGATTTTCACTTTATCTTTTCTGTATAAACATGCTAATCAGTGATTAGTTTTCATTTTTCTACTTTATTTTATTTTTATTTTTATTTTTAATTTTTTCATTTGAATTCAGAAAATTCAACTAAGTTGATGAAGAAGAAAAATTCTTCTTCATTAACTTCACATTACTGTTTTCATGGAATCTCTTGACAAATTCTTCTCTTGAAAGTGGCTTAAGAATACAGCTTCAATCTATGACCATTTACAAGAAAATTGACCTTCTCTTCATCTATTGTCCTGATTTTTATTGCTCCATTGTCAAAAATTCTCATAATTTCATATGGCCCAAGCCAATGTGTTTGGAATTTACCTTGAAAATCTTTGAACTTTGAATCAAACAAGAGAGCCCAGTCACCTTCTTTGAACTTCTTTTCCTTGATGTACTTATCATGCCATCTAGTCCTTTGCTGTTGGACTATGCTTGTTTTCTGGACTGCATCCTGTCTGATTTCATCCAATTCATTAATCTGCTCCAATCTATGCTTTTGTGCCTCTGTTAGATCAAGTCCTAGCTGAACTGCCATTTTAAAAGTTTGAATCTGAAACTATATGGGAAACAAAACTTGTTTTCCATAAACAAGTTCATAGGGATTATGACCTGTTCTGCTTCTCCATGTAGTTATATAGGCCCACAAAGCGGAAGTCTGTCTGCCCAATCTCTTCTATGTAAATGAATAGTCTTTGTTAGGATTCCTTCAATGACTTTATTGGTAGATTCCACTTGACCATTTGCTTGTGGATGATAGGGAGTAGATTTTCTGTGTCTGATTTTGTACCTCTCCACCATTTATTCCACTAGCCTTGATGGGAATTGAGCTCCTTGATCTGTAACAATTTCCCTTGGGACACCAAAACGAGTAAAAATATCTTCAAAAATAAAATTAACTATAGATGCTTCAGTAGCAAAAAGTAATGGCTTGGCCTCTAACCATTTGGTAACATAATCAGTGCAAAATAATATATATTTATTTTGTCTTGATGGAGGAATAATAGGTCCTACAAAATCTAAAGCCCATTTTTCAAAAGGTTCAATATGTACCTGAGGCTGCAATGGCATCTCACCTGAAGGAGAAGGTTTCCCTACCCTTTGGCAACTCACACCTTTTGACATACTCTTTAGCATATTTAAAAAGGAATGGCCAATAATATCCTAAATGAAGGACCTTATAAGCTGTCCATTTATCAACAAAGTTTCTACCACAAGGTTCACCATGACATGCCTTGAGGATCTCAGGCATCTAATCTTCTCGAACACATCTCTTAATGATAAAATCTGGACCTGTTTTGTATAACTCATTAGCAACCCATGAATATTTTTCACTGTCATAAATGATCTTTATTTTGTCTCTTGCATTCATTATTGAAGGAAATTTCCCTGAAAATAAATAATTAGCAATGTCAGCAAACCAAGGAGTTTGAGTAGAAATTGCAAAAATATATTCATCAGGGAATTGATCTTCAACTGGAGTGTTGTCTTTAATGTTTTGGAGTATAGATAGGAAATCAGCTACTGTGTTTTATTTTCCAGGTCTATCTAGAATGGTAATTTTGAATTCATGTAAAAGAAATAACCATCTTATGACTCTGCCATTAGTAATTGATTTGTTCATTAGATATCTAATTGCAGAGTGATCTGTGTGAAAAAAAGTTTCATAGCCTGTTATATAGTGTCTAAATTTGTTTATGGCATGAGCAACAACTAGAAACTCTTTTTCAGTTACAGTATAATTTAACTCTGAAGGAGTCAAATTTTTACTTGTATATTAGATGGCATAAGGAATCAGGTCTTTTTGTCCCAATACTGCTCCTAAAGTTGTATCTGAGGCATCTGTTGAAATATGAAAAGGTAACTTCTAGTTAGGTCCCCCTAAAATAGGTGCTTCAGAGATTTTTGTTTTTAGGGTCTCAAAGGCTAACTGGAAATCATGATTCCACTTGAATTCACAGTCCTTGGTAAGTAATTTGAAAAGTGGAGATGCTATCTTGGTGAATTTTTCTATAAACCTTCGATAATATCCTGTAAATCCGAGAAAACTCTTAACATATTTTTGACAACCTGGAATAGATAAGTTAGAGATGACTTCAACTTTTGACTCATCAACTCTAATCCCATCCCCTGAAATGTGATGTCGTAAAACAATTCCTTCAGTAAACATCATAAAACACTTCTCATGACTTAGCGAAAGATTTTCTTGTTTACATTTCCTAAAAACTTTTTCCAAGTTTGCTAAAGCTTCTTCAAATGTGTTTCCATAAACTGTGAAATCATCCATATATACCTCTACACAATCATGTATTAGATCTGAAACAATTCCTAGTACCGCCCTTTCAAATGTTGCAGGTGCATTGCATAGTCCAAATGGCAATACTCGGTAAGCATAGGTACCCCAAGGACAGGTAAATGTGGTTTTGTATTGATCTTAAAGTGATACTTGGATTTTGTTATAACCACTAAACCCATATAAAAATGAGAAGTACTTTTTGCCAGCTAATGTATCTAATACCTGATCTATGAAAGGTAGGGGAAAATTATCTTTAAGAGTAGCTTTGTTTAATTCTCGGTAGTCAATACATACCCTCCATTTACCATTTTTATTTGGCACAATTACCAAAGGAGAAACCCACTGAGTATCTGAAATGGGATAGATAAAGTTAACATTTAACAATTTCTGCAATTCTTCTTTAACAATTTCCCTATGATTTGGATTCATCTTTCTCTGAGGTTGTCAGATTGGTTTACAATTTTCCTCTATGTAGATGTGATGATTGAAAGGCTTGGGGCTTATCCCTTTCATATCAGTGTACTCCCATGCATATGCAGAAGAATGTCTCTGTAAGATCTTGACTAGCTCTTCCTGTTGAGATTTCTCTAGGTTCTTGTTTATGTTTAAAGTTTTGCCTGGAAATATCTCAATTGTAGAGCTGCCAAATTTATCCATGAAATAAAAAGACATCTGTCTTGATGATAAAAAATCAATGTTGGAGTCTTCTTGAAATTGTTCATATTTGTATTTCAAAGAGGATTCAATGTTTTTTAAGGTATTTAGACTCTGTCTATCTTCACTAATTTCTGAAACTGTGAAGAGAGGTTGTATGTCTTCTTCATCTTCAATCCACCGAGTATCATATAATTCTATAATTGTCTTTGCTGGGGGATATAAGGTAAATTTCTTGGTTGAAATACCATTAGAGATGTACATATCACCAGATCTACAACTAATGAAAGCATCAGCTGTAGCTAACCAAGATCTTCCTAATATAATAGGCTGCCCTCCTAAATTATTCTTAGGATTTAGGATCATAAAATCCACAGGATACTCCCAAGAATCTAGGGACACTGGAATGTCTTCTATTACCCCATCAGGTTTGATCACAGATCTGTCTGCTAATTGTAATAATGTGGGTGTAAAAAGAAGATTAGGGAGTTTCAGTTTTTCCATGATTTGTCTACTCATGATATTGATTGCTGCTCCTAAATCAATAAGTGTGTTTTGGATTTCAGTTCCATTGATGTATATTTTAACAACTGGATTTTCTGGGTCTAGATGCTTTGGAATAGAAATCTTACTCATCATGATATCTGCTATTTTTCCTGCCAGTTGAATTTTCTTTGTCTCTCTTATTCTTTTTCCTGTTTTCTTCATGCTCAACTCCTTTATTGTCTTGGATAAGATTGGAATTTCCTTGATATCTTGCAATAATGGGATCTTAATATAAACATTTCTTATCTCATCTAGGAAATCATAATTAGGCACCATAATTTGTTTTTCTACACCCCTATCAATTTGTAATCTTTCTGGAAAGGGAGGTGTAGAAGTGGATGTTGATGGCTGCTCTAATATCGGAGTTGAAATTATTGGTTCTTTTTGTTTTTATTTTTCAATATTTGGGTCTTGAAAAGATGTGTCTTCTTCAAGACTTTTATTTACCCGTAGAGAATCTTCCTCAGAGTTGTTTTGCTCTTGTATTATTACAGAAGGTTTCCTCTTTTCAAGTATTCTTCTAGACCTAAGTTGAACATCATTAAGGTTTAAATGAGTGATCAAATAGGTTGGAAACTGTTGGCCTTCTATCATGTATGTGTTTTGAGGATTTTTATTGTTGGGGTTTGGTATGGGTTGGGCAGGAAACTAATTTGTTTTACGAGGAAATGGTAATGGAAGTGGTGAATTTTGATGTTGTGGAATTTGATGATTCTGTTGAGGATTTTGTTGAAAATTTTGTTGAGGAGGGAAATGTGGATATGGTGGATAGGATGGTGGATACTGATAGTACTGAGAGTATCTTCCATAGGGATTTTGTGCTCCTTGTGTCCAAGTTTGAGATTGATTTTGAAATTGGGGCCAAGGTTGCTGCCAAGAATTCCAATTTGGTGGGGGTTGATTATACAGTTGATCATGGAATCCTTGTGTTTGAGGTCCTTGCTAAGGCCTCCTAGAGACAAAATTGAGAGATTATGTGGAATTTTTAGGATTTTCTTCTTGAAAGATAGCTTTAAGACCAGGAAGTGAAGGAAAACTCTTGGTCTCATGTTTTTCTGAACAAATTACACAGGTCTCTACTACTTTTTGATCCAAAGGGCACTCTCTCAAGGCATGCTTCTTTCTACATATGGGACAAAAATTTGCTAAGGCGTCAGATTCAGATTTTTGCTTGTTTTATAACTTAAGGGTGTCTATTTTTTCACTAAGACTCCCTAAAATATTAGATTTGAATTCATCAAGCATATGTCCTATTTCTGCCCTACTTACTGTCCCAGAATCAGACTTACTTGCCCTTGCAAGAGCAGGGTCTCTTGGTCCTTTTATAGTTTTAGATTTCCCTCTTGAAAGGTTAATACATAATTCAGCTATTTCAGGTAATGTGAGCTAAGATATATTCCCTTTTCCCATCATGTTAAGGATATCTAACCATTAATCCCTAATTATCTTCAATAAGAGAGCTTTGAAAGTCTCTTGGTCTAATTTTTCCATTTTTTCCCTCTTACTGTTATAGTTAAACCTCTCCAACAAATCTTCCAAATTTTCATTCTATTTTTGTAACATTTTAAACACTTCCTCCTTATGGTTGACTGGCATACAGTAATCCAAATACCTCTCTAAAAATTCATGTTTCATGTCTTCCCATGTCATAATAGAACTGTTGATCAAACTCATAAACCATTTTAATGCTGCTCCTTTCAATGTTGAAGGGAACAGTTTAAGTTTTTGGGCATCTTGTAAGTAATCATAGGTTCTACATAGGACTTCAAATTCAAATAGGAAGGTTTCAGGATCTTCAGTTTTCAGTCCAGAAAAGTTTGGAAGGATAGAGGGTGAAATGTTTTTCATAGTTGCATTGGTTTCTTCATCTACTATAGGAAACCAAAAAGAGCTTCCCATTTCCCTTCTACCTCTTCCTCTGCCTCCTTATTCACCTCTACTTCCTTCTCCTTCTACACCTCTACCTCTACCTCTACCCCCTCCAAATAGTGTGTGTTCTCCATTAAAAACTCCTCCTCCCCCTTCTTCTGTCATATTTGATTCTTCTGTGGAAGTTGAAAAGCTTATGTCTCTAGCAGGGGTTCCTGAATCTTCTTCTAAGACAGGTTCAATGGGTAAAGTGGAAGGTATTTCTAATGGAATATCTGATCTTAAGTCCTCTAGAATTCTAGGATCAGTAAAGGATGGAATGTGGGTTTGAGTTGGAGGTGTGTTGGCTCTTGGTCTCAGTGGAAAAAGTGGTGCTCTAGGAATCAAGCTTCTGCTTCTTATGAATCTACCCCTTGAATCTCTTTCTCTACGCATATCATTGTTTTTGGGAGGTAAGAAACAAGGCTGCCTAGTTACACTTCCCCGACAATGACGCCAAAATGTCTACTCAACTTAGTGTTCCTAAATTGATGTCATAAATTGTCAACTAGTGCTAGTAAACTGTTGAAGTGAAGTGCACTATATGTGCCCAGGTATCTGTTTCTCACTACATTGTGTTTAGTGTTTTTCCAATGTGTTTGGTTTTGTGTTTTTATTCCAAGAGGAAAATAACTAAGTGTCAGTATAGAAAAGTTGTTGGTCACACTAAAACAGAGAAAAACCTATTCTAAACTATGTATGGTACTTGAGAACAGGAAATGAAAAAATTTAACAAGAAAAATAACTCATAGCATGAAATCAATAACTCATAACATGAACTCAGTCCAATTCATTGATTAGAAATATGTTGGAATAGCTTGAGAAAAGGATAAGTTTAATGCAATGAAGTTCTTCTAAGTAAACAACAATCTATAATATCACAGAGAAAATCTCATCCATGGCTAGAAATTTGTTGGAACACATTTGGAAAATATAGTTTGCATCATAGTGAAGAATTATAATCTAAATTAACCCATGACACCGAAATTAATCCATTCTACAACTCAAAATATCACTGTTAAATCTCATTCAAGAATTAGAAATATTTTGGAATAGCTTTGAAAAAAAGAGGCAATTTGTGAAATTATGAGGAATTGCAGAACAATCAAGACTTAAAAATGACATTGCCAATTCTTGTTCCTATGATGATGATGTATTAGTAGAAATTAAGAACAAGATTGGTTTGTAAATAATGAAGGCTGTTAAGTCTAATTTAACAAAACTAGAATACAACTAACTAATAAAACTAGAAATACAATGGATAGAACTGAACTAGAATGCAATCATTCAAAATTGAAATACAGTGAACAAAATTGAACTAGAGTGCCATTAACCTCTGGGGTTTTACAACTAAACTAAAATGCAACTAATCATTGAAATACTACAGCTATATCTCATTCGGTGTTAGTGGTATTTTGGAACAATTCATAGAACAAGACTGGCTGTAACATGTGATGTGAGTGAGCACAAAAACATAAAATTTAGAAAAAACGCAACTAAGCTCTAAAAAACCACAGCTATGTCTCATTCAGTGTTAGTGATATTTTGGAATAATTCGTAAGAACAATACTAGCTGTAACAATTGATTTAAATGAGCATAAAACGTAAAGTTCTGAGAACTACTTAAATTAGGAATGAAACAAGCCTAACGTTACTAATCTAAATAGTATGCAAAAAGCTTCTCGGATAGTAGGGGCCCTCTACCACTGGATTAACACACAAATCTACTCAATATTTCTTCAGATCTTGTATTAATTTTTCTCTTCTTTCATTAAAGGAAAACGCTTCCAAAAATAGAGTATTACGGTCTTTTGAGATCTAACAACAAAACATCAATATAGCTAACTGTCCCTCGGTCTTCCGATTCATTCTTATAAAAGAAATACATAACTACCCTTGAGAAGAAATAGGAACAAGTGTCTTTTTCAATCAAAATCAAATTAGAACTCTTGTGGAGGCCTCGTACTTTGCTGGAGACATCTGTAGAGTCCCTGTCCTGGTAGGAATCTGCTTCTTAGCTTTGATCACTTCCACGTGCATAACCACCTGTAGATTCTTGCTCAGACTTCGTAAAGAGCAATAAATGATGTGGGAGTTTTTTGGAATTCAACCATATGCATTTTTCCTTGAATTGACACCTGTAACCTGTGAGAACATGAAGATAGCTACGAAATAGGTGACTAGCTACAAAATGGCTGCATTCTGTAGCTGAGTCTAGTAAAAAATTACTACAACAACAAAACCATGAAAATATAGCAAGTCAATCATTGTATACATTCATAAAGTGACTTTAATCAATCCTATTGATAATTTAAGCCTGTAATTGATAAGGGAGAAAGGAAATGAAGTGAAATTTGGTGAAAGAAAAGGACATCTTTGGGGTTCAACAAAAACCTTACCTAAACATAGGAGATAAGTAGAATCCTTCTTGCCAAGAGAACCATTAGCTTGTCCATACAGCCTATCAAACTATTGAAACCAAGTGAATCATTCTTCTTTGCAATTTTTCATCTCAAAGTTTGCTATAAAAATTTTTCCCAAAGCATCTTTGATAGTGTTGGTGGTGAACCATATTTCTCTTAGAAATCCACCTGGCGACTCCACTAGTTCATCCTTTTTGTTTTGACCATCCTTCACATTAGTAGAGCCCTAGAGAGGCCATCCATTCAAAACAATCAAAAATACCATCCTCTCTAAACTCTAGACCCAAAATCTGGCTTCACGAAGAATCAACACCAGATCTCATCCAGACCCAAATCCCCCTATCATAGTAGATGACCCAGAGAATATTTTGTGGAAAGCTTCTGAAACTAGAAATTTAGCTACCGATAGGTCCATCCGTAAAGCAAGACTAGTACCTGAACATCTCTCTGCCTTGCAGGATTCCCCCTTTGACTTAAAATCAGCAAAAATCCTTTTTAGAAGCAAGTCATAAAGTAAGATAGACTTTGACGATCTTAAGCCCCTAGATTTACCACAGAGTCCTAGTAGAGAAGCCTCACCTACGACACCTCCCGACTTTCAACTTCTCCATCACTTTGGCTCCTACCATCCTAGATCTGCTCAAAATCAGATCACTAGTCCAAGTACATCCACCACACCTATCCAAACCACTACTGTTCGAACCACCTCAGCTCATTCCTAAAGCCCTCATTTTGTACATCATCCATTAGCTCCCATCAAGGCAGCCTGGTACGCACCTTTGGTGTTGCCACAACCTTTGGCTCCCTTACAAAATGACTATCAAGCCAAAATCCCACACTTTACCAGATTTGAGGCTATCACAGCTCAACAACATGTAGATAGAATTAGTGATGCCTTTGAATACATGGAAATAGAAGACGAGACCATCAAAATGAGGATGTTCGCCCAAATCTTGGGCGGAGAACCCAAAAAATGGTTTAAGATCTTAACTCCAAACAACATCCACAATCTCCTAGAACTCTACCAAATCTTCATAAACAAGTGGGAAATCCAAAAGAACCCCATTCAAATCCTGTCAGAGTATAAAAATCTAAAACGGGAAAATGGGGAAAGTGTCCAGGGATACTGCACTAGGTTCAACAGTGTGTATAACACCCTCCCACCTCACTTCAAACCCCCACTTGGTTCAGCCTTGGCAAAGTTCCCCAAGGGTTTTGAACCAGACATGACTTATCAGCTAAGAGACAAGGACCCCCTTTCCTTAGAGGAAATGCAAAAAGTAGCCATAAGGGTAGAAGCCAACTTAGCAGAGAAAAGAGCTAGGACTAGATCAGAAAAGGGAGTCACCTACCATGAAGATTTTAACCCCTCGGTATTTTCCTCAGATCCTAGAATAGATGGCCTGGTCAAATCCATGAAAAAGATGTGGGAAAAAATGAGTGAAAAATCACCTCTTAAGGACAACCAACCAAACCCTCAAAACTAGAACCAAAGCTTTAGAAAAGACCAGTCTCAAAATAAACCAAGAGGAAAGGACTAGAAAATCAGACCATCCTTCAGCGAGAATTATGTTGATGAAGTTGATAGGAATACTGAACCCATAGATGAAAATCATTTGAACCTCATAGGTTCTGATATCAAAAGTGAGGTCTACCTCATAGCAGAAGAAAAAGAGTTTTTCTCTCTGAATCAGGACGAAACCAACGATGAAGATCCCGAAGATCTTGCCGTAGATTTTCAGAATTCCATTATAGAAGCTCACAGGCAGTATAACCTTAGAAGCAGAAAAAACCAAGAAAACTCCAAGAAGGGTAGCCCTGACACTGCTAAAACCCCTGATACCATCCTTAAAAAAGCCATGGATAGCAACAAAATTGTGGTCAAGAAAGTTGACCAAAACAAAGATAAAGCTATTCAAACAAGTCTTGGCTCAGATACTCCTAGTACCTCCACAAAGACTCCCGAGGTGGCTATGTCAAACAAGGTCCAGAATCAAATTCAGTAAATTAAGAACATAGAAAAAGTCATGTCCGAAAAAGCTGAAACAAATCTGTCCAAACTACAAACTCCTTTTAGTTTCGAAGGGGAAATTTCCAAAATAAAAATTACCATACCCCTTACTGAGCTAATAACTGTAGATAGGTATAGATATCAAATATTCAAAGTTTTTGATATAGGAAACGAGGCAGATACTTTAAATCTAACTGATGACAAACCCGAGCTCTTATTCGGCCCCAAAATAGAAGGTGAATACCAAGAAGGAACTATTTCTCCTTTCTATGTGAGTTTGAACATACAGGACAAGATATTACATAATGCTATGTTAGATTCAGGTGCCTCCCATAACCTCATGCCTAAAGCAATCATGGAAAACCTAGGACTAGAGGTAACTCAACCTTACAAAACTTGTACTCCTTTGACTCAAGTCAGGTCAAATTTTTAGGTCTAATAAAGAACCTGGGTTTTTCTTTAACACAAATACCAGAAAAAAACCTAGTCATGGCCGTAGTAGTGGTCGATATCCCTCCTAAGTATGGAATGCTACTATCAAGGGCGTGGGCTGCCAAAATACAAGGTAACCTTCAAATGGATATGTCATTTGCTACCATCCCAGTTTTCAACCAGACTAGGAGATTATACTGAGAGACTCACATGAAATACATGGTTAGCAACTGGGATAAGCCAAACAATACTCCCATTTATTCCATTCATTCCAATTTATATTCTTTTATCTTATACAATGAAAGTGATATAAACAAGCAGATAATAGAAAATGAAGAGGTTTTCAAACCATCAAAAACATATTTCCCATTATTGGATGTAGAGACTAATGACCAAAGCTCCAAGAAACCTGAAAAATGGCTTAGTATCATGTATGAAAAGGAAGCTCTTTGGAGTATAAGCTTTGATGGTTCTTGTGGAAAAACTGGTTCGGGGGCCGGCATCTGGATACACAATATTAATGAAGGTCATTCTTTCAGGTTAGAGTTCCAATGTAATAACAACATTGCAGAATATGAGGCCCTTCTCCTTGGTCTGCACATACTTAAGGACTTAGGCACCAAGAAAGTGTCAGCCCAAGGAGATTCAGAACTTGTAATCGGGCAAATCAAAGGTGAATATTCAGCAAAAAACCCAAAACTAAGAGAATACAGGAATGCAGCTTTAGACATCCTCAAAACCTTCGAGAAGTATGAACTCACTTATATTCCTAGAATTCAAAATAGCCTAGCAAATGAGCTCGCCTTTTCTGCAAGAAATGGCCAAGTACCATGTTCAAGTGAGCAATATAGTATTTAGGTCTAACATCACCCTACAGTACCAGATAATATTGACCACTGGAAAATATTCAAATATGATGATCAAATTGATGATTTCTTACAATATAAGAATGAATTTGAAATAACCAAAACAAACATAGAAAATGAAGAAAAGAAACCTGGCAAAAATCAAGATCAAGAGCCAAATTTACCTTCTTGGACAGATGTAAAGGTGGTCAATCATTCATATGAAAATGATATAGGAGAGGACATGGACCAAAGGAAACTTGAAGTTCTGCACTGTGAAAATGACACCATACCCAGAGGACTTGCACCTTTAGAAGAGTTGTTTGATTTTAACGACATGGCCAAAAAGCCAAAAATGGAATCTACCGAGGTCGACATAGAAGAATATAACATAGGAAGCCCGGAAGAACCAAGAAAGATCAAACTATCCAAAACCCTCCCTCCTCACATAAAACATAGGTACATCAAGATGTTTAAAGAATTTAAAGATGTGTTTGCATGGGGATACCAAGATTTGAAATCATACGATACCAGCATCATTCAACATAAGATTCCCCTCAAAGAAAACCAGAAGCCTTTCAAACAAAAGTCAAGAAGAATAAACCCAGTATTACTACCGTTGGTTGAAAAGGAAATAAAAAAATGTATGATGCTGGGATAATAGTGTCCCTCAGGTACTCCGAGTGGGTTTCAAATCTAGTATCAGTTAGGAAAAAAACTGGTGAGATCAGACTTTGCATTGATTTCTGAAACCTGAATAGAGCCTGTTTAAAGGAAAATTATCCATTGCCCAAAATGGACCACATACTTCAAAAGGTAGTAGGTGCTAAGAGGATATCATTACTTGATGGCTTTTCTGGTTATAACCAAGTGTTGGTTTACCCCACTGATCAACAAAAAACAACTTTCACCACACCTTGGCGCACTTTTATGTACGTTAAAATGCCCTTTGGATTGATGAATGCCGTCGCCACATTCCAAAGATCCATGGACATAGCCTTCTCAGAAGAGATAGGTTATTTCATAGTCATATATCTTGACGATATTACCGTATATTCCAAATCAGATGAAGAACACCTGGTACACTTAAGAAAGGTTTTTAACAAATGTAGAAAATATGGTCTATCCCTAAACCCCAGGAAAACACTTTTCAGTCTAGAAAAAGGAAAAATCCTAGGTCACATCATTTCGGAAGAAGGAATAAAAATAGACCCCTAGATAATCGAAGGCATATTTCAAATAAGTCACCCCAGAAACATAAAGGAGCTGCAATCCTTTATCAGAAAAATTAATTTCTTGAGAAGATTCATCCCAAATCTTGCCGAACTTCTGAGAGATATCACAAATATGTTGAAAAAAGAGGTTGAGGTTCAATGGACTACAGAAGCCAAAAAATATTTTGAACTAGTTAAAAAGGCCCTAAATAAAACACCAGTATTGATAAGTCCTGATTTCACCAAAGATTTTTACATTTTTTCGTTTACCTTAGAACACACAATAGCTGCCATGTTGTTACAAAAAAACACAGCAGGGTAGGAGCAACCCATTGCCTTTTTTAGCAAATACCTGAGAGATTCTCCCTTGAAATATAACATCATGGAAAAATAGGCATTTGCATTGGTAAAAGCACTGAAATATTTCCGAGTTTACATCTTGCATTCTCATGTCATTTATTTTTTTCCTAATACCATCGTCAAAGACATACTAAACCAAGATCCCGATGGTAAAAGGGAAAAATGGATTACTATCATCCTAGAATATGACTTAGAAATCTGACCTACCAAACTGATTAAAAGGCAAGGACTTGCAAGACTAATGGCTGAATCCAAACTCCAAGCTTTAGATATAAATTTTTTTGATACCTTAGAAGAACAGGAAGAATGCACATCCCCTCATGTTGAACAAATGTTTCTGAATTCACCTTGGTATGTAGATATTCTTTTTGTATTATTTTATCTAAATTCTCCTCCAACTTTATCAAAGACAAAAGCAAGATTTCTTAAACAAAAGTCTTTAAAGTTTTGCATTATAGATGGTCTTCTATATTGGAAAAATCCCACTGGTATGCTGCTTAAATGTTTGCTCAAGTTTTATGCAGAGAAAATTATGCACAAAATGCATGAAGGGGAATGTGGGGGCCATCTCTACTAGAAAACCACAGCAAACAAAATCCTTAGAGCTGGTTATTATTGGCCTACCTTATTTCCTGACACTCACAAGCTAGTTATGACATGCCATAAGTGTCAAATTTTTGACGGCAAGAAAAAGCTTTTACCTTTTCCCTTACATCCCATCATAGTCGAAGGACCCTTCCAGAAATGGGGTCTAGATTTTATTGGGGAAATTCACCCTTCCTCATCCACTCAACATAAGTGGATCCTTACAGCCACCAATTAATTTAACAAATGGATCGAAGCCATACCTTCTAGGAACGCCACCGATTCAGTCATCATCAAGTTCCTAGAAACCAATATCCTATCTAGATTTGGCTGTCCTAGAAATATCATTACAGATAACACCACTTCCTTCTCCTCCAAAAGAGTAGCTGACTTCTGTTACAAATATCACATTTCGTTAGGACATTCCACATCTTATTAACCTCAAGGTAATGGTTTAGCCAAGTCCTCTAACAAAATCCTAGTCAACATCATAAAAAAACTTCTTGAACAAAATCAAAAGGCATGGCATGGAAAACTAGTACACGCACTATGGGCTGATAGACTAACCACCAAAAAATCCATAGGTATGTCTCCTTACCAACTAGTTTATGGCATATATGCCATTTTCCCAACATCTTTAGGGGTTCTAGTAATGAAGCTATTGCAAGAAGTTCAAATAGAATAAAATGACATGCAAAGGAGGGTAAATCAGACTATCCATTTACAACAAACAAGAGAAGAAGTTTACCAAAAGGCTTAGTTAGCGCAAGAAAAAATAAAACAGATTTTTGACAGAAGGACTAAGGAAAATGATTTTAAGATTGGGTACAAAGTGTTAAAATGGGATTCTAGAAGAGAAGACAAAGGTAAACATGGCAAGTTTGAAAATTTATGGAAAGGGCCTTTCATCATCAGCTCAGTCAGCGGAAGCAATGCCTTTTTCCTGCAAGAACCTGATGGGACTGAAACTTTGGGGGGTCCTGCGAATGGCAGGACATTAAAGAATTATTTTTGTCAAGAGCTCCAATTTTAAAACACTTTCAATAATTGTATATACCATTGTTTAAAAAATAGATAAAAAGCAGAAAAGTAAAAAACAATAGAAAAATAGAAAAAGTGGGCAGTTTGAAAAATAGAAAAAAGGCCCCATGTTCAAAAAATAGTCATTCAAAAAGCGCGCAAGTCTAAATGTCGCTACTAATGCTCAAATGTCTTATTTAGTTATCTAGCCTAATCATAGCCGAACATGTTTTAAATTTATTTACAGATAATTTAGTAAGTGAAAAAGATGGTCAACATTGTGTAAGCTTGACTTATCAAAGAGAGTAGATTAGGAAAAGATACTAGTTCCACATGCTCAAAACAGAACCAAAGAGGGAAACGGGAATGAGAAACAAATTGTGCATCCTAGCCCTGTTTTTCTAGATTTCATTTCTTTTGCAAAATAATATTTGTGTGCAACTTGTCTTTCGTGCCGCAAGTACATGACAAATCAGACTTTTTAACCCTGATTTGATCATTTTTCAATTTCATGTTTAGATTAGAGAACAAAATCCTGTCAAACATATTAACCTTGACAATTGATCTAACATAGGTAGAGTAATGAAGGAGTTCATCAGCTTAATCTGAACTCCCGACAGATATAAGTGTAGAACTAGATAGGTTCATTTTTAAAAAAAAAAAAAAAATTGTTAGAAGGTTGCTAGTCCAAATGCACCCAAAGGAAGAAAAAAATGTTAGGAAAGATAGTGGGGTAGGTAGAAATATCATTGATGCTAATCATGCTGTCAAATTTCAGAAATAACATCAAGGAATAATGAAATTTGCACCAATGGATAAGGCACTAGTCTTCATAAGCCAAAGATCTGAAATTTTTGACACCTCCTGAAAAGGAGATGCCCTCCCCAAATGGAGCCATTGTTAGTCATCAGTATTTTTCACTTGTTGGTGATGACTAGTTATAAAAGCCAAGTTTTCTAGCAACTGATCTAAAAATTTTGTCAAATTTTCCAGCTGGAAAACACCCATAAACATTTTTTTCCCTCCTACCTTTTAAATCTGCACATGATGAGATGAAACCTCATTATCAGGCCCTATCTAGCCTCAGCCATACTAGATTGTCCATTAGCTGCAAAAAAAGCAATCCAAATCTATCCAAAGAAGTCTCCCCTAAGTTAGGTAGTGGCGCTCTAGGCATTCCTCCCTCAGCAAAATATCCTAAAGCCAAAGAACCTCTATCTGCTACAGACCAGTCATAACAGACCTTCCTATTCTGCAAATAAGGTTGGTTATACCCTTAAGTCATGCCACTAATAAACCCTCAAGTCTCAGCAATACATGTACCATAGGTCAAACTAATTTTAGGTGGTTTTACAGTGTTTAATGGATCTTTCAAGAATAGAAGTATACCAGCATCCCAAAAGATAGTATTTATCTCCACATGAGAAGACCACTGCTTCTTATGTGATTCTGAGCCTGGAATGTAGCTACAGGGAAGAGATTTGTTTCATTAAACTCTTGCGATCACAGTGAAAGCATGAAAAGACAGTGAAAGGAAAAATAACATTGTTAAAAGATGATAAAATGGCATGACTGAAAAACCTCCTTCATCTATAAGAAGAGGGATTGAAGACTGAAGAAACTCCTTCATTTTATAAGTAGAGGGTTGAAGACTGAGAGTGCCTTCTTCATCTATAAGCAGAGGGCCAAGGGTAAAGTTTGATTTTTAGAATTACAATGACTGTAAGGCAAATTTCTGGGATACAGAGAGACAACAACTAAGGGTTTTTGAATAAAAATAATGTTTAAGGCAGAGGAAAAGTAGTGGTGCTTTTCAAATATTGTTTGCATAAGCTCCATTGTTATTGAGTTACAATATGAAGCTAATGGTTTGATCATCAATGAAGAAATATTATTGAGTAGATGGCCAAAGGAGTCAAACAGTCTTGGGCTCAAACTAACTTCTGCCATCATGTAAAAGGGAAACCACTATTAGTATGTTCATCAAACATTCTTCATTTGGTTAAGACAGAGGTTGAAAGGAAACCAGGCATTTGTCAAAGTAGGCCTCCTTCATATATAAGCAGAGGGCCAGAGAAGTGATTGAGTTTAGGGTTTTTACTGACTCAGAGGAAAATTGTAAGAACAGTAGGAGACAGTTGAAGGTTTCTGAACAGAGCAATGATTTTTTTCAAAAGAAGGATTATGGCACATGTTTCAAGTTCTGGAACAACATTCAAAACCATTGAAGCATTCCACTTCTACAATGAAGGCTTGCTCCTTATAAAAAGAGTTCAAAGATACCTGGCTATTGCATTTTAAGTAAAAGAGAAGTTTTTAGAAGAAGTGCCCTCTTGATGGATAGATAATAGTAAAAATTAGGTGAGTACAACTAGTTTTCACCTCACAAATCAAAGAAAATTCATTTGGAGAATACATCTACAGTCCCTATGTGGATTTGAGCCAGGTTCCCTCTAACAAGCAGATACAATCATAAGGAGCAAAAATTGTCAATCAAGTTTTAAAGAGATAAGTCATCTCCTTGCAAAATGGCAAAAGATGTTTCACCACTCATTGGTATGTTTTTGAGCAGATTTTCCATTTTGAAGATGTCATTAAAAGGTCAGCAGTGACAAAGTTTCCTTTTTTAATAATAAAGCACTGTGAAAAGAGTTTGGCCCTTGAATGATTTTCTTATAAGAAGAAAGAGTCATATCTACCAAAACTGGCTAGAAAGCATGCACAACCTTTTTGCCAACATTATTTAAAGTATGGGACCCTTATATCACGTTCAAAGTCACTTTGGTTTTGTTTTCAAATAAACAAAGGCAGTGGTTTTAAATAAAGAAGCCTTCAAAACCATCACAAATCAAACTCAAGGGTAGTTGGCTTTTTGCGTTCAAAAGAGAATAAGGAGATCGTTGCAAGCCATTTGACATTCTCAAAACACAAGCAACACTTCCCTTTGCTGTTCACTAGACCGAAGAGGAAGTTTCGAGCAAGTTCACAGAATTTTCAAGTGTTTTTGACTGCGTGCATGCATGGAAAAGCGCACAACGTGTTTAGGTGAAGTTTTACACAGAGGTTGCGTTGTTATGTGGCGCACCTGCAACAGCGCGCGGTGCGCCTGTAGGCACCGGTCACGACTTCCCATCGTCGACCCAACACCTTTCTATTGCGCGATGCCTTCCCTATTGAACGTGTCGTGCATGTTTTAAATGGTCAAAGCACCTCCAACAAGCTTTGAAAGCTGCTCAAAATCCTCAAACAGTGGTTTCCATCGATATTCGAGGTATTTTATGTGCCTCCTTGGTATATTCAAAATTCTAAAAGGATTATCAATGTTGCGTTTTTCAAAGAATAAATAATGGTGAAAAAATGAAACTCTTGGTGTAAATCAAGGTGTGTTGGGGTTAAAAAGTTTTAAGAATATAGTTACAGTTGGTTGAAAGTGAAGTGGTCATTTTTTGTTTCAAACAACCTAAAGCTACCTTCGAACAGTGATAAACCATGAACACTGTTAGCTATATGTAGTGGAGAAAACAGTGCTTAGGAGGGTCGATATTTTTGTTTAAAACTCGAGATTTGCTGTGGTTTATGATTGCTCAAGGTGAACATAGTGAATGTTACACCATTTTTTGTTCATCTAACCTTTCATCATTATATGGACCCAAGTACACCATGTAAGACCAGTTTTACCCCAAGTAAAACTGCTTTCACTATGTTAATTAGGAAACCCCAAAAGGAATAATTAATTAAACCATAATTTAATTATTATTCCCTGTCATGTTTAACCCAAAAACAAAGAAATTAATGAGATAAACCCATAGTTATCTTATTATTTTCTAGGAATAATTATTTAAATCTTATTTAGATAATATTCCTTGTTAAATATGACCAAATCAACCACCATTAATCAAATAAATCATTATTTATTTGATTATATCCCAACCACTTCTTTAAAAAGATAAATAAATCATTTATTTATTTATTCTTCACTAATCAAGGGATTTGACCCAAGTCAAAACACCCTTTCCCTCCAACAAATAATAATAAAATATTCCATAGAGGTGGATCTAGATTTGATTAACATTATTTTAATCATGCACCAAGATCTAGAATGACCCAATTTTTTGTTATAAATAGGAGGGTTTTCCCCATCATTCTTCACCTTTTGTTGCCTATTAGATCACTCTGGATCTATACACTTGGTCTCATTCCTACCATTTGCTCCCATTGAGCTCTATCTTCTACATTGGGTTTTCTACATCTACAAGAGAGAGAAAGCTTAGATCTGAAGTGCTGAGGACTACAAAGAACCCATCCTATTGAGGAGATCTGGATACACCTTCTTGTTTCCTCCCAGGTGCCCTGTAATATAAAAATTCATTCAAAAATCGTGTTCTTGTCTTGTCTGTTGGATGCATGGAGCAAACTCTTTACTTTACTGCCTAATGTCTTTCCATTTATAGATCTGTTTGTTGCAGCGTTTTAACTACTAATCGCATATCTGAAGATGTTTGGCAGCCTCTATTGTTGTTAGGGCTATTAGTTATGCGTAGCTAAAGTGGTTCTTTTTCGTACACTTCGACGAAGAATTCATACTAACAAATGGCGACTCCACACGGGTTTTAAATTACGACCGCTGTCGTTTTTCATTTTCCTACATATCCAGCTACTTCAGGCCCTAGGGCTTCTTTTCAACTGCTTAGTTTTCCTCTTTTATGTCATTTTTCTCACATAAAACCCTAAAACGTTAAAATTTCTAACTTCCGTGTGTTTCTGGCCCTATTGCGCAGGTAACCGACACCAGCCGCACCAGAGACGACAACTTTTCTGAAAATCGCCGCCGAGACAACCGACCAGGGGTCGACTCTTTGGCCCCCAACTCCGCGACCTCGGACCTCCGGTGTCGCACTTTTCAGCCTCGTTTTCCGCGACCTCGCACTCGTACCGAGTCGAAATCGCGACGTGACTTTTTCAGCATTTTTCCCGCACTTTTTCTCGGTTTTGCCGCGCCCCCGGCCAGGTCTTCTCCACCGTTCCCCACCCCCGCCTCGACCAAGATCTGATCTGTTTTTACTCATCTAAGTGGGAACCCAGCCCCTTAGGGCTTTAGTACCCTCCACTTTTTGTGGAAGAGTTTTAGCTGTTTCAGCCGTCGGTTTCAAAGCTTCAGCCCCCTCTTTTCCAGATCTGTTACCTTACTTTCAGATCCATCAAAATCAGCCTCTTCTCCTTTCAAATCACCTCTTGTCGTTTTGTTTGGACCTCCTCTGAAGGCCTCTGCCTTGCCCCCCGGTTTTTTGCTGATTTCCCTTTTCCGGCCACCTTGCCTCTGTCTCTTGGCTGTGATCTGCACCCCTTGTCTGCAGCTTTATCCTCCAGATCTCTGTCCCCTTTGACCCTAGATCTGTTGAGCTTCCTTTGTGTGTGTTTCCATAGTTTTTCCCTTCCTTTTCAGCATAGTTGTGAGAGACCCACCTTCTTGGGTTAGATAGATGCATACGTAGCTGTTATTTCTCTGTTATTTCAGCATTTTATTCTGTTCTCTGTAGGTTTATTTTCAGCTACGCAGCACACTTTTTCTTGCTCTCAACAACGGAAAGGGTTTAAAAATTAAAATTAACGCACGCCACACACCGACCCTAAGTGAAGAAGCGCCTGGTTAACACCGCCTGGCAAAGACTCTAAAATCAATTGTCACTGCACCTTATCTGCCCTTGACCTTCCTTGATTCTGTCCCTTTCTGCCCTTGTCGGTTTCCTTCTTCCTGTCATCATTGCGCCCCCAAGGCGCCGTTCCCGGAGACTTCTTGGCCTTCACCCTCAGTTTCCGGTTGATCGACCTGCTCCGCACCGCCGTCGTCGAGCCATTCCACCTTCAAGTCCGCACTCCGACTCCTCTCCTGATTCATCGGGTCCCCCTTCTCCTTCCGGTTCTCCCCCTGTTACCTTCACCATGTCCGGATCAGGGCCTAACGCTAGCGGTTCTCCCGGCCCCAATGCCGGCCCTACTTCTAGCGGAACCGTCACAACCACTACCCCGGCCACCCCTGTGCTGCCGTACATTGCAGGCCTCAGCCTCCCCGATTTCCATCAGTTGATTAATGATCCCATTCACCACAATGCTACCTGGCCCGCTATGCCCACCAAGCTGCCCTCCGATATCCCTAAGTTCGAGGGCCTTAATGGAGAAGATCCAACCAATCACGTCCGGTCTTTCCACATGTGGTGTTCCTCCAATTCCATTACCGATGACTCCATCCGTCTTCATTTGTTCCAACGCACGCTTACCGGCGAAGCTTCTAAATGGTATGTCGAACAGACCACTTCCTCCCATACCACGTTCGAGACTCTTGCCCAAGCTTTTCTGTCGTACTTCCAGCTCCCTCTCCGATACGACACTGGCACGGAGCTCTTGACTTCATTTAAGCAATCCTCTTCCACACGCCTTTCTTCCCATGTTCAGGAATGGCGACGAAGACGGAGCTTATGTCGAGCCCCTCCCTTCGAAGATCGGGTTTACATGGACTGGTTCCTTCGCACCCTCCCGTCTCCCATCGGCAAAGATGTCGCCTCCCACTTTCCTCAATCTGAAGAAGCCGCCCTCCAAATAGCTTTAAAATATGACCTGATCTACGCTCAATCTGGTTATGTTTATACCGTTCTTCCTGACATCCCCAGGCCCGGTGGCGCTAACGCCCCGGGGGCATCTCATTCCGCCGACGGTATTGTTGGATCTCTTTCCCACCCATCCGCTCACCCTCCTATGAGCTATGGTCTCCCTCAGGGAGGGGCCAGCACCTCAAGCACTCTTCCCCCTCCCGGCAACATGTATCCAGGATACGGCATGCCTCCTCCTTTTGCCCAACCTCCTGCTTACCTCAATGTCGCCCAACCCAACCCTTACTTTTATCCACAACCTGGTGCGCCAGCTCCTCCAGCATATGCGCTTCTGCCTCCCTTGCCTCCTCACAACCCGCAACAGCACTTACAACCCCCTCCAGGGCAAGTATTTGCACAGCAGGGTGCGATTAATCCCCCTTCTTCTCAAAGAAGGCGGAGAGGCAACCAGAACCCATCTGCCCCCGGTAACCGAGGACCCAATTCCGGTGTGGACCCTAACACTAGCAACCAGCCTCAGGGCATTCCGCCCAGGCCGGACAGGCAGCTTCGCACAAACAAGCCCTGTTCGTGTTGCGGTGTTTACGGTCACTACACTCACGATTTTCCTCTCTTACCCCAGATGCGACAGATGTGGGAGTCTCAAGCCACATTGCGCGGACAACACGCCTCCCCTCATGCTCCTCCTAATGTGGCCACTACCCAGCCAGCTGTGTTCACTGATCCTTTCCCTCAGCAGGGATTCGTGGCTACCCAACCCCCCGACAGCCATGTAGCCACCCCCTCGTCCATTTCTGGTTCCTCTGATTACCAGATCCTTATGATGCACTCCGATCCTTCCCCTTCCGTCGACCTTCACCTTCAAACTCGGTCTCGCCAGTACCCCAAGCCTCCTGCTCAGTCCGCTCCCGAGCCTCCATCTTCAGGTTCTACAGAGCCTCTTTCGACATCCAGTGGCCCCTTACACATCCCTCAACCCAAAGTTGAGGTTCATCCAAAGATTCCAAAGGGCCCATTACGTCGAAATGCTGCTTCCGGTCGAGCCGCTCAATCGTATAGTATAGTAGATGATTTGGCGCAATCCCCTGCTGCCATTTCCACACTGGAACTCCTCCAGTCGTGCCCTTCTCAAAAGAAGGCTCTACTATCCGCCGTGGGCGCTGTTGATCCTGCTGATGACCAAATGATTGTTTTTGACGCCACTCAATCGGACCACCCTCCTCTTCCTCCTTCCGTTGCTTTCCAAATCCCAGTCAAAATCCGGAACGCCACTGTATCCCGGTGTATAATTGATGAGGGGGCATCCACCTGTGTGATGTCCGCTTCGGTTTGGAAGCAACTCGGATCCCCGGAGTTGGCCCCTTCCACGATCACCCTTCGAGCGTGGGATGGTCATGCCTCCCAGCCTATTGGCCTGTTTCGTAACTGTCCCATCACCCTCGCCGGTAAGACTGTTTGCGTTGATGTCGAAGTCATTGACGCCCCTCTAGACTACAACATTCTATTGGGGCAAAGCTACACCTATGCCATGTCTGCTGTCCCATCCGTGGTTTTCCGCAAGATGTCTTTGCCTCATAATGGGAAGATAGTCACCATCGACCAGCTATCTTATCATGAGCCGCCGTCTCAGACCTCCTCCGAGACGACCATCTCTTCCGTAGCCAACAAGCAAACCGTCGATTCTTTGACCAGTGTCTCCCCCGGCGTCTATAAAGATTCCACCCTGCTTGGTACTTTTCCTCATCTTCCCCCCCCTCCTGTTACTGATCCCAGCTTGTCGAATGTTTGCATGATGCAATCGTCTCAAGCTGCCCATAAATGGCCTGCCTCGGCTAGTCAGCCACCTCCTCCCCGCCCTCCGCAACCCGCTCCTAGCCATTCATCTCAGCCAGCCGGACCTCCTCCTTCTGGCCCTCCCCCTACAGCTGGTATCCCCGAACCTCTTTATCCTCCAGGCTCGGTTCCCCCTGGCCTCAACCATCTCGGAGCCGTACCTCCTGTTCATTATCCTGCTGGACAGATCCCCTTCTTGGCTCCCCCTCCCGGAGTATATTCTGTCCCCGTCATGGCCACCCTCTCCCTCCCCAACTTGACCTTGGGCATTCCGGTTTGGTACCTTGACCCCCCAGCCGCCACCCCCCCTGGTCACCCCAAACCTTACATGGCTTTAACACCGGTTCAACCAATCCCCCTCGCTTCCTCCATAGCCACTGTGCCCCCAGCACCTCCACAGGACCCTTCTCCTGTTGTGACGGCTCCCGGGAAGAAAGGCAAAGCCCGCAAGGGGGCAACCAAAGACCAAACCACCACGACCAACCCAGCTCCTTCTCCGCCCGCGAAGCCTTGTGCCTTATGTGATATCATTAGTCATGCCACCCATGCTTGTCCCGAGTTACCTCGTATCCGACCCATGGTAAAAGTCACGTTCCCCGACACTACAGTCCCTGAAACTCCCACTCCTTCTTCGACCGTCCCCAAGAACCCCAAGACTCTCCGCACCAACAAGCCTTGTGCTTTGTGCGGTGTCCATGGCCACTACTCCCATTATTGTCCTCACCTGACGCATTACCATGCCTCCCTTGAGGTGATCCGTGAGTATGAGGTTGAACAAAATCAATCCGCCTCTCCCATTCTCGCGCAGTATGCTTCAGGCCAGCCTGAGGATCCCCCCGCTCCCATCCACATCCCCCCGCCTGATGTTCAGATGACGGAGTCTACAGTCACCATTCTTTACCTATCCTCCTCTGCACGACACTCGGAGCCTAGCCCGTCCGCAGCCTCCCCCGTTGTGTCCCTTGATACTCGAGATCACTCCACTTGTGTCTCTGTTGACCTCCGCAGCCCGAGTCCTCACCATGTTTCCGATAGCTCTCATACACCACCTTGTTTGAGTCTTGAACATCCTGCCCCTTCCTCCTGCCATTACCACTCGATGACTTCTGTACCCTCACGCTGCCGTCATTTCCTTTCATCCCCTCATTTATTGTCTTGTCACACCATTTTGCAGGACCCCCCGTCCACACCCTTTATCGGTTACGCCGATGGTGCAAGTCGCTACTCCAGGAATCTCACCTCGGCAGGGTGGGCCATCTTCACCCCCTTGCATGACCTCATTCTGTCTAACGGGGTATGCATTGGTTCTGCCACCAACAATCAGGCCGAATATGATGCAGTGCGTGGCCTATTAGCTGATGCCCTCTTGCATCGCATCCGCCATCTGCACGTTCGTTTGGATTCCTTGCTTCTTGTAATGCAACTAAATGGTGTTTATCGTGTGCATAACCCTGTGCTGTTTAGACGCTATTTACGAGTAAAAGTCTTAATACGTGCGTTTGAAACCATAACTTTCAACCATGTACCCAGAGACCAGAATCACTACGTAGATAGTATTGCAAACCATGTTCTAGATTGGCATTTATCACACACAATTCATACAAGACAATAACATTAAATCAACCATCAAAAGACGATACATATCCATAATATGTGTCGCAAACCATATATTGATGAGTTCATCTACTCTGATACATACGACATGCCCATAGCATGTTCCAAAAAACTAGGGGCACCATATGCCCCTCCATACATACACATACGACATGCCCATAGCATGTTACAAACAAAATCCAAAAACTGGGGGCACCATATGCCCCTCCATACATTCTAGGGGGCACCACCTGCCCCTACATACATCAGAGGGGGCACCATATGCCCCTAATCACTATCTGGAGGCTCCCGGGCCAATGGCTCTGCCCCTGCAGCATGTAGATCACGCATAGTTTGACCGGCCATCGCCATGCGCCGCATGATACCTCGCCACTCCGAGGGAAGACCAACACATGGCTCTATGTACTGGTCGTCTAAATCCTGCCACCCGCGCTCTGATACTCCGGTCAACAGCTGCTCACATCTACGGCGGATGTCCTCCAGTAGGGCGGCTGCACCCTCATTTTGCGCTGCTCTCGACCCACTCGGACCCGTAGCTCCAGACGCTGCCGGTCGTCCCATATATCCGGCCGGTTTTACCGGTGCTATATCTGCATAACAAAAGTCCCTGAATCAGTATCATTATTTACTATTCAAAAAACTTTAACATGCCCACATAAGAATAGCAATTTGTCACTTACGATCGGGCCCCCAGACTCGACCAGACGGAAGTGGCAGATCCGGATCCCCACAGTAGCTCATCCCACTATAAGGGTAGTCGTCTATGTACAACGGCATCTGATCCCAATGGGAAAAGAAATCCGGTCGAAACACTCGCCCGACTGCCCCTCCTCCTCCTCTGCAGAGTAGTTGTCCCCAACGACGCATCCTGGGCTCTCTCGGGCCCCCATCTGGAAGCTGCACACGAGGCCTCAAGGTCGGGATCTTCTCAAAGAAGAAGGCGCACAATAAAGTCCCATATGAGCAATCATGATTCACCTGCCGCCTGCATAGCGACAACTATCGCTTTAGCGACACCAGCATCATTTGGGCCCACCCAAAGTAGGTCCCACCCAACACACTCTCCACTATCATCATCTGCCCACCGGTGATGTGATGGAACGCCTGGCTGCCCAGGATTCGCAGCACAGCTGCGGCCACTGCACGGGTTTCTAGCCTCTCTAGATCCCCGATCGATATTCGAGTCCCCTTGACTTGAAGACCCGGTTGACAATGGAATTCCACAAACTCCATGATATGCCGCCCCCGCGGCAACACTGGCTGCGTGTCTCCCACTATCCCCAGTGGTGGGAGGCCGGTCAAGAAGTACACATCCTGGACCGTCAGTTCGATCCTGTGCCCTTGCACTACAAATATCTCCTGATCTGGATCCCAATAACTGATAATCTGGGCCAGTAATGGTTCCCCTGCTCTCATCAACGGGTTCTCCACAAACTTGAGAACCCCATATCTGGCCAATACACGACGAACGCCCTGATCCGCCTGGATCTCTGTCCGAAGTGTTCCCAGATCCCTCTCTCTCCAGTTGACCCGCAACTCTGCCATACCTGCACAAACACATTATTTTTGTCAGGGTACAGATCGGGCAAACCATAACCACACACCAAAACCCAACTCCCAGCCATCAAACAGCACCAAGCCCCCCTCATCTCCCAGGTCGCAGTTTTCTGCCATTTTCTGGACCAGGTCGCACTTTTTGCCCTCAAACCTGCGTCCTGGGTCGCACTTTTTGCCCCAAAAAGTGCGACCCGGCCGTAGAGATGAGGGAGGGGCTGTTTCTGGGGTGTTGGGCCCTAAATCGCAAATCTAATCCATCAAAATGCAAGAGCAAGGTTAGGCCTCTTACCTCTAACTGACAGATCTCGAATCCAACGGTCGGTTTGTCCGCTACGTTCGCCGCAAGATTTAGGGCCTTCTCTCCTCTCCACATTCACCACAGCAACAATAGCAAATGAATGATTTTGGAGGGAAAACCGCCTCATTAAAAGAGAACCCCTGTTTCTTCTTTCGACTGCTGCGACCACACCGTAGCCCCGTTCGACGAACCGTCAGCACCGCTGGTTAGATCTCACCGAGCTCTCAAATAGGTTTTACTTAGTTTTTGGTGATTTGATACTTCACCCGGACACATTTTTTCCACGAAGGGTCACTTCACCGCTCCTTAAAACCGAATTTCCTCACTTACGACACTTGTACTTGGGGCACCATATCGCCCCCTTACTTGTCCATGTTCGTGTTGATTTTCGTCATGAGTGCCCACCTTGTACTCATGCTTCTATGACCCCCCATTGGGGCCTTTACTGTGTGACAGCACTATACAGTCGCCCTTGTTTAGAGCATCCAAGTCGAGTCATCATTGCATTCATGGAGTCTATCCTGCGCCCTTTTACACCCCACTATAGCCCTCCATCCTTCTTTGCTTGGTACCTCTCTTGTGTCGCATATCATGACCTTCAGCCCCACTGTCCCCTGTCCCTTTCGATATTGTGTCAGTCGCTGCCATGTCATTCATGCCCTTTATGCTCTAACAAGGGAAGTCGTCCATTTGCCACTCCATCCTTCCCATTTCCACTATCATCATTAGTGTCAGTCTGTCCGTCGCTCTATTGTTCTTCTCTCGTGCCTTAGTTGAGGATCTCTCATTGCCTCACCTACGGTGGACCTCCTTCTGTCGACATCAGCACATTTATTCCAGAAGCAAGGTCTAGAGGGCGGTGTACCTTGGTTCCAGCTTCCACTTTTGTTCGGTGCCTCGGATCAGGCAGGGGGATCTCTCACTTCCCTTTGACTTGATTGCTTCTCCAGCTCCTTTCAGCATGATCGAGATTCGTACACTGGACAGTCCAGTGACCCAGCAGCAGCTCTTGATGATTCCCGGGCGTGTGTGAGATGTCTCACCCCTCATGAGGGGGTGGCCCTGCAGGTAGCCCCCCACATGCCCGGATGCCCTCTTCATTGCAGCCTTTGATGCCGCTCCAGATTTTGATGATGTTGGCCTTAGCCACTTGCAACACCTCTATGATTTGCATGTATCAGTCAGATTTTGTGAGCCCTTCCCCATTTACAGGGGGCATTTGGGTTGTATTTATCTCATGTACTCAGATGATATTGTACTAGTCCTGGCTGTTATCCCAGGCACAGCATGTATATGAGACTCTTCATTGTATTTTTATCTGGCTCTTGATTATGCCAGCTGTACTCTATGGTTCGGTCCCTTGTTCACTGGACACACTATTCTTTTGTACTTTGTCACGGCGGGCATAGGTATGCCTCCCCCGCCGCCTTCAGCACAGGTACCCTCTCATAACAGAGACTTGTTGCACCCGCGAGTCTCGTCTCCTCAGGGTCTAGTCCTTCAGCACACTATCTACCTCATATTTCTCTCTCTGACATACCCTTTTGTTGTCTAGTGATTGTCTTCTTACAACGTACTTCGGTCATACGATTTGCTCCTGACACTCGCACGCTGGGGGGCAATCTGTTATACCATTTTTTGGTCATCTAACTCTTCATCATTAGATGGACCCAAGTACACCATGTAAGACCAGTTTTACCCCAAGTAAAACTGCTTTCACTATGTTAATTAGGAAACCCCAAAAGGAATAATTAATTAAACCATAATTTAATTATTATTCCCAGTCATGATTAACCCAAAAACAAAGAAATTAATGAGATAAACCCATAGTTATCTTATTATTTTCTAGGAATAATTATTTAATAATATTCCTTGTTAAATATGACCAAATCAACCACCATTAATCAAATAAATCATTATTTATTTGATTATATCCCAACTACTTCCTTAAAAAGATAAATAAATCATTTATTTATTTATTCTTCACTAATCAAGGGATTTGACCCAAGTCAAACACCCTTTCCCTCCAACAAATAATAATAAAATATTCCGTAGACGTGGATCTAGATTTGATTAACATTATTTTAATCATGCACCAAGATCTAGAATGACCCAATATTTTGTTATAAATAGGATGGTTTTCCCCATCATTCTTCACCTTTTGTTGCCTATTAGATCACTCTGGATCTATACACTTGGTCTCATTTCTACCATTTGCTCCCATTGAGCTCTATCTTCTACATTGGGTTTTCTACATCTACAAGAGAGAGAAAGCTTAGATCTGAAGTGCTGAGGACTACAAAGAACCCATCCCATTGAGGAGATCTGGATACACCTTCTTGTTTCCTCCTAGGTGCCCTGTAATATAAAAATTCATTCAAAAATCGTGTTCTTGTCTTGTCTGTTGGATGCATGGAGCAAACTCTTTACTTCACTGCTTAATGTCTTTCCATTTATAGATCTGTTTGTTGCAGCATTTTAACTACTAATCGCAGATCTGAAGATGTTTGGTAGCCTCTATTGTTGTTAGGGATATTAGTTATGCGTAGCTAAAGTGGTTCTTTTTCGTACACTTCGACGAAGAATTCATACTAACAGTGAAAGTGGTGGGTTTTTATTGATGTCAAAAATCCTGATAAACTGCCCTCAAAACAGTGTTAAAAAGTGGAGGCAGTGTTTGAAAAGTGAAACAGTGGGCCTAATTTCAACAACAATGATCGTTGTATAAGTGCTTTGTCATTTCAAAAGTCCATCTCTGTGTGGTAAAAAGAAAAAAACCAGTGTTTCCTCATTTCTTCCATGACAATAGAATTTAGTGAGTGAAGCTATTAAATTAGTTTGGAGGTGTTCTTGTTTACCTGTGTGTGAGAAATAGTGAAGACAAGGAAGGTGTTTTTGATTGGGAGGAGTTTTTCTTTGCCTTTGTCTAAATGCAAGGCTATCTTATTTGTATCAAAACACAACGAGCTTTGTGACCTTAGCCAAACACAGTGATCATTTGACTGTGTGTACCTTTTATTTGAATGTGTGCATATTATTATAACTTACTTGTTGATTGGCATACAAAAGGGGAAAAACAGTGTTTTGGAAGGAGCAGAGACCTGATATGACAGAAACGTTTCACACAACATTTGAGGCAAATTTGCCTTGATCAAACAGTTATTGACAAAGAAGACAGAGTTGTGTTTGAGAGAACATTTCAAAAAACCATTTGAGGCAGTTTGGTTTTGCAGAAAGCATCCAGAACAAGATGCCCCCCAGGTAGGACAGTAGGAGTGGCTTGCATAAGAGATTTGAGCCTACTTCCACTGAAGAGGTGAATGCCCAACCGTCAGTCTTGTTCAATTTCCATGAGGTCCGGTGTTTAGATTTTTGTCAAAGGGTGCAAGAGGTGAAGAGATTTTCTCCTTTGACACACCTTTGCGCTTTGAGGTTTCAAGACAAGCATTTTTAGCTGGCGGACCTTGATTTCAAATTCTCTCCAAGGTCCATCTCCAAGGCCACTAAAATCACCTATGTTGGGGAGAAATGGTTTAAACAAAGCCATTTGGACTCAGAATATTACAAGCCCTTTCTAAAGCCTGAGCACAGAGATTCATGTCCTTCTATTTTCCCTTTCACATATCTTTTAGCCAGCTTCGCCCCCCTCATGAAGATCATCATGAAATACTTCACTTGTGAGGGAAGATTCTCCCGAGTTTATGCATATCACATTCGACTGCTCATGCATTTCACTAGAGCCAAATTGATAAATATTCCTTTCTTCTTACACAAGAGCATATAGAAAATGGCCTCCATAGTTCAAAAGAAGCCTCCTTCACAGCAAATAGCCCGCCTCTTCCATCACTTTCTCATCAAAGTCATCATTCTTCATCAACTTGAAAAGAGGGAGGTTTCATCACTCGTATAGATTTCTCCACTGTCCCTCCAGTCCATACATCCCCTACACCTCCTACTCATCATCCCTTGCCTTCTTCTAGCAGATCTATTCCTAAAAAGCTCAAGTTTACCACAGAAAAAACCAAGGAGCTTGAAGAAGGAGAAGAAAGTGACAATGAGGAGGAAGAAGGACATGAGCAGGAAGAGGAAAGTAATGATGAGCAGTAGCAAGGGGATGAAGAAGAAAGTGTTGAACAACAGCATCACAGTGAGGGTGAGCAGACTTTTGATGATACACAACAGATTTATGATGAAGGTGAGTAGCCACAATATGATACACAACAGCATGAAGATGATGAACAAGGGCAAAAGGGAGATGAACAGGGGCAGCCAAAAGATGACACATAGCTGCTACAACAGTATGAGCAGAGGCAACCTCAGGGTGAATAACAATAGCCTCCTCAAGAGGAAAAAAAAACTCAAAAAGAAGAGGGGCAGCAGGATAAAAATTTGCAGCACAGTGAGGATGACAACCCTCAAAGGGAGATGCAAAAAGATAGCCTAGACATCCTTGAAGAGAGCCAAGACATTGGAAAAAATGAAGGGAAAAGTGACAAGGGTAAAGAGCCCATGGAGCATGTGCTAGCTGCCTCTCTGAGGCAAGGGGCCATGCTCTCTTCTCCGAAAGTGGCCAAGCCCCAAAAAACAAAGAAAAGGGTGCCTAGAGTCGTAACTGCAAATGCTACTAGGTCCCTCCGAAGTAAGGGAAAATTTCCAAATAAGCCCATGGTCGAATTGCCTAAGAGGAAGAGTACCAGAAGAGCCACCCAAAGCAAAGGGAAGGGCAAGGAAGAAGGCAATCATGAATAGGAAAGGGAATTCGACATCATCCAAATCCAAAGTGATGATAGTGTTAATGAAGCCCGAATCCTAGAAAATCTCTTGATCCATCGAGAAAGCCAAATTGATGCCTTGAAGGATGATCTTCATAGAGCTAGGAATTTCAATCAACTTTTGAAAATTCAAAACAAGCAGATGAGTGTCCATATGGCTGTTTATGAAACATGGGAAATCAAATACAAGAAGGAGGCCTCCAAAGCACAAGTGAGGTTGGAAGAATTCATGGGTGAGTTCGATGAAATTGAAGGCGAAGGTTAGCCTAGGCAAAAGAGGCCAAGAACCATGGGGCTTAAAAAGGCCCTTGAGAAGCAAAAAGAAGAAGAAAATGCCCTTCTCCAATCTACCCCTCTCACCGCATTGTTCGAACAAGAGATAGAGAACAATCAGGGGGCATGGCTTGAGAGAGTTACTGATCACTTGGAGAGGAAATTGGAGAAGGAAAACAGGGACTTAGACCTTCAATGGAGGATGATAGTGCATTATAAAAAGTTAAATCAGTTTGCCGGGCGAAAGTTGAAGGCTGCTTAAGAAAAACTCAAGCAGGCCAAAGGGAAGCACCCAGAAAAAAAATTGAGGAAAGACACCTCAAGACTCCAAATCTTGGCCTCTGCTTCACAACATGTTGCTAAAAACCCTTGAGAGTCATGCTCGCCAAGTTTGGGCGGAATTTGACATATTTTGATTTTTTGTCATTTTTGGTTTTTTGGCCAAAAATCATGGGCATCGCCATTTCAGTTTGGGGCATCATCAAAGGATGAGAATGGTATCATTGGATGCCATAATTTTAGGAGCACATACTCAACTATTTTTAGGAAATTTGAAGATCATTTTCTCCCCCAAAATGGTGAAAAACACTCGCTTTTTCTACACTCTGCCCGGTTTATCAACAAGGCTTATTTTTTGGGTTTTTACACATAAGCCTACTTTTGGAAGAATTCTAGTGGCCAGTTGGGAGAAAAATAAACTTTTTCAGAAAGTAGACACTTAGATCTTTCCAACGAGCTATCATGAGCCTCATTTTGACATCGGGAAGGCTTTCAAAAGTTGTCGGCAAGTCAGGGGACCTTTTGCTGATGTATTTTTTGAGTATTTTTGTAAAAATTGAACCTTTCAAAACTGCTTTTTCCTCATGTGCGTTTAGCTATTTTTGTACATGAGATGTTATGAAAAGTCAATATAATTCCTTTTTTTATTATTTTTTAGATATTTTCATAGATATTTTGTGCCTTGGGATTTGCAAAGCCTCAAGGACAAAATAAGATATTTTGGATAGGACAATGAGATTGCAAGTTGAACTAAGAGGTTTTCCTCACTTTGGCCTATATATTCCAAAGGATTTCATTGTAAACAAGGCTGAACTTGATGAATAGAAGCAATATATGGTCATATAAGCTTTGGAAGAAATACTTGTCTCATGCTTTTGGATAGTCTCTTGGATGTTCTTAGATGATGAAAGAGAATTGTTGTTGGATTCCATGACTTGGTAGAATGGTATAGTGTCTCTCTTTTTGTTTTGTTTCCTAGTTTTCATTCACAAATCCATGTTCTTGCTTGCTATAGGACAGTAGAGAACAAATTTGATACATGCCCTTGGCGACACCTCAAATTTCCTGTTTCTTCATAGCTTCCATGTTTTTTTCATTCTTAGTCACATTAAAGAATTCTTGATTGCTCTTTAATGACTTAAGGATATTGTTGCTTGTTTCATTCGTGGTTTTATGCATGCTAAGTATGATTTATGGTATGCCCTGCTTACTCATGGCTAGCCATAGCTCCATCCATGAAATTTCTCTTTGACTGATTAGATTGTCATTTGTTAAACCAAGGAGGTCTTGTTTTGATCTTTCCCTTTGCCTAAGACTATGCAATTTTGTTTTCAAAGTGCCCAATAACTTGAAGTATTGTGTTTAGGCATTCCGGCATAGCAATTTGAGTTGTTTTTCTGTCTTAAGTGTATTTCCCCAAAGTCTTATAGCCATTTCCCAAAGTTAGAGAGTTATATATCTCTATGCATGGCTTGAATGTTTATTTCTATGTATTGATTAGCTTATAGTTACATTTCTCATGATTAATGGTTTTCCCTACCATGTTTATGTCAGCTATTAAACTAGTTATGCTTGAAATCCTTTGTTGTTCACAAAATTGATGTCCATCTTACTCCATTTTTTCCAAAGATCCTTTCTACCTCGAATCAAATCGACCCCTCAACAACCTTGTATCACCATCTGATAGCTTTCTTGACCTCTTCAACCCCATGGCCCAGTTGATCTGACATTTTTTTACCTATCTTATATCTTTGATCAGTTTCATCCCTCACAACCAAAAAACCAAAACCAAAAAACCTACTTCATAACTAGCCTAAAATTAGAACACAACAAGCAAACACACATATATCCCTTACACAAATAGAGAGAGCCCTCTCTAAGTCCAGGAAGGCTAGGTCCTTGGGCTCCAAAGATTGGTTTGATGTTACACTGTCATTTGGCTTGCCAATTAGCCAAATCACGGGACCCTAACAGAAGATAATATGGATGGTATGAAAAATGGCATGGAAGCTAAGATGGATGGCATGGAAGCTAAGACAAATGACCTGGAAGCTAAGATATATGAAAGAAATGAAACACAACATGGAAGACACGAAGAATGATCTAAAAGCAGACATGGAGGGTTTGAAGGAAGGTTTGACAAAGTTGATAAAAGAAATGATTCCTAATGGAAAAAAGGTAGTATAGGAAACTCATGATGAGAAAAAAATAAATATTAATCATGATTTCATAGACTCTAATGTTGGATTGAAGACACACCATATTCCAATGATAGATATGAGGAAGTTTGATGGAAACGATCCAGTAACATGGATAGTACAGATGGAGCAATATTTTGATCTCGATAATCTGCAAAAGACACAAAAGGTACACATTGCAACTTTACATTTAGAAAAAAATACATTTGTATGGTATTGATGGCTTTGCTCTTGTAAAAAAATTGTCACTTGGTCAATTTTTACGAAGGAAATAATAGCACATTATGAGGATACAAAGAGCAACAATTTCTTTAGCGAATTGATAAATCTCAAAAAAAGGGTTCAGTGGTGGAGCACATTGAGGACTTCCAAAAATTGAATATAAGGGTAACTAATATTCGAGAGGAACACAGGATTGATGTCTTCATCAGGACATTAAAGGATAACATCCAATATCAGGTTCACCTTTGGGAACCTAATTCATTGGAGAAGGCATTCAGGTTGGCAAGAAAATTTGAAAGTAATATGGAAACAAGGAAGCCTACCACTCACATCTATAAATATGGAAGTGTTGCTACTCCTAGATGTCCACAACCTACAAGGTTGACTCCACAAAAATTGGAAGAAAAAAGAGAAAATGGGCTTTGCTACAGTTGTTATAACAAATACACTAAAGTTCATAAGTGTGCTAATAAGAAATCATTTTACATAGATTGTGAAGAGGAGGAAGAAAATGAAAAATAAACTTCAAAAGAAGAGGATATATGCCACAAACCAACTCTAGAAAAAAAATAATTGAGTTTGACCATATCATATAATGTATTGGCAGGAATTACTGCTCCTCAAACTCTCAAGATAGAAGGTCATATCAAGAATAAAAATGTCATAGTACTGATTGATTCATGTACTACCCATAATTTTATTCATTGTAAGGTAACCAAGGAATTGAATTTCTTCCTATACCCAACATTAGAGTGTCAAGTGATGGTTACAAATGGAGGGAATATAAATTTCTCTACAAATGTCAGAATATCAAACTAACCATGGGGGAATATTTATTGAATAGTCCAATGCTTTCCATTCCAATGGGAGGTGCTGATGTTGTACTAGGAGTACAATGGTTACAATATTTGGGGACGATGGCTTTTAATTTTCAAGAATTTCTTGAAATTTTTTTTCGGAAGGAAAGAAAGCTGAATTACGGGGTGTCACAGGGAAGCCAGGAAAGATAATAAGCTCTAATTTCATGAAAAATATTTTTAAGAAAGAAAAAAGAGGTGTAATTGCACAATTATGCTCACTGGAAGTTCCAACATCAAAATCGTCTATTTCTATAGATTTCCAATAAGTCTTCGACAATCATTCCAAGGTGTTTGAAAATCCCAAAGGACTCCCATCTATTCATGATCATGATCATGCTATTAATTTAATTCTAGGAAGTGTTCCTCCAAACATTAAGCCTTATAGATATCCTTATGTCCAAAAGAGAAAAACTGAACATATGATTGCAAAAGTGTTAGAGGTTGGTATAATTCAACCTAGTCAAAGTTCTTTCTCTGCGCCAGTAGTATTGGTGCATAAGAAGGATGGATCATGGTGCATGTTTCCAGATTATATGGAGATCAATAAGCTCACTATTAAAGATAAATTTCCCATTCCTATGATTGATGAATTATTGGATGAATTACATGGAGAAATTTATTTTACCAAGTTGGATCTTCGTTCAGGATATCATTAAATTAGAATGAAGACTGAAGATATTCCAAAAAATTAATTTCGAGCTCATGAGGGGCATTATGAATTTTTGGTCATGTCTTTTGGCCTTACCAATGCACCTTCTACATTTCAGGGTTGATGAATTCCATTTTTAAAGCCTTCCTTATAACATTTGTGTTATTATTTTTTGATGACATACTAATCTACAACAAGTCTTGGAAGGATCATGTTCAGCATGTTGATAGGGTGCTCAAACTATTCGAGGAGAAAAAATTGTATGCAAAAACCTCCAAATGTTTCTTTGGAGTACAAGAGGTGGAATATCTGGGTCATATTATATCCCAGAAGGGTGTTAAGCTAGACCCTAACAAAATTAAAGCCATTAAGGAATGGAATGTCCCGACAACCATAAAGTAGTTACGAGGATTTCCTAGTTTAACAATGTATTATCACAATTTTGTTAAGAATTATGGGATAATAGCAGCACCTCTAACAACATTATTGAAGAAATATGCATTTTCATGGACTCCTGAAGAAAATAAGGCCTTTGAACATATTCAAGAGGCAGTGTGCCTAACACCTATGCTACGACAGACTTAAGGAAAACCTTTATTGTGGAATGTGATGCCTCAGGAAATGTGTTGGAACAAGGTTCCCTAGCCATGTTTTGATATGTTCCAACACTGTGTTTTTGATATATTTTTGTAGTAATTGGTCTTATGCGGGGGCTTTGGGGCGGGTCAAAGCCCCCAATGGATTGTAATGGGTCAAAGGGTAGACCTAGAGTCCGCAAACCATGGTTTGTTGACCACGGGATAGTGCAGGCTATGATGATATAAATAGATGGATAGTTTGAGTCTAAGGGTAAGTAACGAAGTAAGATTGATGCTACGTATGAACTGTTGAGATCTATTTTGGGTAGTTTTGGGTAAGGATTCATACTGGATGTGTGCGCAGGTTGTGACTTGGGTTTGTAACTTGGTTTTGGATGTTAATGAACACAAAATCTGTTATGTTATCTAAACTGGTTGTATTCACTACTGAATTACCTTTGTGTTATTTGAATTAGCTGCAATTGCATCTATGATATATGGATTAGCTACAATTGTGTTATTATGTGATGATAATTGTTGATGTGCACGTGGATGCAAAGGCGTTGATAAGATATTCTTAATAATAGTAGCTTTGTTTATGTTTACATGTTGGTTATATTGTTAAGGGCTCGATAATAGGCTTGTTTCTGTGCGAACTTGATAGAACTCAACAAGATATGCCTTAATTACCCAATCTCTCCCCGGGTGTGGAAACCTAGTTCCAACACCCACCTGTACTACTTCGGGTGAGACTTTGGCCTGCGAAAGCAGGTCATTGCTGAAAGGGCCAGTAGTATAGGTGTTTGTTGGAAAACCTTAAATCTGAACCTGGGTCAGGAACCATCAAGCCAACAAAATGGAATTGGTGTTGTTTTAATGCAAGAGGGAATACCCATTGGTTTTGAAAGTCATCCAATCGAAGGAAAGTATTTACAAAAAGCTATTTATTAGAATAAAATGTTGGCAATACTACATTCACTAAATAAATGGCGACCTTACCTAATGGGAATACACTTCAAGGTAAAAATTGGTCATGATAGTCTTAAATAATTTTTAGAACAAATACTATATTCAGAAGAGCAGCAAAAATGTGTCACAAAGATGTTGGGTTATGAATTTCAAATCATCTACAAAAAATGGAAGCTAAATGTTTTTGCAGATGCACTCTCAAGAAAGGAAGAGGAGGTGGAAGCATTTTTTTGTGCCATTTCTATTATCCAACTAGATTGGATAACTGAAGCAAGGGAGGAATGTAAGAATGATGAAGAACTGTGGACACTCATTTGAAAGTTGCAACAAGATCCCAGTACATATAATACATTTAGTTGGAAAAATGATTCCTTATGGTACAACGATCACTTATATCTTTGTAAGAATTCCAAACTAAAACAAAATATTCTTTTTAAATTTGACACCTCTCCCGTAGGAGGACACTCAGGATTTTTAAAATCTTACCACAGGGTGAAGAATTAATTTTTTTGGGATGGCCTTAAATTTGATATTCAAAATTTTGTGGCAGAATGTTTGGTTTTACAGCAAAATAAATTTGAGACAATTAAGACACCAGGTCTATTACAACCTTTACCCATTCCAAAGTCAACATTGGGAGGAGGTTTTAATGGATTTTATCATAGTTCTACCTAAGTTCGAAGGAAAGAGTGTCATCATGGTGGTAGTTGATATACTTACCAATTATGAACACTTTTGTGCATTATCTCATCCATTTAAAGCAAGTACAATTGTTACTGCATTTATGGAAAAAATTCAAAAGCTACATGGAAACCCAAAGATTATTGTATGTGACAGAGATCCCATTTTCACTGGAAATTTTTGGATGGAAAAATTTTCTTCTTTGGGTACTCAAATAGCCCATAAATCATCTTATCATCCTTAATCCGATGGGAAAACCGAGATAGTGAACAAACGTTTGGAAGGATATGCTCATTGTTTTGTATCTGATAAACAAACACAATGGGTCAAGTGTTTATCTTTGGCTGACTATCGATACAACACTTCCTTCCATACTGCAAACAAAATGACATTTATGGCACTTTATGAATATCATCCACCATCCATCACATCATCTTTAAGAGAAAATTATAAGGTTCAAGAAGTGGAATATCACATTGAGCATCAACAAGAAGTTCTCCAACTCTTAAAGGATAACCCAAATTTGGCACAAAATCAAATGAAACAACAGGCATATCAACATCGCAATGAGAGATGTTTTGATGTAAGAGACTCAGTATTTTTATGGCTACAACCATACAAAAAAATGTCCCTCAAGAAAGCTAAGAAGCATAATAAATTATCGCCAAAGTACTATGGTCCTTATAAGGTGCTACAAAATATTGGCACTATGGCATACAAATTGGAGCTTCCTCCTTCTTCTCGAGTGCACCCATTTTTCCATGTTTTATTCTTAAAGAAGGTTATAGGTGACAAATTCCATTTCAAACAATATTTCTAGAACTTTATGATGAAGGAAAAATCACATTGGAACCTGAAGAAATCACGAAAACAAGAACTCGACAACTATGAAATCGATCAATTTCAGAGTATCTCATCAAGTGGAAGAACTTACCCATTGAAGATTCCACATGGGAGGATGATAATTTTATATAGAAGCATCCATAGCTACTCAAGCATTGAGAACAACACTTTTTTGAAGGAGAGGGGCAAGTTTGGTCCCTATATTACTACTTTTGTCCCTCATTGTTGTTAGTGTATCCCCCTTGTTGTTATTGTTGTTATTGTGGCCCCATTGACTCTTATATATAGAAAGGAGGTTTTTTCAGTTGAATCATCCAATAGTTGTTCATTTATGTAATGTAAAGGAGGTTTCCCCCTTGAAGTGGCTGATTTCTAAGGAGTTGATATCACTTTTCTTCTATTTTTGGAGCTGGTTTCATAACATTATGTTGTAGTACTTACTGATCTATTATGATCCATGTTTTTAATTCCCGCAACTTATTTTCAAGAGTGTTAATAATTTTTAAAGTAGAAGCAAGTTTTCTTCTAAGATTAAGTACTTCTAACCTTTATTATTTTGAATTAGTAACTCCATCTAATATAACAAGGGTTGTTTCATGATTACTAACATCTTTTGACATACCATAATTTTCTTTTAAAGCAAGTTTACCTGTTGTTTTAACTAATAAGAAATATTCCTATACATGTTCTCTTTTTCCTGCATGAATAACCTACATATTATCCCATACCTCCTTTGAAATTTCATAGTGCATGATCGTCTTTAATACTGTATAAAATACATTTCAAAATATTTCATTTAATGCCTCAATATTCTTCTATAGTTCTTTTCATGATGGTTGATTTTTAGTATAACCTGTTATCTCAAAATCAGACCCTAATAGGCTGCTGATCAAGAAGACTCTGAGTAACTATTTCAAAACAGACTTTTAGTTGAGGCTTAGCCTCCTCAACCTGAGAGGGCTCTCTCAATAGGTTTATGATTTTCAAATAAGGATTATATGGCTAAATCTATGAGTAAATTAGATAAAATCGATAATTGGTTGTACTACTAATCAAAAAACATCTATTGGGCTTATGGATTCAAGTATATTTTCACAAAAACATAAGTATCAACTTCAATTGGAAGTCAGGGCATTTTAGGGTTTAGATGCATCAAAAGAACAATAGGACAAAAATAACACAGTTCATGAACATATGAAGGAAGTTAGAGCACCTTCAGTGAATTCTAAGTAACATACATTCATGCCACTACAAGTAATTGAAAGATGAAAATCATAAGAACATCAAACATCCATGACCCTTTCTGAATCCTGAGTGATGAAACCAATATCTCTGTATTAATATGAAAACACATTCTCTTGCTAAAACAAAACAATATGGTTGTTCTTGAAAAATTTCCAACCCTATGCAATTTGACTTCCTATCTTTTATAGAGTCATCATTAAATTTCTTGGATTCTCTCCAAACACTTGAGAGAATTCGAATTTGCGAGTTTGACACCTATTAATTGATGAAACAAACCTTAATTACATATGATAGTTTAAATTGTCTGTTCCAGAGTCCTAATACAACCAGGATTAAAACTCTTTATTATACCTTAACAGCCTTATCCAAATATAAGTCTTCTATCTGACACTTGCTCCTCCTAAAATTCGACCTTGATGATGTCCATCTTCTTGTTGTTGAAGTGTAATGATTTGTTTCTTACTTACCCTAAAAAATAGGAACATGCTCCCTGCAAAATAGGTGTACTGCTTCATTTATGTTTCTTCACAACCTCTGCTGGCCAACTTGTGCTCAAAACATGTGGAAAATTCTTATTAAGCTGTTGTGACCTCGTCCTTCCAGCTATATTCAAACCAAACCTTTGAAGAAATTTCCAAAACTGTTAACATTACTGCGCTACAAAACTGTCTGCTATTTTTGTAGCGCAGAACTTCACCTTTAAAAACTCCGTTTGAAACCTTCAAATTTCTCTCTTTAGCCATTGGATCTTCACTTGTATTCTTTATTCATCCTATAGTAACATCATTATTTGATAAAACTACCTTTTCCCCCCTTGAAAGTTTTCAAAATTTGTAAAACTGCTTCCTACAACAGTTTCGTAGCGCGTTACGAAACTGCTGTGCATGACACCTACAGCAATTTCGTAGCGCGCTACGAAAATGCTGTGTCTTTTATTTTCACAGCTTTTTTTCCAAAAAATTTAGTTTCTTGCCTTTACTACCATCCTTGAAGTTATATATAAGCCTTCAATAATCAACTTTGAACTATTTTCAAAAATGAAACCTTCCACAAAACTCCAAAAATGTTTAAGAGATGTCACTTACTGTTCACATAGATTTTTGTTGTGGTTGATCTTCAGGCTTTTCTAGCTATATTTGGAGGTCTTCAACTTGCCTTTTAAGCCTTCTATTACTAGCCCTCATTTTGGTGTTAACCATTTTTATGAATTTTTCTTCCTTAATGGCAGGGAAAGTCCATATGAAAAATTGATCCTGACTGTTGATTGACTCACTGTTTGAAACCTTTTCCATCTCCCATAGACCTTTCAAGATCTCAAAATTTGACCTTTCCACAACATGCATTCTCACTTTCTTTCTCAATTTATCAATCTCAATATTTGCAAGTCTGAGTTTGTCTTTAACCTCCTCATAACTACTCCTTTCTCTCTGAGTATTAAATACTCCATTTCTGTCTTCTTCGAGTATTTGAGATGATGTATTAATGGGTTCTTCAAAAAAACTTGCATCCTTACCTCCTATTTTGTCTATCTCCATGTCTAGCTGCTGAATTTTCTTAGATTGCCTAGTCTGTGGTTTCCTTGGCTTAAAAACAAACTCTGACACCTCCTCCTCAAAGTCTAATTTTTTGGATGTTTTCAATTTCTTTGATTTGCCACCTATATCTAGCTTTATGAACTCTGCTTGAACCAGGGGAGACTCCTCAATGTCAATGGCTTGCAATATATCATCCAAGTTACCTCTAAATTGTAAATTTTCATTTGTGAGCACAAGCTTACCCTTCTCCTTTGACCTTTGACTTCTAGTCAACTTCTTCTGAGCTGTCTTGCTAATTGACTGTTCCTAAATTTCCCTTTTAAACTCAGTTCTCTTATTATGTGCAGATTGAGGAGTATTTGGGATATTCAATGATGTCTATATCATAGGTTCTTTGACCTGTTTCCTGGGCTTAAGTTTGACAAACCTCCTTGATTTTTTTTTCTGCCGGTTTAGTAGTCTTTGATGAAGATGTTTCTTTGACTTGAGGGATAGCACCTATTCCTTCATCCCCTATTCCACTGAAAAAGAGAAATGCAGACCATTCTCTTTTCACCTTCTGAAAATCAGGCAAAACTATTATCTTGACTAGACCATGATGAAATAAAGAGGTTTCACATGCCTGAGTTTTCATCTAAACTTTGTCTACCATCTTGGCCAAACTTCGAAATAAAAAGAAAGGCAAGTCTAGAGAGATTACTCCTGTGAAATGCAGTAAGAGTTTAAAGTGATAAGTGTACACCTTGTGATATCTCCCTTCACAGGTGAAGTACCTTTGGATATTGTAGAGAAAGTTGGCAAATGCATCCTTGACATAACTCCTTGGCACATTTTTATTCAAATCAGTATCCATAAACCTGGTTTCAAAAATATTTTGTAGGGTTGCATTTCAAACCTAAAATTTTTAAACCATCTTTCCTCCCCTCTTGGGAATTCTGTGACTGCTGAAATAACTTCAGGAGAAATGCGTAAATTGAGGAAACCTACCTTTGTGTTTGACCCTGTGAAGTTGGTAGCAAATTATTTAGTGACCTGATTATGCCCTCCTTGAAGCTTTTCACAAAACCTCCAACAACCTACTTTCTTAAAAGCTTCTTCAACAAATTTATCCCTGGTGAGACTTTCTAAACCTTCAGGTTCTGTCTGTAGGCAGTGACCCGACCAGTGATTTCTTTTTTCCTCTGCCATCTTCTTCCTGGAAACCCTGTGTCTTCAGCAAAACTGTAGTAGACTTCTTGTTGGAGAAAGTGGCTCACTTGAGAATTTGGTTCAGCCTCGCTTGATGGAAAACTATTCCTCGCTTGATGGAAAACCTTATTTCAGTCAGCAACTGTTTTCACACTTACTGAATTTTCAATCGAAACTGTTGACACATTTACAAATTAAATTCTGCCTCACTTGATTAAAAAGTCTTCCTCGCTTGATTAAAAAGTCTTCCTCCCTTGATAACTTAAATGAGAGCTCTGATATCTTATCATGAGCTTTCTCTTTCAGTAATAGATATGCATGCAGTGCATTCTTTGCATGATATAAAACAATGATAACCAATTCCCTTTTTCAAATTTGCAAAGGACCATTGACAACTGACCGCTAATGAATCTAATAATGATTTCATAACTACTTTGGATGGTTGCATGCATGAAGGATGATGCGTGGACTGACACCATGATCATGGATTGACACTATAATCATGAAAATTTAACCCCAAGTCGATTGATGTGACAGCTAAACCAAAAATTCCGAAACACCGATTTCGTAGCGCTGGTAGTGTTATTTCGGGCTTTTGCACTATGAAAAGACCAACATTTTCGTAGCACAAAATCAATTTTTTACACCAAGCACGCTACGAAAACGTGGTTTTGTGGCTTATTCGAAACTTTTTGAAAAAAACTTAAAATATGGGTTTCAAAACATAGCATGAGACTACCAAAGTGTAAAAAAAAGTTTATGAACTTGGTTTAATGATGAAATGAGACTCTAAACCTATGACTTAGACCCTATAAAACATAAAAATGACTCAAACCCTATCTAATGCCATGACCTAAGAACAACTATGAACTGACTGAATTTAGATAATTTTAATAGTGATAACATAACAATTACACATTAAATTCCAACGTCATATTCGAGAAATATTATCATCATATTTTCTTTCCAATCCTGATAAATAACATCATTAATTGCAATCATACCTTTATTTTCCATACTTATTGACTTTGATTGATTTTCCACAGATTGTCCCTGATATATGAATGCAAATATTTCCATAGTACTGAATGTACCATTGCCACTAATTTCTTAACTTTACCTCTTCCTTCGAGTTTCCTTATGCTTATTCTTTGTTCCGATTTTCCCTGGCCAACTCTCAAGCAATCAAGCTTTACTGGAACTAGTTGTTAGGAAATATACTGAGAGGGGAGCAGGGGTGAATCAATATTTTTATTTCACTTTATCTTCAACTTTAAATTCGAAATTCTATACACTATTGTTATTTAGACAACCTACTTGTGTATGTGATTTTAATTAATGAGATCCACATATATCCAGATTACCGATGTTTCATAATTTCCATTAGATGTTTAACTTTAACTAGAGCATCATTATTTCACTAGTGATTCATTATTTATTAACCATGAGGAGTAGGAGAAAAATAAACCGTCACACATAATCAACATATCAACACATAAGATTTTAGGTGGAAACTGAATGTGGGAGAAAACCACCATTGTTTTCATCTCTATCTTCTTCTTTTATTATAAAGAAAATATTCATTAGACATCATACTGGCACACAATCATACAAGCACGCAGGCTACTACCTGTAAGAGGCTAAAACCTGCACTCATTCTCCAACACCCACTGGAAGGGAGCTACAATCCCTTGATCTAATTTATCGGATCGTACCATAAGGGATCTCCTACCCCCTCACTGAAATCTACAACACTCAGTACTTTTTGGATCACGTTTCCTAATATTTCACACTGGACCCACACCAACAATAATACAACAATAAATCACAAAATCTAAATATTATCCCTGAATCACCACTGAACACCAATCATAAATAAACCAAGTAATTGAATCACTAAATATTGAACCAATATCAAATTACCAATCAAAAAATCACTGATCAAATCAATGCCAATCAACCTTTTGAGCTAATATCCAACCATTCACTGATTAATCACACTGTTAGATACTAGATAGTCATCATAGAAGCAATGTGAAGTCATTTCAAACCTTTATCAAATTGACATTAGTATATATACAAGACCATTCTCATGAAAATCCATGTATATATGTGCTTCCTCTGCATAAAAACTACGTACAAATCTCAAGTCAATGAATACTAAATGCTGAGAAACTAAATCATTGAACCATTACGTGACATTTTTGTCACTGAGTACAAAACCAAACATAAATCATTGAATACAAATATTGAATCATTGAACAACAATCATAGATATACCAATTTTTAATCACTGAATCACATATATACCAATTTTGAATCACTGAAAAATCAATCCAATCAACACTAGCATATACAACTCGCGCTGATCAAAATATCCTTGGCAAGTAACAACAAAGAATATAGACTTCATAAAATCAATCAAGAACTGAATATATGTAATCAACCAAATTCAAACAAAAATCTAAAGGAAACTTAGCTTATAATATATATGTGACCATTGTCAAGAATATCTGCACATGTACATGACTATCTAGAAGAAAACTTATGTACAGATCTCAAATCACAAAATTCTAAATAACTGAGTCAGTGAGTACCGAATCACTGAATATTAAATATCAATTGAATCACTGAAGTAGATCAAACCAATATACTAACATGTCAAGTAAGTCTTCTAAACAAAATTTTCAATATTGTCATGCCATACCAAGACAAGTCACCACTCAATAACCAATCATAAATTTACACTACCAGACATCAAATATCCTTAATAATCAACAACAAATAATACAAAATTAATCAAATGTCATCACTTTTTTCATAGCCAAATATTAATCACAACCAATACAAAAATTTCTATCATGTAAGTTAATAAAAAGAGGTCAACATGGTATCCCCTACATACACACATATTTTGCATACTGTCATAGATCTTTTCATGTATACTTGAATTTTTCTTTAGCTAGGTATATATCTCTTCCTTCAAGGTATTAACCATATATATTGTCATCAACCAAGAAAGAAGGTATTCTCTGCGTCATAAGTAAATGAAAAAAAACATCAACCCTCTACAAAAATTTAGTATCTTGGATTGTTTCAGGTATATGGATATAAATACACGTAAACATTAATCCTTATTACTGAACTATATTTAACCAATAGTGACTAAAATCAATAATATCAAGGAATATCTAAGTAAATGCATAAAAAATAGAGCTAATAGACATATATCTTGTAGATCTACTTCTTAGACCTCCATTATACCTGCAAATTATATGCTATATAAGTCGTTCAAACCCCCTTCAGATCTGATCTATGATATATTAGATTCCTATAATAATAGGGATCATAATTTTGAATTGGCTATGTTAAGTCTTGTAAATTGTACATACCTTTTCATTTCTGCAAATTTTTCCCCATATTAAAAAAATGAAAAGAGGGTATGTCCTAAAAGAATAATCAAAGGACCAAAATAAAGAAAAAAATAAAAATACATAAGATATGAACCCCATAAAAAGAAGCAAAAACAGATTTTGAAAGTATAGCACATTCAAATGCCACTACTGTTAGTTTAGTTTACTTTTGCAAATAAATTATGTGTAGTTTGTTCAAAATGCCACAACCAATGATGATCTTGTAGTATAATATTGATCATACATGCCTTTAAATTTTATGTTATGATAGTTAGTGAATAAATATATGACCAAGCCACTTAATCTTGGTAGATTAGTAGTTAGGTAGAGAATAAAAATGAGATCATAAGTTTAATTTGAGCCATTGGAAGATATAAGGTTATAAATAAGTTAGTTTTCTTATCCAAAGAAAACAAAAGGGTCAACAAGTTCAAATGCACCCAATAAAGGAAAGAAAAAATGTTAGCATGAATAAAAGGGTAGGTAGAATTATTTTTAAAACTTATATAAGCATCATTATGGTTATCCATTATCAAAAACATTTTCTAACATCATTCCCCCTTATCTTAACCTTTTTCCCCTCTTAAAAAATCAATTTCCCCCTTCCCAATTATAAAATCCCCATCCCTCCACCTTTTCCCTTCCTAAAAAACTATAAAAACATATTTTATAACCCCCTTAGCCTCTTAACCCTTTAAACATCCCCTTTCCCTTGCTAAAACCTTTTACCCCTTTAAAAACTCCTCATTTTCATTAAAAAAGACACAAAAAACCACTTTTTCAAAGTCGAAAGCGCAAAATAATAATCGGGCCCCACTTTCAAATAACACCCCCTGACTCAGAACTCATTATAAAACAAGTAAAGGGAGAGTACCTGGTTAATACCTCTAGACTTAGTCGTTACAAAGAAACCATCTTAGTCTTAATAAGATGTTTCCTTGAGACTGACTTTGTTGTCATTCCAAGAAAGCAGAATATGCAAGCACATAGCTTGGCCACTTTTTCCAGCACATGCAAGTTACCCTTTCAATCAAATCATAAGTACACACCTGAGGTAAGACATAGGCCAAACATACTTGATAATTTGAAGTATTGGAAAATATTTTCACAAGACTCCCAAATTTATGATTTGATGAATTTTGAAGGAGAATTTCAGAACTATAATATAGAAACTAATTGTACATTACATTATACCATAAATAATGAAATAGATGTAAATGATGTAAATAAGATAGAGCCAAATAAATTCACTAAATTAGAAATAGAACAATTAGAAATAGTAGAAATTGAGGAATTAATCTGTTATCACAAAATTGGACCTGATAGGCTGCTTGATTAGTCAACTTCATGTAACTATTTCAAACCTAATATTTTGACTGAGGCTTAGCCTCCTCAGCTTGAGAGGGCTCTCTCAAGTGTTAATGATTTGGATAAAAATATAGATGGCTAACTCTATGTGGGGTAATAAATAGATAAATGATAGATATAGGTTGAGAACCACACCAAGAAGTACACATTGGGCTTATGGAGTCAAAATAGTTTCAGTAAACCAATGAATCTACTTAACATGGAAGTTGAGGCATATCAAAGTTTTAGTCAAGAAATAAACACACAAGAAACTGTAAAAACACAGTCAGTTCATTTATATAGGAAGTCAGAGCATCTAAAGATGAATTCTGAGTAATATAGATAAATAACATTGCAATAGGATAATAAGAGATGAAAATAGAATAGGAACACAATAAAAATTCTTCTGAATCCAAAGTTGGTTAAGTAGAAACTCTCTGTATTAGCTGAAAACCAGTCAATTACAATAAGCACAGTTTTTTGCCAAAAATGTCCAACCCTTTGCACATTCAAATTCTTGGTCTTTAATAGACAATTTACAAAATAATATGATCTCATCTTAGGCTAGATACATCAATTATTTTTACTATTGACACCCTGCATAACCATAAGACATGGGATTTATTACAAAAAGACAGATAATCTACTAAACAGTCCTATTGCGAATAGGATTCAAACTCCTTGTCACTAACCATAACAAACTTATCTAAATTAAATTACATCATTTTACAAGTGTATCAACACATGGTTGAATCTAAATAATAGGCTTCAACTCTTCATGACCATATTCCTCACCTCCATCAAAATAGGAAACAATCCCTTGTTTTTTAGGCATGGGGTCCTTTGTATTCTTGGAACATTCTGACCATCATGTCCTCTTTATTTCGTGGTCCTTAACTGTTGGAAGTTGAATTAACACATTCCAAAACCCCTCCCTAGGCTCCAGTTGTCCAAAACCATTTTCAAACTGTTCAAATAAGCTGCAATACACTGTGTTATGAAAACACAGCAGTTTCCTAGCACCTTTCGTAGCGCTGCCTTTTAACCCTTTTTTCTTCAAATTTTTGACTTCTTTCCTCCAAAATTGTCTTAATTTCCTTCTAATACATCCTCCCTAGCAATTTTAGTTCTTGATTCATTCTCTTACCCTTCAAAATTTTATAAAAAAGAGTAATAAAAGATGCTACAGCAGTTTCAAAGCGCTTTTCTCTCTTTTTACACTGTCTGCGCTAGGAAATTGCTGAGTGAGCGATTTTGTTAAAAAAATTGCAGTGTGTAAATTGTAAATGTGCCAAAAAATAAAAATAAACTTGATTCATCATTGAAAAACCATATCAACTAAAAAAACACAGTCATTCCAGCATTCATGAGGTCGCTTCTTCATTTTCACTTGATTTAGCTATAGGCTCTTCTGTGACTGTTATTTTAATACCTCTAATTTTTAACTCATCGTGAATCAAATTTAATTGCTTCTCTAAATCCTCCACTTGATTTTTAAGTATTCCATTAATAGCTCTCAAGTGAGTATTTATTATTCTGACAAACTTGGCTTCCTTTATGGCTAGAACTGTCCATTTGAAAAATTTCTCTACACTACTTGGAGTTTCAAAAATAGAATCAGTTTGTCCTTCCCACAGTGCCTTCATCCTTTTAAACTTTTCTTTCTCAACAATTTGTTTTCTAGCCCTCTTTCTCATCACAACAATTTTTTGGTTTTCCAACTTCAATTTTTCCTCAAGATGTTGCAACTCTGTTTTCTCTGTCATTTCTTCTTTTCCCCTCCTTGTTCTATTGGCTTTATGCTTCACTGTAGGTGATGAGAGATCAACAAATTATTCAATAGCTTTAGCTATCTCAATATATTTTTGAACTTCCTCACTGACTTCCTTGAGTTTCTTAGCATGCCTAGTTATAGGATTTCTTGCTTGAAAGATGAAAGCTGCATCTTCCCCCTCAAACTCAAGCTTCTTTGCAGATTTAGCCTTTTTCTATTTATGCTTATCTTCTCCAATGAAATCAAATTGAACAATGGGTGTTTCCTCTATGTCAATAGCATGAAGGATGTCATCTAAATTTCCCTTTATTACTGGGTTGTCCTCTCTAGCAACTGTCTTTCCTTTTAATTCCATTGCTTGGATTCTTGTTACTCTTTTGATTTACTGCTTGCTGACAACTTATTTCTGTTTTTCCTCTTTCACAATATTTGACCTCTGTTTTGTAGGTGATGGAGTTGGTGTGTCAAGAATTTGTGTTTTCTCTTCCCTTTTCCCAATTTGTTTCCTTGGCTTCAGTTTTGCAAATTCTTTTGGTTTTGCAACCATAGGTTGACTAGGTTCTACGGGTGGTGGTGATGGAACTCCTTTAGTTTTAGGGTTTCCAACCGAAAACCATTTATAAACAAGAAAGATGACCGATCCTTTCTTATCTTCTGAAGTTCATTTAAAATCAATAACTTCATTAAACCATGATGAAACAAGGATGTTTCACTCCCTTCAGATTTTTCTTGTACCTTATCAGCCATTTTTGCAAGACTCCTATGCAAATAAAAAGGAAAATTGAGTGAAATATTACCAATGAAATGCAGAAAAAACTTGAAATGATATGCGTAAACCTTATGATATCTTCCTTCACATGTAAAATACTTCTGAATGTTGAGCAACATCCTTGCATAAGTGTCTTTGATGTAGCTTCTAGGGATAGTGTTATTAAGGTCCATGTATGCATACTCGGGCCTCATGAAATATTTACATTGCTCCATATCAAATTTGAAACCTTTGAACCAAGTTTCTTAACCTATTGGTATCTCTGTAACAATAGCAATGACCTCTGGTGTAATTGACACACTTAGCATCCCAACCTTAGTAGTTGTTCCATTAAAGTTCATGGAAAATTCCTTTGATACCTATGTGTGACAGCCCTGCAATTTTTCATAAAACCGAAGGCAACCTACTCTTCTGAACGCTTCCATCATTGATGTCTCTTCAATTATTACCTTCATGTCTTCAGGTTCATACCTCAAGTAGTATCCCCCTTTGTGAACTTTCTTTTGCTCTGCCATGCTTTTCAGAAAACCTGTCAGCCTCGCTTGATGAAGTGTATCAGCCTCGCTTGAATATATAAAACCAACAACCTCGCTTGATACATTTTATATCAACCTCGCTTGAATAGGGATGTAGAAAAATTTTGTATGAAACAACCACAAGTTTGGCTTGACACTTCAGAGCTTAGACATTTCGAATGGAAGCAAAAGGAAACGAGAATGATCAATTAGGAAAGATTTGAAATTTAAAATATCATCTCATAACTGAATGATGCCTCATTCGTAACCTATAATGACAATGATGACTGAAAACAATGATGTTTACATCGAATATCATCATTACATGACTCATCATACCACTAACCTACCATTTCCCAATGGTTTTTGACACTTTTCAGCTCAAATGACAAGATAGATGTAAAACCGCGCTTTCATAGTGCCAGCAGTGTAATTTTACCTATTTGTGCTATGAAACTATTAGTGCTTTTGTAGCACAAATTGAATTTTTTTCAATAGGTGGCACTACGAAAACAAGGTTTCTTGGCTAATTGAACAGTTTTGACATGAAACTTTAGGAAATGGCTCACAAATGAAAATGATGGATATTTGACATGAAGGGACTTTTAAAGAAGACTTTATTTGAACCTAAGGATGGAATTTGAACTATAAAAATCTAACCTACCATTGATCGAATCCTAAACTACTTCTAAACCTAATTTTGAATTATGATCAAAGATAAACTTGACACAATGATGTAAATATTTTTTTTGGGGTGATAACATAATCAATAATGAATCAGAAGTTTTAAACCTCAAAGAAAACATTTTTCTTAAGGGATTAGCCCCACTAGAATATCTCTTTGACTCCAATGATGTAGCTAGAAAACCTAAAATGGAAGCCTACAAGGTCAGATATAGAGGAATGCAACATAGGAACAAAGGAAAATCCGAAGCTTACCAAGATATCTAATAAATTACCTCCATCTCAAAAGTTGAAGTACATTAGCTTGTTTAAAGAGTTACAAGACATATTTGCCTGGAATTTTGAAGACCTCAAGTCTTATGATACCAGCATTATCCAACATAAGATACTAGTTAAAGAAAATCAGAAGCCCTTTAAACAAAAGATAAGGAGAATTAACCCTGTCGTTATGCCATTAATAGAGAAAGAATTTAAAAGGATGTATGATTCTCAAATCATAGCACGCGTTAGATATTATGATTGGTTTTCTAATTTAGTCCCCACTAGAAAGAAAACATGATAAATTAGACTCTGTGTTGATTTCAGAAACTTGAGAAAAGTATCACTGAAGGATAACTATCCCCTCCCTAAAATGGATCACATTCTCCAGGGTCATCCATAATTTCATTACTTGATGGATTTTTTGGATACAACCAAATCTTAGTCCAACCTGAAGATCAAGCTAAGACTACATTCACCACTCCCTGGGGAACTTTCCTATACAAAATGCCCTTTGGACTGATGAATGCTGGAGCAAAATTTCAAAGAGCCATGGACATAGCCTTTGCAAAGGAAATCCATGACTTTTTATTCATTTACCTAGATGATATCATGATGTTTTCCAAATCAGATAATGAACATATAGATCATATGAGAAGAGTATTCATAAAATGCAGAAAGTTTGGCATATCCTTAAATCCTAAAAATTCAGTTTTTGGATTAGAATAAGGAAAAATTCTGGGACACTTCATTTCAAAAGAGGGCATTAGAATTGATCTAGCTAGAATAGAATAAGTCCAAAATATCATTCATCTTAGAAACATTAAAGAGTTACAAGCATTTTTAGGAAAAATAAATTTTCTTAGAAGATTCATCTCTAACTTAGCAGAACCAATTATAAATTTAAATAGCATGTTAAAAAAGGATTCAATACCTAAGTGGACCGTAGAGGCTAAGAAGTCTTTTGAAGAAGTAAAAGAAGCCCTTACTAAAGCACCTGTCCTCATAAGTCCTAATTTGAACAGATATTTCATAATGTTTTCATTTGCTTCAGAGCACACCATTGTAACAGTCTTGTTGCAAAAGAATGATGATGGTTATGAACAACCCATTTATTTCTTCAATAAATCTTTGAGAGATGCAACACTAAAGTATAATATCATGGAAAAACAAGCTCTTGCTTTAGTGAAAGCTGTAAAATATTTCAGAGTATACGTTCTATACTCTCACATAATAACATATGTTCCAAACTCAGTTGTAAAGGACATTCTAACTTAGAATGGGCCTGATGGAAAGAGAGGCAAATGGATTGCCACAATACTAGAATATGAAATTGAGATCAAGCATAAAAAATTAATCAAAGGCCAAGGTTTAGCCAAACTCATGGTTGAATTGAACTGTCAGGTCTTAGACATAAATTTGATTGCTTCCATAGATGATTAGGAAGAGATGACAACTCTAAAAACTAGTGAAGATTTCATAGATTCACCCTGGTATGCAGACCTTATATTTGTTTTACTCAAATTATAAGCTCCTCTTATTTTATCTAGAACCAAAAGTAGATTCTTAAACATGAAAGTGATGAAATATTGTATTTTAGATAATTTTTTATTTTGGAAAGATCATGGTGGCATTTTGTTAAATTGTTTATTAAAAGATGAAGATGACAAAGTCATGCAGGAATTTCATGCAGGAGATTGTGGAGGACACCTATACTTGAAAAAAAATGCTAACAAAATTTTGAGGGCAGGTTTTTACTGGCCCACCCTTTTTGTAGATGTTTGAAAGTATGTGACCTCCTGTCACAAATGTCAAATATTTGATGGGAAGAAAAAATTCTTACAATTACCCCTCAAACCTATCTCAATAGAAATGTCATTTCAAGAATGGTATTTTAACTTCATTGGTGAAATTCACCCACCCTCCTCTGCCCAAAATAAATGGATATTGATAGCTACTGACTACTTTACCAAGTGGATAAAAGCCATCCCATTTAGAAAAGCCATAGACTTTGTCATTATTTCATTTCTTGAGAACAACATCCTTTCTAGATTTGGATGCCCACAAAATCTCATCACTGATAATGTTTCTACCTTCAAATCCAAGAAAATGATATAATTTTGTAACAAATACCATATCACCCTAGGCCATTCCACTTCCTATTAATCTCAAGGTAATGTGATAGAAAAATATTCAAATAAAAACCTAGTCAACATAATCAAGAAGTTATTAGAGGATAACAAGAAAACCTGGAATAAGAAGTTGGTGAATGCCCTATCGGTAGACAGACTAAATACTAAGAAATATATCGGTACACCTCCATATCAATTAGTATATGGGATGTATGTTATTTTTCCATCTTCATTAGGAGTTCTAGTAATGAAAATGATTCAAGAGCTGTAGGTAGAACCAAATGACATCCAAAGGAGGATAAAATAAACAATTCCTTTACAACAAACTAGGGAAGAAGTTTATATCAAATCCCAAGTAATTTAAGACAAAATTAAGAAGATATTTGATAGGAAAATTAAATCAGATGAATCCTTCATAGGTGATCAAGTAGTAAATTTGGATTGTAGAAGGGAAGACAAAGGAAAACATGGGAAATTTGACTTTCTCTGGAAAGGCCCATACATTATTTATGGTTACAGAGGCAACAATGCATTTTTCTTGAAAGAGTTAAATTGAACAAACCTACTAGGTGGATGAGTCAATGGTCAAATGCTGAAGAACTATGTTTCACCAGAATAACCAGTAGTTCATTTGATTGTATTTTACTCATTGTAAATACCATAGCAAATTTTATATTGGTTTGGATGATTATCTTGTAAATTTGAAGCTTGAAGAGGAAATATTAAAGCTTTAAAAGATATAACATCATATGTTTGAAGAAAGGACATCATAGAAATTAGTTCCAAGCAAAGAAAAGCCAAAGTTCCAAGGCCACTGATCAGAAAGTTCTTGACATCTCATAAGGAGATGTCATCCCCAAGTGGAGCCACTCTTAGGTTCCTATAATAATAGGGATCATAATTTTTAATTGGCTATGTTAGGTCTTGTAATATTGTACATACCTTTAAATTTCTGCAAATGTTTTCCCATATTAGAAAAATGAAAAAGAGGGTATGTCCTAAAAGAATAATCAAAGGACCAAAAGAAAGAAAAGAATAAAAAGGCATAAGATATGAACTCCATAAAAAGAAGCAAAAATAAATTTTGAAAATATTTCACATTCAAATGCCAGTACTCTTAGTTTAGTTCACTTCTGCAATAAATTGTGTGCAGCTTGTTCAAAATGACACAACTAATGATGATCTTGCAATCTAATATTGATCATACATGCCTTTAAATTTTATGTTATGATAGTTAGTGAAAAAAGATTTGACCAAACCATTTAATATTGGCAGATCAGTAGTTAGGTAGAGAAACAAAATGAGCTCATGAGTTTAATTTGAGCCATTGGAAGATATAAGGTTAGAAATAAGTTAGTTTTCTTATCAAAATAAAACAAAAGGGTTAGCAAGTTCAAATGCACCCAATAAAGGAAAGAAAAAATGCTAGCATGAATAAAAGGGTAGGTAGAATAATTTTTAAAAAATATATTAACATCTTTATGCTTATCCATTATCCAAAACATTTTCTAACATCATTCCCCCTTATCTTAACCCTTTTCCCCTCTTAAAAAATCATTTTTTACCTTCCCAGTTCTAAAAACCCCATACTTCCACCTTTTCCCTTCCTAAAAAACTCAAAAAAAATCTTTTCTAATCCCCTTAACCCCTTACCCCTTTAAAAGGCCCCTTTTCCCTTGCTAAAACCCTTTTACCCCTTTAAAATCTCTGCATTTTCATAAAAAAAAAACACAAAAACCCACTTTTTCAAAGTTGAAAGCGCGAAATAATAATCGGGCCCCACTTTCATTTAACCCCCATGCTTAATATATTTCATAACCCCCATTTCATTTTGCACCTCCGCCTAAATAATTTCCCGTCCCCATCTCCTTTGAAAACTGCCAACTCCTCCTACCGTCCGATTACTGCTGATCACATCGAACAACCTACAACCTTTTTCACAATCCCCGATGTTCAATGTTTAAAACCAAGGGGGGGAGTGAGAAATGGATGGTTTTATCTCACCTCTACCTTGCCACGTGGCACCTCCTTATTTTATTGCACCCCCTCCTTCCAAAACTAGCAAACCACCCTTGCACCATGTGATAAACCACCAAATTTTCAAATGATAAAACCCCGCTTTTCTGTTCATTTCCCTATCTTTGCGAATTTGCGGAAAAGCCATTGCCAACCAGAATTGAAGCCTGATGCTACCTGGACCCCTTTCACAACCAAATATTCGGTATTCCTGGTAATCCTAAATACCTGACACCATCAAATAAGAAAATCAATTAATAAATTAAATCAAATTTATGGCTTCTCAAAGAGTCCAAACTGTAAACCCTCTACAACCTCCTTTGCTATATGTCTACCACACTCCTTTGGCCAATCACGACTTTAAAATAGTAGACATAGTGACTGATAGCAATATTTTGGAGCTCGATTTCTGGAGAGATGACAAATTTTTTAATCAGGAAAATGATATAGATATGTGGGAATCTAACCTACCAAAATACACATTTCCACAAACCTACCAGTTCCCTGAAGTGATTAGACTTTGCCAACTCATTTATTTTCCTAATGAAAGAGCCATAGTCACCCCTGACCAAGAAATACTAATTACAATCACTGCTCAAACCATTAAACAAATGCTGTAGATTCTGTCACAACCAAACAGAGTGCCTTTAACCATTGAAACCCTCACTGAGGCTTACTTAAAGCTAGATTTTCCTAAGAGGTTTCAAATCTTTCAGAATTTCCTTTCTCAATCAATACAAACTCCTAAAAACAACCGACCATACTCTGGTACTATGTTTTCGGAACGAAACAAACAAATTGTGACCATGTTGTCATATATCTTAGGATATTTCATTGATGAGTGGGTAGATGAATCCATCATTGGTTTTCTCTCTACTTTTTGCCCAGGTCAGCCTCCATCTATAATTTTCAACTTTTCCCAATTCCTGGCAGATACTATGCATCATCAACTAATCAAACTACCAGAAGAAGGAGTGTTCAAATACTCCTTATTATTATTACATTTGTTCATATATCATCAGTCATAAAGGTTTTCAGTCAACCTACAAAAGCTGGACACGGAGAGAAATCCCTAGTCTGTAATATTTTGGACATCCTTGATCAGAAAGGATTCCAATTAATTTAGTTTAAAATAATTTATTGATTCTTTTGTATATCCAATGGTTAATATTCTCAACAACAACATTCAACCCAGAATCAATGATGAAATAAAAAAAGTTCTAGAATTATTTGACCAAAGCAAGACATGAGACTAGTATTTATACCAAAATCACACAGAGATGAGAGTGTATGGAATTCAACTAGCCATTTACAAGCTCCCCAAATGCCTCCCAATGAGGATATTTTCCTTAGAGTATATTAGACAGATCTTGAATTTTGATGAGATAAACTTCCTTTCAGCCAAAAAGAAAACACAGGTCAAGATAAAAAACCAACTAGGGCCCTTTGTATGCAACAGTAGGAATGTTGGAAAGGAAGCAGACAGGTGCCTACAAGAGTTAAATTTCAGTATCAATTTCAAATGGTCATATTTCATAAGAAAATTAAGAATTAAGTTTAAACTCACCCCTTTTATCCATGAATCTAAGCCTGAGATAGAGAAATATTCCAATTAGTCAGAGGGGTTGGAAAATACTCTAAAGGAGATGAAGGAGCAGCTTGATACTAGTTCCATCCTGCTTACTCCAGATGCACAGGATATAAATTCAAAAAGGTCTATAGAAGAAGGCTCATACTTAGCAGAAGCTACATCTAATAATAAATTCAAGCTTATGTACAGAAAGACAACAAAGTTGAACCTAGTAATAGCGTAGGAAGAAACAATTGAAACAAAGATAGAAATTATTATCAGGGATGATGCACCTACAACACATACAGAAGAAATATCTCTGCCATCATCTTCTAGGGCAGAAATTATTCAAAAGAAAAATAGTGCATAAATTTCGACATCCAGTAAGCCAGTTGAGAAGGAAAAAGATATCATGGAGAAATATAAAGAGATTAAAATTAAAAATGAAGCACTGAAGGCTGTTACATATGCACAATGCTAGAAGCAACCTCCAAGTGATTAGAGTAGGTTTCTTTCTAGTTTTGACCTTGGGACAAAGACAATGCAGATGACATTCCTACAACTGAAAGTACCAACTACTAAGCATGCACAAACCAAGGAGTTTTTGGAGACAAAAAATCAAAAGGATGAAATGATGAATCTAATCATCTAGTTGACAGCTCAACTAAAGGAAATGGAGACAGAAATGGATAAAATTGTACAAGAAAAACAAGCTAGCATGGAAAAATTTCCCATTACTGCTATTCCCATAGTATCTACATCAGCACCAACATCTACATCAGCACTAGCATCAGCAATACCAATAGCCCATCCCACTAATGAGGCCACCAAATTAATCAATGCAATGGAAGATATGTCTATTCAAACTACATAGATTAATAAACTCAAACAACAGGTAAAGAGCTTAGAGGATGAAAAGAAATTGGTAGAAGTAAGGTGTCAAGATGAAGTACAAAAAGCCAATAGACTGATTGACAAAATCCACAAGCTAGAGAAAGAGTTGTCATTAACAGAGCCTTTAGCCCAAGAAAATTAAAATAAATTGTGGGACAATTTTATTAACTCAGTTAATGATATTTGGCCTTATATACAAATTATATTTTAGAAGAACGACTTGGTGAAGGAAGTTCTTGAGGCAATTAAGAAAATCAAAGCCAACCATGGAAAGAAACCAGAGGAAGCCTCTTAAATAATCAAATTCCTGAATTCTAAAAATAAAAATGAATTGGAAGAAATCGAGATAGCTGATAGAAAAGAGACTATCCTAGAAATGAAGAAAGTGATATCCAAAAGAAATCTAATACTACAACTTGAGGAGAAATGTAAAAATTTAAAACTCACAGTTAAAAGGTTTTTTGAAAAGTTTGATATATTAAGACAGAAAGGTAGGCTTAGTCCTCCAGTGATCAATTAAAAACTCATGGGACATGAGGATTTTGTCAAGAAGTTAAGGGAAGTGACCAAAGAAACATCCGACATTTCCTCAATGAAAGGCATTCCCACAGGCAAGGTACTCTTACAAATGCTAGAAAAATTCTTTTACCTCCAACATGAGGTAAATAATATTTTTGTAGATAAGCCTATGTTTGCCAAATATTTAGAGGAAGATAATATTTACCGTAGGATGATGAAAATCAAAATCATAGATGAAGAAACGTGGGAGAAGTGGCGTGCTTTAATATAAAGGGTGAAATAAAGAGAGATGAAATAAAGCCATATGAAAGAATAGATAGACAACAATAAGCAAAGAATCAGGGCCAGATATCAGTCAGTTAAAAGGTGTCACTATATTTTTGCATAAATATATTTTATTTTCCTAGAATAAATCCTAGTCAGTTGATAGGATATTTTTGTAATATGTTGTCTAAATACTTCATCATTTGAAGTATCAAGGGTTGGTCATGTTGGCTCCCTGTAATTTGCAAGATTGGAAAGAACGAGTAGCAGGGAACCACATCAAACCACTTTGGAGTCTGTTGGATGGATAAGTCGTTCTTGCGGACAAGACATACCTCCCAAGTGTCCTATAGAAAACTAGCAACAAACAGACAAATAAAACTATCTTTCTCTAGATATATCTCGATTGATAATTAAATTCTATAAAGGATTAACGATCCTACCTTTGATCCAATGCTTGTTTGTAGTAGTATTCCTTCAGTTTGCCGAAAGAGTTGCCTTCGAAGATCTACAATCACAAACAAACAAACATCAAATAGCACCTGCATAGCATATATTCATAAATCATATCTATTATGGTGATCAAGGAATCCATAAAATAAACCTATTAATTGATAGCTTATTGAGAAAAATGGGCTTATTTTTATTAACCTAAATAATAAGAGCCTTACAACCATGTCCGCCTTGATGTCATATAGGCCTTCCTTTGGTCCAGAACAGGCGTTTCCTTTACTCTGATCAGCCTTGCACTCTTACAACCGAGATACATATAGGTATGTAATATTTCCCACATGAAATCTCAGCTAAAAGGGTCTAGGTTTCAATAGCACTTCACCTCCAATAATACTAAAGCTTGAACTCCCTTTGAGGCTGCCCTATGCCTCTTTTTATAGTGAAAGAGAGGAGGTTATAGTTCCCAAAAAGAAGGGATAGAATCCTCCTTCAAAGGGATTAGCTTCTTACATCAAGGGGTTAGCTCCTTAATGGATGGAATACATGAACCTGAAAAGAGCGATCTTTCCACTACAAGAATGTTTCTAGAAGCTTCCAAAAATGACTCAAACTGAGCTTCTAGATTTTCCTTGCGCCTTTTTTATCTTTACAGGGGTTTTCACCCTTAATGAATAAACAGTGCATTTGGCTCCGCAATATTTATAGCCAAAAGGTGCAACACCACAGGAAATACTAAGAGAAAGTGCAGTACAAGAGTTTTTAAGACTTTTATGAGCTTTTCTCTTAATTTCAAGGCTTGACTTTAGGAACTTTGATATTGTAGACTTCTAAAGGGGTACTAAAATTTCATGGTGAAAAATTTTAGTGTAATAAATTCCCCCCTAAAGTGTGAAGTCTGAGAACATTCGAAGAGTGATGTGCTTTATCATTTCAAGGATCAACCTGTTGAAACCCCAGTCGGAACCCTGTAAAAACATTCAATACAAAACATATATACAACATCGTTGAGGTAGGCATTCCCATACTCAGATCAAAGTTAACTAAACTTGTTCTGATACAGAAATTATTTTAATATTACATCAATAGTGTAGACATAGCATGGGTGCAACCATATGTAATAAATCGTCTACTGCATAATGAATAATAAAATTCATCGCAGCCTGGATGGTGGAAACTAGATCTAGGGTCTTGATTTCTGCTTCCCGAACTAGTACGATTCTATCCATGCGATTAAATGTGTTGAAGTCGAACATGGTAGAAACCACTTGATTACCAGTCAATGATGTGAACTATTAAAAAGCATGAGAGAAACCACCAATAATGATAATGGCTCTCAAAGTACTCAGTACAATCCATGAAATGTGAAAAAGTGATATGAAATCGAACATTTCATGGAATCGTTCGATCGAAGGTCAATGATGCAGCCTGTCATCGAAGGCGAGAAACCTGCCATTAAGGCATGCAGATTCCAAAGTACTGATGGATTCTAGATCAACTTCCTAGATGATGAGCTATCGTCGATAGAAAGTGATTCGTCGTAAGCAAGCTCACGACACGAAACCATAGATCAAGTTTTGAAGAAATTTTTTGCAAGGACTGACTCAGGGATGGTCAATGCGAATGGAGACAAATGTTTGTAGATGAATGGTTTATTTGACTGTCCTCTTGAACACATAACAAAAATGCAGATGGTTTGGTGATAGTTTCCCTAAGCTAATACCCAGAAACTGGCTGAAGACCTTAAATTTGGTTTTATTAACTGATAGGAAAAGGATTTCCCAACCCAGGTAGAAGTGTGACAAAAAGTGTCATGTTCAAGAGTGGTGTAATGATTTTACAAATTAAAGTGTGACAAATGAATTTGTTTTCTCTCTTTTCCCCCACCATTTCTAGCAAGTACCTCTTTATTTTTGACAAGCTTAAGGAGGATAAAATTTTCTTGTTTATAAGCTCATCCTTCAGATGAGTCCAAATTAGTTTAAAATCGAACCCTAAGAAGGAGTGGTTCATTCCTGTTTGAAATTGACAGGTCCTTTACTGTTAAATTTTAACGAGTCCAGTATAGGAGAAACTCGGTGTTTTTCATTTTTAGGGAGTCAGAAGAAAAAACTTAAGAAAAATCCATGGATGTTCTTTTTCATAAATTTAGTCTCTCAGGCCCGAAAAGGGATAAAATAATGTGAGAGAGAACTCTATTGACCATGATTATTTAACGTATACATTTTTCATAAATAGTCCATTTCTGTCTGGAAAAGGGGTAAACTTATACTTAAGGGATGACCGTTCATTTACTTTAACAAGTTCGAATAGTCAAGTACTCGACAATCTTTTCATTTTTAGAGAGTCTCAAAATGGCTTAAAAGAGGACTCCATGGTTTTTATTTTTCGTAAATTTTAAAGAGTCCTAAAAAGTGATAAAATTATACTCTTTGTCAAAAATGATCATTTCGCCTAAAAAATCCGGTATTCTGCATAAAAAACTCAAAAAATTAAACATACCTGTTTGAATAATAAGAATATTTCGAAAAACCATCTTTTTAAAGTGAAAAGTAAACAAATTTAAAATTCATTTATTCGAAAAAACTTATAAAAAAGAGTTTTTCAAGTTCATTTTTACCGTTTGAGTTTGGAGTGAAAATTTTAGAGCTTTTGGCAAAAAACGCTTCGGAGAGGATTTTGGACAAATCAACCGTTGGAATCGAAAACCGTCTGTGCCACGTAATCCACAACCTCTTTCTCTTGCTTTTCATCTATTCATTTTCTTAAATTAGGGTATAAATTTCATTTTTGGGAGGAAAATTGGTTAAAAAATTTACCCTCGGGGGTCTGTAGGTAAGACACTAGGTACCTACGGACCCCGACATTTTCTCACAAAGGAAAATGTATTGTCCCGAAATCGAAATCATCAGAATTTTTCTCCACTGAAATGTTACTTTGTCGGAAATATTAACAAGGCTGTGTTAGAGATGGAATGAGAGGGATTTTACCAGTTATTTCACCTCTAAAGAGAGGATGAGAACTGGAGGCTTCCTGGCCCTTACATAGACTCTGCCTATAGCTATGAAAATATTTCTTCCTTCAGGAAGATATTGCTCACAAGAGATGAGCTACAGCAATACACAAGCATGTGATGAAAATAACAGTGAGTGCAGAAACATCAGAAAATGCGATAAACCCTCATAGTCTTCTCATTAATAATATGATAGCAGAAATGTGTACAAGATCTTGAGGAAATGATCACTCAAGCTGAAGAAACTCCTTCTCTAAAGACACAAGTAAAATGAACATGAAATACACTGCTACACATACTATGCCCAACTATGACTCCGCGGTCACTGAAGGAAGGCTGTTGCAAAATAATGATACAATGAAGATATGGCAATAATAAGCTAAAATAAAGAAGGGGGAGCTAGATCTCAACCCTTGGAAAGTATAATAAACAATCCATAAAGGGATTGACTACAATACATACAAAATGGAAAATCTGCAGAAATGCCGGAGTTGCTGGAGTAGCTGCAACTCTAAAATAAGAACATGAAGGAGATGGCTGAATAATGCTGCATAAAGTGTATAAACCTCCTCCAATGGAAATCTAGAGTGAAAGGCTGATCCTTTCACCGAAGATTCACCCTCGAAAAATGCTGATGCAACCCCTCACTACAATTGCACTCAAGAACTGTGCAGTCAAGGAGAGGAACTGCGCTATAGATGATGGGAAGATATTGGCCTCCTGCCAAGATATGAGAAATGGAGATGATACCTTCCCTATTGATCTCCCAGATGCATAAAAGTTTCCTCCTCTGAAATCTGAGCTCCGGAATGATAATGTGGGAACCTCCACTGCAACCCGAGCAACACAATGGCTCTTGCTGCAATAATCACTACACTGAAAGGAATAGCTTTGGACTTGAGCCATGATGTGGAGAATATGGAGATCAAACCTTCAAGAGCTTCTCAATAAGGGAGGGAATTCTTGAACAAGGAACCCCTTGTGTTGAATAGCACATCTATCATAGTGTGAAACTGTGGAAAGCAATTTGAAATATCCAAGCTAGCTCAAAATGGTTTCTTTCCCCTCCTTTTATGCCAATGAAGGCTCCTTAGCCATGGACCCCACACATTAGGGTTTTCTTCTCCTCATGAAATTTCATAGGCTTCCCAAGCAAGCCACACCTCCATCTATTGTGCAGTTTGACTTGGTCAACATGACCTAGCCCTCTTTGCAATTAACCCTTTTCACACATGGAGTGTGCAAACAAGCTCCAATACTACTCCTCTTTCATAATGTGAGAGATTTTATTGATTTTTTTCATAATCATGGGCCTCCATACCCATTTATTTATCTGCAATAATATAAAATCAAAATTCTAATGTTCCATTTAGCCATGTGCTAAAATGGGGACATTACAGTCCTCCCCTCCCAAATGTTTCTTGTCCTCAAGCAACTGTAAGGATAGAACTAGAAGAACTTCCACTCAAGGCATGGAGTCTAAAATATGTTGAGGAATATTTTCTTCATGTGGATCCTCCATCCCTCAAGCAATGTTCCAAAAAAAGTGAGTTACCTCCCAACATGGCAACTCCTGATAATCATCTTCCACCTTTGGATCCTACAATATAGGTGGGCTGAAAATCTGATCTTGGTAGAAAAAGTGGCCTACCCCACACTGTCCTCCTCTCCACTTAGGATAAGTGTAGAGTATATGCTGATCCTGGGCTACAATAAAGTTGCCTTCCAGTGGCAAGTAGAAGACTAGACCTCCAAATATCTCTTCTCCAGCTTTATGAAACATGTTGTCCAAAATCATCTCATATGTGATGAGTTGGTAGTCATCACCATATGGCATTCGATCAATCATATGGCTCACCTAAAATGGAAACAAATGTGTTGCTGTAGTGGCCATATGTTCTCTCATGTTCCCATTAGAACATGCAATACAAATAATGTGGGAGATTTCTCCCCCAAGGGACACATCCAACCAATGTGCCATTCCCCCCATCATGCTCTCAATAGAGACAAAGACATCAACATTATAATGACCCATAATGAAAACCATGCTTGCTGTCATATGTAGCAAGGGAGAAAGACAATGGTCCCTCAAATGTGACCAATGCAGTTTGCCCCTCAACTGCATAAGAGTATGCCAAAAGGTGTGGCCTCTCAACCACTTGCTTGATGTCCAACTCTCCTCAACTGTATGGAGGAAGTGAATGATATATGGTGCAAGATGATTAGGTCCTCCAAAATACATTTCCTTCCCAAGTCCTCCTAGGGAGTGGTCACCAAAATTGCTCATGGCCTCAAGTAGACGATGGGGTCTAAAAATAAGAATGCCCCTCCTCAGAGCAACATCTTGTACATATATGGTTAAGGGAGGAATATATAAATCACCATGCAAATAAAAAATTCCCCTACCATCAGTCTTGCTCATGCAACTAGAGTGGCTCAAAAAAGAGTCTCCCCTGATCCTCAAAGAGAAAAGAGGTGGTTGTGTTGACTCTTCCATTTGTACATGATCTATGCATCTCCTCATATGTTGATCTGTCAATATCACGCAAGCAAAATGATCCTGGGAATACTCCACCAACAATCTGGAGCTCCCCCATGGATCCATCCTCCATAGTGACAGTGCTGATGATCCCTCATGAAGAGCATCTGTCATATGTTCATCTCCTCCTTTGACATTTCCTATGCCAAAGATGCAAGCTGGAAGGTTTTTATCCTTCCCCTGTTGCTTCTGCCACAACGCAGAATCTGAAATGAGAGTGGGTGGAAATGATATTGAGGGAATGGCCCCCTCCTCCTTGAGTCTACCCAAGACTCTCAATGTTGTGTAGGTGTCTCCCAAGGTCTCCACTCCTCTGAAAATAATGAGTGGTGCCTCAACATGTGAAGCATCTCCCATCAGCCGGTGATCTAGTGGTCTCCCTGGAAAAATGTCTCCATGCAGTGAGACATCATCGTCAAGGGGTGACTGCATAGATGGATTAACAAGTCTGTCCATGCTTGCATTGCACAATCCAAACACCCTCTTAGGTGCATCATCCTCCAACCATGAGAAGGGATGTGTACTCCTCATCTCAAAATTTTGGGTATTCTCCCTACTTCCTCCTTGTGTCTCGATGGTGATACACCTCCTCAACAATGGCACATGTGTGCCTTGATCTCCATGCATGAGATCCTGGAGACTTCCTTGCAAGGATGCAAGAGTCCTTCTCCTTGGAGCAAGAGCTCCTCTTTCCTCTGCGTGAGGCACTAGATAGTCTCTGGATAGCACTGCGCTGTTGCCCTTAGATCCCTCAACATACTTGGGCAACCCTCTAATAATGCTGTTGCAAATATGGAATCTCTCCCAAAGTTGAAGCAGTTCCTGATCATCAAAGGCCAAGGAGTATTCCCTTTGCACCATGATGGTGCCATCTCCTACTCCTACAACATTGTACATCGTGTGAGAGCACATATGCATTTTATCTCTCTAACACCACTCAAGCAACAAAGTCCTCTGCTGCCTCCTCCTTCTCTTAGAAAGAGATCATGCCAAGTGATGGCCAAATTCCATCAAGAGTAACCAACGCAACCAAGCCTCCTGCTGCCCAGTATCATAAATCTGCAAGTGACTCACTAGCCCCTTGCTTCTTCTCCACCACATCCACTCGGCTATGTGTGGATGTCTCCTTCCTTCCTTCATCTTGGTACTCCTCCTTTGAGGACTACCCTCATCCCAAATAAAACCTCTACATTTCATGGGATTTTGAAATACAGATTTCCTGAGGATCAATTTGACCCTATGAGGATCCAAATAGTTGGTAGGAAAAAACCTCCCACCATGATATGTGTGGCACAAGGAATGTCCACTACAGTCATGAAAGAAGCTATCCATCCGAAGATGCCCCCCATCTCCTATTTGTCCCTGTGAGAAGGAAAAACCCTCCTCCAATTGTTTAATAACCTTGCACTGCAAGAAGTGTGGGAGTGCAGCTCCATTGAAATCTCTCTGTGAGATATCTTTTTCATCACTGCTCTTATACATAAAATATTATTCTTCTACTCTAGGTCACCTGCATGCAATGATGTAGACCCATCCAAGGTGTTTGCTGAAATGTCAAGAAATGGATCTCCAATCATAACTTGGTGAAACTTGGAAGCTCCCTGCAAAGCTGCAATTGTTGCTTCCCCATGACTATTGGCCCCCCAAACTGCTGAAGATGAAGTCTTCTCCTCCATGGTCTCAACAATGATGGTAATTTCCTCATCAAATGGTGGTGAGGCTCCTCCCTCTTTTTTCCAAATCTGCTGATCAAACCTTGGGAAAACTCAGCAAGAGTTGAAACCCTTGCGTTGCTTAGATGGCTGATCCACGAAGTATTTTCTTCACCTTATAAGTGCAGCACTGCAACTTCTACTACCTCTTTGTCTACTATATGATGTAGTAGGAAAAAGGCCTCTAGCTTCTTTGCCCAAACTTCTGTTGCACATGTGAGTGATCCATCAAATGTGGACAATAGAAATCTATTGCCTCTCATCATCCTGTGGTTGTGGGGTCTTCCTTCTTCTTGCTGTTGAATAAACTGTGGAAAAGATAAAGTCTCTTGGGATATTCTTGGGTTTGCTCGGTATTCAGCTAGGTACTCACTTAGAATTTTGAATTCCAAGTGTCTTCCATGCTTCTGCTCTGCTCCTCTGTGAGAATAGGAAGTGCATGGTCCTTCCTCTTATCCTCCTTCATTTTTCTTGACCTCTTTGGAGAGGTCTCTTCTGAATCTAAAAATAGATGGGAGTAAAATCATATTCTTCATCCTTGGGCTCTCTACTTCTAAAAGTCAAACTTCGCAGGTTGTGCCAAGTTCGATGCTATGATACCACTGTAATGTCTTGAAATGGAAATCAGCAGAATGTTTCTCCACTGAAATGTTCCTTCGTTGGAAATATTAACAAGGCTATGTCAGAGATGGAATGAGAGGGATTTTACCAATTATTTCACCTATAAAGAGAGGATGAGAACCGGAGGCTTCCTGGCCCTTACTCAGACTCTGCCTATAGCTATACAAATATTTCTTCCTTCAAGAAGATATTTCTCACAAGAGATGAGCTACAGTAATACAAAAGCATGAGCTGAAAATAGAAGTGAGTGCAAAAACCTCAGAAAATGCAATAAACCCTCATAGTGTTCTCATTAATAATATGATAGCAGAAATGTGTACAGGATGTTGAGGAAATGATCACTCAAGCTAAAGCAACTCCTTCTCTGAAGACACAAGTACAATGAACATGAAATACACTTCTACATGTACTATGCCCAACTATGACTGCGCAGTCACTAAAGGAATACTGTTGCAAAATAATGATACAATGAAGATATGGAAACAATAAGCTCAAATAAAGAAGGGGGAGCTAGATCTAAACCCCTAGAAACTATAATAAACAATCCCTAAATGGATTGGCTACAATACATACAAAATGGAAAATCTGCAGAAATGCCGGAGTTGCTGGAGTAGCTGCAACTCTAAAATAAGAACATGAAGGAGATGGCTGAATAATGTTGCATAATGTGTATAAACCTCCTCCAATGGAAATATAGAGTGAAAGGATAATCCTTTCACCGAAGATTCACCCTCCAAAAATGTCGTTGCAACCCCTCACTGCAATTGCACTCAAGAACTACGCAGTCAAGGAGAGGAACTGCGCTGTAGATGATGGGAAGAGATTGGCCTCCTGCCAAGATATGGGAAATGGAGCCGATACCTTCCCTATTGATCTCCCAGATGCATAAAATCTTCCTCCTCTAAAATTTGAGCTCTGAAATGGTAATGTGGGAACCTCCGCTACAACCCCAGCAACACAATAGCTCTTGCTGCAAGAATCACTGCAGTGAAAGGAATAGCTTTGGCCTTGAGCCAAGATGTGGAGAAGATGAAGATAAAACCTTCAAGAGCTTCTCAAGAAGGGAGGGAATTCTTGAACAAGAAATCCATTTTGCTGAATAACACATCGATCACAGTGTGCAACTGTGGAAAGCAATTTGAAATATCCAAGCTAGCTCAAAATGGTTTCTTTCCCCTCCTTTTATGCCAATCAAGGCCCCTTAGCCATGGACCCCACACATTAGGGTTTTCTCCTCCTCATGCAATTTCGTAGGCTTCCCAAGCAAGCCACACCTCCATCTATTGTGCAGTTTGACTTGGTCAACATGACCTAGCCCTCTTTTCAATTAACCCTTTTCACACATGGAGTGTGCAAACAAGCTCCAATAATGCTCCTCTTTCATAATGTGAGGGATTTTATTGATGTTTTTCATAATCATGGGCCTCCTTACCCATTTATTTAGCTACAATAATATAAAATCAAAATTCTAATGCTCCATTTAGCCATGTGCTAAAATGGGGACATTACATAAAATGTCAGGGCTTCGCAATTTTAACACAGACCTCGTGCGGAGCTAGGCATTGTGTCTGAGTGTAAAGTGCGGGGGCACCATAACAAATTTAAAAACACAATTTCCTCCTAATTTACCAAATTTTTTTGTTTTAAGATGATTCTAATCCTTCATTTTACTCATTGTAGGATATTTACAATGCTCATTTGGCGAGAACAGGAGCATGAGGAGGTAGATGAAGTAGCAATGATTCATCAACCTTCTTTGCAAGTTTTAAGAGCATGCAGGCTATTCAAATTTTGGGCAATCAGTGGCATGAGAGCTCAAGTAGATCTTCTTACTTGGATGGTAAGCAAATGGGACGTTCAGGACCAGTGTTTCGTGATTGGACGTCACCAACTCGAGATTGAGTTGGAGGACATATATTTTTTGACTGGTTTGTCTAAGAGAGGTGAACCACTATCTCTATTTGGGGCTAGGCCAGGTGGCCAGTCTGTTTCTAGCCTACAATTAGAGTTTTGTAATGATAAATTCAATCCTAGAGACAAACGGATTGACATTAAAACTATCATCCATCCCGAGTTAAAAGTGATTGCTTTTACCATTGTCAAGTTGTGCGGAAGTGCAACTTTTCATGTAGCTATTGGATCTCAGATGTGGATTGCAGTAAATTGTTTCTGAGGTACCATATTCAACTGGTGCGAGGTAGTGTTGGAAAATATGAAAGGCCAACTTACCAGAGCAAAGAATGGGAAGTTAAACAACTTTAGATATGGATCTATCGTAGTTACCTTTGCTCTAGAGAGGATCCCTATGTTAGCCCCGCAACACATTTATGTTGATGTTGGTAGACCTCGAGAGCCTCAGATGGTTCGTTGGGTTGCTTTGATGGCCTGCCACAGCGAGGGTGGGGAGATTGTTCGATTTCCCTACTTATTTTCGTTCGCTAGAACTCCAAATTTTTGTGATAGAGGATTTTCCCTATGCGGGCATGGATTTCCACGGTGACCGGGATATGGTACTTCCTCCAAGAACTCAGTGGGATGATTTAGGTAAAAATATTTTTGACATGTTCTAATTTCTAATTTTTTATTTTGTTTTTAAATCATCCAAAACTGATAACAAAAACTTCAAATGCAGATGTGGGTCCGAGTTGACCAGCCATTCTCCACCCCTTTGACCGGAGGCAAAGGGATGCAGCAGAAGTACCACCATCCCCACAGGATCAGATTGTAGAGATCCTGACTGATTTAGAACACCATTTTGAGCATCTCACTGTGGATATTCCAGAGACTACCATAGATGACATCCCACTCCATCTACAGAGATACGTCATTGGTGTTCCTGGACCATTCAGGAGATTTTTGACTAGGGTGGCACAAGAAGTAGCGTATTATCGTGATCATCACCATGGATAGTGGATGATTGACTTGTAGACTCATTTTTTGTATCACTTTTTTCTGATCATAAGGCATTTTGAACCTATAATCGAAGACAATGTACTATTTTTTGAACACTACATCTATACTATGATATCCTATTATTTCCAGTTTCCTGTGCAATCATGTTATCGAATGTTGATTTATTAATTTGTTATTGAAAATGTTTGTTTATAACACTAGAAGCTATTGCATCTGCTAATGTGTTTAAATTTCTTGGAATGTGTTGATACTCAATATAATCGAACTCTCGTTCCAAGAGACAAACCCTTAAAAATAATATTAATAATATTGGGTTTCTAATGGCATATACTCGATTTAACTGTAATACAATGAGTTCAAAATCGAACCTAACGATCAAACTCCGAATTCAAAATGAAATGGATTCCGAAAATCATTCAATAAATGCACTATATTCAGCAATATTGTTCTTTGTTTGACCGAGGCTTACCCCATGCATAGATACTAACTCGTCAGTGGGTGAATAAATAACCCAAGCTACAGAAGAGATGTTCTGTGTACTACGACAAGTGCCATCAACAAAGCCAATATATGTTTGAAAGGATGTCGACATCTGCGATATCAAGAATAATCCAGATAAGCAGGAAATAGTAGTAAAAGCACACTTAAGCTAGACACATGTTTCTAATCTATATCACACCAGCTAGAAAGTAACTAATATACAGAGAATATCTCCACACAAAAATCAAGCGTAATATCTCTTCAGATAAAGTCCATTTCTGGGTTTACCTAAAGAGACCCTATCAAAATCAATCAATTCATAGGCCCCTTTTGCAAGCTGTCGCTTGTCAATATAAAGACCATGCCACATGGGTTCAAATTTCCCAGCCCCTAGTTTATCGTTGGCTTGGTCATAAATCAAAACTAGGTCTCCTTCTGAAAAATTACAAGGGGTAACACTTCTATCATACTGAGCTTTCATTCTTTTCGCATGAGCCTCGGTATCTAATGCAGCAGTGTGCCGATTCTCATCTAATTGAGCCAAGTATAAAAAACGTTTCTCCTCTTCAGAAGTGGCTAGTAGTAACTCTATGGCTAGTTGGAGTGACGATATCTCACATTCAATGGGTAATACTGCTTCTAAACCATAAACTAGTTGAAAAGGGGTAAAACCTGTTGATGTTTTTGTTGAGGTTCGATATGACCAAAGTGCTGAAAAGAGCATGGTATGCCAATTCGACTTATGAATTCTGATGATTCGTTTGATCATGGTGACTAAAAATTTATTAATTGCTTCAACTAAACCATTAGCCTATGGATAATATGGTGTAGAACTGTCATGGCACAGGTGAAGTTGGTCCGTTAACTCGGTCGTCATGATATTCTGAAAATGGCTCCCGTGAACAGTAATTATCACTTTGGGTACACCGAAAAGAGCAATCACATGATTGAATACAAAAGCAGCTGCATTTTTTCCATCTACCAGAAATGTAGGCATCGCCTCGGCCCATTTGGTAAAATAATCTACTGCTAGAATAATATACCCATGCCCCCCGGCCGAGTGAGGGTTACATGTAATGAAGTCAATGCCCCATTTTGAAAAAGGACCAACAACAATTATAGGGTGAAAAGGAGTAGGTGGTGCACGCATTTTTCGATCGAAGATTTGACAATTATGACATTTTTGGACCGTGTAAATACAATCTTTAAATAAGGATGGCTAGAAATAACTTGCGTGTAATATATTTTGGGTTGTGGCATACCTAGACATATGACTGCCACATGCTCTAAAGTGATAGTAATTTAAAACCTTTTCAGCTTTTTCATGAGTTAGATAACATCGAAAAACGGAGTTCGCACCATGACGGTATAATGTGTCGCCAACAATATGATATTGTTGAGACTGGAAATGAATTTTGTGTCGTTGCGACCGTGAAAGCTCAGGCCGAAAATATTGGGTTTGAAGATAAACAATAATATCTCCATACGAAGGATCAATGGTACTAATAAGAAACAAGGATTAATCTGCGATTGGTTGTTCCGCCACAGTTTCCGTATCAGTACGTGGGAAATCACACATAAGTTCAGCAAATATCAATGATTTCTTGGAATTGGATTTTTCAAACTCCAAATCAAACTCCTGCAGGATAACAATCCATTTAGAGTATTTTCCCCCTACAAATTGTTTAGTCAAGATGTACATCATAGGGTTACAATCAGATATCACTGTCATTTTTCATAAAAGTATGTAGTGATGAAAATGTTGGACAGCTTGAACAGCTGCCAAGGCCAATTTCTGCACATTTGAATATTTTATTTCAGTCGGATGCAAATTTTGACTAAGATAGTAAATCACATGTTCACCATGGAATTCATATTTCTGAACTAAAACCATCCCTATCGTGAAATTGGAAGTGGCGAGGTACAAAAATTAATCTTGGTTGTAGTTGGGAGGATGCAGTAACGGTGCATGGGTCAATGCGTTTTTCAAAGCATCAAAAGATCTATCGGTGACCTCATCCGAAAAGAAAGGAATATTCTGTTTCAAAAACTTACTGAAACCTTTCGTTAACTCGGCGTAGTTAGGAATGAATCGACATAAAAGGTTTGATTTCCCTTGCAAACTTTGGAGTTGGCAAAGAGTAGAAGGAGGAGGTAAATTGATGATTGCCTCAACCTTGGATGGGTCGACACGAATGCCTGCCTTTGAGACAATAAATCCCAATAATCGTCTGGTTTGTATGCAGAAAAAACATTTATGAGGATTAAAACGAATATTATAATGCCTACATCGTATCAAAATGGCTCGTAAATGAGTAATATGATCAGCTCTACATGAATAATGAGCAGGAAAATCATCGAGGTAGGGCTGCACAATGTGCTTAATGTCGTGAAATGCATAAGACATGGCCCTTTGAAAAGTGGCACCAGCATTCTTAAGGCCAAAAGGTAGTTTGCGATAAGAAAAAGTTTCTCATGGACAAATGAAAGCTGTTTTAGGTTGATCTACAAGGAGTATGTTGATTTGATTGTAGCCGGAAAATCCATCCATGAACGAGAAAATTTCACTTCCAGCACAATCGTCAATAATTTGATCGATGTAAGGGGTTGGATAATTGTATTTTGGACAAGCACGATTTATATCCCTATAGTCGATACATACTCGTATTTTTACTTGTTTTTTATTGACTGGAACAATATTAGATACCCAGTCTGTTAACGGGATCGGATAAATAAAACCTACACGAAGTAATTTTTCAACTTCGGCTTTAATAGCGGCAGCTTTTCTTGGATGTATCTCACATAATCTCTGTCTAATGGATTTAACATCTAGGTATGTCTTAATTTCATGAAAAATAATTAACAGATTTATTCCGGGCATTTCTTCATATGACCAGTGGAAAATGTCGCAGAATTCCTGAAATAGGGCTTTATATTCTTGAATTTCTTCCAGCGTACAAGAAGCACCTATGTGAATGTTTTCAACAATTCTAGGTTTTAATGAAATGTCAAGAGGAACTGTTGTAGAAATATTTTCTAAATTCAATTCAAAATCGGAATGTGAGAGAGGATTCTGAGGTTCTTTGACGTAATCATTGGTAAAAATGGAGGAAAAATCATTCTCAAAATTATCAAGATTAGGTAAAAATGAAGACCTATGATGAAGATCTTCCCACGGTAACTCATCAACCAACAAGAATTCATGAATATGTTCATCAGTATGGAATACTTGTTGAGCAGGATCCGGAATTGGTGTCGAAGCTAAACTCGATATTGAAAATGACTCCTGATTGATCACATTCACTGGATTAGACTTGGTTGAAGGAGTATCAGAAAATGACTGTACATGTTGATATGCTAACTCAAAAGGACTCAAAGGCATCGGGCCATCGAAAGAATCCAATTATAATTCTGAAGGAACTATCCAAGGATCATCAAAGGAAATAGTACTTGATATAATCATATTGATATTAGCAATAGGATTTTGTACGTTGGGAGCAGGCAAGGAAAAAGTTCCCAATAAAGAAGAATCTTTAATCAAAACTAAGCCAACATCCTTATAAGGGATAGTAGATTTTTCGATATGTTGGATGCTATCAGTAGAGGCTGGGTCAGATGAATAATATGAAAGCTAATCTATTTTAATGATCTGTCCTTTATGAAGAAACATGATGAGATGAAAGATCGATGATACAACAGCAGTCATGGCATAAGACCAACTGCGACCCAGGAGAAAGTTGTAATCCAGAGGGGAATCAACCACCTCCACATCTAGATTAACCATTTTGCCTTCGACCTCTATTGGTAGATCTTTTAAGATACCATACGGTTGAAAACCTCTTCCGTCAAAATATTTGAGAATAGTTGGTGATTGGTTAATGGTCGGAGAACCAAGTGATTTCTAACATTTTAATGACATAATACATGTAGAAGCCCCTTCATCAATAACAGTACGAAAGATACATTTTTTTTTTACTATTACTGGAATCTAAAAAGCCATTTGACGGGGTAGGAGGGGTGTAAAATTATCTAAATCGAAGATCATGAGGTTCGAATCCTGGAGATCTACGGCTCCTAAGGCTGACAAAAGTAATTTTCTTTGGGCTGGGCATGACTGCAATACTTCCAAAGACGAAATTGCTAAAGGGGAAATTGCCAAATCTTCAACAATATTGTAATTCTGAGCAGCTCTCACATGTGGATTGGAAGTTGATTTACGAAGTACACCTTTTGCAGGTGATTTAATCACTAAGTCAGGATTTTGTTTCTCGAGCTGTAATGGATCAAAAACCGAGGGAGATGTAGTGGATGCAGAATTGAATGTTCCTGCTTCTTTACCAGTATTTTTACTACCATAATCTTGTGATCACGTCGCAACCATCAAGATATCCTCAACCATATTAGAGGAACATGTAACCATGTTACTATCTTGAGCAGGAAAGGGATCCTTCAAGACAACAGGTATAGGTGAGCCCTTAATGAATTTTGATACCTCGGCTCTATGCGGGCACTCTTTTGTAAAATGATCCTGATCACAGATGAGACAAGGATATCGAGGTTTACGTTTTTTGTCAGTCGGTTTAGTTGTATCGTTTTTATCTTTCGAAGATTTTTTCTTTTTATTCTTACCTTTCTTCTTACCACCAGTTTTAGATTTGGTCGTAGATGTCTCTACAACATGAATATTGGTGAAAGTTTCTAGGGAAGAATCTCCTTTGGGTGAATCGGGTAAAATGATAATAGGGGAAGTAGTCTTGGAAGACTTCTTCATACTTTTACCAGTACTAACAGAACTAATTAAACCATCAGTGGCATGAGAGCCAGAAGGAGTTGTATTTAATTCACCAGGACTTGGTAAATCGGGGATTTTATCATACAGAGTACCTGACTAAGTATACACAAGGTCAAGGTATTGAGCCTGAGCAATGACTTGCTCTTCTGTAACAACGCCTCCTTTGGCCACATCTTCAGTAATTTTGGGAAATAACAATTTAATAAACCATTCAGCCAAAATTTGATCAGGAATACAGACTTTCACTAAACACCTTCTACGTCTCCATTCATGAATGTGATCAGATAGGTACATAGATGTAGATTGTTTTAATGAAGTCAACAATTCTTTGCCGTTGTCGTATCTGACAGGCAACTGAAAATGGGTTAAGAAAGCAGTAGCTAGTGCATTAAAATTATTAAAAGAACCGCGTGGTAACTCAATGTACCATTTGGAAGCTAGACCAATGAGATTTCTCTAAAAAATACGAAATTGAATCGAATCATCGACTAGTGAATTAGATGCATACCAGAGGTGATAAGTCATAACGTGATTAGACGGGTCCTTTCTTGACTTACCTTCAAATTTTGGAATATCACTGGGCAACTTGTTAGGCATCGGTGGCCAATATGGAAGATAAAAAATGGGACCATCCGTAAGGCATGATAGATCCGGTAAATCTAAAGTTTCTATGAATGGTAGTTGATGGCTAGGGTCTTGATAACCTTGTATGATCAAACCAGTGCCAGGAGGAGGATATCCAGGATACCCTGGAATTGGATGCGCATTTGGAATCGTGAAACCTCCTAGGTAACCAGGATTAACCGGACCATACTGGGGTTGTTTAGGTACTTGATAAGTATACCCAGGATACAGCTGCTACTGATATACTAGATTTTGTGTAGTCTGACCAAATTGATAATGTCCCTGGTACGGTTGATAAGTAAACAGTGGTTGACTAGAGACAATCGTACTAGTACCAGCTTGTCCTGTAGGCATCTGGACCATAGTTTGAATTATAGGTCCTGACTGTGGTATATATAATTGAGGAATTTGCATGGATGCATGGATAGAAGAAACTAAAGCTACAGATACTCTAGAAATAGGTGTTGTAGGTTGAACAGAAGTTGTAGTAGCTACAACAGTTTGAGGCAGAGTCTGAGGTGTACTAGGCTTGGGCTGCTGAACAGAACCAAGTGTAGGGACTTGAACAATAGGCTGGACAGGTTGCTGGGTTGGACTAGAAAATAGAGGCTGTCCAGGTTGATTAGGCAACTGCACATTAGGTTGCATAGTCTGTTGAATTTGAGATGGATTCCACACCATGTTCATTCCAGGGTATTCACACGTAGAAGGTTGTGCATATGAAGGACCATAATCTGGTTGAACGTAGGGTTGATAATAAAGTGGTAAATTTATAGCTCCTTGTAAAAATGATTGACCGGAAGGAGGTTGGAAACCTTGAGTTGGGTATTGACCTTGAGGTCGATAACCTTGAGGCATGTATTGAATCTAGGTTTGATAAGGACCCTGAGGAATATACTGAGTCTGGGGTTGAACTTGGGGTATTTACTGTCCTTGAGGTTGATAACCTTGAGGTATGTAATGTCCTTGAGGTTGTTCTCTAGGTAAATAATATTGTCCTATAGTTTTTCCTGGTAAAAAATTACCTTGAGGTTGCCCCCCAGGTGGTAACTGACTACCTTGAGGTTGAGGATTTGGAATATTACCAAACATCATAAAAATTTTCTCTGCGTTCAACGTTTTATTTTTAGTTCCATTTGTACCAGTTGATAACACTTGTTCAGTTGGTCGAGGAGTTGTTCCTGAGAAAGTTCCAGAGAGTGACTGGTACCCCAAAGGAATAGAAGGACCACCATATAAAAATGTTTCCGGTGAATGGGAAAACATAGATGACTCACCTGACATAATTGATGAAGGATAATAACTTCTTGGTGTAGGATGAAAAGAAATTCGGGGTGGTGCAAAACTAAGACCTAGGTTTTCTAAAAAATATGTCAATGATAAATACCAAGAATCACTTCTAAAAGGACTGTAGAATATTGATTCACGCTCCCTAAGATTCAAAGTCTGTTTGGTTTCAGGAAGAGTTACGTCTTCGTCGAGACCGACAAGTTCTTCAATAAATATGAGGTCAGAAGGAAGATTTTCAGTAATGATATGTCTTACCCTAGGTGAAATAGGATCACTAGAATTCAGAGTAACAAATCCTGAAGATGGTTCCAAAACAGCAGGTTCAGTGTCAGGTTCAGAAATTTCGTGTTCTTCAGCTAATTCACTAGAAGGAGAAATACTACCAGTAACTTCGGAAACTGAAATTGGCTCTTGAAAATCCTCTGTTGTTTGTAATTGATAATCAGGATGAATAACTATAGATGACTCTCCTATTTCTATCGATCTAATTCTACTGTCACTAGGCGATACTAGATCTCGTAGCCCTTCAAGTTGGCTTGGTGTATACTCAGGGGGATTCCCCTGAAGTCTACGTGATTGTATTGGTAATTCAGCCATGATTAAAAATTTTAATCAGACAAAATCAAAGAAAATTTCAATGAAAAATCCTAGAGTCGCTAAGGAAACAAAAAAATGAATCACATGCCTAAAAATCAAGGAGATCAATCCACACACAAACAATAACTTCCCACACTAAAAACACTAGTTGGTGATGAAATCCAACATCGTAGTATTTAATGTAGAAAGGGCGGTTGGAACAGTTACCCCGACAACCTACTTAATGAAACAGAACAGTGCAAGTTTCTCCACTTAAACCATCTTGAGTGAAGATAACCCTTCAGAGAGTCCAAGTGAGTCTAGTCGACGTCTGCTCTAGGTACAGTGGGATCTTTCCTCCACCATCACCTTAGGAAAAAACCGTAAGATTATGGTCACTATGGTTAGCAACAGGAACTAATATACCTAGGGGAACAGTCTAAGATTCGACATGCGCGCAAGGGAAGAGTAACAAAGCTCAATCCCCTTGAAGGCTCCTTGATATAATCCAAGGTATACCGACAAGTGACCCCAAGCTCCTCGACAATGGTCTATTTGAGGTTTACCGTTGTTAATACACGCATATCTTCTGTTGTTCCCAATGAGATAGAATTGATTATCCCACTGGTTCAGATATGATATCGTGCTTGAATCCTTTAAGAGGAGCTTCCCAGAGCATACAAGTGATTATTGGATTTTTTCCTACCGCAAGATCAACTACTTGTTTGTTTAAATTGTCTTGAAGAGTTAATTACTCCCTACCCTAAGACACTAGCCTAAGCTATATTGGTGAAAAGAGCCCTAGAAATATAAATATTACTATATTTATTTTAAATTAAGTGTTTATTTTAAAAGCTGTTTCTTAGGATAATAGGTGCGAAAGTGAAACTAATGATATGTAGTGACCCAACTCAAAACACACTAAAAGTGAATCTATTATGAGAAACAATTCGTTTTCTTTCAATGAATTTTATCAAAAGGAAGAGTTGAGAAATGCAATCTTTTGAAAACAAATCTTTCCTTCAAACAAGAATAATGAGAACTCAAAATGATCTATTTCTCAATAGGAAATCCCTTTATCATTCAAGATCGAAACTACAAACTAAGTTCTCTTCAAAAGAACACTACAATTTCTAGAAATAACATTCAAATCTAAAAACACTAATTTTGAGATCTAAAAATTATAAACACTAAATCTGAATTAAAACTTCAAATATTTTGAGGATGTCTTGCTTAGCTTGTTATCTAACTAAGAAAGTCTTTGCTTGGATTAGCAAGAACTCAAAACATCCAATTTTGGTTTTTAAAGTGAAATTCCAAACTTATCAACAAACATTTTTCAAAGATTTGCAAATGAGAAAAATGAGATCTAAATCTCATAAAACAATTTCTGCTATAATGTCAGAATCAGCAAGAAAGCAAGGAAATACCAGTGATCTAAAGGTATACCAAGGTTTCTAATATTTGAGCGGGATAAAGACAAAGCAAAAGTCATTATAACATGTGTTGGGCAGTGAAAAAGGTATGAAATTACTGTGTATTTTCTCATTCTTTTACCATAGACATACTCCTTTTTACCTTGGGAAGGTAATTTATTATAAGAATTATGATGGAATTGGAAAGGTTTATGTTCGTTGTAAAAAGATGACTAAAGGTTTCTTTTTTTTGATAAAACAAGAATTAAACGAAGTGAATAGCTGTACCAAAGGCGAGGCTGAGAACAATGTAACTGCTTCTCCATCAGCGTTGAACCAAATCCAGCCAAAGACAAGGAGATCCGAACAAATTGCTAAAAAGAGGCAGGGGACAGCTTGACCTCGGTCAAAGTTAACTAAATGAAGGGGAGCGAATCCCCCAGGATCCTTCGATCCTGAGGGATCGCTGTTCAAACTCATCTTATTCCTTGTCTTGTACGTGAGAGTCTAATATATAAAGCAATGTCCTTTAGTTATCAGGGGTTGAAGAGGTTCTTATATTCAGACATTTCCTTTGTAATATTATGTTTATTGACTCTCGGCTTTGAGAGAATAGCCTCTATAATACTTTATGTTCGATTAATATTAAACACACGTTTCATTTCATCTCTTAAGCTCTGAAGTAGCCTAGTAGTATTTCACTGGTGCTAAGGGCCCAACTCTGGTGGAATTACCTTGCTGTTTGTATTTCTAATCTTTGCTTACTGTTGTGTGAAGTTGCGTTTACTGTTTATTTTGATTACAGAGTTGATTAGCTGCTGTTAGATTGAATACATATTCATTAATGAATTGCATTGCTATTTTATCATTTGCAAGAAGTACATTAGTTGTTCATTTATCTTCCTATCATTGTGAAAGCTTCGTTGTTCTGTATTCAATTCTACTTGTTGTTCTATTGGTTTAGGATAATTGATTGTTTTGTAGTATTGGCCGTCGACAGGATTTAAGTGTTGAGATCAGTTAAGTTTGTAATTTATGTTCAATTTATATTGCTGTTCCATTTCTATTTAATGCTCATTTCTTATTCATAGCTTTAAATTAGAAGATAGTTTGGTTATATTTGTTGTGTATGCATAAGAGTTACAAGTTGTTGTTCCTTTCTAGCCTTTGCAGTTCCTTTCAGTTATCTTTATCAGCAAGTAGTTCGAGCTTGATTTCATTTCGATTGTCTTAAGATCAGCAACTGGAGAGGACAATAGTTATTGCTTCCAAGTCCCCAGATTGGTTATCTTGCATAAATTTATAAGGGAAGGATTTACTGCTACTGTATCCCTGATCAATGTTTTGCAGATTGATTTAATTAAGGTTCCAGAGAATTTCCATTTATGTTACTGTAATTAGATTACTTTACAAGCATCTGTTTATTCTTGTATTCAGAATTTTGTACTACATCTTCACAACATTACTCTTAGTTAATTGCAGCCTCAGACAGAGTACACTCTTGAAATAAAAAGTTGCTCCCAGATTGAAAATTAATGTAGCCTAATTAGGTGTTCAAAAGATACCTTTTTATGACTCAACATTTTGGCGCCATTTCCGGGGAGAGTGTATGCCATTTTAAAGGAGTAATGCACAACTGATTTTTTTTTTCTTCTTGTGAAGAATTGGGTATTTAAGACAGAAGGTAATAACCTGCGCACTGGGCAAGAAACACACTTGCTCACAGCCCGCTTCACAACAGACGTAGGTAAGCTTCTTTCTTTTGGTAGGAATGAAGGTTTATTTTCTTGAATGAATAGACCAACTAAGAAAAACAAAATTCCTCCTGAAATTGAAAAACCTAAGGGACCAGTGACCCTTGGGCAGACAACTTTTATTGACGAAATCCTTAAAATAAATGAATCTCAACCATCAGTAGGATTTATAAAAGCTATTTCTAGATAGCCTACTAGTTCCCTTCAGGCTACAGAGTCACCATCTGAAGCCTTTACTGAGATACACAGTCAAACAGAGGGAATTGAGCAAGATTCCCAAGAAATTGAGAATCCTTGCATAATTTCCCCTCGAGAAGGGAAATCTAGTAATCTTCGTGAAGGAGAAGGGGAAATAGGAGAAACAGGAGAACCAAAATATCCTATCGAAATAGTCCAAAAAGTAAGCAGTCTGGATAAAGGAAGTGCTGTTAAACTCAGTCAAAATAAAGGTCCTAAAACACCTCAAGGAATACCTATTATTCTTGACGAGGGAAGTGTTGTCAAAGACATTCCTACTCCTCCTAGTCACCCTAGGAATTCCCTTGAGATCCCAGAAGGATATTGGCACATTTTTGACCAAATGGCCCAGAACCAAAATTAGAATCAGCAGACACCCCAGCAAACATGTACGCTGCAATATCCTGTAGTAGATACTGCAGTCAATGCGCCTATGAAGGCCATTCCCCTTCAAAATATTCCCACATTTCATGGCTTAACATCAGAAGATCCAGATGCATTTTTGTTTGAATTTGATGTGTTATGAAGGGGATATGATTATACCACCGATCCCCAAAAACTAAAACTATTCCCTTCTACATTAAAAGGGGCAGCCTTACGATGGTTTATGGGATTAGGTGGGGGTGTCATAACTGATTGGGATCAGATGAAGGTTGATTGTTTAAAGAAGTATCAAGATTATTGCAGGTCTCGGGAACTAAAAGATGAAAGATTCCAAATGACAGCAAAACCAAATGAGACCTTGGAAGAATATGTGGAATGGTTTCAATACAATATTTAGAGATCTTCCTATGCATCCTTACCCTTACCTAATAATGTGTTGAAAACTACATTAATTAGGGGAATGAAATATCAATGGATTGAAACATTAAATATTATGGGAAAAGGTGATATATATCAGGAAAGTTATGCTGACATCATTGATTTGTGTATCAGGAGTTCAAGGGGAAACACAAGGCTAAAATCAGCAGAACGTGATATGATTAGAAGAGACAACAAGACCTCTAATGAAGGTGTGACTCGTGCAAAGTTTGGAAACCTACTAGAATATTTTAAGACAGACATACTTGGGACTCTAACAACGCAGTTTGATATTATGCAAGCCAAAAAGAAGCAAGCAGAAGAAGAGCAAAATTTGGTGATATTCTATCCTAGATGTAGGAAGAAACACAACCACAAAGAATTTCTGTTGGATGTAATCAAAGTCTATGCCATTTGCATGAAAGATCACCCTACAGAAGGATGTCCATCGCTTTTTGGCTTAAAAGAAGTTTATAAGGAGGAAGAAGAAGAATCAGAAGTGGTATGTCTACTTAATCAGCAGCGACAATGGCAACCACGACAATTAGGTATGCCAATTGATCCATTTTCTTCTTTTCAGCCTCCTCAATACAATGCTCAGCAATACAGTGGAATGTGGCAAAATCAACCACATTTCCTCAATTGGTCACAACAACCATTCCCTACAAAATCTTGGCCAAATCAAACAAATCAAAATAATTGGCCTAGCTTTCCTTTCTACCCATCGTTTTGGCAAAACAATAACTATCCAACACAATGGTCCCCCTCTACTTCGCAGAGTCAGGCCTGGCAGTCAAACTGGAAAAGACCTACAAATCAGCGAGCTGGAACAATCCCTCTCTCTCAACCTACACTGCCAGCTCCATATACAAACCCCCAGACCAACTTAAGACCACAACTCCCAGCCCAGCCCAACCCAAACCCAAACAATAGGCCAGTTCAGTCTATCCAAATAATGGAACCCCCAGAATTAGAAACCGAACTGAGGGAGTGCAATGACCTTCAATTAAGGTCTGGGCGCATAGTATAAATAGAAAGAAAAAACGATGTTCATATTGAAGATCCGGTACCTGTAGAAGAAACATTACAGAAAGAAAAGGAAGTTCAACAACAAGATCAACAACAAGTAACAACTTCCTCTCCACCATTCCCAGAATGATTAATCATACCACGCCCATTAGAACATCCTAATTTTGATCTTCTGGGAGAATTCAAAAATTTGTGTATGAAAATCCCTCTCCTCCAAGCTATCCAAGACATTCCTATATATGAAAAAACCATTAAGGAATTATGCATAAAGAAGCCAAAGAGGAGAACAACCACCAATCCAACTGTCCAAATAGTCGGTACTTTATCTGACTTATTATGAGGAATGGAAACAACTATCAAATATGAAGACCCAGGAAATCCTATAGTGACAGTGCAAATCAATGGGAAATCATTTACAAATGCCTTAGTTGATTTGGGAGCAGAAATCAATATCCTAACAACTACTACCTATCAAAAACTTGGCATTACATCGCTAGAACCAACAACAACCTTATTGGAGTTGGCTGACTGATCGGTAGTCAAACCAAAGGGTACACTACAAGATGTAATGGTATCTGTAGATTCCTGGGAATACCCTGCTGACTTCCTGGTTATCAATCCAAAGAACCATCTAGATGGACACCCGTTAATCTTAGGTAGACCTTGGTTGGCAACTGTCGATGCTTATATTGTATGCTGACAAGGCAACATGACAATAACAAGGGGAAACTATGTCAAGAATTTAGCTTTATACTCCCCAGCCCATCCAAGTCTATCAATAATCAAAACAAGAAAACAACCTGTATCATATCTTATGGAAAATATGAGATCACCTCTAACTATAGAAAATGCTCTTGATTTCAAAGATCAAATAGAGGATGATATCATTAATAGTTTTATTAATAAACCACAAATAAGATCTCATTTGAAATGTCACATGATCAAAGCAGCATTTGATAATAAAGAAAAATAAGATCCTTTGAAAGACATTCCTAATCAAGTAATACCCACTACTTCTGTGTATAATAGCAAGACTGTAGAAATTGAGCCGGGAAAAACTTTGAACATTAATAAAAATCTGACTGCTGAACAAGAAGAGAAGTTGATCCAACTATTGCGGAAATACAAAGCAACCTTTGCATGGGATTACCCCGATATGAAAGGAATTGACCCTCAATTGTGTACACACCACATCTATATTGAAAAATATGCGAGACCCATTCGCCAACCCCGAAGAAGACTAAATCCTAACCTTAAAGATATTGTGAAAGCTGAACTACAAAAATATTGGATGTTAATTTCATCTACCCAATATCTGATAGCAAGTGGGTCTCTCCATTAGTAGTGGTACCAAAAAATAATGGAAAGTGGAGAATATGTGTAGATTACCAGGAACTTAACAAGGCAAAACAGAACGACCACTTTCCCCTTCCTTTCACTGACCAGGTATTAGACACATTGGCATGAAAGAAATTCTTTTCCTTCCTAGATGGCTTCAGTGGGTACAATCAAATCCAGATTGCCCCTAAAGACCAAGACAAAACTACATTTACCTTTCCATGGGGGACATTTGCCTACCGAGTCTTACATTTTTCCCTATGCAATGCCCCTGCCACATTCCAAAAGGACATTCTCAGCATCTTTGTAGACTTAATAAATGAAGGGCTCGAAGTATATATGCATGAATTCACACCTTATGGGGATGACTTTTAGCCAGAATTGCAAAATTTAGAAAAGGTGTTGCAAAGATGTATTGACACTAGGTTTCGTTTAAGCAATGAAAAGTGTCATATGATGAAGACCGAAGGAGTTATCTTAGGCCATTATAGTTCAGCAACTGGAATTTAGGTGGACCCAGCTAAAATTCAAATAATCTTGTTAATACCCACACCCACCACACAGATAGAGGTACGTAGCTTTCTTGGTTTTTCTGGTTACTATAGAAGATTTATAGAACATTATTCTTGAATAGTTGCACCTTTATATGCACTAACTGGAAATGTTGATTTCATCTGGACAGATAAATGTGACAATGCCTTTAATGATATGAAGAAGCTTGTTTCAACAGCCCCAGTGTCGAGGGGCCTAAATTGGAATTTTCCATTCCAAATTTCATCCGATGCCTCAAACACAGCGATTGGAGCAGTACTTGGGCAGGAGGAAGACAAGAAACCATATGCAGTCTATTACATTAGAAAAAATATATCCCCTACTGAATTAAATTATACTGTGACTGAGAAGGAATTTTTAGTTGTAGTACATGCTATAAATAAGTTTAGACATTATATAACTGGGTATCCTGTAGTACTATATACTGATCACTCTGCCATTAAATTTTTAGCAAATAAACCTGTTACAAATGGAAAAGTGACAAGATGGTTGATTTTATTGCAAGAATTTTAAATTACAATAAAAAATCGACCTGGAAAGGAGAACCCTGTAGCTGATTTTCTGTCAAGAATTCCAAAGCCAACATATACAAAAGTAGTTGAAGACCACTTCCCAAATGAACATATGTTCGCTGTTACCGTTAGAACCCCATGGTATGCTGATATAGAGAATTATTTGGCAATAGGTAAATTACCTAAACATCTATCCCTTAATGAACGAAAGCAGATAATACACCATAGTACTCGATTCTTTTGGATTGGGGGCTACCTATTCCACACAGGTGCAGATATGAAAATAAGGAGATGCGTTTGGGAGGATGAGGTATTTGACATTTTGAAAGCATGCCATGATGGGAAGTGTGGTGGGCATTTTGCAGATCATAGAACTTCCCATAAGGTTTTACGAACAGGCTATTATTGGCCTACTATCTTTAAAGATGCCAAAAAATTTGTGCAGGCTTGTGATAGCTGCCAAAGGGCAGGTCGCCTTGGGCAGTATGATGAAATTCATTTGAACCCTCAACTAGTGATTGAAACATTTGAACGCTGGGCCCTTGACTTTGTTGGTCCTATTAGCCCCCCATCAAACCAAAAAACATACATTCTAGTTGCAACTGAGTATGTCACAAAATGGGTTGAAGCAGAGGCTCTTTCAAAAGCTACAGAGGACTCTGTAATATAGTTTATTTTCCAAATCTTTGTGCGATATGGCCTCACAAGGGACATAATCACAGATGGAGGACCATAGTTTGTAGGTAATAAATTATCTGAAACACTACAAAACTACCACATTCAGCACAAGATTACAACCTCATACCACCCACAGGCCAATGGCCAAGTTGAGAGCACGAACAAAGTGATTGAATCTATATTAACAAAAACCGTTGCCTCACATAGATGTGATTGGGCCTACAGATTTCCAGAAGCATTGTGGGTGTATCGAACAACCTGGAGACCCACTATGGGGTATTCACTATATCAATTGGTATTTGGAAAAGAACCCATCTTTCCAATAGAATTTGAAATTTAGACATTAAGAACAGCTCAGAAGGTGGGTCTAGATCTAAATGAAGCCCACGCCAAAATACTGTAGCAAATTAATGAGTTATATGAAATTAGGCTCTCTTCTCTTCAGAACACAGCATTAATTTAACAACAGAGAGAAAAATGGCATGATGCTCTGATTAAAGAAAAGATCTTCCATGAAGGAGACTGGGCACTCCTATATGATTCTAGGTTTCAAGATTTCCCAGGGAAGCTCCAGACATGATGGCTCAGACCCTATGAAATACAAAAAGTGCATGAAAATGGAAATATTACATTAGCCACCATTGATGGATCTGGACATTCCTTTAAAGTAAATGTTCATTGAGTATGATTGTATCATAAACCGCTTACCCGGGAATCCTTTTACCAACAGTTACGAGAAGATTCTACCGTGGGAATTCTTGCTGAAGGGCATAACTCCCCCTTGGCACCAGTTTATTAAATCATTTATTTAAAAAAAAAATTGTACATAAAAATTGTTTATTTATTTGGATTATTTGCTTCAGGGAATTTGTTTTTTTTCAAATCTCTGCTTATTTCAGTTTTCGTTGTCTGTTTCATGGAATCATGTTTTCTTCAAAAAATCTATTTATTTCCCTTGTTTTGAGTTTTTTTGTTCCTTTCTAAAGGAACAACACTTCTGTTGTTCCTTTCAAAAGGAACAACAGTTCCACAGAGTGTTTTTGTTGTTCCTTTCAAAAGGAACAGCAGTTCCGCAGATTGTTTCTGTTGTTCTTTTTAAAGGAACAACACCTTTTGAGTGGATTGTTTTTTTTTTTAATTTCTGATGACTCTTCTAAAGGAAAAAATATTATTAATATACAATAATACAAATTAAAGCTTACTATAATCATCAAATCAAAATAAATCGTCATTTTTTAAGGAAGTTGTTTAGTAATGATAAGAAAAACAAGAAAAAGGGACATAATCAATAACATGATTTTGCTGCCTTATTACCACTAAAGCAATCTGATCGATTATGCTTATCATGTTGGTTCTTCCCATATGTTATAGATTTATTTGATTTTTATTTATGGAGTAGGTGTTAGCCCCCCTATGAAATTCTCGACAAGCAAGCTAGGGGCTAGTTTGCTCTGGAGCCTCCAAGGAATGCCTTTCCCATGAAAATTCATGCTCTTTGGAGTCTCTGTGTGCTATGCCTAACTTATGGTTCCTCTACTGATTCATTTCTCAAAAGGCCCATTATTGCCCTTTATACCCCTGAAAAACATGTCATGGTCACCTATGTTCCCCTTTGTCTTCTCCCCAATCCCCCCCCAAAATCCCCTTTGGATTGTTCCTTTACATTTTGTTCCCTCAAAATTCCCCTTAACCCTTCTACCATTACCCTTTAATTGCCCCCAAAACATGTTTAAAATGAATTAAAATGGTCAATTCTATGTTTTTGGGCCTTATCCCCTTCCCCCATTAGCCCCCGCACCTTTTCCCATGAGACCCGGCGCCGTGACCAACGCCAAATCTGCTAGGCGCTCAACCCCTCCAACCTCTCTCCACACAAAAAATTAGAAAAACCTTTGTGAACGTGCATTTGTGGGTTTTAATTTATGATGAATCTCCGTCGTCCATCCGCCCGATAGATCGATGGCGCGGAGCGCGCCCGAAACAGTGGGCCCCGCCTGCATACGTCACCCGCTTGCACTGTTCCAAATCCACAAGGTTTTTTCCGCACCACCATTGCACGCAGGGCAGTTGTCCCTGGAAGTGCAACCATTCCATTCAACAGTAGCCACCTGTCCCTGGTACGGTGGAAAAACCACTCCCATTTCACGCATTAATGTTCGGTCAGTGGTCGGGTAGCGAAATCGTTAAGGGCCGTCCGATCCAAAGATCTTCATCAGATGACTCTCCTTCGTCCAAATTGCTCACCCGTTAGTTGGTCTCCGCTACACCCGCAGACCCACCATGTGTCGCCCTCACCGTTGATCTGTGCCCGATCAACGGTCCAGATCACCCCACCCGCCGTTGACTGCTCCACGGCCTCCCAATTCGCCACGTTAGTGCCACGTGTTCCATCCGTACCTTTGCCTTTCTGTTGCATATATTGCTCCATTCTTCGCAGTTTTTAATGTTTTTTCACGTAATCTTCCGCTTCGCCACATGCAATGTATTCTGGTCCTCTGTTCATGGGTTTTCCACCATTTTCTATGTTTTTTTCCCCCATTCCATCCGCTGCACGATCCTCCCATCCGTTCACACCACCTCCGCCACCCCATCCGTGTTTTCTTGACGATGTTTGCTGTTCTTGCAGGGTTTTTCGAGGAGAAAAGACCACCCTAACACACAGTCTCTGTCGCAACAGGAAATCGTAGAGAACCATTTTGCTGCGAATTGTATTTATGGAAAAGGACCAAGGAAGGTGGAGACAGGGGTTCCTATTAAATGAGCAAACTTCGAGCCTTGTAAGGAACTTTCCGGCATCATTTAAAGTGCAGCATGGCCAGGTCAGAAAAGAAAGAATGGTTCAGAGTGAGGACAAGGGATTAATGCACGATAATGAAGATATTGAGCCTTAATCGGTGTTTAAGAGGAAAAACATCAGTTCACAAACCTCGAGGATCGATCAAAGGATCCTGAGCTTAGGCAAAGGGTAATATCATGGTTTTTCGTCAGTAAAATGTTTTTTATTCATCAAGTACATGGCGCCCAAACAACTTTTATTATGCACCATGTCCCTGCAGATTTTTCCACCAGACTACAGCTCAAAAACAGTCAGACATTTATGAGACAGACCTTTCTAGCAGTTTATTTCATTTTGATCAAATCATCCAGAAGTACTTCAGCCAAAGGATGTCAAGATCAAATCTGGAGTAGATCATTCTCTCACAAGGAAGGTGACAGAAATTAAATACATAGCAGGTCAAGCAGAATGGGCTTCGGCCCTGCATTCAATGTTGTGTTTAAAGATACATTTAATTTTCACCTACCTTCTCAGTCGATCTTAGGTTCATCCTTTGCTATAAAGCACAGAAGGAAACATTGTAATGGTTGTTGATGAGATATCAGTGGAACGAAAGTTTTTTTCCTCTCGAGAGAAGTTCTCTGTGTAATCTTGTAAGATAGGCTGAGACTAGATGTATTCAGACTGAATGTTCAAGCTATGGGCTATGATGTACCTGATTGGTGTTGTTTTTAATATGACAAGCATGTTTCTTTGGATCCTGATCTAAAGCAGCTGGTGATGTTTCCTCTTTCTCTGTATTTGTGATTAACTTGCTCTCATGTTATGTTCCATTTCATTTCATCTCTGCTGGTAGGCAACAGAAGTATAATATAAGATTCACCCTTGATAGGTGCCTTATGTTTCCTGCTCTCCCTACCTTAATGTTTTCTGCTTATATGTGTATCTGAATTTTGATTTCAATTGATTTAACCAGTGTAGTGGATGTTATTTCCTGATCTCTGATGTATGAATTGATGAAGTCCATGTTTAGATGTTCTTGGTAGGATTTAGTTAGAAGGTTTGGAAACACTGGGGATTAATGTTAGCCCTGTCCACTAGGATCTTCACACGACAAGTTAACCTTTCTAAGATCCCTTGTTTTGCCTCTAATTTAGTCCAAGCAGGCCTAGAGTTAAATGACCACTGGCCTGATCTATAGACAGAGTTGGTTTTTTCTCCTCCTTTCATTTTCTATCCTTAATGTTCCATTCCACCAATCATCCTTTAAGATACAAATGCTCTAGATGACTAGCCCAAATGAAAGCTTGCACATTGATTACAAATAAATCCTTTCTTGACTCCATAGCCCAATGGCTTTGATGTTCTCTGAGTTATCTGTCTCTGCCTAAGCTTCCTCTTTGCTCATCCTTGTCACATATTGGTCTTTCTTTTCCTGATTCCCTCCAACCAAACAAAAACAATCAAACAAACAATCGTGAGCCTACAACTAGCCTAAAATCACAACTTAGAGCTTCAAAGTTAAACCTTTGACTACCATAGAGAGATCCCTCTCTGGACCTAGGAGGGCTGGATCCTAAGGTCTGAAAGTGGTTCTATGTTGTCTCATCTTTTGGTCTCTGTCAACCTGGCCAAAACATGGGAACCCCAACAGTAGGAATAAGGGCATATTTTCTATTGAGATGTTCAGACTTCTTCCACCATCCCTACTTTTAAGGAGTGCTGAGCCATCCTTTATGAATAACTAGGAAAGTGCTATATGAAAAAGACAAATATTTATATGTTCCACTAATAATTTTATGATTTGGCAGATGGAGGATAGGGGGTCTCATTAAGAGCCAGCCTACCATGATCATAAGGAAGTCAGTGAAGTGGCATTCCCATCATGGCCACCAAACCAGGGATATGGTCCAATGGACAATTGAAAAAAATTAAGGAAGTCCTTGGAATAATAGGTCTCATCACGAGCCGACCTGCCCACTTTTCACTTCTCCCCGATGAATGGCATTGTGATTTATCTAGTCACCAAGCTAGCACAATGGCCTCCATTATGACATTTAACAAGCACTTCCTCATCATAAATAAAGGGTAATGGTTCCAAGGGTTAGAAAGCAACTCTGTCAAGGTTATGGACACATGTGGGCAACAGAGCTCTGCTGATGGTATTGGAGTCATATTTATGCACATCAATAGTCATATTTAACCCTTTTTCCTATATCTCTATTTAAATATCAAATGAAAGTATGAATCCTGAACCTTCCATTTCAAACCTATTATACATGAATATCATTACAAATCGATAATATTAGTTTGAAGTGGTAATAAACACATATGTACTTATGTTTATCTTAAGCTATCCCTTCTCCTCATATTTGAATCATTACAAAATGATTTTATATCTATTACCGATTTATCACATGCATTGATTTCAGTAATTGCTATAGTTTGATTGAATATATAATAATTATGCCTATTTTTTTCCTACTGTACTACTACTGTGCCACGCTTGCCTCTCTCAATTGATGGTCAAGGGCGACCTATCATCCATCAAGGGGGGCGTGGATGTTTGCATGCAGAGAAAATCTCGATACTTCTTTACCTGTATGCGAATTAAATCCTTGCATTTTAGGAAATAACAAAAATTTAACGACATCATTACAATTTAACGTGTTGTACTATTCCATTGCGATCACTGTGTGTTTGGAAAGAACTAAGAGGGTGCAGAGACGATGGGAGGATGACCAATTTGCAGTGAGCCACAAGTGCTGGTCATTTCTGATGATGCACAAGAGATTTTGGAAAGAATAGGATGGATTAAATATTTCATGAGGATGCAACAACCTCATGAAGCAGTGGCCACTGAATTCTTACAAAACTTGCAAGAAGGGTTCTCCATGGTTAGAGGAAGAAACATAGTTGTATCCGATGAAATAATTGCAGAAGTGTCAGGCATACCAGCACAAGGAACTATATGGATGTAGAAGAAGCTCAGGCTTCGAGAAGCCATGAAGATCTTTCAGGATGATGGACAGACATTGGTTGTCAAAGGAAAAGGAGTTCAGCCAGCATCATTGGGAGAACCATGGATGGAATTGGCCAAGATTGTACAGGCCTACATAACGTGCGACAGAAGGAAAGATGTGGTAAGACCTCGCCACCTTAAGATACTGGCTGTATTAAAATAGAAATGCACTGTCAATTTGCCTTCATTTTTAAATTCCCTGTTGTATGATATTGCCCGTAATATAAGAAAAGCTCAACACACAAATATGGTGGTCAGCCACCATTCTTAATTCGATTAATAGTAATTCGTAGCCTCGCCAAGAAACAGACTAGCTAGGAAGAGTTGATATTCTCCATTGATGGAGGGTTAGCCTTACCTGCCCCGAAATGGAAGAGAATGACTGGCTCAATAGCTGAGCCATCAACTCACAAATCGTCCCTCCATTCAAAACTAATTAGGGGGATTATGGAAGGACTTCTGGGCAGCAGTAGCCAGCCCCTAGAATTTCATAGCTCAGAGGATGAATAGCCTCCACAATTGGAGGGAGAAAGCCCTCATACTAATGAAGAAGAGGAAATGGAAGGAGAAATTTGCTACTCGGATGAAGAAGAAATAAGTCACCACACCAGTGGTGAAAAAAAATCTAATGTAGAGGAAGGAAATATTGAGGAAGAAGAAATTGAAGGAAAAATTTGATATTTGGATGAGGAAGAAGGAAGCTATCATACTTGTGAGGAGGACAAAGACAATCATAACAGTGACAAAGAGGGAACAAAGCCTCCCGAGAATGCTACCGTAAGTCCTTTACAGGAAGATTAATTGGCCCAAATTTTGGCCAATATGAGTGACTATGTGCAGCCTCATAGCCCTTTGGACCTGAACATTGATATTAATTAGTTACAGGAGCACTCTACAGTCAACAAAAATACAGCTGAAGAAATGTTGGACGAAAAAAAAAACCCTAGCGAAGCTAGGGTTGCTTCCCCTGAAAGGCATGAACAAGAAAAAGAGAACACCGAAGTAATATCCCAACTTGGAAGCCCTCAGGAGATTGCAAAGTCAACCAAGGATATGATTCCCGAAGAATTTAGCCAAGGGCATATGAATGCGAAAGAGGAACCCCAAGTAGAAGACCAAGAATATAACTTAACTGAAGGCACTGTTGATATGGACCAACACCCTGTCGAGCAAACGGGTTCATATAAAGGAACAACTGTCCCATTAAAAAAGAGGAGGAAATTAAATGAGATTGAAAAGCTTCGCAGGGAATGAATGAAGCTTCATTAACTCGTAGAATAGCTCAGGTAAAACATTAGGGTTATGAGAATGAAACAAATGCCTAAGCGAGCCCCTAAGAGAAGAAGCATAGCTATTGAGCGAGCTTCGAAAAAGAGAAAAGTGGCCACTAGGAGGAACCCCCAAGTTGAAGAAGTCATGCCTGAGCCTAATTATGGAGATACGAAACAGAAAACAGCTATTCCAACACAAGGTGTTCCAGAGGGACCCGTTTCAAGTGAAAACATGCAATCTAGTAGTCAACATACTTTTAGTGATCCGACAGTAGCCAGACTCCAAGAGGAGTTGACACAGGCCCGAATAGAGAGGAAAAGGTTGGAAGAAGACATTGTCCCAAGGAAGAGATATCAGGAGTTGCAGCAACAAATGAAGATTATTCATGAAGCAGAAGCTGAAACTCACAAAAAGTGTTGAAGAGCAGAGGAAAAGGCTGACAAGGTACTGAACCAATTAAAACTAGCCTACAATCAAATGGACACTCTCTGCTCATTGTACACTGATGTCTTAGCCTGTAGATGCCCCGCCAAAAAATATACTTTGTTTTTACTAGAAATATATTTACAGCTAAATATTAAGGTAGTTAGGGCAGGGAAATCCATAGAGCTAAAAACTATAGATGACTTTGTATCATGCTGCAAACTTTATGGGATCAAAGTACATCGCCTTTTGTGTGAATTTTATTTACATAATCTAATACTTGAAAATGATTATGAATCAAATCCTAGCCCTTTTGTGGGAGATGTCCAACATCAGGCATTTATTTCCTTTGCTGTAAATCAATTAAAATGGCTTAAAGCCTATAATGCTTTCCAAAGGCAAGAAAATGAATTAGATTTGTGGGTTAGGAGTGAACCTCAGAACCCATCCCAACTTTGGGCTAGGAAGAGAAGTTTGATGACAAAGGAAGGTGTTATCCAAGCATTGGGGCCTGTCCACAAATCGATTATCTTGAATGGAACAGATTATTTCTTATCCATTAGAAACCAAGCTTATATAGCAGCTAAGGTTCAGTGGATAATTTCCAATCATAGTGTGCAAAACAGAGAACCATTTAATTATAAAAACTTTGGGCTAGCTGCAGACCGCTTGGTTTCTTGTAGTCATCTTATTTTAAAAGAAGGACCATTCTGGCTAGGGTGTAGGTTCCGAAGCCCTATTGTATGGTATCGTGCTTCAGACTACAAAGCCATTTACGAACTCCCCGAAGGACAGACAGGGCATGTTTTTGAGGAATTAGCTGCATCACATGGTTTTAGGCTTTTTGATGACAAACGTTATCCAGCTTATTCTTTGACTGCTCTCCATGTGAACTATATTTTTCATGAGGACATGAAAAATATTAACCAGGGGGGTATGTTGGGCAGTAAAAAAAGGCATGAAATCATTTTGTATTTTCTCATTCTTTTACTATAGACATACTCCTTTTTACCTTGGGAAGGTAATTTATTATAAGAATTATGATGGAATTGGAAAGGTTTATGTTCATTGTAAAAAGATGACTAAAGGTTGCTTTTTGTTGATAAAACAGAAATTAAACAAAGTGAACAGCTGTACCAAAGGTGAGGCTGAGATCAATGTAATTGCTACTCCATCAGCATTGAACCACATCCAGCCAAAGACAAGGAGATCCGAACGAATTGCTAAAAAGAGGCAGGGGACATCTCGGCCTTGGTCAAAGTAAACAAGATGATAAATAAATGAAGGGGATCGAATCCCTCAGGATCCTTCGATCCTGAGGGATTGTTGTTCAAACTCATCTTATTCCTTGTCTTGTCCATCAGGGTCTAATATATAAAGAAATGTCCTTTAGTGATCAGGGGTCTAAGAAGTTCTTATATTCAGACATTTCCTATGTAATATTATGTTTATTGACTCTCGGCTTTGAGAGAACAACCTCTGTAATACTTTATGTTCGATTAATATTAAACACACGTTTCGTTTCATCTCTTAAATTTTGAAGTAGCCCAACAGTATTTCGCTGGTGCTAAGGGCCCGGTTCTAGTGGAATTACCTTGTTGTTTGTATTTCTAATATTTGCTTACTATTGTGTGAAGTTGCGTTTACTATTTGTTTCAATTACAGAGTTGATTGACTGTTTTTAGATTGAATACAGATTCATTAATGAATTGCATTTCTATTTTATCATTTGCAAGAAGTACATTAGTTGTTCATTTATCTTCCTATCGTTGTGAAAGCTTCGCTATTCTGTATTCGATTCTAGTTGATGTTCTATTGGTTTATGATAATTGATTGTTGTGTAGTATTGGCTGTCGACAGGATTGAAGTATTTAGATCAGTTAAGTTTGTAATTACTGTTAAATTTATATTGTTGTTCCATTTCTACTTATTTCTCATTTCTGATTCATATCTTTAAATTAGCAGATAGTTTGTTTATAGTTGTTGTGTATGCATAGGAGTTACAAGTTGTTGTTCCTTTCTAGCCATTGCAGTTCCTTTAAGTTATCTTTATTAGCAATTAGTTCAAGCTTGATTTCATTTCGATTGTTTTAAGATCACCAACTATAAAGGACACTGGTTATTGCTTCCAAGTCCCTAGATTGGTAATCTTGCATCGATTTCTAAGGGAATAATTTACTACTACTATATCCCTGATCGATGTTTTGCAGATTGATTTAATTAAGGTTCCAGAGATTTTCCATTTATGTCACTATAATTAGATTCCTTTACAAGCATCTGTTTATTCTTGTATTCAGAATTCTGTACTACATCTTCATAGCATTACTCTTAGTTAATTGTAGCCTCAGACAGAGTACACTCTTGAAATAAAAAGTCGTTCCCGGATTGAAAATTAATGTAGCCTAATTAGGTGTTCAAAAGATACATTTTTATGACTCAACAACATGCAGATCTTTCAGAAAATCATTCAAAACTAAAAATGCTAAAATAAATTCTTAACCAAGGCTTCCTGATAGAAGATACTAGTCTGGTATTCATTGAGAATCTAACAAACTAATCCAGAAAAGAGAATTTTAATATTTTCCAAAAATTTTCACAGGGTCTGCAGTATTCAGTGCAAACCAGTGTAGTCCTGCACTGTGGGTATAAGAAAAGGTCGGAGCTAGTCGCACTGTCTATAAAAGAAAAGAGCGGACACAAGAAGACTAAAGAAAAAATAAAAAACTCTCAATCATTTCTTAGGGATTCTTCAGGGATAAACTACCCAAGCCAGTATAACTCAATCAAAATCAGAAAACATAAATTCACAAGTCAAAAATAAAAGAAATCAAAGTTCAACATCCATTCCCCAGCAGAGTCGCCATTTTGTTGGACGGATAAGTCATTCTTGTAGACAAGATAGACCTCCCAAGTGTCCTATGGAAAACTAGCAAAAAACAGACAGATAAAACTATCTTTCTCTAGATATATCACGATTCATAATTAAATGCTATAAAGTCTTAACGATCCTACCTTTGATGCAATGCTTATTTTTAGTAGTAGTCCTTCAGTCGCCCGAAAGAGTTTCCTTCGAAGATCTACAATAAAAAACAAACAAACATAAAATAGCACCTGCATAGCATATATTCATAAATCATATCTATTATGGTGATCAAGGAATCCATAAAATAAACCAATAAATTGACAACTTATTGAGAAAAAGGGGTTTATTTGTATTAACCTAAATAAGAAGAGCCTTACAACCATGTCCACCTTGATGCCATACAAGCCTTCCTGGGGCCTGGAATAGGCATTTCCTTTACTCTGATCAGCCTTGCACTCTTCCAACCTGTTGGGTATGGAGCCTGATTATCTTCTTTACTTTGTATCACAACATTGGACCCTTGTACCTTAAAATGGGCGGCAACGCCGCCCGAAATTTAATCGCTGCCGTGGGGGGTCCAAGGGGGGGCGACAGTGCTTTTCGGAGCCCCCCCGTGGCGGGGGTTCGGGGGCAGCGCCCCCGAAGCTAAAAATAGATGTAAAATTTCCTTGTAAAAGTATAGTAATTTCTAGTCAATCTGGGCCGTTCATTAGGCAAATGATCTGACGGTAGAAGGTATGTTTAGATTAGGGTTTTTTGCCCTAGAAGGCAACCCCTTGTATATATGAGGGCATTGTATTACTACTGTGTATTGTGTGTGTATTCTTGGAGCGAGAAACAGAGAGGGAGACTGTGAGAGAGAACAGAGGACATTATAGTGGATCTGCTGTAGGTTTTGTCTCTTCATTTTTGTTGGATAATAGAAAGGAAGGACTGGCTATTTGGAGTGCACGTAGCCCAAACTGGGTGAACCACGTATATCTGTGTCTCTCTGGTTTTATGTGTTTTGTGTGCTTGTATTTTCCGCATATTTTATGTGTTTCATTGCTCTGTAATATTTAATTTTCTAACACAATCGAGATACATACAGGTATGTAATATTTCCCACATGAAATCTCAGCTAAAAGGGTCTAGGTTTCAACGGCACTTCACCTCCAATAATACTAAAGCTTGAACTCCCTTTGAGGCTGCCCTATGCCTCTTTTTATAGTGAAATAGAGGAGGTGATAGTTCCAAACAAGAATGGATAGAATCCTCCTTCAAAGGGATTAGATCCTTACACCAAGGGGTTATATCCTTAATGGATGGGATGCATGAACCTGAAAAGAGCGATCTTTCCACCGCAAGAATGTTTCTAGAAGCTTCCAAAAATGACTCAAAATGAGCTTCTAGATTTTACTTGCGCCTTTTTTAACTTTTACAGGGGTCTACACCCTTAATGAATAAACAGTGCATTTGACTCCGCAAGATTTATAGCCAAAAGGTGCGGCACCATAGGAAATACTAAGAGAAAGTGCGGTACAAGATTTTTTAAGACTTTTACGAGCTTTTCTCTTAATTTCAAGGCTTGAATTATAGGAACTTTGATATTGTAGACTTCTAAGGGAGTACTAAAATGTCATGGTGACAAATTCCAAAGGTAATAGAGCTTCGTGACCTAGCCTTCCCAGCTGGAGAGGGTCGTCTCTATTGTTTATAATAAAAAATGATTTAGCTTTATGACTATATTCTTCTGATTTTAGGCTATTTATGAAGTTTGGGGTTGTTTGTTTCGATTGATTGTTTCGTTGGATAGAAAAAATTTGGGAAGCTTAATCCATTGGGCTATGGAGTCATAAAAGGTTTAAATTGCACATCAACTTTTCAAGGGTTTTCACAGGGAAAGCTAACTATATCAAATGGATATTCTTTGGTAAGATGAATATGAGATGACAGAAAGTTGAGAATTTAGTAAAATTAAAGGGCAATTAAGAACCCTTTAACTATACTTAAACATAAAATCCTTTAAGATAACGGTTTGGTAAAAATAAAGAGAAATTACAAATTCTTCAGTTGTACTTCACTAAGAAAACCTCAAGACAACAATCCAATAATAATAAAAAGCAGTTTAGAATTATTTAGCTATAATTTCAAATAGAGAAAAGAATTCAAGGTAACAGTTCGATGAAATTAAAGAGAAATTAAGAATTCTTTAGCTAAACTTCAAAGAAATCTTTTAAGATAACAATTTGGTAAAACTAAAGAGAAATTAAGAATTCTTCAGTTGTACTTCACTAAGAAAACCTAAAGACAACAATCCAGTAATATTAAAGAGCAGTTAAGAATTATTTAGTTATATTTTCAAAGGAAAATATAAAGATAATAATAACAGACAGGGTTAAGGTGCCCAAACAACATATCTCAATCTAAAATTTATGTTCTATTATCAGAGAAATTGATGTACAACATGGAAACAAAGGAAAAAAAATTTACATAAAAGGGATAACATCACCATTAACATAGTTCAAGGATCATGTGAACGTGCTTGTATTACTGATGTCCAGCTCAAAAACAGTTACAATGCTCCAGTGAAATAATCTTTGCAACTCAGAGTCTGATGAAAATCTAACCTACCAAAAAACACTGATAATGAACAATTCATGCAATATTTAACTGTAATTTGAGGAGGTTTCCCTAATCTAGGGTTACAGAATACACTATATTACAGAGTAAATATAATTTTTACATTTGAGACCATGCAAGGCCCAAGCCAAAATGTCACTGACAGAATTGTTGTAATAATAACTCTCAAATTAACTACTGAGCTAACATTAAAATATCTTTGACTAATTTGCCTTAACATTAAATTTTATAATAAATTTTGAGTAGCTGCTAAAATATCTCTGATTGAAGCATTAATTGAGCTAGCTTATATTAAATCAAAACTAAATTGTAGGCGGCCAATGTGATTGGGAAGATTTAAATGCTGAGTGCCTTGTCATTTAGTTTTGTCTTCTTCGTTGATTTGTCCTCTGATTCATCTTTAAACCTTTAAACTGTCATCATCTGTATCTTTTATCTGTTTTCCTTCTACTGCATTTGTTGTCACCATAATCCCTTCTTTTACCTTCTTATCTGTCCTTTTTCTTAACTCTGTCTTTTAATCTTGTCTTTCATATTTAAGATTTGACTGATATTTTATTCCTTTTATCTTTCACTGTCACAGTGAATATTTTACCTGTCACTATCCTTTAACTGTGTTTTTTATTTCTCCTCATCTCTTCCTGTGCAGCCACTGTAAAACCTCCCTTTTCCTTACCCTGTCATTTGAAGAAACCTCACTCTCCTTGGAGTAATTGTATGATCCTTATTGATCATGATCCGTTGCTTCTTCTGATTATTCTTGCGCTCCTAATCCTTTGATGAATAAGGCTTCTGAATCTTCATCCAAAGAGCCCTGATTAAACAATTCTTGGACTTAGAAATGCAAATTTGTTATCACATCTTCCGATATGTATGTCACCTGCAAAACTTAAAAACAAATATTAATAAAAAAATAAGTTCCGTAGGGAGGAAATATGGCTTTGAAAGAATTTGGGAAATCTACAGAAGGAGTCCAGATAATGGAGGATTTTTTTATTTTTCATTTTAGTATTGGCCTTCCAGGTCCATAAAAAATGATGTAGGGGCTATCACAGAGGTTCGAGAATTTATCGTGACAGCACAGGGTTTAAAAATATGTTAAAGGGGTTAGTGGTTTCATGTGTAGGCGGGGAGAGGTTTTACGGTTTTATCGGATGGTCAAAAGCAGTGAGGCGGTTTTGGATGGAGGGATGCGATAAAATGAAGAGGCGACACATTGAGGAAGGGATGGGTTACGAAACCACCCATTTTTCAACCCTCCAAAGGTTTTAAACCTAGAGAACTTGGGTTTGCGAAAATGCGCGCGGGTCGTCAGATCAAGGGGTGAAGATTCGATAGTGGTCGGATGATGGACTGACTTTGAGTTGATTTGAAAGATGGGGTCAGGGTTAAATGAATTGGAGGGTCTAAAACATAACGAGTAGCGATGTGAAGTGGGGCCCAAGGAAATATTAAAGTGGGGGGAAGGTATGTTTTAAGCGTAGTATTTAATAATAGTGTAAGTTAGGCTTTAAACAAAATATATGGGTCGGGTTTTTTTAACAAACAGGGTTTATTAAAAGTGGGAACCCATAGGTTTTAAAATCTACTTCAAAAATAATGCTAATATGGGTTTTTACATTGTTTGAAATGAAAGAAGGGGAATAAGTGAAGGGGAAGGGTTTATAGTGAGGGAGATGGGGTTTTAGCATAGGGGAAAAGGCTAAAATGAGGGGATTTAGGTCGAACATGGGATTTCAGAGTATGGGTATGTTTGGAAAAGGTAAAATGAGAGACAATGGATAGGTTCAAATGAAAATAATGAAGGCAGTGATATTTTTGAAAATAAATGATAGTCAGGGAATATTATGTTCAGAAGACTGTAAAAGATACACAGTCATCTAGTGAACTCTAATAGTGTAAGTCATGCTTTAAACAAAATATATGGGTCATGGTTTTATAACAAATAGTGTTTATTAAAATTTGGACCCGATAGGTGAATATTTATTTTAAAAAATGTAAAAAACAGGTTTTTACATTGTTTTGAATGAAAGAGGGGAATGAGTGAGGGGGAAGGGACTTTTTAGCAAATGGGAAAGGGGTTTTAGGTATAGGGAAAAAGGCTTCAAATGAGGGGATTTAGATCAAACATGGGGTTTCAGAGCATGGGAGTGTCAGAGAAGGTAAAAATGAGAGATAATGGATAGGTTAAATGAAAATAATGAAGGCAGTTAGATTTCTAAAAATAAATTATAGTCAGGGAATATTATTTTCAGCAGACTGTAAAAAATACACGGTCATCTAGTGATACTGTAGAATACAGAAGACTAACAATGGGTCTAGCTGGGGAGGGAAACTCCTTTAGGAGGTGTCAAGAATCTCATATCTCTGGATTTCGTAAATCAGTGCCTTATCCATTGTCATCCTGATCTGCTACAATTCTTATGAATGTGACCTTTAAACCTGAAATCCATGTTTGCAGCAAACTAAGGTCTGAAACACACTTGTTCTTGAGCTTGAATGGACAACTTGAAATTTCAAACTTTGAACATGCTCAAGTGTTAAGAATTCTTCTGCATACCTACCTACCCAACCTATGATTTAATTGATTTTTTCTTCCTTTTGAGGTGCATTTAGACTTGCAAACCTTGACATCATTTCTTCTTTTGAATCTCTAACTTACCACCTATCCTTATTTCTCCTACTGGTTCAGATTAAGCTTTTGAACCAATGTCATTTTCTACCTAGCTACTGATAAGCCAAGTTTAAATAGTTTGGCAAATCTTCATTTCTAATTTATCAACAAAAATTCAAAACATGAATGATTCAAGATTAAACAGTTTGATCATCATGGATCGTAGCATTCTTTGAACAAACTGCACACAATTTTATTTGCAAAAAATTAAACTAAACTAAAGAAGTGGCTTTTAAATGTGCAACACTTTTAGACACATTCATTTTTTGGTATGGGGCTTTACCTTTTCTTTTCATCTGCCCTCTTTTCTTCCTTTTTTCCTCTCTTTTTTGTCTTTTTTTAGATTAAATTTTTGATTTATTATACAAATGTTATAAAATGAAGAAAAAACTTGAACCTAATATTCTTAACCTAAATAATGTTTCAAAGATCCCGTCATTGAAAATTCTTGAACCTCCAAACACATCTGTTCCATCGATTTCTTGCAAGAAGCATGCATTATTACCTCTTGTAGAATGAATGATGTATGGGCCTTTCCACAAGTTATCAAAAATTTCCATGTTTGCCTTTGTCCTCTCTTCTAGAATCCCACTTTAGCACTTTGTCTCCAATGTTAAAATCATTTTATTTGGTCCTTTTGTCAAATATTTTCTTGATGTTTTCCTGTACCAACTGCGTTATGTTGTATACTCCTTCTCTGGTTTGTCGTTAATGGAAATGTTAAGTCCCTATATTAATAGTATATCCCTTATTATGTTATTTTATCCCCCCTTATTCTTATTTTTGTACCCCCGTAACCCCCATATTTTTATTATTGTGCGCTTACATTATTATTTTTAGGTCGGCTAGGATTACATTGTGGCCTCATGGACTCCTATATATAGAAAGGAGGTTTTGTCATTTGTATCATTTAGGAATTGTTCATTCATGTAATGTATTGGAGGTTTCCCTCTCAAAGTGGCTTATTTCTAAGGCGTTGATATCTCTTTTCTTCTATTTTTGGAGCTAGTTTCACAACATTTGGTATCGTAGCTTTGGATTCTAGGGTTTCACTGCTCCAAACAGGTCATTGTGGAATTTTCGCTATAATTTTTTTTCTACGAAAGTTCAGAAGATGAAATTTTTAGAGCACGAAGCCGAAATCCTGAGGAATATTGTCACAAAATTTTAGGAGATATGATCTGTGGAAGTTACGTCTTTTTCAGGCTCCCAAATTTCATCTCAAAGAGGTGATCGTGGGAAAATCTTCATAACTCTCTTTGTGAGCATCAGATTGGAATTGCAACAGTGTGTGAAAGTACATAGATGCTGGTTTCTTTGATATCAATTTTAGAGCCAAAGGACAAATGTGCTGACATGTGGCAAGTCGTACATGTTTGTTTCATAAACTACCCATAATTAGGTCATTGTGAGAGATTGGACATAACTTGGTCTTGAAGAGTCCAAATTTGGTCAGACCTATGGCATTTGAAAGAGGATTTAGAGGGATACCTCAGGGCTGAAATTTAGATATTGAAGATCCAAAATCACATAGATAATTCAGTTTCAATATCGAGCTCCTTAAAAGCAAGAAAAAGGTGTGTATTTTTTTTGAATTACATAAGTCTCGTTTGAAAAAAAAATAGTTTGAATTTATTCCAAGGGAAAATTGAAGAACAGGTATTAGTATTGGGTTCTCTAAATGCTCCCTAAAAACAATTCAACACCCATTAAGCCTTCAAGGCTCTACTATGGCTCATGAAGAGAAGAAATGCAACATGACATAACAAAATTACAAGAGAAAATGCACCAAATTTGGCTCTCGCAAAGAGCAACAAATGAAATGGATGTTTTGAAGAAAAACATGGAAGCTAATATGAATGGTTAGAAGAAAGGTATGGAAGCTACGATGGAAGGTTTGAAGGATGCATGCAAAAAATGGAAGGTTTGAAGGAAGGTTTGTCAAAGTTGATACAAGAAATGATTCCTAATGGCGAAAAGATAGTAGAAGAAACTCATGATGAGGACAAAACAAATGTTAATCGTGATTTCATAAACTCTAATGTTGGATTGAAGAACCACCATATTCCAAAGATGGATATGAGGAAATTTGATGGCAAGGATCCCGTAACATGGATACTACAGATGGAGCAATATTTTGATCTCAATAATGTGCAAAGCACACAAAAGGTACGCATTGCAACTTTACATTTAGAACAAATACATTAATTTGTATGGTATCGATGGCTTTGCTCCCATAAAAAAATTGTCACTTGGTCAATTTTTACGGAGGAAATGATAGCACATTATGAGGATACAAAGAGCAACACCTTCTTTAGCCAATTGATAAATCTCAAATAAAAGGGTTTAGTGGGGCAGCACATTGAGGACTTCCAAAAATTGAATATAAGGGTAATTGATATTCCAGAGGAACACAGGATTGATCTCTTCATAGGTACTTTAAAGGATAACATCCAACATGAAGTTCGCGTTTTGGAACCTGATTCATTGGAGAAGGCATTCAGGTTGGCAAGAAAAATTGAATGTAAATTTATGGCGACAAGGAAGCCTACCACTCACTTCTATAAAGAAGGAAGTGTTGCTACGCCTAGATTTCCACAACCTACAAGGTTGACACCACAACAATTGGAAGAAAAAAGAGCAAAAGGGCTTTGCTACAGTTGTGATGGAAAATACACTAAAGGTCATAAGTGTGCTGAGAAGAAATTATTTTACATAGATTGTGAAGAGGAGGAAGAAAATGAAGAAGAAACTTCAAAAGTAGAGGATATACACCAAGAAGAAACCCTAGAAGAAGAAGAAATGTGTCCGACCATATCATGTAATGCATTGGAAGGAATTACCACTCCTCAAACTCTCAAGATAGAAGGACATATCAAGAAGAAAAAGGTAATAGTGTTGATTGATTCGGATAGTACCCATAATTTTATTCATTGTAAGTTAGCCAAGGAGTTGAATTGTTTCCTATACCCAGCACTATAATGTCAAGCGATGGTTGCAAATGGAGGAACTATAAATTGCTCTGGAAAATGCCATAATATCAAGCTAGTCGTGGGGGAATATATATTGAATAGTCCAATGCTTTCCATCCCAATGGGAGGTGCTGATGTTGTAATAAGAGTACAATGATTAAAATCGTTGGGGATGATATCTTTTAATTTTCAAGAACTTTTCATGATTTTTTTTTTCAGAAGGAAAGGAAATCGAATTATAGGGTATCACAGGGAAACCAGAAAAGATAATAAGCTCTTATGTCATGACAAACCTTTTGAAGTGTTAGAATCCTATACCAATAGGTGTCATATATCATGATTGACTTGATAAGCTATGTAATATGTTCATACCTTTTCTTGTTGCAAAGGTTTTCCATATTGTCAAAAAATCAAAAAAATTAAAAAAATGTAAAGAGGGTATACCCTAAAAGAAAAATCAAAGGGTGAAAATAATAAAATGGCCAAAAAAGTGAAAGAAAATGAACCCCACCAAAAGAAAGGCCAAGGAAAGTGTGCAAGTCTAAATGCCACTACTTTTTTTTCTCTTATGTAATAAATAAAATTGTGTGCAACTTGTATTTTATGCCACAATTTATGAACACTCAATCAGTTTAAGCTTGGCTAGTTCATCGTTCAATTTTATGTTTTAGAGATAGAGAATAAAATCTGACCAAACTGTTTAATCTTGGCAGATAAGTAGATAGGTAGAGTAAATAAAAGGAGCTCAACAGTTTAATATAAGCCCTCGGATGAAATAAGGTTAGAACTATATAGATTTTCAGATGTAAAAGAAAAAGTGTGATGAGGGTTTTCCAGTCTAAGTGCACCCTAATAAAGACGAAAAAATGGTAGGGTAAAGTAGGTAGGGTAGGTAGATGTTGTTGCAGAATTACATGTGATGGATAATGACTCTAGATGTGTTAAATCTTTACTTTCATTGCAAAGTGCAAAGGAAAACACTACATTGGAAGAATTTCAAGAAAAGAAATGTCAAATTATTAACTTCCCTTCTCATTTTTCCTAAAAATTTCACTAATTTCCCCTAAGTACTAAGGCATTTGAAAATTAAAGGGGCTCAAGGCATTTCCTTTAATTTTGGAGGGACCGAACCCTCGGCCCAATAATTGGAAAATCCTAAGTACTTAAAATCATTCATCATGACATTCACTCACTTCTAAAAAATCTTTTCCTAAGTAAAATCACATTTTACTTAGGAAAATCATGCAATATTTCATAAAAACCCTATTCATAAAAGCATAAGTTAAATAAATTACCTTGATGTTTTACGCTTAGCGCTTCATTCATTTCCATATTAATTTTTAACTTATTATTTAAATCCCTATGCAAATTCCCTTTTTCCCCATATTAATTTAAATAATTCCCATATAATATATATCCCACACCGTTGGTTGAAAAATAACCATATATTTATTAAAATTCATTGATTGGTTGAAATTTCCAATTAATAAATAAACCCGACCCTTTGTTGTTTAAAGGGATTAATTAACCCTCCAGGTTAATTAATAACCTAATCCACCAATCAAATCATCCCTGATGCGATTATTTTTAATAAATTGCATTGGACCCGCCATTTTAATTCCCCGTTATCTTCCTTTCCTGATGACCATTCGATCTATCAACTCAAGATCTATGGTTGTCATCCATATCGCTGCCCATCCTCATCCGAAAGTTAACGGGTGATGGCCAAGCGGTTTTTTGAACAGTGCCACGCCATGCATCGTCCATCGTATGGAATCGTTCGCCCTACGCTGAAAACCACTCTTCCCCAAAAGTTGTGTGATGGAAACTGCTTACCGCCTGCCTCCCGTGACGAAGCCTCCATACTTGTTGTCATCATCCATTAAAAAATAAAAAAAACCCCGCCAACCTTTGACTTTTTGAATAAAAAAAAAGAACCCGCGTCATTTTCACATTATATCATACAGCGACCAGTGTCCCATGCAACGAATTTCAAAATCAACTGTCGAAGTTTGCCAACCGTTACCTTGCTGAAGAAAGTTGTAATTGAGTGATTCAGAGTTCATCCGCCATAACCAGCACCTGTTTTCATCACTGTTTAGTTCCTGGAAAACAGGTATTTACCCAAATTCCCACTGAGCTCTGTAAAAATCCTGGTCTTGTTTTCAATTCCACACGAAAAACTGTAACAGGGTTCAATATTGCTCTTTAGTTCATTCCTCAATTCCCAAAACTACAATTGCATTCCTAAACTTGTGATTGTGCCCGTTTTCTCATCAAAACCCGCAATTCATTTATGAATCCACAAGAACCAGAAATGGAGATTCACGTGGCTCTGAATGTCGCACCCCTGAATGCCCCTCACAGAGATTTAGATTATTTGCCTTTAGTAGACAGATATTTCCAAATTAAAGACCTGGTTCTTAGTGAAAATCCCCTTCGAATTTTTTGCTATTGCAGATATAATTACTTAAAAGGTTCTGAATTTTTGGATTATGGGAATCCAATCTTCCCATATATATTCTCCCTTCAGTCCATATTTTTCCTGAGATAATCCATTACTACCATGAAAATTATGATCCCAATCAACGAGCAGTTTTGTCCCCGAGTCAAACCGTCCTTTTTCCCATAACTGTTCAGTCTATTAATGAGATGTTGTAATTTCAACCTGGTCAAGCCCTCACTCCCCTTTCCATGGGAGAATTACTTGAGAAATCTGCCAAATTGTCCCATGAAGAGTTAAATTGTCTCTGCCAGACCTTCATGTTGCCAGAACATCAGCCCAAAGGCCCTCTCCCTTATGGTTATACCTTTTTCACTGATGTGGGCATGCTTATTCTGAATATGATATCCTCTATAATGGGTTTCAATACTAGTGAATATGTTGACAAATTAACCCTACTATTGTTGTCAATTTTTACCCCTGGACAACCCCCTGATGTCAAGTATGATTTTGCTTCCTACATTGCAGATAAAATTCATGATCAGTTCATGAGATTAGAGAATGAAAGAGTGTTCAAATATTCTTCTGTTATATACCATCTCATGCTTTACTTTCAATCAGAGAGTTTCCCTTTCCATGCTAAAAAACTTGATGCTAAAGGAAATCCTAGGTCTGTAATCTTTTGGTCTTCCATCACTCATAATTCCCCTGATTCTCCTTTTTCCTATGAGTTTATTGACCTATTTGTACACCCTGCAACCACCTTGTTGACAGGAGTCTCCCCTCCGAGGGTCAATAGTGAAATCAAGAAAATTCTTCAACTCTCAAAGAAATACCGGATAGGTGACTGGTACCTATACCTAAATCACACAGAAATCATAGTCTATGGATGTGAGTTATGCCCACTCAAGTTACCAAAATATGTCCCAATGAGACTCTTTCCATTAGAGTATTTCAGACAGATGATTAATTCAGATATAGTTCATTTTTTCAATGCAAAGAAAAAGGCTCAACTCAGGATTAAAAGTCAATTAGGTCCCTTTGCTTGTAACTCTAGAGATGCTGGAAAGGAAGCTGAAAGAATCTTAGAAGACTATCTTAAATTACAAAAAAATTTCTATTGGGTACCTTACGACCCAAAAAAATTTATTTGTGATTGAATAATTAAAAACAAATTATCACCATACATTCATCAAAGAATCCGAGAAATTGAACAGTATGCCAATATGGATGAATGGATGGAAGGAACATTGATAGAACAAGATAGTGAGCAGGTCAATGTTGAAAATGTAATGAAAGACCTTGAAAAAATACTTAACCTATACTCTTTTGGACAGGTACAGATACCAAGTATTGGTTCTTCTTCTGCTAGGACTTCTCAACAAAATTTACAGGAAATCAGTGCATTGACTATGTAGCATCTAAAGGAAAAGAGAAAAAGGCTGATATACAAGTTACAGAGAATTTTACAATGACAGAACAACCGGAAACTTCTAAAGAATAGGGTCAAATACAGATTGCTCCTACTCAGACCAATGTGGCAGAAATATTAATTTTACAAACTCCTCTTAATGTAGAAAAGGGTAAAAAGAGAGATGCTGAAGCAGCTAGTCCTGTCAGTGGATCTTCTGAACAGGTTGATGCCAAAAGACAAAAATTGAATCCTCTTCCAGAAGTGGAATCTGTTCATGAAATCCCAGATAGTCAGACGCAAGAAGAATCTGGTAGTCAGCAAACATGTACAATCAGTGGGACATCCACTACTTTACAGAGAAAAGAGTTGCAAAGGCAGCAAAGTGGAGAAGTATCATCTTTCAAACCACCAGTGAAAGATGCCTGGGATATTAAAAGAACATTCATAAATATAAAGGCCAGAAATGATCCACTCAGACTTCAAGTGTACAATCAGTGTTTGAAGATGGCTCCTAAGAATTAACAAAGATTGATGTCAGCCTATGACATTCAACAGGGTAAAATGATAATGAGTCACTTCAAACCCAAAGTGCAACAACCACAAACAGCTGCAGATTATATCAGAACTAATTTTGAAGTCTTAGCAAAAGATATTCATCCTTTGGATCAAATTGAGCTACATAAACAGACAGGTGAAATGATTTATTCTACTCTGACAGATAAATCAATGATGACGCAGAAATTGCAAGATTCTTTGGAAAATACTAATGCTCAATTAAATCTTGAAAAAGCCTCTTCTCAGGCTAAGGACAACAGGATAAAGACTTTGGAAGAAATAATTATTGTATTGGGTCATAATCCCAAGGATGTTGTTACACCATTTTTTGGTCATCTAACCTATTATCATTAGATGGACCCAAGTACACCATGTAAGACCAGTTTTACCCTAAGTAAAACTGCTTTCACTATGTTAAAACAGGAAACCCCAAAAGGAAATATTAAACAAACCCATATTTGTTTGATTTTCCTCATGAAATAATTAATTAAACCATAATTTAATTATTATTCCCAGTCATGTTTAACCCAAAATCAAAGAAATTAATTAGATAAACCTTTATTTATCTTATTATTTTCTAGGAATAATTATTTAAACCTTTTTTAGATGATATTCCTTGTTAAATATGACCAAATCACCCACAAATAATTAAATAAATCACTATTTATTTAATTATCTTTCAACCACTTCCTTAAATAATTAAATAAATCATTATTTATTTGATTATCTTCTAACCTCTTCCTTAAAAAGATAAATAAATCATTTATTTATTTATTTTTGCCAAATTAAGGGATTTGACCCAAGTCAAATACCTTTTCCCTCCAACAAATATAATAAAATATTCCATAAAAAGTGGATCTAGATCTGGTTAACCCATGCACCAAGATCTAGAATGACTCAATATTTTGTTATAAATAGGAGGGTTTTTCCTACCATTCTTCACCTTTTGTTGCCTATTAGATCACTCTGGATCTATACACTTGGTCACCATTTTCTGCCATTTGATGTGTGAGCTCCCTTTGAGTTCCATTCTTTGTGTGGGTCTTCTACACCAACAAGAGAGAGAGATCTTAGATCTGAAGTGATGAGGACTTCCAAGAACCCATCCCACTGAGGAGAATTGGATACACCTTCTTGTTTTCCTCCCAGGTGCCCCATTAATATAAAAATTCTTTCAAAAATTGTTCTTGTCTTGTCTATTGGTATATGGAGCAAACCCTTACTTTTTCTGCTTAATGTCTTTCCATGCATAGATTTGGTTTTTTGCAGCTCTTTTATGTCTAACTAACCGCAGATCTGAAGATATTGGCAACCACTTTTGTTGTTAGGGCTATTATTTATGCGTAGCTAAAGTGGTCCTTTTTCGTACACTTCGAAAAAGGATTCATACTAACAAATGGCGACTCCACACGGGTTTTAAATTACGACCGCGGTCGTTTTTCATATTCCTGCATATCCAGCTACTTCAGACCCTAGGGCTTCTTTTCAGCTGTTTATTTTTCCTATTTTTATGTTTTTTTTCTCACATAAAACCCTAAAACATTCAAATTTCTAACTTCCGTGTGTTTCTGGCCCTATTGCGCAGGTAAGCGACACCAGCCGCAACTGAGACGGCAACTTTTCTGAAAATCTGCCACCGAGACTACCGGAACAGGGGGTCGCACTTTTTGGCCCATAAACTACGACCTAGACCTCCAGGTCGCACTTTTCTGCCCTTTTTCTGTGACCTGCACTGAAAACAAGTCAGAAACTGCGACCTGCCAGTTTTTCAGTGATTTTTCTGCAATTTTTCTGGGTTCTGCTGCAGCTTCTGTCAAGGTTTTCCAGCCTCTGTCTCAGCCCGCTTTGACCAAGTTCTGATCTGTTTTTACTCCTCTAAGTGGGAACATAGCCCCCTAGGGCCTTAGTACCCTCCACTTTTTGTGGAAGAGTTTTAGCTGTTTCAGCCGTCTGTTTTTCAGAGCTTTAGCCTCCTTTTTTCCAGATCTATTACCTCCCTTTCAGATCCATTGAAATTAGCTCTTCTACCTCTCAAATCACCTCCTGAAGATTTGTTTGGATCTACTTTTAGGGCCTCCACCTTGCCCCCTCCGGATTTTGCTGATTTCCTTCCTTTTTCCAGCCACCTTGCCTCTGTCTTTTGGCTGTGATCTGCACCGCGTTTCAACAGCTTTATCCTTTAGATCCCTGTCCCTTTTGACCTTAGATCTATTGGCCTCTTTTCCGTGTGTTTTGCCTATATTTTTCCCTTTCTTTTCAGATTAGTTTTGAGAGACATGCCTTCTTGGGTTAGATAGATGCACAAGTAGCTTTTATTTTTCTGTTATTTCAGCACTATATACTGTTCTCTGTAGGTTTATTTTCAGTTATGCAGCACACTTTTTTCTTGCTCTCAAAACGGAAAGGGTTTAAAAATTAAAATTAACGCACACCACACACTGACCCTAAGCGAAGAAGCGCCTGGTTAACACCGCCTGGAAAAGACTCTAAAATCAATTTTCACTGCACCTTTTCTGCCCTTGACCTCAATTGATTCTATCCCTTTCTGCCCCTATCGGTTTCCTTCTTCCTGTCATCATTGCGCCCCCAAGGCGCCTTTCCCGGAGACTTCTTGGCCTTCACCCTCAGTTTCCGGTCGATCAACCTACTCCGACCCGCCGTCGTCGAGCCATTCCTCCTCCGATTTCGCAATCCGACTCCTCTCCTGATTCATCGGGTTCCCCTTCTCCTCCTGCTGCTCCCCCTACCACCATGTCTGGTCCAGGGCCTAACGCTAGCGGTTCTCCTGGCCCTAATGCCGGCCCGAATACTAGCGGAACCACCACAGAAATGACCCCGGCCACCCCCTTGCTGCCGTACATTGCAGGCCTCAGCCTCCCCGATTTCAATCAGTTGATCAACGAACCTATCTGCCACGATGTTGGTTAGCCTACCATGCCAACCAAGCTCCCTTCCGACATCCCTAAATTCGAAGGCCAAGCTGGAGAAGATCCAACCAATCATGTCTGATCTTTCCACATGTGGTGTTCCTCCAATTCTATTACCGGTGACTCCATCCGTCTTTGTTTGTTCCAACACACGCTTACCAGCGAAGCCTCTAAATGGTATGTCGAACAAGCCACCTCTTCACATACCACCTTTGCGACCCTTGCCCAAGCCTTTTTGTCCTATTTCCAGCTCCCTCTCCGATACGACACTGGCACGAAGCTCTTGACTTCCTTTAAGCAATCCTCTTCAACCCGCCTTTCCGCCAATGTTCAGGAATGGTGAAGAAGACGGAGCTTATGTCGAGCCCCTCCCTTCGAAGATCGGGTTTATATGGACTGGTTCCTCTGCACCCTTCCGGCTCCCATCAGCAAGGATGTTGCCTCCCATTTTCCTCAAACCGAAGAAGCCGCCCTCCAAATAGCCTTGAAATCTAACCTGATCTATGCTCAATCTGGTTATGTTTATACCGTTCTTCCTGACCTCCCTAGGCCCGGTGGCGCTAACACCCCGGGGGAATCTCATTCCGCCGACGGTATCGTTGGAGCCCTTTCCCATCCGTACGCTCAACCTCCTATGGGCTATGGTCTCCCTCAGGGAGGGGCCAGCACCTCTAGCACTCTTCCCCCTCCCGGTAGCATGTATCCAGGATATGGCATGCCTCCTCCCTTTGCCCAACCTCCTGCTTACCTCAATGTTGCCCAACCTAACCATTACCTTTATCCGCAGCCTGGTGTGCCAGCTCCTCCAGCATATGCGCTTCCATCTCCCTTGCCTCCTCCAAACCCGCAACAACACCTACAGCCCCCTCCAGGGCAAGTATTTGCACAGCAGGGCGCGACTAATCCCCCTTCTTCTCAAATAAGGCGGAGAGGCAATCCAAACCAATCTGCCCCTGGTACTCGTGGACCCAATCCTCATGGTGTTGAACCTAACACTACCAACCAGCAACAGGGCACTCAGCCCAAGCCGGACAGGCCGCTTCGCACAAATAAGCCTTGTTCGTGTTGCGGTGTTTATGGTCATTACACCCACGATTGTCCCCTCTTACCCCAGATGTGGCAGATGTGGGAGTCTCAAGCCACATTGCGCGGACAGCACGCCTCCCCTCATGCTCCTCCTAATGTGGCCACTACCCAGCCAGCTGTGTTTACTGATCCTTTCCCTCAGCAAGGATTCGTGGCTACCCAACTGCCCGACAGCCAGGTAGCCACCCCCCCTTCCCTTTCTGGTTCCTCTGATTACCAGATCCTTATGATGCACTCCGATCCTAACCCGTCTGTCGATTTTCACCTTCAAACTCGGTCTCGCCAGTACCCCAAGCCTCCTGCTCAGTCTGCCCCCGAGCCTCCTTCTTCCCGTTCTACAGAGCCTCTTTCGACACCCAGTGGCCCCTTACATATCCCTCAACCCAAAGTTGAGGTTCATACCAAGATTCCTAAGGGACCATTACGTCGAAACGCTGCTTCCGGTCGAGCTGCTCATTTGTATAGCATAGTAGATGATTTGGCGCAATCTCTTGCCGCAATTTCCACACTGGAACTCCTCCAGTCGTGCCCTTCCCAAAAGAAGGCTCTACTATCTGCCGTGGGTGCTGTAGATCCTGCTGATGACCAAATGATTGTTTTTGATGCCACTCAATCGGACCATCCTCCTCTCCCTCCTTCCGTCGCCTTCCAAATCCCAGTCAAAATCCGGAACGCCAACGTTTCCCGGTGCATAATTGATGAGGGGGCATCCACCTACGTGATGTCCGCTTCGGTTTGAAAGCAACTCGAATCCCCTGAGTTCGCCCCTTCCACGATCACCCTTCGAGCGTGGGACGGCCATGCCTCCCAGCCCATTGGCCTATTTCGCAATTGCCCTATCACCCTTGCCGGTAAGACTGTTTGCATTGACGTTGAAGTCATCGACGCCCCGCTAGATTACAACATTCTATTGGGGCGAAGCTACACCTATGCTATGTCTGCTGTCCCATCCGCGGTCTTTCGCAAGATGTCTTTCCCCCATAATGGAAAGATAGTCACCATCGACCAGTTGACATATCATGTGCCAAAATCTCAGACCTCCCCTGAGACGACCATCTCTTCTGTAGCCAACAAGAAAATCGTCGATTCCTTGACCAGTGTCTCCCCCGGCATTTACAAAGATTCCTCCCTGCTTGGAACTTTCCTTAACCTTCCCCCTCCTCCTGTCACCGATCCCAGCTTATCGAATGTTTGCATGATGCAATCATCTCAGGTTGCCCTTATGCGGCCTGCCTCGGCTAGTCAGCAACCTCCGTCTCGCCCTCCGCACCCCGCTCCTAGCCATTCATCTCAGCCAGCTGGACCTCCTCCTTCTAGCCCTCCCCCTACAGCTGGTATCCCTTACCCCCTTTATCCTCCTGGCGCGGTTCCCCCAGACCTTAACCATCTCGGAGCCGTCCCTCCTGGTCATTACCCTGCTGGGTAGATACCTTTCCTGGCTCCCCCTCCCGGAGTATTTTCTTCCCCCGTCATGGTCACCCTCTCTCTCCCTAACCTAACCCTCGGTATACCCATCTGGTACATTGACCCTCTAGCCGCTACCCCTCCCGGTCACCCCAAACCTTACCTTGCTTTGACACCAGTTCAACCGGTCCCCCTCACTTCCTTCAGGCCCCCAGCACCTCCACAGGACCCTAACCCTGTGGTGCCAGCCCCCGGAAAGAAAGGAAAAGCTTGTAAGAGGGCAACCCATCAGGACCAGGCCGCCCCGACAACCCCTACCCCTCCACGACCGCCAAAACCCGCTATCCAATGCGCTTTGTGCGATATTGTCGGTCACGCCACCCATATGTGTCCTGAATTGCCGCACCTCAAGATTCTGGTTAATGAGATGTTTCTTGACTCTGACATCCCCGAAGTCTACGTCACTATCCCAGACTCTATCCCGAAACTCAAAACCTTGCGCACAAACCACCCTTGCGCTTTGTGCGATTTCCACGGCCATTACACCCACCTCTGTCCCCGCCTTGATGAGTCTCGTTCCTCCTTGGACATGCACCGCCAATTCAAGGCCACTTCGATAGGACCAGAGGATCTTCCTACTCCCATTCACATTCCTCCTCCCACTATCGAGCCAACTGAGTTGTCAATCACCATTCTATACCTGTCATCATCTTGGCGAGATAGTTCACCTACCCTTCAACCTGTAGATACTCTCGGCTCCCCAGCCGACCTTGGATCTGTTGATATTGCACATCTGAGCCCTTCTCCTCCTAATGAACTGTCACACATCTCTACCTCCTCGGGTAACCTCTCTTCCTCCAGTCTTCCCATCTTCCAATCCGATGAAGACATTATGGAAGCCATGACCAACCCGAACTTTCCATGGGACGATATGCACCATCGCGCATACTTCCTCCCACAACAGTCCCATGACCAATTTGCTGTGGAAACCAAAGACTTCATCCCCAATGCAGTCGATTGGTTCAAAAACCCCATCCCTGCACCTGACGCTTTTGAAGAAGGAAATATGGCCAATATCTCTCCTACCATCAAAATCGACATTTCAGTCACCCCAGGTATCCAAGAATATATCACCTTGGGCGCTCAATGCACCCCGGAAGAAATCGAAGCTTACACCAAGCTTTTCAAATAATTCCACGATATTTTCGCCTGGTCCTATTCTGAAATGCCCAGACTCGATCCCGCCACTGTCGAACACCATATCGATACATGGCCTGACGCCAAACCAGTCCGTCAAAAGTTGAGACCCATTCATCCTTCCAGACGTGATGCTATCAAAGCGGAAATCGATAAGCTCAAGTAGGCTGGTTTCATTTACCCCATTGAATACACCACTTGGGTATCCAACCCAGTTCCTGTTCTCAAGAAACAAGGCACCATTTGTGTCTGCATGGACTTTCGTGACTTGAACCAAGCTTGTCCCAAAGACAACTTCCCCACACCGTTCATTGAACAAATCATTGACAAGTGTGCGGGGCATGAGGTTCTATCCTTTATGGATGGTTTCTCCGGATACAACCAAATTGCTATCCGTCCTGCCGATCAACTCAAAACCACGTTCATTAGTCCGTGGGGAACTTTCGCTTATCGGGTCATGCCTATCGGCCTCAAAAACGCCGGCGCCACTTTTCAACGGGCCATGTCTTATTGTTTCCATGACTTAGCTCACATTATCCTTGCTTATTTAGACGACCTCACTGCACGTTCTAAGCATCGGGCGCAGCACCTCCATGATCTGCGTACCATTTTCCTCCGATGTCGCAAGTATAATATCTGCCTTAACCCATTGAAATGCATCTTTTGCGTTCCTGTCGGCCGTCTCTTAGGCTTCATTGTGTCTAAGGATGGTATCACTCTTGACCCTTTGAAAGTTCAAGCCATTCTTGAACTTCCCATTCCACGTACCCTCCGCCAACTCCAAAGTCTCCAAGGCAAAGCTAATTTTCTTCGACGGTTCATCCCTGACTACGCCACCACTGCACATGGGTTCCATAGACTCCTCCGATCTACTATCCCTTTCGTTTGGGATTCCTATGCTCACGAGTCTTTCGATGCCCTCAAGAAGGCACTCACATCCGCTCCCTTGATCCGCCCTCCCGACTTTGATCGGGACTTCATCCTGTATATCTCCGCTTCCACCTATTCGGTCGCTGGAGTCCTTATCCAGGAAGATGACAATGGTATCGAGCATGTGATCTACTATGTCAGTAAGAACCTTGCCGGGGCCCCTATTTCCTACTCACCTGAAGAAAAATTAGCACTGGCTGTAGTGTTCTCAGTCCAAAAACTTCGTCATTATATCCTCATGCGCTCCACCAAGGTTGTGAATAATTCCAACCCCTTGGCTTTCCTATTGAGTCGTCATATCCTCACTGGGAAATGTGCCCATTGGGTTGTTATTCTTCAAGAATTCGACCTCGAATTCATCACACCCAAGAGTAAGAAAGGCTTAGCCCTCGCTGAGCTCATTTCTGAATTACCTACCGGAGCGCAAGACCCCCCAGTTAATGATGATTTTCCTGATGAACACTTATTTTCCATTACTGCCGACGACCCATGGTATGGTGACATTCTTACTTAGTTACGAACCCAAAAGTTCGCCCTTCACCTTGATCGTGAGGCTCGCCGACGCATCCGACACTAAGCCCCCCGATACCTCCTTATTGGTGACTACCTCTATCGTCACGGGGTTGATACTGTCCTTCGTCGTTGCCTCACACACGTTAAAGCTGAACAGGTCCTTAATGCCTGCCATAGCGGCGCTTGCGGTGGCCACCTCTCCGGCCTTGCTACAGCCCAGAAAGTCATGCGCGCTGGGTATTTTTGGCCTTCTCTCTTTAGTGATTGCATTGAGGAAGTCAAACACTGTCCTAATTGCCAACATTTCGCCCCTAAGGCGCGAGTTCCCCCAGCTCCCCTCCATCCGGTCATCTCAATCGGCCCCTTCTGTAAATGGGCCATCGACTTTATGGAGTGTCGCCTGCCATCCGCTGGTAACCACAAGTATATCATCGTGGTAGTCGACTATTTCACCAAATGGGCTGAGGCCATGCCAACATTCAACAACACGGCAGCTACCACGGCCCTCTTTTTCTTTAACCATGTTATAGCTCGATTCAAGGTTCCCAAACAACTGGTCTCTGACCATGGAAAACATTTTTAAGATGAGATATGGCGTGAGCTATCCTCACTGTTGGGTTTTGAGCACCAATATTCCTCCTCCTATTACCCCCAAGGTAATGGCCAAGTTGAAGCAGTCAACAAAATCCTCAAAACTATGCTTCAACGAATGGTGAATAAGCACAAAACCAACTGGCATCTCATGCTCTTCCCTGCTTTGTGGGCCTATCGAACTTCTGTTAAAACCGCCACCAGGTTTACTCCTTTCCACCTGGTTTTTGGAGAGGAGGCAGTCTTACCGATCGAGTGTGAAATTCCTTCCCTACATCTGGCCGTTGAACTTCTCCCTGACACCCAACCTCTAGAACAACGACTTATCATGCTCAAGCGCGCTTCCGAAGACCACCGTGTTGCCTTGCAAACCATGGAAGCGGCCAAAAATCGCACCAAAGCTCAGTATGACCGAAAAGTCCAGCCTCGCACTTTTCACGAAGGCGACCTTGTTCTAGTATATGACCAGGCCCATGATGTCCTTGGTCATGGGAAGATTGACTCATTATGGCTAGGCCCTTACATCATTAGTAAGGATCTCGGTAAGGGGGCATACCTCTTAGAGGATTTCGAAGGCCACCCCCTTCCTAATCCTCGCAATGCACTCTATCTTAAGAAATATTACCCTTAGCATTTCCCTTCTGAAATGCATGTTTTATTTTCTTTTAGATAGCCAGCATCTATTTTTTCATGTTTATGATTTCTTGCTTCTCCCGGACCCATTTTGTCCAAGAAGAGCCACTCCACATCCACTTTAAATCGAATTTTCTCACTTACAACACTTGTATTTGGGGCATCACTTCGCCCCCATACTTGTCCATGTTCGTGTCGATTTTCGTCATGAGTTCCCACCTTGAACTCATGTTTTCATGGTCCCCCATTGGGCCTTTACTGTGTGGCAACACTATTGCATTGCCTTTGTTTAGAGCATCCAAGTTGAGTCATCATTGCATCCATGGAGTCTATACCTCATCCCGTTGTACCCTACTATAGCCCTCCATCCTTCATTGCTTGACCTTCAGTCCCACTGTCCCCTGTCCCACATGATATTGTGTCAGTTGTTGCCATTTCATTCATGCCCTTTATGCTCTAACAAGGGAAGTCGTCCATTCGCTACTCAGTCCTTTCCATTTCACTCTCATCATTAGTGTCAGTCTGTCCGTCGCTCTACTGTTTTCTCTCGTGCCTTAGTTGGGGACATCTCACTCCCTCAACTATGGCAGACCTCCTTCTGTCAACATCAGCACTTTCATTCCAGAAGCCAGGTCTAGAGGGTGGTGTACCTTGGTTCCAGCTTCCATTCTTGTTCGGTGCCTCGGATCAGGCCAAGGGATCACTCATTTCCCTTTGACTTGATTATTTCTCCAGCTCCTTTCAGCATGATCGAGATTCATATACTTGATGGTCCAGTGATCCAGCAGCAGCTTTTGATGATTCCCGGGTGTGTGTGAGATGTCTCAACCCTCATGAGGGGGTGGCCCTGTAGGTAGCCCCCCACATGCTTGGATGACCTCTTCTTTGCAGCCTTCGATGCAGCTCCAGATATTTGATGATGTTGGACGTAGCCACTTGCAGTGCCTCTTCGACTTGCATGTATCAGTCAGATTTTGTGAGCCCTTCCCCATTTACAGGGGGCATTTGGGTTTTATTTGTATCTCATGTACTCAAATATTATTGTACAAGTCATGGCTGTTATCCCAGGCACAACATGTATGTGGGATTCCTAATTGTATTTTGATCTGGCTCATGATTATGCTAGCTGTACTTTATGGTTCGGTCCCTTGTTTACTGGACACACTATTCTTTTGTACTTTGTCTTGGCGGGCATAGGAATGCATCCCCCGCCGCCTTCAGCACAGGTACCCTCTCATAAAAAGAGACTTGTTGCACCTGCGAGTCTCGTCTCCTCAGGTTCTAGTCCTTCAACACACTATCTACCTCACATTTCTCTCTCTGACATCCCTTTTGTTGTCTAGTGATTGTGCTCTTACAACGTACTTCGGTCATACGATTTTCTCCTGACACTCGCACGCTGGGGGGCAATCTGTTACACCATTTTTTGGTCATCTAACCTATTATCATTAGATGGACCCAAGTACACCATGTAAGACCAGTTTTACCCTAAGTAAAACTACTTTCACTATGTTAAAACAGGAAACCCCAAAAGGAAATATTAAACAAACCTATATTTGCTTGATTTTCCTCATGGAATAATTAATTAAACCATAATTTAATTATTATTCCCAGTCATGTTTAACCCAAAATCAAAGAAATTAATTAGATAAACCTTTATTTATCTTATTATTTTCTAGGAATAATTATTTAAACCTTATTTAGATAATATTCCCTGTTAAATATGACCAAATCACCCACAAATAATTAAATAAATCACTATTTATTTAATTATCTTTCAACCACTTCCTTAAATAATTAAATAAATCATTATTTATTTGATTATCTTCTAACCACTTCCTTGAAAAGATAAATAAATCATTTATTTATTTATTTTTGACAAATTAAGGGATTTGACCCAAGTCAAATACCTTTTCCCTCCAACAAATATAATAAAATATTCCATAAAAGTGGATCTAGATCTGGTTAACCCATGCACCAAGATCTAGAATGACCCAATATTCTGTTATAAATAGGAGGGTTTTTCCTACCATTCTTCACCTTTTGTTGCCTATTAGATCACTCTGGATCTATACACTTGGTCACCATTTTCTGCCATTTGTTGTGTGAGCTCCCTTTGAGTTCCATTCTTTGCGTGGGTCTTCTACACCAACAAGAGAGAGAAATCTTAGATCTGAAGTGCCGAGGACTTCCAAGAACCCATCCCACTAAGGAGAATTGGATACACCTTCTTGTTTTCCTCCCAGGTGCCCCATTAATATAAAAATTCTTTCAAAAATTGTTCTTGTCTTGTCTATTGGTATATGGAGCAAACCCTTAATTTTTCTGCTTAATGTATTTCCATGCATAGATCTGGTTTTTTTTCTCTTTTATGTCTAACTAACCGCAGATCTGAAGATATTGGCATCCACTTTTGTTGTTAGGGCTATTAGTTATGCGTAGCTAAAGTGGTCCTTTTTCGTACACTTCGACAAAGGATTCATACTAACATATGTCAAAGGTATAGAAGATTTGATCAAGAAAAAGGATGATGATATTGCAGCCTTGAGAAAAGAACTGAAGTTACTCACCTCAAGACATCCACAGACTGCAGAAATTATAAAGCAAAATTCTGAAGAAGAATTGATGGACTTGCTCTTGAAACTCAATGAGAAACTTAATGAAACTGAAAAAGAGCTTCATAAGGCATTGAAAGACAAACAACCTAGTGTTCCAGCATCTACATCTGAAGTGATTATAGGTACTACAACAACATATCAGCCAATAGAGTTATCACAGGGTAATATTTCCAATTTAAGTACCGAAGAGTTAATAAAGTCAATGGAGGAATTGAAACTCCAAGTGACAGAGCTACAAAGAACAAAGGTGCAACTCACCACTTTGGAACAAAAATATGATCTGTCGAAGATGAATGTTGCAGATAAAACAAGAGAGTTCAATAGATTAGAAAAGTTGGTCAACAAGTTGGAGAAGGATCTCACATTAGAGAAGCCTTTAAAGGAAATAAATGAAATTATTTGGGACAACATCATCTAGTCAATAAAAGATGTCTGGCCCTCAATTCAAATAATGTATGAACAAAATGATTTAGTCAAATTGACTCTCGAAGAAGTCCTAAAAGCAAGAGAAGAATTGAGAAAGATGCCTGAAGAAGCCAATGAACTTATCTATTTTTTAAATACTCAGAACAAGCATCAACTTGAAGAACTTGGCATTCAAGACAGAACAAGAACAATTTTGGAAATAAAAAGAGTTTTTACCAAAAGAACTCTGATGCAGAATCTAGAACGAAGATGTTCTGATATGCAAGAAGAAATCACTGCCTTCATGAAAATATTTGATATTTTGTTGAATAAAGGATTGCCCAGTCCTTTAGTTTCAGAAGATAAATTGATGGACGTTGAAAGTTTTGTTGAGAAATTGGACAAGCATGCTGACAATCAGGCCAGTTCCTCAACTAGTTCATCAACAACAGCATTGCCTACAGGAAAAAGTCTTCATGATAGATTGGAAAATTTGTTTTATCTCGAGCATGAAGCAAAGCATTTGTTCCCAATTCAACCTACTTTCTTTAGGTATACAGAGACTGATGAAACTCTCAGAAAGCTACAAAGAACCAGAATATCGGAAGGTAAATGGTGGGAAGAAATGTTATAACTTTTGTAAAAATTATCCTTACATGAATTTTTGATTATGTACTACAGTAAGTCATGATAAATAAGGATAAAAGGATAAACAGAGGTTAAAGAGTATCAGTGCAGTTAAAGAGTATCAGTAAAACGGAGCAGTTAGCACAGAATTACTAAAGAGGATAGCAACGAGCCAAATCTCATGGCTTGCATCCAACGCATTCTCAAAAGAAGGAAACGACACAACATTAGTTATCATTTCTCTTATCTACGAGACCATCTGTCTTTAGTTTGTTGTAACATACTTATGAGTCATCCTAGATTATATCTCAATCTGTTATGAGATATTTTTTATAATTTTTGTATAAATATTCCCTCAATCGGAGTATTGAGGGGGAGGAATTTTTTAGAATTTTCTATAACATTGACTATTTTGGAATAAAGTGTTGTTGGAGAAATTTTGTGTGGCTAGCTGGATGAGGAATTGATGCGAAAGACTTTTTACAAGATTCTTGTGTCAGACTACGGATCAATAAGTCATCTATCTCTTATGTGTTGAAGTCTTTATATTTGTTTATTATATCATCTGTGTTACATTTCTGAATGATAACGGAAAGGAATAAATCAGAAAGTGCTTAAGTGTAATCTAATTTTAATCGTTGTTATTTTCAATGTTTTCTTATGAACTGGTTTAAACAGTGAATTCTTAATTGCTCCTGTTTTTCTAGTTTAAGCATTTTGATTATTTAGTAAAGAATACTTAATTTCTCTTTATTAATAATCACTCAATTTACCTCTTTCAAATGTGTTGAAGGATTCTTACTTTCCCTTCATCCATTTGAGTTCCTCCCATTCACTTTAGATCTATAATTGTTCCCTGTTTGATTATCTTACCCTGTGAAACCATCTTTTGTTAAGAGACTTAATCCAGTTAAGTTATCCTTCTTGAATCCATTAGCCCAATGGCCTGAAATACTCAATATTACCCTTAGCTATTGAATTTCATCACCCAAACTCAATTAAAACCCTTGGAATTTATAACTAGCCTGATATCTTCTAAAACAAAGCTAAATTTTACAGAGAGAGCCCTCTCTGGGTACAGATTGGCTAGAATCTGTACCTAAAAGTTCGTTTGTGGTTACCTCGTACCCCTTTCCTCTTCCCAACAACTTCAAGGAAAATTTGAGTGATAACACGAAGAAAGAATAACGGGGCATAATTGCACAAGAAGTTCCAACATCAAAATCATCTATTTCCCCAGATCTCCAAAAAGTATTGGACAAACATTCCAAGGTGTTTGATACTCCCAAAGGAATTCCACGTATTCGTGATCCTGAACATGCTATTCATTTGATTCTATAAAGTGTTCCTCCAAACATCAGGCCTTACAGATATCCTTATGTCCAAAACAACAAAATTGAACGTATGATTGCAGAAATGTTAGAGGCGAGTATAATTCAACCTAGTCAAAGTTCTTTCTCTTCTCCAGTAGTGTTGGTGCACAAGAAATATGGATCATGGTGCATGTGTCTAGATTATAGAGAGCTCAATAAGCTCACTATTAAAGATAAATTTCCCATTCCTGTGATTGATGAATTATTGGATGAATTACGTGGAGAAATTTATTTTACCAAGTTGGATCTTCATTTAGGATATCATCAAATTAGAATGAAGACTGAAGATATTCCAAAAACAACATTTCAAACTCATGAGGGTGATTATAAATTTTTCATCATGCCTTTTGGCCTTACCAAGGCACCTTCTACATTTCAAGGGTTCATGAATTCCATTTTTAAACCCTTCCTTAGAAAATTTGTGCTAGTATTTTTTGAGGATATACTAATCTACAAAAGATCTTGGAAGGATTATGTCCAACATGTTGACAGGGTGCTCAAACTATTGGAGGATAAATAATTATATGCAAAGACATCCAAATGTTTCTTTGGAGTAAAAGAGGTGGAATATCTAGGTCATATTGTATCTCATGAGGGTGTTAAGGTAGACCCTAACAAAATTAAGGCCATTAAGGAATGGAAAGTCCCCACAGTCATAAAGGAGTTGCGCGGATTTCTTGGGTTAACAGGGTACTATCACAATTTTGCTAAGAATTATGGGAGAATAGCAGCACCTCTAACAACATTTTTGAAGAAAGATGCATTTTCATGGACTCTTGAAGCAACTAAGGCCTTTGAACATCTTAAAGAGGCAATGTGCCTAGCACCAGTCTTAGCTATGCCAGACTTCACAAAAACCTTTTTCGTGGAATGTCATGCCTCAGGAAATGGAATTGGTGTTGTTTTAATTCAATAAGGAAGACACATTTCTTTTGAAAGTTTTTCAATCAGAGGAAAGTATTTACAAAATGCTATTTATGAGAAGGAAATGTTGGCAATACTACATGCACTAAAGAAATGGAGACCTTACCTAATGGGAAGACACTTCAAGGTAAAAAATTATCATGATAGTATTAAAAACTTTTTGGAACAAATACTATCTTCAGAAGAGCAGCAAAAATGGGCCACAAAGATGTTGGGTTATGACTTTGAAATCATCTACAATTAAGGGAAGCTAAATGATGCTGTAGATGCACTCTGAAGAAAGGATGAAGAGGTGGAAGCATTTCTTTGTGCTATTTCTATTATCCAACCAGATTGGATAACTGAAGAAATGGATGAATGGAAGAAGGAAAAATAAGTGTGGACACTCATTCAAAAGCTGTTGAGATTGCAACAAGATGAGGAGCTTAGTGGAAAGGAATCGCCTTCACTAAGTGGACCCGCAGGGTATTTTTAACGCAAAGTCTATTTTTAGACTATGTCTATTTTTAGACATATGGATCATGTTCTATGAGTTGCAAGATGCTATTTTTGGATGGTTGGTCAAGTTGGAAGAAATATATGGACTTCTATTTTTAGACATACTGGGCAGAATCTATTTTTCGATTGCCAGTCTAAAAATAGATATGTCGAATATTATTATCTCTTAATAATATTTGGACTCTAAACATTATCTTATCCTCTTGGACCATTTCAGTTTGACACCTGGATGTGGTACATGCAGCTAACAGAAGTAATTACACTATTCCTAGGGTTTAGTGAAGCTATTGCATGGTTGAATTCAGTTAGAACTCATGTGACAGAGTTTGGTGGAGTTGATGAGACAGTTAATGGAGTTGTGTTTAGTTTAACTTAGTTGAGCTAGTTGTATCTAGTCTAAATGATTGATACAATTAGTGAGAGTGGTGTGAATTAATTATTAATTAACTCACTAATTATTAACTCATAAATCAACTAAATAATACATCAGTTAACTGCAGTGCATGGACAGTTTCAGTGGAGACCAGTGGAGAGGTAAGTGAAAGAGCAGTGTGACTATCAGTTGTGACTATACTGGTGCATGAGATTTGCACACACATTGATGGGGAAGCCAATGAGGATTGTGAAGTACATATTGGTGGGATTCGAACTTGGATCTAATAATTATCCATATTGGATTGCGCAGTAGAGGCAGGCTAACAGGTGGAGCAGATTGGAGCATGTGTTTTGTATGATCTGAGCTTGTGTAGTGTGTAACAATTGGAGATTGTACTGAGAGCTTGTGAGGAGTTTGTACAATGATTCTTACATGATATATATCATTATAATATATAGATATTTGGGGGTTTTCAGCCTTAAGCTTTCCCATAAATATTGTGTTTATATGTGTGATTATTTATGGTTTTAATGTGTGCATGCGATTGTTTAATTTCCGCAAATTGATGATCAATAGTAGAAGAGGTTATGTATTATGCATGAAGCTCAAATAGTGTGTGATCAGGATAATATCGGTGAATATTTTAATAGTTGTTCAAATTTCTACATGGTATCAGAGCAGTATTGATCATTGGAGCAATTGAAAAACATTGAAGCGGTTGAGTTTTGTGCTGGTGGAATTTGAATTTGCAGTAGTGTTTTCTTGGTGTCGAAGTTGAGATGTATTTCAACGGATTGCGATTGGAGTATGCGCTTGAGGGAAGCTCGAATTATATTTCGTGGAAGTACAGGATGGAGGCGGTGCTGGATGACAATGGGTTGAAGGAGTTCATAGATGCTGAAGTCCCAAAGCCTACTTCTAGTGATGCTGCTATAATTGAGGCTTGGCAAAAGAAGACAGCAAAGTGTCGAAGGATTTTGTTGGAGGGCGTGAAGGATCACATAGTGTCTAGCCTACATGGTAAGGCATCTCCATTCTTGATGTGAAAAGCCTTGACAGATTTATTCCAAAGCAAGAGCGACCAGAGGAAGTTGGCGTTCAAGGATAAACTCAGAAACATAAAGATGGAGAAAGGCGACAGTATGCCCAAGTACCTCACGAAGTTCATCTAATGCAGGGGTGAGCTGGGAAATGTGGGGGTGAATGTAGATGATGAGGACTTGGTGAGCTTGGCTCTCCTTGGGTTTCTGAAGAGTTGGCATTCCTATCAGGACTCTGTCAATGGTCGGGAGAAATTGCCAGGATGGGAGTGACTTTGGTCGGATCTTGTGCAAGAGGAGATAAGGCGGAGTACGAGGGACGGATCTTCATCAAGGAACTATGATGAAGAGAATTTTTCTTTGGATTCCAAAGCAAATAAGGGGAAGAGAAACAAAGCTTCTCAATCCGGTGCGAAAGGCAAGAAGCAGGACATGTCCAAGGTGAAGTGCTTTCACTGTCACCAACACGGACATTATGCCACAAATTGTCCGCAGAAGAAGAAAAATAAGCAGGCTGTTGGGACTGCAGCTGGAGAGGCCTTAGCCTCACAGTTTGAGCTAGATTTTTCGCTGATCACATGCTTGGTCTCAAGTGTGGCGGGATCAGTGTGGTTTCGGACAATGGTGCGTCTTTTCACATGACAGGAGATCGAGATTTGTTTACTGATCTTGATGAGAAAGATCTTGGAGTGTACATCGAGATGGGCGATGATGGTAGATATATTGCGACTGGTATCGGTACCATTTCCTTTGAGATGGAGTCTGGTAAACCCTTTGTATTGAAGGAAGTGATGCATGTTCCAAGATTGAAGAAGAATCTTATCTTTGTGGCGATGTTAGAAGACAAGGGATATGATGTTGTCATTAGCGAGGGAAAGGATTTGCTACGCAGTAAGGCAACTGGTGAGACCCGGAGTATAGGGGTTTGAGTAAAGAACCTTTATCAATTGCAGGTAGATGGATGCGCAGCAATGGAAGGCAAGGCAGAAAGAGTGGTGAGCCGGGATGATGGCGAGTTGTGGCACCGGAGATTGGGCCACCTTCACCATGGAGCTTTGAATATACTGCAGCAGATTTCTACTGGGCTTCCTAAAGGCACTCTTGCGTAGTTAGATCAGTGCAAGGGGTGTACCTTGGGAAATTTTTTGAAATCCACCTTTCATGAGAAGGATAGTCACACCACGACGATCCTTGAGAGAATTCACACAGACATGTGTGGACCTTTCTCAGTAGCTTTGACATAAAAGCACAGGTATTATGTGATCTTTGTTGATGATTTTTCTCGTAAGTGCTAGATCTTCTTCATGCGGAAGAAGAGCGAGACATACTCAAAGTTCTGTGAGTTCAAGGCACTGGTTGAGAAAGAATCGGGGAAGCAGGTGCAGGCTCTTAGGAGCGAAAATGGTGGTGAATCCATATCTGGCGAATTCAATGACTTTTGCAGTGCAAAAGGAATTCGAAGAGAGCTCATAGCACCTCATAACCCATAGCAGAACGAGGTTGTTGAGCAGAAGAACAGAACGATCATGGGTGCTGCATGGGCGATGTTGCATGATCAGGGCCCACCCATTCACTTGTGGGCGAAGGCATGCAATACTACAGTATATGTGCAGAACCATTGTCCTCACAGGATACTTGGCATGAGTACATCCGAGGAGGCATTTTCTGGTAAGAAGCTTGATATTTCCCATTTAAGGATTTTTGGTTCACCTGTTTACATTCATGTGACGAAGGATTCCAGGAAGAAGCTGGAGCCGATCGCAGAGGTTGGGATATTTGTGGGATACACTGATACGCCCCACAACTATCGTGTGTATTTTCCAGACAGTCGCAAGACTGTTGTGCGACGGGATATCAAATTTCAGGAGAAGAAAGCCATGAAGTGTTCGCTTGAGAGGGAGCCACACTTACATGCAGAGGAGGAGCTATTAGTTCCTAAGGATGAGTCTCAAGATGTGGATCAGCCACAAGATGAGGTTCATGGAGTGGAAGAGATCACTCATGCAGCGCCAACCATCAGAGGGCAGAAGCGCACTACAGAAGCTGAGCAACTAGCTCAAGATGCAGAGAAGTTTGTAGGAGCACCTAAATGACAGCGCAGACATAGATAGTCACCTGACTGGTATACTGGATACATGGCTCTTATGAGAAAGTGTATCGTGACAGAGCCATCCTCTTTTGAGGAAGATGTGGAGGACCCCACATGGGTAGATGCCATGGTGGAAGAGTATGATTCGATTGTCAAAAACAGTGCATGGGAGATTGTCCCAAGGCCAGAGGGGAAATCAGTGGTGGGTTCGAGATGGATCTACAAAGTGAAGCAGGTAGCTGACGTAAGTGTGGAGAAGTACAAGGCAAGATTTATTGCTCGAGGCTTTTCACAGATAGAGGGGATCGATTATGAGACCTTTGCACCTGTCGCAAGGTATTCTTCCATATGGATGATTCTTTCTCTCTCAGCGCAGATGGGGTGGCACATTCATCAGATGGATGTGAAGACTGCATTCCTCAATGGAGTCATTGAGGAGGAGGTGTACATAGAGCAGCCCGAAGGTTTCAAGATCTTCAGCAGCGAGTCGCACGTGTGCAGGCTCAAGAGAGCGTTGTATGGGTTGAAACAAGCACCTTGTGCTTGGTACACACGGATAGACAGTTATTTCACCGGACTTGGATTCTCCAAGAGTGAGGCGGATCCTAACCTATACCAGATTGTGGTGGAGGGTAAGTTGTTGATCATTGTAATTTATGTAGATGATTTGATTTTGACAGGTGATGAGCTGTTGATACTCTCATGCAAGGAGGATCTTGCAAAAGAGTTTGAGATGAAGGACTTGGGCCTCCTTCATTATTTCCTGGGATTGGAAATTTGGCAGCGCAGTGGTGGACTATTTTTTTCTCAGGGTAAGTATGCCCAGGAGATACTGGAGAAGTTCAACATGCATGGCTGCAAGCCTGTTGATACTCCTCTTCCTGGTGGTTGGAGGAAGTAGGATGCTACTTCAGCGGAGGTAGTGGATGCCACTGTTTATCGACAGTTGGTGGGGTCGCTTATGTATCTGGTCAATACATGACCCAACATATACTATGCTATGAACCAGCTTTTACAAGCTATGGTTAATCCTACCAAGCTCTACTGGAAGGCAGGCAAGCATGTAGTGAGATATCTCAGAGGCACATATCTCAGAGGCACATCAGGATATGGATCATGGTACAGACAGGAGGATGAGTTGAGGCGGCATGGATTCACGGATCGGTATCATCATATCAGAGATTGTGTGTAGCAGAGAATCATGTTACTTTCATACATTCCTACGGAGGATCAGGATGCTGATATCTTGACAAAGGCACTCACCAGGAGAAAATTCGAATACCACAGGGGCAGGATAGGGGTTGCAGATAATCCTTATCTTTTTGAGAGGGAGTGTTGAGATTGCAACAAGATGAGGAGCTTAGTGGAAAGGAGTCGCCTTCACTAAGTGGGCCCGTAGGGTATTTTTGGCGCAAAGTCTATTTTTAGACTATGTCTACTTTTAGACATATGGATCATGTTCTATGAGTTGCAGGATGCTATTTGTGGATGGTTGGTCAAGTCGAAAGAAATATATGGACTTCTATTTTTAGACATACTGGGCTTAATCTATTTTTAGATTTCCAGTCTAAAAATAAATATGTTGAATATTATTATCTCTTAATAATATTTGGAATCTAAACATTATCTTATCGTCTTGGAACACTTTAGTTTGATGCATGGATGTGGCACATGTAGCTGACAGAAGGAATTACACTATTCCTATGGTTTAGTGAAGCTATTGCATGGTTGAATTCAGTTAGAACTCATGTGACAGAGTTTGGTGGAGTTGATGAGACAGTTAATGGAGTTGTGCTCAGTTTAACTTAGTTGAGCTAGTTGTATCTAGTCTAACTGATTGATACAATTAGTGAGAGTGGTGTGAATTAATTATTAATTAATTCACTAATTATTAAATCATAAATAAACTAAATAATACATCAGTTAACTGCAGTGCATGGATAGTTTCAGTGGAGACCAGTGGAGAGGTAGGTGAAAGAGCAGTGTGACTATCAGTTGTGACTATACTGGTGCATGAGATTTGCACACACATTGATGGAGAAGCCAATGAGGATTGTGCAGTACATACTGGTGGGATTCGAACTTGGATCTAATGATTATCCATATTGGATTGCGCAGTAAAGGCTGGCTAACAGGTGGAGCAGATTGGAGCATGTGTTTTGTATGATCTAAGCTTGTGTAGTGTGTAACAATTGGAGATTGTACTGAGAGCTTGTGAGAAGTTTGTACAATTATTGTTACATGATATCTATCATTATAATATACAGATAGTTGGGGGTTTTCAGCTTTAAGCTTTCCCATAAATACAGTCTTTATATGTGTGATTGTTTATGGTTTTAATGTGCGCATGCGATTGTTTAATTTCCACAAATTGATGATCAATAGTAGAAGAGGTTATGTATTATGCATGAAGCTCAAATAGTGTGTGATCAGGATAATCTTGGTGAATAATTTAACAGTTGTTCAAATTTCTACAAAACATGCTGCAAGATCCTAGTACATCTGATACGTTTAGTTGGAAAAATGATTCCTTATGGTACAAAGATCGCTTATATATTGTTAGAAAATTAAATATTAAAAATCAATGAAAAACATAAAATATGCGGAAAACACAAGAACACAAAACACATAAAACCAGAGAGATACGGATATACATGGTTCACCCTGTTAGGGTCCTATAAATACAAGATTCATAATTTTTTAATTGACTTTGATAGTCTTGTAAATATATACATACCTTTATTTCTGCAAGTTGTTTCCCCATATTTAGCAAAAACAAAAAAAATCAAAAATAAAAAAGAGGGTAAAAGTCCTAAAAGAAAGATCAAAGGACTTAAAAAATATAGACCCCAAAAGAAAAATATGGAAATAAAACATGAAAGTGTGCAAGTCAAAATTCCACTACTTTTCACTTTTTGCAAATGATTATGGCAGAGTGTCAATAAATGCCATAATCCATGATGAGTTAAACTGTCTAAACTTGACTTGTCATGTTTTCAATTTCCATGTTTTAAATAGCGAATAAAGATTGGTCAGATAGTTTAATCTTGACTAATCAGTAGATAGGTAGAGAATAAAGAGGAGCTCATCATTTGGATCTATTTCCATATAAAAAATAATGGGAGATCAGAAAAGAAGGAGTAGGTAGAAAGAAGTGCGAAAAATCATGTAATATTCATCACCAGGCAGAAAATCACTAAGTTCCCTTTCCTTGTAAGTCTTTAATATTCTACACTTCCAGTCAAAGAGGCTTGGAGAATTTCTCTGACTTCTGTTGGGACCGGATCCAAGGGTCAATGACCGGATAGTGGAAAATGTTGAATTCTTATGATAAAATCCCCTTCACCATTATTCGTTCATCATTCATACATTTAATTCATTTTCATAAGTAAAAACTCCTTTTCTACTCAATGATACATAAAAGCCCATTCAATTAACTCCCTTCATTCATAAAGCATACAAACCCTCAAAAAGCACTCTATCCTGAGTAAAAGTGGTGAATTTATGAAATAATAAGCATTGCTTTAAAAATTTTCACTTTACTTAGTCATATAAGTGTATTTTTGTGTATTCATTTCCCCTTGTCATATTAATTTCTAACTTATGTTATTAAATCCCTAAAATTACCTTATCCTACTTATATAATTCCATTTATGTAAATATCCCCCTAAAACCCACTATTATATAGTTTTTAGATCAAATTTAATATGCACATGCCGAATTAAAATCCCAAGTTATACTCCCTTTGGTCTAAAACTAACATTAATCAAATAACGCGCTCGCTATAGTTCTTAAACCCACCATGGTTTAAAATAACTATATAATATAATAAAACAAAAAATATATATGAAATTTTTTTTGGGCATATCATATGTATTTGAAAACAACACATACTCCCCACCTATTATAAATTCTAATTTAAACCAAAATTTAAACCCAAAACCTTTGCAAATATATATATAGTTCCGCTCCATGCACCCCCGCTCATATACTTTTAAACCCTTTTTTACCACACATAAGCCCCGCTTATATCTAACCCCTTGTTGATATAAAAATTTTGTTATACTGTATACAATATAAAGGTTTTATTATCAATTTCCCAGCACAAAATTAAACCCTGGCCCCCCATCTATTTGACCGCACCTTCCCATCAAATCTCAACCGTTCACTCCCTTCCCAATGATCCGACGGTGCAAGATCCATATCGCGCCCATAAACCAAACATCTGCCCAAAGCCAAATTGGACGTGAAATGGTTGGTTTTCCCATTTCCACCTCCTTCGACGTGGCACAAAACTATTCGATCGCATTCATTCGGAGCAAAACAACTTACAACCATTTTCGAACATGAAAACCACTTCTGTTTATGCATTTCAAAATCCAAACTGCCTCCTACCTTTGATGATACTGGCATTCAATGCATTAATGGTGATTAATTCCAAAGGTTAAAAACCTTTAAAACATCATTTTGATTGTTTAGCTGCGCATTCCTGACTGTAAAGAGCTCTGCCTGACTACATCAAGCCTCCCGACTATGCTAAAATCCCTGAAACAAGATTTTATCCGTGGAAACTCCCTATTTTCACCATAAATCTCCTTTTTGAAGACTATAATAGCCATTTCTATGCACCAGGACTCGTCCGTAGGAAAAAAAGCTTCAAAAACCCTTTCAAGTGTCAAATTAACTGCAAATTGAGGTATTTTTCATCAGTTTAAAACCCTGCATAGTCAATTCGAAACCGTCCTTAAGCAAAACAAGCTTTTAATTATAAAAATTCACCATGGAAATTGCCCAAAATAAGCCAAACCCTGGCCAATTTTTTCCAAGAAACTTTATTTCCACTAAGCCTTTTTAACCCAAATTTCCTCAACTTACGACCTCTGAAGATAAATTCCAAAACAAAAATGGGTTTAAGGCCTACAAATTTCTTAAAAAATCCCTTTTTACAGTCTAAACCATTGATGAAACCCTTGTTTCCTGTCTTAGCCCAATTTTCATCTCTCAGAAGCCTAAATTGAGCAAAGATATCACTTGAAATTATCCTTATCCTAAATTGCTCAACTACCCCTCTATTTAAAGTAAATTACTTCTGTAAACCATTTACTCTTATAGAAGAAGCCAAAATGCCTAAAAAACAGATTCAAACCTCCAGAGATAGATCTCATTCCATAGGTATTTCAAAAAGTCTTCAATCACCTCCGTGCAGACTTCTATTTCATTAACAAATTGTTTTATTTTTGCAGGTTATTCTCAGAATAAGAAATTGGGCCAAGAGTTTCAATACTAGTTGACAAAATTGTTTGCTCCAAATTCTCATATTTTAATTCAAAAGCTTCATTCAAAAAATAGTTTGTATAAAAAAAAAGAATAAAATCAAGTCAGAGAGAGAACAGAATGATGAAATGTGCACAGTGAATGGTAAAAGTGAAATCCGAATTCACAATGACAATGAAACAGAATAGTTGAAGAGCATCAGAGTTAAAGTGTATTAGGTAAAAGTCTGAGTGAAAGTTAAAACAAAGTTACAGAGAAGTCAAGGTAAAAAAGTAAAAGTAAAAACATAGTCTGTAATGGTTAACAGAGATGAAAATACTTCCACCAACAACAATGAAGTTTATCCAAAATTAAAGTAAAATAGTTAAAAGAACAAAAAGGTTAAAAGATGAAAACAAAGCAAGAAGGAACATTTTTGCAAAAATTTGTTGTTTAAGTAATTGTTTTGCAGAAACTATTGTGACCAATCCAAGATGAAATTTTCAAAACTAAAGGAGGTTTATGTTCTTAAGATTTCCAACTACAAATTCCTCTCTCACGTTTCTAGCAACCATTATGGGCTGGTAAATATTAAACAATATTGGAAAACACTTTTTGCAGAAAAATCCTGTTAAGTCATCATTTTGCAGAGACTATTATGGCCAATCAGAAATACATATTAGAAAACTGACAGAGGTTTGTGTTCCTAAGAGACCCATCTACAAAAACCTTTCTCACTGTTTTCACAATTGTTTTAGAATGAGAAATACATGCACATCTTTACATCCTAGTTTTTAGACTCTATAAAACTCTGTTTTGAACATCTTTTGGCAGAGCCTATTGTGAACAGCGGGAGTAGAATTTTATGGAACTGAAAGAGGTTTATCTCACCAAAATATTCATCCACAATCACCTCTTTAAATTTTTACATATCTATTTCGGATTGAGAAATAAAAAGGTATCATTGGACCCCAATTTTGTAGAATTTCCGAAGCAGAATGTACAAAGAAATGAAACAGTTAGTGACTTGGATGCCTCATCATCAACTAAGAGTTGAGATCAAATTCGAATTATCCTCTTTGTCACCACCTATCCTAAAAAAATAGTGCCAAATAGATGCATTAGTTTTGAGTGTCCTTTACTTAATTTCTATTTATGTAAAACAGTTGGAGATATTTGTAAACCAATCTTGATATTTTTTCAAGATATTCGTTTAGAATTTGTATAAATACTTCACCCTTTGAAGTATTTTAGGGTGGAATAAAATTTCTAAGATTACTATAGAATTTTTTTGATACATTGGAGGCTCTCATGTGTTGAATTCAAAGTATCATACTGGACAAACCTAATTGGGCATCATAATTCAGGATTCTTGCGATAAGTTGAAGAGTGAAGTACATCTCTTCTTGTCATTGTTTATTTTCTGAGTTTCATGCAATTCATTATTTGTTTGATCTATCTTAATGTGTAACTAGGAATATTACTAGAGGACTAGCCTTTTTCTCCCTGTTTTTAACTAAGTTACCATTTAAATGTTTTATGCTGATTTCTGGTGTTAGGAATTCTTCATTCCTCTTACTCTCATTTGACCCCTGCCTCCTTCTTCCATTTTCTGGATCAAAGGATCCTTAATTTCCCTTTATCCTGATCATACCATTTCATCAAAAACCTTTCCCCAAATCTCTGAGGGTTAGCTACCTTTCCCTGAATACATTTGTACGATTTTGTCCTTGCCTTCTAGTACTACTATCTAGACTTAGACTCCATAGCCCAATGGACAAGTAGATATCTCTCTAGTTTAATCCTAAGTGATTTTTACCCACCAAAACCTTTAAAACAAAACCAATTGTTTTATCATAACTAGCCTAAAAACATAAATCAAAACAAAGATAAATCTTAAAGAGAGAGCCCTCTCTAAATTCTAGGAAGGCTAGATCCTAGGATTTGAAGTAGGTTTGTGGTTACCTCAGACTATTTCTCTTGAACCTGGAGAAATTACTGAGTGATAACATAATGGCGACCATACTAGGGAAGACTAACCCTTTCTTCAGAAATATTTTACAAGTTTAGATCTGATCTATGATGGTGGAGATTGATCAGACATACAAATGTTAAAATCATCCACCTGGTGACTCCACATCCATTTCAAAATCAAGACTCCACTGGAGGAATGAACCTGAAAGAAAAATATGGAAAGATCAGGCTTTCAACTTGGATCTTAATCCAAGTCATTGTGTTCTTTCTTATTAAGAAAATTTTTCAATATATTTTATATAAGGATCTAACTTGGTTGTATACATAAAGTGGCCTTTCTTTATGACTAATTTACAAGATGACCCAAGAATAAAATGCAGGTATGCTCCCATGAGTAGAGATCACATACCTGGATTTCAACACAAACTACCAAAGGTAAATTGGGATAAAAATCTGCCCATGTTTCAAGATGAGAATATTAATGATCCTTTGTTACATCTCATTAAATTTCATATACACTCATGGAGATTGAAGGGTGATTGGCATGAGGATTGCCTCATGAAGATTTTCATGGAAACCTTAGAAGGACCAGCAAGGGAATGGTATGAAGCTCTCAAATCTGCTAGTTTATTTTATTTAAAATATTTTCACAAGGTATTTTATGAGCATTACAAAGAAAATTTTCCATCTTTATCATTGGCTGAAAATTGTTATGATCAAGCTGAAGATCTTATACATTACCTTAAAAATATTGATGAATATTTTGGAAATTGGCATCCTGAAGATTTATTAGAAGAATTCCATAACTTTCATTCTCAAGTGAAATGTCATAATAATCAAGAGGATTTAAACAAAGATGAAATAGATCAAGAGATGAATCAAGATCCCCAAAGCCCCTCTGTAGTAACAAATGATGTTTCATATAATTTTTTGAATGAAATTAAAGAAAATATTCAACCTCATCATTAATTTTTTACATGAGAGAGAATTTTTTTTTTTTCAAATCTAAGAATTCAGAGATTCCCAGCCCGCCCACCCCCCACCGAAGAAGAAATCAATTTGCTTCTAAACATGCAACCATCCTCAAAATGTTTACATAATGAAGAAATTGTTTCTGCTTATTCTAATGTTGATGAATGTACGAAATTTTTTATCCATGAAGAGACAGAGGAACAGATTGATGCTCATGTTGTTCTACCTTCCCAAAAAGGCCCATTGCTTGATAGTACTCCTACTGAGAAAAATGATGACTTTCAAATATAATGCAACCAATCTGATCAAGATATATTAGGATTACTAGAAATTTTTTTTGCTGATCTAATGTATATAATTGATGACATTCCTTCTTCTGAAGATCTGCCTAATTATGATCAATTTGATGATAATTATGTTCTCCAAATTCAAGCTAACTTCACAGAGAAATCACTAGCCAATTTGTGGGATGAGTTATTTGAATTTCAGCTTGATAAAGATTTTACAGTAGCTGTCTTTCTTGTTTTGAAATCAAGAAATATTCTATGCAACTTAAAATATATGTTCTTGAGATAGTTTCTGAAAAATATGAAAATGAAATTAAACTTTTTCATTCTCAAATTCAGTCATATAATTTCTGAGATGCTAAATAATTCATGGAAAATCTTCCTTCTCCAAAGCAAGAGGAAATTGTACTACCTTTTGACTTGTAGTTTGAGGATGATTATTCTTTCAAGCACAAGACTGAAGAAATAGTTTCAGGGATTAATATTCAGAATACAACTAAGAAACTAGTCATTGAAGGCCTAGAAGCACAAATCATACATTATGGTTTTGATGATCCTATAACATATTATATGGAGATTATTTTTAGCTCAAGTATGCAAACATGTTTTATCTATGAGGATCAAATATATCAGCAATTTCCATTTCACATTGTCTCATTGATTATAAAGACACATGATCAAGTTATACTTCCAAGTTTGTTGACAAGCAGTCAAGTTATCCATTCATTTTTATAGCTACTTGACTGGCTTCAATGGAATTTTTGTATTACTTGATTCAACAAAATTAACAGTAGATTAGAGTAGGTTGATGAATGAAAATAAGCTCAAAGCTCTGAGAATTTTTTCAGTATTCTATTTTCAGTTATGTTTTGTAATAATTGATTAATATTTGAAGCCAAGGAGAAGGTCCTAAAGATATTTAAGATCTATCAGTTTGGTTTGAGAATTGTAGTATCTTCTCATAGTTTCAGATTAGATTTCAGTTTGAATAAAAAGGACTAAATTTAGTTCAAGAGTTTTAGTAACAGAGATTTTATAACAAAACAAATGCATGTTTGGGATTGGCTCAAAGGATCAGGCTACTAGTCGACGATGTTCTTGACATCTCACAAGGAGATGTCATCCACATGTGAAGTCGTTGTTAGGGTCTTATAAATATAGGATTCATAATTTTTGAATTGACTTTGATAGTCTTGTAAATCTATACATACCTTTATTTCTGCAAGTTGTTTTCCCATATTTAGCAAAAATAAAAAAAATCAAAAATAAAAAAGAGGGTAAAAGCCCTAAAAGAAAGATCAAAGGACTTTAAAAATATAGACCCCAAAAGAAAAATATGGAAATAAAACATGAAAGTGTGCAAGTCCAAATTCCACTACTTTTCACTTTTTGCAAATGATTATGGCAGAGTGTCAATAAATGCCATAATCCATCATGAGTTAAACTGTCTAAACTTGACTTGTCATGTTTTCAATTTCCATGGTTTAAATAGTGAATAAAGATTGGTTAGAAAGTTTAATCTTGACAAATCAGTAGATAGGTAGAGAATGAAGAGGAGTTCATCCGTTGAATCTGAGCCCTCGGATGTAATAAGGTAGAATTAGATATTTTTTATGATTTCAAAAGAATAAAATGTTTCAAGGTAGCAAGCTCAAATGCACCTGCAAAAAGGAAGAAAAAATGTTAGATTAATGTTGAGTAGGTAGAAAGAAGTGCGAAAAATCATGTAATATTCATCACCAGGAAGAAAATCACTAAGTTCCCTTTCCTTGTAAGTCTTCAATATTCTACACTTCCAGTCAAAGAGGCTCAGAGCATTTCTCTGAATTCTGTTGGGACCAGACCCAAGGGTCAATGACTGGATAGTGGAAAATGTTGAATTCTTATGATAAACTCCCCTTCACCATTATTCGTTCATCATTCATACATTTAATTCATTTTCATAAGTAAAAACTCCTTTTTTACTCAATGATACATAAAAGCCCATTCAATTAACTCCCTTCATTCATAAAGCATACAAACCCTCAAAAAACACTCTATCCCGACTAAAAGTGGTGAATTTATGAAATAATAAGCATTGCTTTAAAAAATTTCACTTTACTTAGTCATATAAGTGTATTTTTGTGTATTCATTTCCCCTTGTCATATTTGTTTCTAACTTATGTTATTAAATCCCTAAAATTACCTTATCCTACTTATATAATTCCATTTATGTAAATATCCCCCTAAAACCCACTATTATATAGTTTTTAGATCAAAGTTAATATGCACATGCCAAATTAAAATCCCAAGTTATACTCCCTTTGGTCTAAAACTAACATTAATCAAATAACGCGCCCCCTATAGTTATTAAACCGACCATGGTTTAAAATAACTATATAATATAATAAAACAAAAAATATATATGAAATTTTTTTGGCCATATCCTATGTATTTGAAAATAACACATACTCCCCACCTATTATAAAGTCTAGTTTAAACCAAACTTTAAACCCAAAACCTTTGCATATATATATATATATATATATATAGTTACGCTCCATGCACCTCCGCTCATATACTTTTAAACCCTTTTTTACCGCACATAAGCCCCACTTATATCTAACCCCTTGTTGATATAAAAATTTGGTTATATTGTATACAATAAAAAGGTTTTATTATCAATTGCCCAGCACAAAAGTAAACCCCAGCCCCACATCTATTTGACTGCACCTTCCCATCAAATCTCAGTTGTTCGCTCCCTTCCTGATGATCTGATGGTGCAAGATCCATATCGCGCCCGTAAACCAAACATCTATCCAAAGCCAAAATGGATGCGAAATGGGTGGTTTTCCCATTTCTTCCTCCTTCGACGTGGCACAAAAGTATTCGATCACGTTCATTCAGAGAAAAACACCTTACCACCATTTTCGAACGTGAAAACCAATTCCAGTTACGCATTTCAAAATCCAAACTGCCTCCCGCCTTTGATGATACTGGAATTCAATGCATTAATGGTGATTAATTCCAAAGGTTAAAAACCTTTGAAACATCATTTTGATTGTTTAGTTGTGCATTCTTGACCGTAAAGAGCTCTGCCTGAGTACATAAAGCCCCCCGACTGTCCTAAAATCCCTGAAACATGATTTTATCCATGGAAACTCTCTATTTTCACCACAAATCTCATGTTTGAAGACTATAAAAGCCATTTCTATGCACAAGGACCCATCCGCAGGAAAAAACAAAAGCTTAAGAAACCCTTTCAAGTGTCAAATTACCTGCAAATTGAGGTATTTTTCATCAGTTTAAAACCCTGCACAGTCAATTTTGAACTGTCCTTAAGCAAAACAAGATTTGAATTATAAAAATTCACCATGGAAATTGCCCAAAAATGCCCAAAACAAGGCAAACCCTAGCCAATTTTTTCTAGGAAATCTTATTTCCGCTGTAAGCCTTTTTAAGCCAAATTTCCTCAGCTTGCAACCTCTAAAGATCAATTCCAAAACAAAAAGAGGTTTAAAGCCTACATATTTCTTAAAAAATCCCTTTTTACAGTCTAAACCATTCAGGAAACCCTTGTTTGATGTCTTAGCCCAGTTTTCATCTCTCAGAAGCCTAAATTGAGCAAATATATCACTTGAAATTATCCTTAGCATAAATTGCTCAGTTACCCCTCTGTTTAAGTAAATTATTTCTGTAAACCATTTAATCTTACAGAAGAAGCCAGAATGCCTAAAAAACAGAGTTAAACCTCCACAGATAGATCTCATTCCTCAAGTCTTTAAAAAAACCTTCAATCATCTCCTTCCAGACCTCTGTTTCATTAACAAATTGTTTGATTTTTGCAAGTTATTATCAGAATAAGAAATTGGGCCAATAGTTTCAATACTAGTTGACAAAATTGTTTGCTCCAAATTCTCATATTTTAATTCAAAAGCTTCATTCAAAAAACAGTTTGTGTACAAAAAAAAGAATAAAATCAAGTTAGAGAGAGATCAGAATGATGAAATGTGCACAGTGAATGGTAAAAGTGAAATCCGAATTCACAATGACAGTGAAACAGAATAGTCAAAGAGCATCAGAGTTAAAGTGTATCGGGTCAAAGTCAGAGTGAAAGTTAAAACAAAGTTACGGAGCAGTCAAGGTAAAATAGTAAAAGTAAAAACAAAGTTAGTAATGGTTAACAGAGATGAAAATACTTCCACCAACAACAATGAATTTTATCCAAAGTGAAAGTAAAACAGTTAAAAGAACAACAAGGTTAAAAGATGAAAATAGAGCAAGAAGGAACATTTTTGCACAAATTTACTGTTTAAGTCATTGTTTTGCAGAAACTATTGTGACCAATCCAAGATGTATTTCTTAAAACTGAAGGTATTTTATGTTCTTAATATGTCCCATTACAAAAACCTCTCTCACTTTTCTAACAACCATTATGGGTTGGGAAATATTAAACAATATTGGAAAGCATTTTTTGCAAAAAATTCCTGTTAAGTCATCATTTTGCAGAGACTATTGTGGCCAATTAGAAATACATATTACAAAATTGATGGAAATTGGTGTTCCTAAGAGACCCATATATAAAAACCTATCTCACTTTTTTCACAGTTATTTCAGAATGAAAGATACATGCACATCTTTACAGCCTATTTTTCAGACTCTGTAAAACTCTGTTTTACACATCTTTTTGTAGAGCCTATTGTGAACACCTGGAGCAGAATTTTAGGGAAAGGAAAGAGGTTTCTTGCACCAAAATATTCTTCCACAATAACCTCTTTCACTTTTTACATATCTATTTTGGATTGATAAATTAAAAGGTAGCATTGGACCCCAATGTTGCAGAATTGCTGGAGCATAATGCACAAATAAAGGAAATAGTTAGTGACTTGGATGCCTCATCATCAACTAACAGTTGAGATCAAATTCGAATTCTCCTCTTTGTCATCACCTATCCATAAAAAATAGTGCCAAATATATGCATTAGTTTTGATTTTCCTTTACTGAAGTTCTGTTTATGTAAAACAATTGGAGATATTTGTAAACCAATCTTGATATTTTTTCAAGATATTCTAGTTTAGAATTTGTATAAATACTTCACTCTTTGAATTATTTTAGGGTGGAATAAAATTGCTAAGATTACTATATAATTTTTTTGATACATTGGAGACTCTCATGTGTTGAATTCGAAGTAGAAAACTGGACAAAGCTAATTGGGCATCATAATTCAGGATTCTTGTGATAAGTTGAAGAGTGAAGTACATCTCTTCTTGTCATTGTTTCTATTCTGAGTTTCACTCAATTCATTATTTTTTTGATATATCTTAATCTGTAACTAGGAATATTACTAGAGGACTAGCCTTTTGCTCCTTGTTTTTAAATAAGTTACCATTTAAATGTTTTCTGCTGATTTCTGGTGTTAGGAATTCTTCATTGCTCCTACTCCCGTTTGACCCCTGCCTCCTTCTTCCATTTTCTAGATCAAAGGATCCTTCATTATCCTTTATCTAGATCATACCATTTCATCAAAAACCTTTCCTCAAATCTCTGAGGGTTATCTACCTTGCCCTGAATACATTTGTACCCTTTTGTCCTTGCCTTCTTGTACTGCTATCTAGACTTAGACTCCATAGCCCAATGGACAAGTAGATCTCTCTCTAGTTTAATCCTAAGTGATTTTTATGCACCAAAACCTTTAAAAAAAACCAATTGTTCTATCATAACTAGCCTAAAAACATAAATCAAAACAAATATAAACCTTAAAGAGAGAGCCCTCTCTGAATTCTAGGAAGGCTAGATCCTAGGATTTGAAGTAGGTTTGTGGTTACCTTAGACTATTTCTCTTGGACCTAGAGAAATTAATGAGTGATAACACACCCATTTTGGGTGACCTCCACCTTGAACAACCAGTCGTTCCTTTCTATTATCCAAAAAAATGAAGAGACACAACCTACAACAAATCTGCTGTAATATCCTCTATTCTCTCTCACAGTCTCCCTCTATGTTTCTCGCTCTGAGAATACACATACAATATTCAGCCACAATAAAATACCCTCATACAAAGTGAGGGGTTTCCTTCTAGGGAAAAAAACCATAAACTAAACATAACTTCTACCGTCATATGATCCGCCTAATGAATGACCCAGATTTACTAGAAATTACTATACTTTTACAAGGAAATTTTACATCGGTTTTTAGCTTTGAGGGCGGTGCCCCCCCTAGACCCCCCAGGTAGTGTTTAATTGCGGGTGGTGTTGCTGCCTCCATTAAGGTACAAGGGTCCAAAACTGTGATAAAAAATAAACAAGATAATCAGGCTCCACACCCAACAATCTCCCACTTGGAGACTGATTGTAGCAACTCCACCGCTGCTTCATTTGCTGGACAATGACTCCTTTTTGGACCTGGTTTTTTCTCATATTCATTGTCATCCTTGAAGGCCAATTGAAACTAAGCATATTATCAGTTTCTCCTTGCTTACAATTTTTGTCAGCATATCTGTAGGATTCTGGCTAGAGTGTATCTTTTCTAGCTTTAACTGTCTATCTTTCAATACTGATCATATGAAATGGTACTTGAGCTGTATGTGTTTAGTCCTGGAATGAAATGATGATTTCTTTGCAAGATGAATGACACTTTGGCTATCATTGTATAACGTTCCCATATCATGATTCTTACCTAATTCATTCATAAACCTTTGTAACCAAATCATTTCCTTACTAACCTCTATAGCAGCAACATATTCTGCATCTATTGTTGAAAGTGCAACAACACTTTGTATTTTTGAAACCCAACTAACAGCTATTCCACCTACAGTAAATACACACCCTGTGGTGCTCCTCCTATTATCTATGTCACCTACGATATCTGCATCAACATATCCATGTAGAGAAATGTTTGAACCACTAAAGCATAGTTCATGATTTGTGGTACCTCTCAAATACCCGAGAATCCATTTCACTACCATCCAATGTTCTTTTCCTAGATTGTTGATGTACCTGCTTACAAATTCCACTGCATGTGCAATATCAGGCCTTGTGCAGACCATTGCATACATTAATCTTCCAATTGCTGATGCATATGGAAATTTAGACATATAGTCCATTTCTTCTTGGGTCTTGGGGCACATCTCCTTACTAAGTTTGAAATGGCTAGCAAATGGTGTACTAACTGGTTTTTCATTCTGCATATTAAATATTTTCAACACCTTTTGTATGTACTCATTCTGAGACAGTGTTAAGTTGTGATTTTTCCTGTCTCTAGTTATTCTCATACCAAGGATTTGTTTTGCAGCTCCCAAATCCTTCATTGCAAATGAATTTGCCAATTTTATTTTGAGCACATTTATTTCCTGCATGTTAGAACCTACAACAAGCATGTCATCTACATACAATAACAATATAATATAGCTGCCATCATTTTGTTTTTTCATATAAACACAATTATCAAAGTGACATCTAGTATAACCTTGTTCAGACAAAACTTTTCAAATTTTAGATACGAAGGCCTTGGAGCCTGTTTTAAGCCATACAAGCTCTTCTTTAACCTGCACACTAATTTTTATTTCCCTTTGACCTCATATCCTTCTAGTTGTTGCATATAGAGCTCTTCCTCTAAATCTCCATGGAGAAATGACGTCTTTACATCTAACGGTTCAAGATGTAAATCTTCCCCTGCTACAAGACTTAAAATAGTTCTGATTGAAGTCATTTTAACAACAAGAGAAAATATTGCATCAAAATCAATACCTTTCTTTTGTGCAAATCCCTTCACCACAAGTCTAGCTTTGTACCTCTGTTTTCCTCCATCTTCTTCCTTCAGCCTGTAAACCCATTTATTCTACAATGTAGTTTTACTTGCAGGCAACCTGACTAAGTCCCAAGTCTGGTTATGCATTAAGGAGTCCATCTCTTCTTCCATGGCTAGCTCCCACTTCTTACTCCTTTCAACCTGCATTGCTTCTTCATAACAGTCAGGTTCACCAAAATCAGTCAACAATAAATAATACAATGAAGGAGAGTTTCGTTCAGGGGGTCTGCTTATCTTGGTAGATCTTCTAACACCACTTTCAGTTGTTTGAGGTGCCTATTACTGTTGTGGTGGTTGCTGCTATTGTGGCACTTGATTATTATTATTTTCAGGAACCTTTACATTTTCTGTGATCTCATCAAGAACTATGTATTCTTTGTTTTCTTTTTCCTATTTCTTTTCCTGCAACTGATTCTTATACAATACATTTTCATTGAATATTACATCTCTGCTCCTAATGATTTTGTGATTTTCATAATCATATAAGCGATAACCAAAATCATTAACACCATATCCAATAAAGGTACATTTCTTTTCTTTTCCCTCAAGCTTTGTTCTATTTTCTTTATTAATATGGACAAAGGCCTCACAACCAAAATGCTTTAAAAAAGAGTAGTTTACCTTTTTACCTATCCATGCTTCCTCTAGAATACCACCATCCAAGGAACTTTAAAGCCCTCCATTTACTAGATAAACAACAATATCTACAGCATCTGCCCAAAATTGTAAAGGCAATCTGGCATGCAATCTCATGCACCTTGCATGCTCCATGATTGTTCCGTTCATCCTTTCTGACACACCACTTCCTTGTGGTGTTCTTGGAACTGTCTTCTTTCTACGAATTCCATGCTCTGAAAAATACCTATCAAACTCTTTGCTGCAATATTCACCTCCCTTTTCTGATCTGAGACACTTCAACTTCTTTCCTGTCTCAATATCAACCAAAACTTTCCATTTTTTGAAAGTATCAAATACATAAGATTTATTCTGAATACAATAAATCCAAGTTTTTCTAGTTGCATCATAAATAAAAGTAACATAATAACGAGAGCCACCAAGATATGATACCTGAGTAGGTCCCCATACATCTGTATGCAAAAGCTCTAATTTTTTGCTCTTCTTTTCTTTCCCAACTTTGAGAAATTTGACTCTCTTCTATTTTCCATAAACACAATTCTCACAGAAATCCAAATCAACATTCTTCAAACCCGACAACAAATTTCTTGAGTGAAGAATATTCATCCCCTTCTCACTCATGTGTCCGAGCCTATGATGCCATAATGCTGCATCTGCTCCTTTGGAAGTTAAAGCATTAACAGAGTTAGAAATACCATTGCATAAATACAATGTACCAACCTTTTCGCCTTTTTCTATTACCAGGGCTCATTTGGTGACTTTCTAGGTTTTATCTGTGAAATTTGTCACACAACCTTCACCGCCTAACTGCCCTGTTGAAATTAGATTTTTCTTTAGATCTAGAACATGCCTTACCTCATTTAATAGCCATTGGTTTCCATTCTATTGTTTTACAAGAACCTTACCCATTCCAACAATTTTACAGGGTTTATCATCACCCAAATGGACTTGTCCAAAATCTCCTTGAACATAGTCATGAAAATATTTCTTATCAGGTGTGGCATGGAATAAGGCCCCTAAATCTACAACCCAAGAATCAGTAACATTTTCGAAAGAAATAATCAAATAATCTTGTAACACATCACCTGTCACGTTTGCTTCATGATTTTTTTCTTGCTGTGTGTCTCCTTCTTTTCCCTTCCGAGATCTACAGTCTTTCTTTAGGTGTCCTTTCTTTCCAAATTTCTAGCACACTATCCCCGGTCTAGAATTGGATCTACCTTTCCTTGATTTATTGTGATGTATTGAGCTCTTTCCTCTTTCCTTTTTTCTTCCCCTAGACTCTGCACTCAAAGCATTACCCTATGTCTCACCGAAGCTTTTCTGTCGCATTTCCTCGCTAAGGATAGCACCGAAAACTTCATCAAACTTTAAAGTACTAGATCTAGAGATAGATTTACTAATGGCCATAACTAAACCATTCCAAATTTCTGGCAATGAGCACAGAAATAAAAGAACCCTAACTTCATCATCAAATTTTACCCCTACAGAACTTAACTGACTGGTAACTGTATTAAAATAATTTAAATGGTTTTTAATAGTTCTGTTAGTGTCAGCCTTTGCAGCCTTCCTTTAGTGATCAAATATGCTCTTACAAAGTGATTTTAAGGTGTCAAGGTCAAATTTTGTCATTTCAATGAGTCTTCAAGCAAAATTTGGTCACTAGGCATTAGGTCTAGTGTTTGCTTTTACTCTTGTCAAAGTTGTCCAAATGTCGGTCCATGTCACCATTCAGCTGAGTGTACCATCATTCAGAGGATTTTCATCATCATGTCAGGTTCCAATGGGTCATTTTACACCTTGTTCATGCTTCAGTTGTGCCTAGGTAAGGTCCATTTCCCTCTCCTAGGGTTTTGGAGGTAATTTCTCTTGGATGGTCAAATCATTAGAAAAAATTGTATCATGATATTCATACACCTTCCCCTATCCTTAATGTACCTTATTAAACACTTCCCATCATTGAGATCCCCCAAATTCCTCATTTTTGCACAAACCCTAGTTTCTTGCTACAACTTGGCAATTTTCTAGGCTAGGCCTGTGTTTTGCCCTTTTGGACCCCTTCCCCTCACTAAATTTCTAAAATTCCACTTTCCCCTGCTCCCTAATATCCCTCCCTACTTCCAAAAATTTTCTCAATAATTTAGAAGCCCCTTATTCCCTTCATTTCACTTCATTTTGACAAATCCCTTGTTCCACACATCAGGATAGGTTTCACTCAAATGATGTTTTTGAGCAATAAAAGATGAATTTGGGAAAAATAAGAGATTTTTTTTTCCACAACAGGCCAAGGAAGAAAAACCTCCTTCACTTTTTACACAGGTGTCATGGTGTTAGAGAAATGCCAAAAATACTGTTGCCTCAGGAGAATTGAATGCACCTCTGAAGTGACCTTGGGAAAATCAAGATTTCTCCTAGCGTGGTTGGCCAAATGAATTTATTGATGAGTCAAATGATAACTAGAGACAAATATATTTCCAATGAGCTATCATGAGCTCAATTTTGAGTTGAGGAAGACTTTAAAAAGTTGACTGCAACTGCACTCTGCCTTGAGGCAGCCTCATTTTTCACATTTTGACCAGTCTTGGGAGATTTGATTTTTGATAGGGAAAATGAAGTCCAAATCGAAAAATTCCACCTGGGTTGGAAATTAGACTCAATAATATTTCCAACGAGCTATCACATGCCCAATTTGGACACCGGGATGGCCTCTAAAAGCCTCCTGCAAAGGCGCTACGCGTTGGGTTTGTGGCGCGGCACATAGAGCTGCAAGCCCAATTTCACCATAAACCTCTCCAAAATTTGCAAAGATGCTCAAATCCATGGTGTACAAGCAATTGAAGAGTTTTTCTCAGAATATATGGTGGTTTTTCTCAAAAATTCAAATCACTTGGTCCTTCTCGCTCCAAACAACTTCATGTGATCTCCCATCGCCCCTAAATTGTGTTTGGTGTTGATTATGTGATTGGTCATGAATTTGAATGCCAGAACTTCAAAACTATCACTTTGTTGAAAATTATTCTTGGGGTTTTGTAGTTAGAATTTTGAATTGGTTTTAATGCCAAATCCTTGTTTTTCCCTCTCCTCCCTATTATCCCACCACTATATCATCTCCCTCCATCTCTAAAAATTACTTATTTCTAAAATCTCATTATCCCTATCCCTCAAATCCTTTTATTCCTTATCATTATCACTCTTTCATATCATTTGCAAAAATCCCTAAACCCTACCATTTCCTACCATTGTCCTTCCCTCATATCATTTATATAATTCCCAAAATCCTAAATTCCCAAGTGACTGTCCCCACATTGTAAAATTCACTTGACCGAATCACATTTTTACCACTGCACTATTTCCCACAGTTCACTTATACCTGCTGTCCCATATTCCTCACAGTGCCTCATTTCCCTTTGGCACACATTTGGCACCTGGGGGCGAAGAAACCAAGTCCTAATTTATCATTTTCAAAAAATCAAACATACACTTTTCATACACAATGCAACACCATGATGGACACCGACACATCCTATGAACAAGACAGTGAATCCACCACTGAACTGCATGCACCAGGAGGACACTGAAACGGTGAAAAAGGCCTGATCCACTCCAAATCTTGGCCGAAGCTTCTTTGGATGAGCATGGCACCTGATGGGGGACCTTCACTCCAAGTTTTAGCAAATTTGGAGTGAATTTTGTCATTTTTGAAATTTTGGTTGCAAAACAAGTTTTTCTGCCCGATGCATCGCGCCACTTGGCGCGCGCTTACGTTTGAGAGATATTCTAGAGGAAAACTTGATATTTTTGGATTTTTTATGATAAATTATGCATGCTCAAGAATGGCTGAGAGATTTCATCAAGTTCTGGATGGTCTTAAGGGTAAAAAACACACCAAAAATGGCCTTTCTGCCACCTTTTGCACCAGCAGGAACCAGTCTTGGGAGATTGTAGTTTTGGAGAGGCAAATGACATCCAAATCCAAAAATTTCACTTGGGTTGGATAGTAGACAGGCAGGGATTTCTAATGAGCTATCATGAGCTCAATTTTGACTTTGGGAAGTGCCTCAAAAATAGGCTCAAAGTGGCGCGGCGCATTGAGTTTTTGGGCGCGGCACATAGAGAAATTTGGCCTCATTTTGACTCTTCAGCTCAGAATTTCGCCCAGTTTTGACTAGTTTGACTTTTTGATGTAACACTTCATCTACCTTGATGTAATTTCATGACCATGATGTAAATTTGGATCATTTTTACTTTTTTCTAGAGGATTCATTCACTAAAAGGTGAAAATTAAATGAATGAATCAGTTTCCTACCATATAGAGGCAAGTTGTTTGATTGCCTAGATTTCAATTCCTAGTTTAGAATTGGTTGAAACAGCTCCTAGAAGGATGAGCTAGACCCCTAGAGGCATGGGGAGGGGTTAGGATGTTCTATATCATGTATTTTCTGAGACATTTTTAGGGTTGGATACTTGGGAAAATTTTGGCATTTCATTGTATATACACTTCTGCATTTTTGGCAAAGGAAAGACCAGGGTTTTGCAGCACTTGTTGGGATCCTTGTGGCTCTGAGTTTTGATGATGTTTTTATTCATGTATCTATAAGTTTTATTGATGTTTATGTATTCCATTTCCCTTCTCTTTTCTTCTGAATTAAACAAATGAGTAACTAAGGTAGAATTCATTAGTTTGCTGGTGCTCTGCCTTAAACTTTTGTTTAGTTTTTTTATGTTTTCGTCAGTTTGAAGAGGATCCTTGCTCCCTCTTGCCCTCTTCAGCTTCTCAACAATATTTTATATCCATTCATCGAATCTAAGACATCAAATCAATTGCCTTCCTTGCCCCAACCTGAACTCTACAAGAAATTGGCCTCATCCCCAAGCCCAAAACTGCCTTTCCCTTTTTCCAACAAAAACCCCTAAAAATCATTCCAAAGTCCTTGATTAATATACCTAGCCTAAAATTAGCACTCATTTTAGTCATCTCAAGGACTATTGATACATTTTTCTTGAGATTGACCCAAAGAGAGCCCTCTCCTGTTCTGGTAGGGCTAGCTACCAGACTGAGCGTGGTTTGGTGTTACCCTGAATCCCACCTTCTTTCAGCCTGAGGTGGATTTGGGCAATAATAAGGTCCACCTTTCGACATCTTCATATTAGATAAAAGTTTCATAAGAAATACCTTGTTTAAGGCCGAGGGTTTTTCATATAATTTTGCCAACGCCTTAATCAAACCCTCTGTTGTTGTTTCCTTTGAAATATTGAAGGCTACCGATGCCGCGAGGCACAACCGTACTGTTCCGAGCGCCTTTCTATCACGAATATCCCATTCTGCATCTGTCATAGTCATCAACTTCTTTGTTTTTCCACTCAATGGTAGATACAGATAGTCTTCCATCTGCATCTTCCATAGTAGGAAGTTTTGGCTGTTAAAATCCTTGACCCTAAACTTACCATCTTCCGCCATTGCTCCCACTCGAACCAGGAACCCTTATTTCCTATGAATTTATCAGATAAATAGACCTTCGGCTCTAATACCAGTTGTTAGAAAATTAAATATTACAGAGCAATGAAAAACATAAAATATGCGGAAAACACAAGCACACAAAACACATAAAACTAGAGAGATGTAGATATACATGGTTCACCCAGTTTGGGCTACGTCCACCCTAAACAGCCAGTCCTTCCTTTCTATTATCCAGCAAAATGAAGAGACACAACCTACAACAAATCCGTTGTAATATCCTTTGTTCTCTCTCACAGTATCCCTCTATGTTTCTTGCTCTGATAATACACATACAATATGCAGCCACAATACAATACAGTCATACAAAGCGAGGGGTTTCCTTCTAGGGAAAAAAACCCTAAAGTAAAGATAACTTCTACATTTAGATCATCCGCCTAATAAATGGCCCAGATTGACTAGAAATTACTATACTTTTACAAGGCAATTTACATTTTTTTTAGCTTCAGGGGTGCTGCCCTCGAAACCCCCCCACCAAGGGGGGCTCCATAAGTCGCAGCCTCCCCCCCTGGACCCCCTAGACAGCGTTTAATTATGGGGCGGCATTTCTGCCCCCATTAAGGTACAAGGGTCCAACACTGTGATACAAAATAAACAAGATAATCAGGCTCCACACCCAACATATATTTGCAAGAATTCCCAACTAAATCAAAAGATTCTTTTGGAATTGCACACTTCTCCTTTAAGAGGACACTCGAGATTTTCAAAAACTTACCACAGGGTGATGAAAGAATTTTTTTGGGATGGCCTTAAATTTGATATTCAAAATTTTGTGGAGGAATGTTTGGTTTTCCAAGAAAATAAATTTGAGAAAATTAAGGCCCTGGGTCTTCTACAACCTTTATCCATTCCAAGTCAATGTTGGGAGGAGATTTCATTAGATTTTATAATAGGTTTACATAAGTCTGAAGGAAAGAGTGTCATCATGATGGTAGTTGATAGACTTACCAAGTATGAACACTTTTGTGCATTATCTCATACAATTAAACAAGTAAAATTGCTACTTCATTTATGGAAACAATTCAAAAGCTACATGGAAACCCAAAGATTATTGTATGTGACAGAGATCCCATTTTTACAGGAAATTTTTGGAAGAAATTATTTTCTTGTTTTAGTACTCAACTAGCTCATAGCTCATCTTATCATCCTCAATCCGATGGTCAAACATAGATAGTGAATAAATTTTTGGAAGGATATATTCGTTGTTTTGTATTTGATAAGAAAGCACAATGGGTCAAGTAGTTACCTCTTGCTGAATGGTGATATAACACTTCCTTCCATACTACAACAAAAATGACCCCATTTATGGCACTTTATGTATATCATCCACCGTCCATCACATCTTCTTTAAGGGAAAATTCTAGGGTTCAAGCAATGGAGGATCACATAGAGCATCAACAAGAAGTTCTCCAACTCTTAAAGGATAACCTAAATTTGGCACAAAATTGAATGAAACAATAGGAAGATCAACATCGCAGTGAGAGATGTTTTGATGTGGGAGACTGGGTATTTTTACGACTACAACCATACAAACAAATTTCCCTCAAGAAAGCTAAGAAGGATAATAAATTATCACCAAAGTACTATGGTCATTACAAGGTGTTGCAAAATATTGGTACTATGGAAAACAAATTGGAACTTCATGCTTCTTCGTGAGTGCATCTAGTTTTCCATGTTTCATGCTTAAAAAAGGTTATAGGGGACAAAATTCCAGTTCAAATAATATTTCTAGAACTTGATGAGGAAGGAAAAACCATATTGGAGCCTGAAGCACTCATGGAAACAAGAACTTGACAGCTACGAAATCGATCAATTTCAGAGCATCTTGTCAAATGGATGAACTTACCCACTGAATATTCTACATGGGATTTATGCAAAAGCACCCAGAGCTACTCAAGCATTGAGGACAATGCTTTTTTGAAGGAGAGGAGCATGTTAGGTCCCTATATTACTAGTATAGTCGCTTATTGTTGTTAGTGTAACTCCCTTATTGTTATTGTTGTACCTCTGTAGCCCCCATATTTTTATTATTATGCCCTTACATTATTATTGTTAGATCGGCTACGATTACATTGTGGCCCCACTATGATTACATTGTGGCCCCATGGACTCCTATATATAGAAAGGAGGTTTTTCCAATTGTATCATCCAAGAATTGTTCATTCATGTAATGTATTGGAGGTTTCCCTTTCGAAGTGGCTTGTTTATAAGGCATTGATATCTCTTTTCTTCTATGTTTGGAGCTGGTTTATCAAACTTTCCATGTTTTCCTTTGTCCTCTCTTCTAGAATCCCACTTTAGCACTTTGTCTCTAATGTTAAAATCATTTTATTAGGTCCTTTTGTCAAAGAGTTTCTTGAGGTTTTCCAGTACCAGCTATGTTATGTTGTATACTCCTTCTCTGTTTCATTGTAGCTGAATATTTTGGTTTATTCTTCTTTGTATATCATTCTCTTCAGACTGCACCTCCTGAATGAGCTTCATTACTGGCACTCCCAAGGTTGTTGGGAAGACTGAATTGGTTCCATAGACTAGCTGATAGGTCTGACATATCGATTGTCTTCTTATTTGTTATCATGTTTGCCCATAGTGCATGTACCAATTTTTTGTGCCATGATTTCTTATTTTCCTCCAACAACTTCTTAATGATGTTCACCAGAATTTTATTTCATGATTTAGCCAACCCATTACCTTTAGGATAATAAGCTGTACAATGTCCCAAAGTAATGTGGTATTTGTGGCATAAATCCACCATTTTCTTGGATTTAAAGTCAACAGTGTTGCCAGTAATGATTTTCCTAGGATAGCCAAATCTAGATAGAATGTTGTTTTCAAGAAATATGATAATTACTAAGTCTGTGGCAGTCGTGGAAGGGATAGCTTCTATCCACTTGGTAAAATAGTTAGTTGTATTAAGGATCGATTTATTCTGGGCAGAGGAGGAAGGGTGGATTTCTCCAATGAAATCTAGACCCCATTGTTGAAAAGGAGCTTCAATAGAGATTAGCTGTAATGGAAAAGGCAACAATTTTCTTTTTCCCTAAAAAATTTGGAATTTATGACAAGTAACTACCATTTTGTGGATGTCTTGGAAGAGGGCAGGCCAATTGAAACAAGCCCTAAGGATCTTGTTAATAGTGGTTTTCCAATATAGGTGGCCTCCACACTCCCCTTCATGAAATTCATGCGTAATCCTGTCTGCATATTCTTCAGGCAAACACTGCTAAGAAATACACCACCAGAGTTTTTCCAATATAGAAATTTTTCCAGAATGCAGAAATTTACACTCTTTAAAATCAAGAATCTAGCCTTTTTTTTGTACAAACCAGAAGGAACATTTAAATTAAAAAGAACATACAGTATATCAACATACCAGGGAGAGTTTAGGAATGCTTCCTCAATAGGTGGAGTTGCCAGTTCCTCTTGTTCATCCAATGAGTGAATCATGTTGATGTCTAATGCTTGAAAGTTTGTTTCAACCATTAGTTTAGCCAGTCCTTGTCCTTTTATTATCTTGGTGGGTTTGATTTCCAGATCATATTCCAAGGTGATAGCAATCCACTTGCCTCTTTTTCCATCAGGAGCTTGTGTCAATGTGTCTTTAACCACTGTATGAGGCACAAATGTAATGATGTGTCAATGCAGAATGAAAACTCTAAAATACTTTAGTGCTTTTACTAAAGAAAAAGCCTGCTTTTCCATGATATTATATTTCAGAGGTGCATCTCTTAAATCTTGGCTGAAGAATGCTATGATATGCTCCTATCCTTTTGTATTTTTTTGCAATAATACAATAGCAACTGTGTGTTCTGATGTAAAGGAGAATATAAAGAGATATTTGGTGAAGTCAAGGCTGATCAGAATAGGTGTTTGTGTAAGTTATTGCTTCACCAAGTAAAAAGACTTCTTTGATTCCCTGGTCCACTTGACTCCTCACTCACTTTTGAGCATGTTAGTGATGTTCCTCAGGAGCTCTGCAAGGTTTGGTATAAACCTTCTTAGAAAATTTATCTTTCCAATGAAATATTGCAACTCTTTGTTATTTCTTAGGTAACTGATTTGCGATATTCCCTCAATCCTTTTCGTGTCAATCTTCATCCCTTCTTCAGATATAATGTGGCCTAGAATTTTTCCTTCTTGAAGGGTAAATAAGGATTTCTTGGGATTTAAAGAGAGGCCATACTTTCTGCATTTCTTAAAGACCTTTCTCAATTGAGCTAGATGTTCTTCATCAGTTTTTGAATAGATTGTGATGTCATCAAGATATATTACAATGAAGAAACCTATTTCTTCTGAGAAAACAATATCCATCGCTATTTTAAAATTGGCTCCAACATTCATTAACCCAAAGGGAATTTTTACATACATGAAGGTGACCCAAGGTGTAGTGACAGTTGTCTTGTGTTGTGTTGGAAAAATGATGCAATGTGTTGTCCTTGATGGCAACCTACTTGATGAAGTTGGTCTTGATGGAAACCTACTTGATGAGTCACCTATGATAAGCAACCTATGTGCTAAAGATGTAGGAATGATGTATCTATAGATCAGTTCAGATGTGACAGAGAAAACAATTCCAGTAAGTGCCAGAAAAATGATAAATATAATATGTCACAATGTATATGCTACTTTTGTGAAGGCAACCCATGTATATACTCTACTTTTGTGAAGGGAACCCGCATATACATTCAGGGTTAGCATATACGCATTTTTTATGAGGCGAAGTTGCATATACACGCGGATACGCATGCTCAAAGTCGCGTATGCCTTTTGCGCTCTAAAAACTATGATACCTAGGGGCATTACCATGGTATTGGCCCACTGTATTGAGCGCTGGATTATCTATTTGATCCCGTCCAGGAATACCATCGGAAGTTGTGTGGTTTTGACTCATGGTATTGATAAAGGCTAAATCTATATAAGGAGAAGAAGATCATTGTACAAGGGTGTGCATGAGTAAGTGTTGTTGATGAATAAATATCTCTAAGGATTATCTGCATGAATGAACTCTGTTCTTAATTGATAGATCTGAATCTTTGATGCACCCATGGATCTGAGGATGGTTCAAGATCTCTAGATCTTATGATGATGATAAATCTATAGGATTATCTGCAGCAGAAGAAATGGTGAAGATCTGGTGCAAAGTCTGCTGAAGATAATGAAGAAATCTGGGTAAGTTTATAGATCTGATCTGTTTTGTAAAGTTTTCCATTTACAGATATATACGCTAGTTGGTCTCTGCAAAAGCACGTGTATACGCAGTATCTATTAATGAAAGGCGCGTTTAGGGTTTTCTGAAGAATAAAATACACAGAAGTATATGCGGGTTGGTGTGCAGGAAAGCGCGTATGTACGCGGCTTCAGTAAAGAAAAGTAGCATATGATATTTGATTCAATGAATGTTCAAGGTTGAGTTTACATCTGCATATCTATTCTGAAGTCTGGGTTATCTCTGATATTCTAGTTATAGTGGTCTCATTTTTCTGTTTGAAGTATTGGGAAAAGTATGTTTGTTGATAAGTGAAGGGTTGTGTTGAAGCTGTTTGATCCAGTATGAAAATTGATGAAATGTGGTCTGCATTGAATCTGAGGGTTGAAGCCTTAAGTATGAAAGTAGAAGCTTTCTTCCAGTAGAGGCTGGTGCTAATATCAGGGGGTAGTAGCTCCCTTCCAGGAGAGGCTGGTAAATGAGAGCAGGGGGTTGTAGCTCCCTTCTAGGAGAGGCTGGTAAACAAGAGAAGGTTGTAGCCTTCTGTAGGTGGGTGCCTGCGTGCTGGTATGAGTCTGTTCCAGTACATGGTTGTAAGATGTTTTCTTTATAATAAATATTGAAGACTGAGACAACGGTAGTGGTGGTTTTTCCTGACTTGAGTTTCCACCTTAAATCCTGATGTTCATGTGTGTTGCTTATGTGTGATGGTTTATTCTATTTTTATTGCACATGCTTACTGCTTAGCATCTAATGAATAAATGATGCAATTATTTAAGAATCAAATACATAATAAGAGCTCTGAGCATACGCGAGTTTCCTTAAGGATTTCCGCGTATATACACTAGTTTTGTTCTGTAAAGTAGCGTATGGGTTTTGAGAAAAGAAAAGTAAAAAGTTTATCAGTTAGCTCTAAATACTGATTCACCCCCCCTCTCAGTATTTTTCCCAACATGTTGATCATCTGGATGTACTAGCACCTAGTTGTACCCTAAAAATCCATCAAGCAGAGATATCCTTTTTGGAGCCTACTACCCTTTGCAATATGCGGTCCATCTCCGGTAAAGGGAACTTACCCTTTAGAGATGCTTTATTTAGATTTATAAAGTCTATGCAGAGCCTAATCTCTCCCATCTTCTTCCTCATAGATACAATATTTGAAACCCATTCTGTGTACCTGAGTGGGACTATTACCCTAGCATCATACATTTTCTTTATCTCTTTTTCAACTAGCGGCATTTGGACAAGATTTATTCTACACAACTTCTGTTTAAATGGATTATGTCTTTCTCTGAGTGGAATTTTGTGTTGAATGATATCAGTATCATAAGACTTCATATATTCATAGCTTCAGGTGAACACATCATTAAATTCTTTGAATAGCTCAATATATTTCTGTTTTATAGGTGCTGGAAGTGTCTTTGACATTTTTACCATTTTGGGCTCTTTCTCACTGCCTATATTGCACTCTTCTACATTTTCTTCAGTGGATTCCATTTTTGGCTTTCTAGCAACATCATTAAAATCAAAAAATTCTTCTAGAGGAACGAGTCCTCTTGGAAGGGAATTATCTTTGAATTGCAATACTTCAACCTCTTCTTTTTCTGCATCTTCACACATTTTTGTTTTATGTGGGTATTTCTTTGCTAACAAAATTATATCAGCATTATGAGTGGACTCCTCCTTGCATGTTTGTTCCTCAGTAGAGAAGTCCTCTTCATGATGTAAGTCTGAATTTGGCATTTCAAACTCATCTTTGGACTGTAGGAAGTCTTCAATCTATTTTTCCCCTTCAAAAAATTGCCAATATATTATATTATCAGGGATAGCTGGTCTGTATTTAACCTTTACTGTGTATTTTTGTTGTAATGAGGTTGTTGACAAGTACTAGCTGCAAATGCTAGTCCATTGGCAAGGATATTTGTATTTCTAGGGATAGATGCAAGCTCATATTCTTTGAATGTTTTTAGGAGGTCAAGGGCAGCATTCCTGCATGCTCTTAATCTAGGATGTTTGACTGAATATTCTCCTTTAACTTGCCTAATGACTAGCTCAAAATCCCCATGGACAGACATCCTTTTGGCTTCTATTTTCTTTAGTAATTGTAGCTTTATAAGGAGTGCCTCATATTCTGCTATATTATTTGTACATTTAAAATTAAGTTTATAGGAGTGACCCTCTACGTGATTGTTCTCAGTGTTGTGTAGCTAATCACCTGATCCAGATCTAGTTTTTCCACAAGAACCATCAAAGCTCATGCTCTGAAGAGGTTTCGTTTCAGACCTAAGTTTTTCATTTTCTATTTGGTCTAACTGTTCTTCCATTTATTCTTATTTTTCCACTAATTTTTCATCAACTGCTACTTTTTCATTAATTTTTTCACCGTTGTAAAGGATAAACGAATCAAGGTCTAAGTGGAAAAAGTAGATAGGAGAGTTATTAGGCTTTTCTTGACTGCCGACCATATATTTCATATGAGTTTACCTATATAGTCTCTGTGGTTGACTAAAGACTGGTATGGTAGCATAGGTCATATCCATTTGGAGGGTGCCTTGAAGTTTGGATCCCCATCAGCGTGATATAAGCATGCCATATTTAGGGGGAATGCCAACCACTACAATATCCATTGCTAGGATTTTGGTTGGTATTTGTGTAATATTCCCAATTAGCCCAAGCTAATGGGAATATAAAATTTTGTCTCATTTTCTTGTTGCATGAATAAAATTGTAAAGGAGGATCAATAAAACTTCTAAAACAACAAAATAAATCAATGCCCCATGTGAACAAGGCTAAATCTGGGTTGCCTTAATGAAACACCCTCATGTGTGAAGGGGATTAAGACATTTGACTGGGTCAAAAGGACCAAATCAATAACGATGTCCATATGGAATGAACCTCCTAGATGCACAACGCAGTTTTATTCGGAGGCTACACATTTGAATAGAGCTAAATCATTGAGATGGTTTAGGGTTTGGAAAGATTTCTATCTTATAAAAGGAAGAGGAGTACATCAAGAGAAGGGTTTTTGAAGATATTAGTTTGAAGAATTTTTCTGTTTAGACATTTCTCATTCTCTTAGCTATTTAGCAGATAATAGTGTTGTTTACCACTGGGTGTTCCTGATCGGGAATCCCACCTCCTTCTTTGAGTAGCTCTTGAGGGAGTCTTGCATTTCTTGTCCACTATCAAGCATTTGGCCAAGCTCTACTTCCAACTAAAACATAGATCCTGATGAGGGTTTGGTTGTCTTTGTAAGCTATAGCAAGTGGAGGCTAGATCTATTCAGATATAGGCCATTCTAATGCCTCTTTTCAGTGGGGGAGTCTTCTATCCTCTTGGAAAGAGAGTATTGGATCATTGGAGCTTCAGATATACACCTGGGCATTAGGAAAAAATATTCTTAAATCCTACAGTGTATTCCATCTTCCTATACTATGTTATTTGCAAAGGAGAAGTTGTAGGGAGTTTTGGCACACTTTTGGGAGAGAGATCTCTAGTGTTGGGAACCTACCCTTCACTGTGGTGATCTGTGGATTATAGATCTAATCCATGTTATATTTAGATATGATCTAAATAATCTTGTATTTACTTCATAATTTTTGAATCATTCTGCAAATCTGCTGCATAAGATCTCAGATCTACTCCATGTACTTCATGTTTTGCTCAAAAACCCAAGGGGCATTTGTAGAAGAGCCTTCTAGTGTACAGAACTGATACAGATCTAAATTTTTGTACACATATCTGCTCTAGATCTGAAGTGTAATATAATATTATTATAGCAAATAAAAATAACACTGTCAAGCTTGTTCAATCATTTTCTATGGTTGTAGCACCTTTTTCTTGAGGATTTATTCATTTAAATCCTTCTCTCTACTATTCTATAATGTATGGGCTTCAATATAACTCTAATTTTCTGATATATAAGTAAATATTGAGCCTCCTTATTGGTCTCCTACTGCTGATAATCTAAACTAGATTATTTTCTAAGCAGTATTATTTTGTGTTGCTGCAGTCCCTTCTTTGGGCATTTTTCAAGCCATACTAGGTGTGGGAGGTGTTATCACTTAGATTTTCCTTGAAGTTGTTGGAAGAGGAAAGGGGTCCGAGGTAACCACAAACCAACCTTCAGGTACAAAATATAACCAATCTGTACCCAGAGAGGGCTCTCTCTATAAAATTTAGCTTTGTTTTTGAAAATATTAGGCTAGTTATAAAGTCCAGGGGTTTTGTTTTGAATTTAGGTTGATGGAATTCTTTAGCTGAGATTAAGATCAAATAGTTTTAGTCCATTGGGCTAATGGAGTCAAAGGATTGGGTGCACTGGCTTAAGTTTTTTAACAAAAGATGGTTTATCAGGGCAAGATAATCAAACTAGAAACAATTATAGATCTGAAATGAATGGAATGGAATTCAAACGGATGAAAGGAAACGAAGAATATTTCAACACATTCAAGAGAAGAGAAATAGATTTATTATCAATAAAGAGTAGTTAATTATTCTTTACTAAATAACCAAAGATGTATAAACTAGACAAACAGGAGCAATTAAGAATTCCTTGTTTAAACTAGTTTAGGAGAAAACATCTAGAATAATAATGACTGAAATCAGATTACACCTAAGTACTTTATGATTTAATCCTTTTCATTAAATATTAAGATAATGAAACACAGATGATATTGTAAACAAATATTAAACTTCAAAACATGAGATAGAGATGACTTACTGATCCTTCATTCGACACATGAATCCTGAGAAAAGTCTTCTGCCTCAATTCCTTGTCCAGTTTTGCCACGAAAAATTTCTCCAAAGCTATTTATTCCAAAATATTCAATGTTACATCATACTATAAGAATCCACCAAAAACACTTCCAAGAGTGAAGTATTTATACAAATTCTAAACTAAAATATCTTGAAAAAATATCAAGATTGGTTCACAAATCTCTCCAACTATTTTACATAAATAGAACTTAAGTAAAGTACACTCAAACTAATGCATCTATTTGGCACTATTTTGTATGGATAGGTGATGACAAAGAGGAGAATTTGAATTTTATCCAACTCTTAGTTGATGATGAGGCATCCAAGTCACTAACTGCTTCCTTTCTTTGTGCATTCTGCTCCAACAATTCTGCAAACTTGGGGTCCAATGATACATTTTTATTTCTCACTCCGTAATATATATGTAAAAAGTGAAAGCGTTTATTGTAGATAAATATTTTGGTGAGATAAACCTCTTTCATTTTCCTAAAATTCCTCTCCAGCTGTGCACAATAGGCTCTGTAAACATATGTGTAAAACTGAGTTTTACAAAGTCTGAAAAATAGCCTGTAAAGATGTGCATGTATCTCTCATTCTGAAATCACTGTGTAAAAAGTGAGATAAAATTTTGTAGATGGGTCCCTTAGGAACAAAAACCCCTTTTAGTTTTGTAAAATGTATTTCTAATTGGCCATAATATTCTCTGCAAAATGTTGACTTAACATGAATTTTCTGCAAAAAGTGCTTTCCACCATTGTTTAATATTTCCAGAACCATAATAGCTTTTGGAAAAGTGAGAGAGGTGTTTGTAGATGGTCCTCTTAAAAACATAAACCTCCTTCAATTTTTCAAAATTCATCTTGGATTGATCACAATAGTTTCTGCAAAACAATGACTAAAACATTAAAATCTGCAAAAATGTTCCTTCTTGTTGTGTTTTTCATCTTTTCACTTTTTTGTTCTTTTGACTGTTTCACTTTCAATTTAGAAAAAAATAATTATGGCTGGTGAAAGTGTTTTCATCTTTGTTTAACCCTTAATATCTTCATGTTTACTTTCACTATTTACTGTTTACTTTTTACTTTTTACCGCTCTATTTTTTATCTGTCTTCACTTTGTCATGAACTTGTATGTTCTGTTTTGTAACTGTCTTCCTATTGTTTATCTTCATGCTAGCTGATTTAATTAACTTGGTCTTCAATCTGATACTCTTTAATCCTAATACTCTTTAACCCTGATACTCTTTACTGTGTCCTTTTACCTTCAATGTGTAGTTTAGGTTTTTACTGTCTGTTTCAATAGTAAATTGTTTATCATCTTGTTTCCTTTGCTTGTATTTCAACTGTATGTTTTATCTTCCATCTTTGTTTGAATATATTTGATAACACTCTTGGAGTAAAAAAGTCTTATGACTAGTATTAACACTGTTTATCCAAGGATGCGGTCTTCTGATCACCTGTAAAACAAAACAAATTGTTAAGAAAGCATTGGTTTGCAGGGGAGGTTGAAAAGGTTTCATTTGATTCTGAGAGGTCTATGGAGTGAATCAAGAATGATTTTTGTTAGGTAAACCATGCTTGAATCAGTTAACAGAGGCTTCAGGTGGCGCAGCTGGGTGACAGAGGGTTTTACTGTACAATTAGGTGAAAATGAGCAACACTAAGGTGTTTGTGTTTAAACGGGTAAACGGTTGATATTGGCGGGTAACCTTTGAATGAACAGTGATTTGAACATGTACTAGTTATGGTGGAAGAACCTTGGAATACTCGACTGCAATTCTCTTCAGCAAGGTAACGATCGGCAGACTTCAACAGTTGATTTTTGAAATTTGTTGCATGGAAGACTGGTTAGTGCACGAGATAATGAAAATGACGCAGGCACATTTTTTTTATTCACAAATTCAAAAGTTTGGCGGGTTTTTAATGATGACGTCAGCAGGTATGATGGACGCGTCACAGAGGATAGGCGGTAAGCGGTTTTTTCCGCACCGCTTTTGAGGGAAGGCGGTATTGAGCGGATGGGAAGCGATTCCACAGAGCGAATGATGCATGGCCATGGTATTGTTTGAAAACCACTGGCATTTCGTGCGTTATTGTTCAGATCAGGGATGGCCAGCGGAATTATCAACAGCTGTTGATCTTGAACAGGTCAATCGAACGGTTGATGGGACAGGGAGATGACAGGGTTTTAATGGCACGAGCCCAACGTGTTTTATTATTGATTAATCACAGCGGGAGCATTTTGATTGGTGGAGTTAGGTTCTTAATTAATCGTGAGGATTAATTAATTCGTTTGTTTAAAAAATGGAAACGTGATCGAGGGGAAAATATACATAGGAATGGGTTATTTCGAAGTTTGGTTTGAATTAAACTTCGGATTTATTTTTGTTTAAAACACATATATTATATGTTTTAAAGTTTTTTCATATTTTTATTATATGATAATAAAACCAATGTGATTTACTTACCATAGGGGGCGGGAATAAAATTAATGATATATTTTAACCAAAGGGGCTATAAAGTGGGTTTTTTATTTGAACGAGTTAGGAATAAATACTTTGGTTAAAATCATAATATGTATTTTGTATATATAAATGAAATTATATAATAGGAGAAGGTCATTTCCTCAGTATACATTTATATAAATTATTGTCAATATGACAAGGAGACAAGGTAAACTTCAAAAAATACATTAATATAATCAGAAAGTGAAGTTTAGAAGCAATCAGAGATATAATCACTTCATCACTTAAACTTAGGGATAAAATGTGATTTTGAGGGTTTTTTATGAAATATCTCATGATTTTCCTAAGTAAAATGGGATTTTACTTAGGAAAGAATTTTTTGAAGTAAATGAGTGTGATGATGAATGATTTTAAGTACTTAAGTTTTTTCCAATTATTGGGCCGAGGGTCTGGTCCCTCCAAAAGTCAAGGAAATGCCTTGAGCCCCTTTAATTTTAAAATACCTTAGCACTTAGGGGAAATTAGTGAAATATTTAGGGAAAAATGAGAGGGGAAGTTAATAATTTGACTTTTCTCTGTTTTGAAATTCTTCCAGTGGAGTGTCTGCCTTTGCACTTGTGATGAAAATAAAATTGAACACATTTAGAACCATCATTCATCACATGTAATTATGCAACAACATCTACCTACCCTACCTACTTTACTCTACCATTTTTTCTTCTTTATTAGGGTGCACTTAGATTGGCAAACCCTTATCACACTTTTTCTTTTACATATGGGAATCTATCTAATTCTAACCTTATTACATCCAAGGGCTTAGATTAAACTATTGAGCTCCTTTTATTTACTCTACCTATCTGCTTATCTGCCAAGATTAAACCGTTTGATCAGATTTTATTCTCTATCTCTAAAACATGAAATTAAAAAATGAACTAGCAAAGCTTAAACTGTTTGACTATTCATCAATTGTGGCAAAAGTTTAACAAGCTGCACACAATTTTGTTTATTACAGAAAATGTAATAGTAGTGGCATTTAGACTTACACACTTTCCTGGTCCATTTTTTTTTGGGGTTCATTTCTTTCACTTTTTTGACCATTTTATTCTTTTTACCCTTTGATTTTTCTTTTAGGGTATACCCTCTTTACATTTTTAAATTTTTTTTATTTTTTGATTTTTTTTTGAGAATATGGAACACCTTTGCAACAAGAAAAAGGTTTGAACATATTACATAATTCATCAAGACAATCATGAAATATGACTCCTATTGGTATAGGAGACTAACACTGGCTCCACTTGGGGATGGCTTTTCCTGGTGAAAATTCAAGAACAGCAGGTCAGATGCCTCAAAATTTCCTAATCTAAACCATGGAATCTTCTTTGCTTTTTTTTCTTTATTTTATGTATGATAGTAAAATCTCTGGAGCTTAGGGCCTTCTCTTCGGGCTTCAACTCCAGCAAGTTACCATCCAATCCAAACTGTGTTTCCCAGTTGGAAATCTTCTGCCTTGGTCCAATCTCAAACATGCATTTTCTGTGGCTGAAAATCTTGAATTGAGTATAGTCCTTTTTCTGCAACCTGAAATTTGATCTGAAACTAAAACAACACATAAAATTTTTCAAACCAACTTAATGAAAAACTAGCTAAAAATTGACAACTAAAAAAAAAATGCTCAAAATTATGAGCTTATTAGCACTCATCTACCCACTCAATCTACTAAAAATCTTATTTGAATCAGGTAATACAAAAATGCTAATAAAGCCAATCAAGTAGCTGTAAAAATAAATGGATAACTTGATTGCTTATGATCAAACTTGGAAGTATATTATGATCATGTGCCTTTATAATAACTGATATGATGTGTAAAGGCCACTTTTGATGTATTTGATCCTTATAGAGAAAACATGTTTGCAAATTTGGGCTAAAAAGATTCTCCATATAACCTGATATAGGATCAATAAAAGCATGATGTATGTTATTTACTTCTAGGCCTTCAATGACTAGTTGCGCAGTTGTATTCTGAATATTAATCCTTGAAACTATTTCTTCAGTCTTGTGTTTGAAAGAATAATCATCCTCAAAATGCAAGTCAAAAGATAGTACAATTTCCTCGTGCTTTGGAGAAGGAAGACTTTCAAAGAATTCTTTAGGATTTTGGAAATTGTATGACTGAATTTGAGAATGCAAAAGTTTGATTTTATTTTCATAATTTTCAGAAATTATCTCAAGAAGCCATTTTTTAATTTGAGGAGAACATTTTCTTGATTTAAAAAGAAGAAAGAAATCTCTTAGAAAATCCTCATCAAGCTGAAGTTCTAATATCTCATCCCTCAAAATAGCTAGTGATTGTTTTGTGAAATTATCATAATTATCATCATACTGATCATATTTAGGCAAATCTTCAGAATAAGGAATGTCATCAATTATAAACATTGGATCAACATATTTCTCTTCCAACAATCCCAATATGTTTTGATTAGATTGGTTGCATTATTTTTTAAAGTCATTATTTTGCTCAATAGGAGTGCTATCAAGCAATGGCCCTTTTTGGGAAAGTAGAATAACATGAGCATCAACTTGTTCTTCTGTCCCTTCATGGATAAAATTTTTGTACATTCATCAACATTAGAAGAAGTAGAAACAATTTCTTCTTTATGTAAATATTTTGAGGATGGTTTCATGTTTAGAAGCAAATTGATTTCTTCTTCAGTGAGGGGGGGTGGGAATCTCTGAATTCTTAGATTGAAATGACAATTGTTTTTTCCCTTATCTAAAAGTTGATCATGAGGTTGATTATTTTCTTTAATTACATTCAAAAAATTAAATGAAACATCATTTGTTAATACAGAGGGGTTTTATGGATCTTGATTTATCTCCTAATTTATTTCATCTTTGTTTAACTCCTCTTGATTATTATGACATTTAACTTGAGAATGAAAATTCTGGACTTCTTCTAATAAATCTTCAGGAAACCAATTTCCAAAATCTTCATCAATATTTTGAAGGTAATGTATAAGATCTTCAGCTTGATCACAACAATTTTCAGCTAATGATAAAGATGGAAAATCTTCTTTGTAATGCTCATAAAATACCTTATGAAAATCTTTTAGAGAAAACAAACTTGCAGGTTTGAGAGCTTTGTACCATTCCCTTTCTTTTCCTTCTAAGGTTCCCATGAATATCTTCATGAGGCAATCCTCATGCAAATCACCCTTCAATATTGATGAGTGCATATGAAATTTAATGAGATGTAGTAAAGGATCATCAATATTCTCATCTTGAAACATGGGCATATTTTCACCCCAATTTACCTTCGGTAGTTTGTGTGGAAATCCAGGTATGTGATCTCTGCTCATGGGAGCATATCTTCGCTTTATTCTTGGATCATCTTGAAAATCAGCCATAATGAAAGGCCACGATATCTGTAAAACCAAGTTAGATCCTTATATAAAATACAATACATATTGAAAACCGTTCTTAACGTGAAAGAACATAATGTCTTGGTTTAAGATCCAAGTTGAAAGCCTGATCTTTCCATATTGTTCCTCCGGGTTCATTCCTCCAGTGGAGTCTTGATTGTGAAACGGATTTTGGAGTCGCCAGGTGGATGATTTTAACCTTTTTGTGTCTGATCCCTGTCCACCATCATAGATCAGATCTAAACTTGTAAAACAATTCTGAAGAAAAGTTAGTTCTTTCAGGAAACCAAATTTTGAGTATTTTATGATTATTTTGTTTTTTTATGAATTTTCAAAACAACTTCTATGATTTCTTTAAGAGGCTTTAGATATGAGATTTAAATTTTCTCAAAGATTTATTTTTAACTAGAGGAACTGATCAAATGTTTGAAACCAAAGTTTAGTTCACAAACTATACCAGAGATAGACTGAAGCATAATTTATTTACTATGCAATTGCAGAGAAAAAGCAGTTCAAAGGCTACCTGGCTAACTTCAGGTTCCGTCTATAGTTTATAAAATAAATAGTAGCACTAAAAATATTCAGATCCCCAATATGGTCGCCACTATGTTATCACTCAGATTTTCATTGAAGTTGTTGGAAGAGGAAAGGGGTCCGAGGTAACCACAAACCAACCTTCAGGTACAAAATCTAGCCAATTTGTACCCAGAGAGGGCTCTCTCTATAAAATTTAGCTTTGTTTTTGAAAATATTAGGCTAGTTATAAAGTCCAGGGGTTTTTTTTTGAATTTAGGTTGATGGAATTCTTTAGCTGAGATTAAGATCAAATAGTTTCAGTCCATTGGGCTAATGGAGTCAAAGGATTGGCTACACTGGCTTAAGTTTTTTAACAAAAGATGGTTTATCAGGGCAAGATAATCAAACTAGAAACAATTATAGATCTGAAATGAATGGAATGGAATTCAAACGGATGAAAGGTAACGAATAATATTTCAACAAATTCAAGAGAAGAGAAATAGATTGATTATCAATAAAGAGCAGTTAAGTATTCTTTACTAAATAACCAAAGATGTATAAACTAGACAAACAGGAGCAAATAAGAATTCCTTGTTTAAACCAGTTTAGAAGAAAACATCTAGAATAATAACGACTGAAATCAGATTACACCTAAGTACTTTCCGATTTAATCCTTTTCATTAAATATTAAGATAATGAAAAACAGATGATATTGTAAACAAATATGAAACTTCAAAACATGAGATAGAGATGACTTATTGATCCTTCATTCGACACATGAATCCTGAGAAAAGTCTTCTGCCTCAATTCCTTCTCCAGTTTTTCCACGAAAAATTTATCCAAAGCTCTTTATTCCAAAATATTCAATGTTACATCAGAGTATAAGAATCCACCGAAAACACTTCCAAGAGTGAAGTATTTATACAAATTCTAAACTAAAATATCTTGAAAAAATATCAAGATTGGTTCAAAAATCTCTCCAACTATTTTACATAAATAGAACTTAAGTAAAGTACACTCAAAATAATGAGTCTATTTGGCACTATTTTGTATGGATAGGTGATGACAAAGAGGAGAATTCGAATTTTATCCAACTCTTAGTTGATGATGAGGCATCCAAGTCACTAACTGCTTCCTTTCTTTGTGCATTCTGCTCCAACAATTCTGCAAACTTGGGGTCCAATGATACATTTTTATTTCTCAATCCGTAATAGATATGTCAAAAGTGAAAGAGGTTATCGTAGATAAATATGTTGGTGAGATAAAACTCTTTCCGTTTCCTAAAATGCCTCTCCAATTGTGCACAATAGGCTCTGTACAAATATGTGTAAAACAGAGTTTTACAGAGTTTGAAAAATAGCCTGTAAAGATGTGCATGTATCTCTCATTCTAAAATCACTGTGCAAAAATTGAGATATGTTTTTGTAGATGGGTCCCTTAGGAACCAAAAAATATTTCAGTTTTGTAAAATGTATTTCTAATTGGCCAAAATATTCTCTGCAAAATGATGAATTAACAGAAAGTTTCTACAAAAAGTGCTTTCCACCATTGTTTAATATTTCCAAAAAAATAATAGCTTTTAGAAACGTGAGAGAGGTTTTTGTAGATGGTACTCTTAAGAACATAAACCTCCTTCAGTTTTGCAAAATTCATCTTGGATTGATCACAATAGTTTCTGTAAAACAATGACTAAAACATTAAATTTCTGCAAAAATGTTCCTTCTTGTTGTGTTTTTCATCTTTTGAGTTTTTTGTTCTTTTGACTATTTCACTTTCACTTTAGACAAACTTAATTATGGCTGGTGAAAGTGTTCTCATATTTGTTTAACCCTTAATATCTTCATGTTTACTTTCAATGTTTACTGTTTAGTTTTTACTTTTTACCGCTCTATTTTTTATCTGTCTTCACTTTGTCATGAACTTGTATGTTCTGTTTTGTAACTGTCTTCCCTGCTGTTTATCTTCATGCTAGCTGATTTAATTTACTTGGTCTTCAATCTAATATTCTTTAATCCTGATACTCTTTAACCCTGATACTCTTTACTGTGTCCTTTTACCTTCAATGTGTAGTTTAGGTTTTTACTGTCTGTTTCAACAGTAAATTGTTTATCATCTTGTTTCCTTTGCTTGTCTTTCAACTGTATGTTTTATCTTCCATCTTTGTTTGAATAAATTTGATAACACTCTTGGAGTAAACAAGTCTTATGACTAGTATTAAGACTATTTATCCAAGGATGTGGTCTTCTGATCACCTGTAAAACAAAACAAATTGTTAAGAAAGCATTGGTTTGCAGGGGAGGTCGAAAAGGTTTCATTTGATTTTGAGAGGTCTGTGGAGTGAATCTAGAATTATTTTTGAGAGGTAAACCATGCTTGAATCAGTTAACAGAGGCTTCAGGTGGCACAGCTGGGTTACAAAGGGTTTTACTGCGCAATCAGGTGAAAATGAGCAACACTAGGGTGTTTGTGTTTAAATGGGTAAATGGTTGATATTGGTGGGTAAGATTTGAATGAACGATGATTTGAATAGGTACTAGTTATGGTGGAAGAACCTTGGAATACTCGACTGTAATTCTCTTCAGCAAGGTAATGATCGACATACTTCAACAGTTGATTTTTGAAATTTGTTGCATGGAAGACTGGTTAGTGCACGAGAATATGAAAATGACGCGGGCACATTTGTTTTATTCACAAAGTCAAAAGGTTGGTGGGATTTTAATGATGACGTCAGCAGGTACAATGGACACGTCGCAGAGGATAGGTGGTAAGCGGTTTTTTCCGCACCGCTTTTGAGGGAAGGCGGTATTGAGCAGATGGGCAGCGATTCCACAGAACGAATGACGCATGGCCGTGGTACTGTTTGAAAACCACCGACATTTTGCGCGTTATGTTCGGATCGGGGATGGCCAGCGGAATTATCAACAACTTTTGATCTTGAACGAGTCGATCGAATGGTTGACGGGACAGGGAGACGACGGGGTTTTAATAGCACGGGCCCGACGCGTTTTATTATTTATTAATCACAGCTGGAGCATTTCGATTGGCAGGGTTAGGTTATTAATTAATCGTGAGGATTAATTAATTCCTTTGTTTAAAAAATAGAAACGTGATCGGGCAAGGGGAAAATATACATAGGAATGGGTTATTTCGAAGTTTGGTTTGAACTAAACTTTGGATTTATTTTTGTTTAAAACACATATATTATATGTTTTAAAGTTTTTTCATATTTTTATTATATGATAATTAAACCAATGTGATTTACTTACCATAGGGGGCGGGAATAAAATTAATGATATATTTTAACCAAAGGGGGTATAAGGTGGGTTTTTTATTTGAACGAGTAAGGAATAAATACTTTGGTTAAAATCATAATACATGGGTTTTTGGGATATTATATAAAAGGAATTATATATAATAGGAGAAGGTCATTTCTATAAGGAGTTAATAAATAAAATCAATGTTAATATGACAAGGAGACAAGGTAAACTTCAAAATACATTAATATAACTAAGAAAGTGAAGTTTTTAGAAGCAAATTGTATTATAATCACTTCATCACTTAAACTTAGGATAAAATGTGATTTTGAGGGTTTTTTATGAAATATCTCATGATTTTCCTAAGTAAAATGGGATTTTACTTAGGAAATAATTTTTTGAAGTAAATGAGTGTGATGATGAATGATTTTAAGTACTTAAGTTGTTTCCAATTATTGGGCCGAGGGTTCGGTCCCTCCAAAAGTCAAGGAAATGCCTTGAGCCCCTTTAACTTTCAAATATGTTAGCACCTAGGGGAAATTAGTGAAATGTTTAGGGAAAAATGAGAAGGGAAGTTAATAATTTGACTTTGCTTAGCTTTGAAATTCTTCCAGTGGAGTGTCCGCCTTTTCACTTGTGATGAAAATAAAATTGAACACATTTAGAACCATCATTCATCACATGTAATTATGCAACAACATCTACCTACCCTACCTACTTTACTCTACCATTTTTTATTCTTTATTAGGGTGCACTTAGATTGGCAAACCCTTATCACACTTTTTCTTTTAGATATGGGAACCTATCTAATTCTAACCTTATTACATGCAAGGGCTCAAATTAAACTATTGAGCTCCTTTTATTTACTCTACCTATCTACTTATCTACCAAGATTAAACCGTTTGATCAGATTTTATTCTCTATCTCTAAAACATGAAATTAAAAAATGAACTAGCCAAGCTTAAAATGTTTGACTATTCATAAATTATGGCAAAAGTTTAACAAGCTGCACACAATTTTGTTTATTACAGAAAATGAAATAGTAGTGGCATTTAGACTTGCACACTTTCCCGGTCTATTTTTGCTTAGGGTTCATTTCTTTCACTTTTTTGACCATTTTATTCTTTTTACCCTTTGATTTTTCTTTTAGGGTATACCCTCTTTACATTTTTAAATTTTTTTGATTTTTTGATTTTTTTTTTAGAATATGGAACACCTTTGCAACAAGAAAAAGGTTTGAACATATTACATAATTCATCAAGACAATCATGAAATATGACTCCTATTGGTATAGGAGACTAACAGGAGGTCTGTTTACCTCACCTAGTTTGATTTGTTTCTGATATCCTCTTATATTTAGGACTTATATTGTCAGATCTAAGGGATCCAAGGGATAATTTGGATTTATGTAGCATCCATTTATGAAAAATGCGTTTTTCAGACATGTATTGCTGACAGTCCCATTTTTGGATATTACAGTGGTATCAAAGCAACCATCTTGGCACAACCTGTGCTTTTCATTTCTTAAGAAGCCAATATGCCTTCCACAGAAGAAGAGCCTATTACGGACAGAGAGAATAGGTATCTAAGAAGAAGATATAATAAGTATTATTACACTGAAGACACAAAATAAAAGGGTAAAACCCCTTTATCTTGAAGATTGAAAGGAAAAGAGTTCTCTAAAACTCTTTCTCAAGCTATGTATGAGCTGAAAGGAGAAATCAGGGGAATGAGGAGGGAAATACATGCATATCCCTGAGGAATATTTTCACATCAAGGAAGCCCTAGTGCTTCTTACCATATGTGTGAGCATTCAGCCACATAACCTGATCCACAATGTTGGAGCATGCCTACTTTCTTGTCAAAGAAAGAAGGAAAAGGAGGAACACCAAAGGAGGGATCTCTTGGTGATTATCTCCAAGAATATGAGTCTCAATCAGAGAGACTCAAAGAACATCTCAGTTTCCCAAATTTCTGTCAATTTAAAGAAGAAATATCTAGCAGCTACACTAGAAGAAGAGGGTGCATGCAACACACTTTGGGTAGATTCTCTCTACCTAATTTTGATGGATCACCTAAGGACTCAGCCAAGTCTTGGGTAAGGAAGCTTGAAACATATTTCCAGCTACATCAAGTTTCAGAAGAAGAAGCCTTGAGAGTAGCAGCGCTGCATCTTCAACATAAGGCTTATGCCTGGTGGCTATTTGGGTCTTCTTCCTTGAAAAATGTAAATATATCTTCTTATGAAAATTTCACTAGGGGGGTAGTGAAAATATTTGATTTGAGACATTCTAAAACTTCCTTGAGAGAGCAAATCAAACACAAGGAATCTGAATCTTTGCATGAGTTGGAAGAATCCATAAAGCCAACTCCATTTCTAAACATAACATTGTTGAAGGGGTTGAAGATCTGCTGCATGATGTTCCAAAGGAAAAATCCCCACTATAACAAGGTATCTCTTCTCAAGGAGAAGAAATGGGGGTTCCTTCTTCAATAAGAGATCAAGGAGAAGGGTCTCTTAATGAGAGGCATTCTCCATTGATGAGGAGAAAGGAGGGAAATGGCAGAGAAGATCCTCCAGTGCTGTGATAGCAGGAGGGGATCCATTTTTATTAGGAGATGGAGATGAAGAAATTGATTCCACGAGAGAGGCTCTTGCATCTTTGTAAGGAGTTCCTAAGGATATTCCATATGGAGGACATGAGCAACATGTGTCTATGCTCAAATAAAATGAGGTAAAACAAAGGAGTGATCACAAAGCTAACATAGCAAAAGATGATACACCATTTCTAGGAGAAGAGAATGGAGCAAATGCTCCAATCAGAGGCACTCTTGCATCACTAAGAGTGGTATCCAAATTTCATGTGACTTCCACACATGAAACAGAGTTGAAATTGCACAGTGGAAGCAGGGACATGAGGATCCCATCTATTATGCATATGAGGATGGTCCTTGAAACCTCTTTATCTAGTCGCAAACCACTTGGGAGGCCACCTGATTCAGATTTTGTGGGGAAGACCTCACAACTTCCTGCTCCAAACTTAGATCCAGGAAGGATTAGAGCACTTTCAAGAATGCATGAGCTATGTGGAGTTGGGGCAGCTATGGGACTTTATGCAAGATCCATTTCAGCCATCTCTTCCTTCTTTTGAAACAGGATAAAGATCCATGCCCAACTCCCTGTGTATGAGAGATACTGTTGGTAAAGGACCCGTTCATGTAAAGAAAGTTTATTTTTCTGATTGTACATGTTCTTTTACTGTTTTTATGCAGGCCATGGCTCCTAAAAAGGAGTAATGTATCATGTAAATATCATGCAATTATTGGGCCACTAAAAATTTTGAACTTGGCCACTCCCTTGATGTGCAAAGGGAGATTTACTTCCATGATGGGTGCTTCCCAAAAGCACCAAACATATCTCACACTTTTAGCCATAGTGAGATGACATGTGCAGTAAGTAAGTGGTGGGGAAACCACTTACCACACCTTGATCTGAAGTAGCCAGGAGATGCACTGCACTGGTACCACATGTGGGACTATGACCCACCTCCTCACGCTCAAATTTTTGTTTGCTTATATGTAGTTTTACTTCCATACATTGATGATATACTTGTAGTATTTATGGAATTGTATGGAGGGAGGATGGGGAGAACGTATGTACCTCATGGGATGGAGACTCTCCATGTACCTTATGCCACATGCTTCAGGGAGAGTATTGGTTCAGCCATGTTTGTTTCATGTGATTTTTTCACTCCTTGTGGGATGGAATTTGTACATCTCATGATGATTTTGGAGGAACAATTCATGGAGGGTAGAATTGGTGAACACATAGTTTATGAAGAAAGCTTGATTCTTGATGGTGTCACCATTGGAGGAGAAGAAGTGTTGCAGCCCTCACCCTATGAGTTGCTTGAGGACAAGCAACATTTTGGAGGGCAGGACTGTAATATTCCCAATTAGTCCAAGCTAATGCGAATATACAATTTTGTCTCATTTTCTTGTTGCATGAATAAAATTGTAAAGGAGGATCAATAAAACTCCTAAAACAACAAAATAAATCAATTCCCCATGTGAACAAGGCTAAATATGGGCTGCCTTAATGAAACACCCTCATGTGTGAAGGGGATTAAGACATCTGAATGGGTCAACAAGACCAAATCAACAACGTTGTCCAGATGAAATGAACCTCCTAGATGCACAACAGAGTTTTAGTTGGAGGATACACATGTGAATAGAGCTAAATCATTGAGATGGTTTAGGGTTTGGCAAGATTTCTATATTATAGAAGGAAGAGGAAGACATCAAGAGAAGGGTTTTCGAAGATATTATTATGAAGAATTTGTCTATTTAGGCATTTCTCATTCTCTTGGTTTTTTTGCAGAGAATAGTGATGTTTAGCACCGGGTGTTCCTGATAGGGAATCCCACCTCCTTCTTTGAGTAGCTCTTGAGGGAGTCTTTCATTTCTTGTACACTATCATGCATTTGGCCAAGCTCTTATTCTAACGACAACACAGATCATGTTGAGGGTTTGGTTGTCTTTGTAAGCTGTAGCAAGTGGAGGCTAGATCTATTCAGATCTAGGCCATTTTAGTGCCTCTTTTCAGTGGGGGAGTCTTCTATCCTCTAGGCAAGAGAGTATTGGATCATTGAAGCTTCAGAACTACACCTGGGCATCAGGAAAAACTGTTCTTAAAGCCTAAAATGCAGTCCATCTTCCTATTAGCCACCTATAAAATTTGTCATATCAAATGGTGGCTAAATCATTTTTTGAGCCTTCAAGAAATAGGTTTTATTGCTAAAAAATGTAATCCCTTGAAGACTCTTGAAGACATCATGCCCTTGTTTTAATCTTCAATGTTGTTTCCATTTAGAAATCAGAAATCCTACTGATTCCATAAGAGAAAATATTGCTGCAAACACCATTTTCCCCTCCTTCCACTTCAAAACTAACCTCCATTTTTACCCCTTTTATTCCCATGAAATTCCTCTATTTTTCATTTGTCCCTTTTTTCTTTACCTTTATAAAATCCACTTTACAGAGTTTAAAACTCACTTTTTGACTCTGCCGAAACCCCAAAATCCATTGAAAAAATTGGAAAATTTCATGAAAAATACATTGTTTACCATAGGATTAAGCCCCATTGGGCTAAGTCTTAAACCACTTCCCCTCCATGTGCCCTAGTGCTGGAACCAAGTGCTAAAGGTCACAAGTGCTTATCGCATTGGAGAAAATCACAAAGTGTTGTTGTTTGCGTTAAACAAAAAACTCTGACTGCGTTGGCCCGATCACATAATCGCATCGGCCATTCCCCGATCACGCAATCGCATCAGTCATTCCACGATTGCGCAATTGCATAGGCCTTCCCTGATCGCGAAAATCGCATCACCCCACCTTCGATTGCGATGGCCCGATCACATAATCGCATCGGCCTTCCCTGATCACGCCAATCACATCAGAGATGTCTATTGTGCCTTTACATTTCTTCACCTCCGATTGACATCCCTCCAATCCACTCCCCACTGTTGATCTGATCCTCAGATCAATGACCAATGATAAATTGCTCTATCACACTTCATGTCTTTTGACCTACCAATGCCTCTACCTCTGATTGCATCGAGACTGTCCACGTGTCCAGATCGGACAGTCCAGGATGCTTTTCCCGATTTTGGTTTAAAATCATGTGCCTCACGTTCTAATGTTTTTCAGCCAATTTTAGCCATTGATAGCTATAGATCAACGACCCTCATCATCCCTTCCTCCGCCATTGTATTATTTGCATTAATCCCTGGATTTAATCCTAGTTGCTTATCTTTTCAATCCAACAGCCACGCTCCTCCCCACACCCTCTGAAGAAGTAAAACCCAAACAACGTAGGATTTCATAATTAGTTTTTTGTTTTGCAGGTGATTAATGGTTTTTCCATTATATTGATGAAAAAGCCGAAGGATGGGAATGACGATTCTCACGCCTTCGATTCATTAAAGGGAAGCCATCCATGGGTTCAATTTCCACATCTCGTCAATGCTTCATGGGCATTGATGCCTCACGAGCCCTGCGCAGCACTGCACATCAACAAGACACAATGAATAAAATCACAATCAAAGAGTATCAGTGTCAAAGACAGAACACAACAGAATAGAAGATTGAAGACAATTTGGGTGATTATGGATAAGATTGATTATCAAAAGCCTAATCCTCCAAATTAAAACACAGTTAAAGAAAATCGTAAGTGTTTATCAGACAGAAAGGCCTCCACCACCACATTAGAGGCAAATTGATTTCTCTCAGCTACCACAAAGCCACCTATGCCTCAAAGAATTCAAACAATGGCCGAAGTTATTGATCAAACAAAGATATTTTCCTCAGCGCAGCCAAAGATTTAATTCTGCTAAGGGAACTTAATGCAAAAAATATCAGCAGAGTTATTACATCTTGAAACAGAGCCTAAAAGTCAATAAAAGCCCCCACTGAGCTTTAATCTTAATTGTAAAACATTTAACACAGAGGACACATATGTAAGCTTCTTCATCGAGCCCCTCAAAGGTCGAGAAGTCATTAGTCTGTATTAATTGCCCTGGGAGATCTTTTATCAGATCTCACCTCCTCATTCTTCTATAAATACTTCTGTAGAAGATGAGAAATTGTTGGTTGCAGAACTTAGAAATATACTTGAGCTTTGAGACTTCTACTTGTAAATAGTGTTCACGGGCTCTTGAAGCTCTGTTTTTTATTAGATAAGTTAGGCTGAGAAGTGAAGATGATTTCTAACCTGAAACACTGGACTTAAAGTTGTAACTAGTTTGAAGCATCATTACAAGCTGATTTATGGGATCCTAGTCTATGTCGATGGTGATGTTTTTCTTATTGTAAATCGTTATTTTATTTCTTTTTCCACTTTGTCCATTTTCTCTTATAAAAAAAAGCAAGCATAGATTTAGGATTTACTGTATATCAGTACCCTTCTCTGACTGATAAGATTTATCTAAATGTTTTCTTTTGAATTGTGTTATTTAGGAATGATTTAATTCAGTTCGAGCAGTAGGAATGATGGCATTCCCTCGTCCTCCTGCCTTAGCTAATTATTATTCTTAAATGTTATTTTCAATTCATGTTAAGTAGATAAAAACTAAGCAAGATATGGTGTGCCTTGGTCCTAGTTTTATCCCAAAACACTTTTTGAAAGTTTCCCTAAGAATGTGTTGAAAGCAGGTTAGGTTAAAAGTCCTTACCTGATCTTAGATTGTTCTTTGTTATCTTATATGTTTTCTTTTTGTGTTTAAATGTTTTCTATTGAAAGTGAATCAAAAGCAGGCTAGTTTAGAATTACTTACCTGTTCTTAAATTACTTTTATGTCTTTCTTAAAGTGTATGTCAAAAGCAGGCTAGTTTAGAAGTACTTACCTGGTCTCAGGCTTCTCTTTGTTCTTCATCTGTTTAATTCCCCTTATTATTGTTTCATTTCATTCCATAAATCAACTTTAAATAAATCCTTAGGCATAGATGAATTGCCCCATAGACCACTCTTGAACCTGGTTTTTTCAATTAAACCTTATTATGAATCCATAGCCCAATGGACCAAAACCTACAATTATCTATCTTTTTGGCCAAATCTTGCTCTGATTGCTTGCAACTTCACACCTTTTAAACTCTTTCCATTTAGGACTTTCCCTCAAACAATAATCATGCTCAACCATCCAAAAAAAAAACAAACCCTCAGCCTTCATAACTAGCCTAATATCATTACTCGAACTTCAAAGACAAATCCAATCTTTGGACTTATTAGAGAGATCCCTCTTCGGATTCAGGAGGGCTAGATCCTAGAATCCAAAAGTGGTTGAAACGGTGTTATCCCTGCTGTCGGACTTTGCCAATCTTGCTGATTACAGGGAGCTAACATTTCTGGCGACTCCACTGGGGAATTCTGAGTAATTTTTAGTTTAAAGCAATCATAAGATACCAGAAACCCCTTGATTTAATGACATTTGTTCTGTTAGCCAGTTGAGCTAAAACCAAAATGCTCCTCAAAATAGAAATTAGAACTAAAATCAGAATTTTAAAAGAAACCAACCTCAAAATAGACCAAGGGAAGATGATCAACAGATCACTCCTCCCTTTCTTCAAAACTATGTGAGTGAGGTTGAAGAAATAGATGAGCGAGCAGAGGATGAGGACATAAATATGTTGGGAGTAGATAATGATGACTTTGAAGTCCATTATGATAGAAAACAAGGTCTTTATACACCTTATGATGACAAAGGAGATGATGACGAAAGTTATTATCAAGACATGGAAAATTTTATCATAGAGCCTCAAAAGGAGTATGACCTTAGAAGCAAGAAAAATCTAGAAACCCCCAACAAAAAAACCTCTGAAAAATCTTCACAAAACAACACTGCAAGTAAGCCCAAAATTTTGAAACCAAAAGATAAAAAAATGGCTATTAATTCTGATAAAGGTAAGGAGAAAGGCACTCAAAACAATGCAAAATAGAGTGCAGACCTTAGTAGTACTAACACTTCAGTTGGTATTCATGTGAAATTTTTTTTGTCACATGTAAATAGAACCAGTCAGCAAACAAATGTCACTGATAGGGTGGCAGTTAATAAGGCTGAGACAAGCATTTCAAAGACTCATATTCCTTTCAGCATGGAGTAGGAAATTTCAAGAATTAAAATCTATGTTCCCTTAACCGAGTTAGCTTCCCAAAATGTATATAGGACCCAAATTTTGAAGGATTTAAACATTGAAGAGAATAATGACACAGTAAATCTTAACGATGACTAGCCAGAGCTTATTTTTGTCCTAAGATTGAAGGTAAGTATCAAAAGGGACCTGTTCCTCTCTTTTATGTGATTTTAAACATTCATGACAAGATTTTGCATAACGCTATGCATGATTCCAGGGCTTCTCATAATTTAATGCCTAAAGGTGTAATGGAGAGCCTTGGTCTAGAAATCACTAGACCCTATAAAGACCTTTACTCCTTTGACTCAAGCAAAACAAAATGCTTAGGATTGATAAAGGACCTCTGCGTTAACTTAGCCCGGATTCCAGCCAAATGTTTGGTTATGGATATAGTTGTGGTTGATGTGCCCCCAAAGTATGGAATGCTATTATCTAGATCTTGGGGGGCTAAGTTACAAGGGACTATGCAGATGGACATGACCTATGCAACCATCCCTGTTTTCAATCAGACAAGAAGACTTTACAGGGAGTCCCATATGCAATACATGGTTACTAGTCAAGACAGACCAAAAAACTCTCCTCTATACTCTGTAAACACAAGCCTTGATTCATTTATCCTTTTTAATGAATAAATATTAGATGAACAAGTAGCTTTAACAGAGTTCATGACCGATAGAAAGGAGGAGGTAAACACCATAGAAATGTCTAAACAGTTTGTTGAACCCGTGAACTTTATTAAAGAAAACGTAGGTCTTGAACTACAAATCATGCGTCCATCACTTTTTAACCTTGACGGTCAAGAAAAAATTCCTCAGCTTAACGAGAAACCAGAGGAATTAAAACAAATTCAGCCAAGTGCTGATCTTCAAGAAACTTCCGAAGGCACTTTAGTCGAGGAGGATAGTCAAACTGTTAAACCCAAGACTAATCCTCTCTGGAGTATGAACTTTGACAGGTCGTGCACTAAGAATAACGCTAGTGCAGGGGTCTGGATACATAACACTGAAAATAATCACACAAAAGGTCATTCCTATAGATTAAACTTTCAGTGTTCGAATAACATAGCGGAATATGAATCCCTTCTCTTAGGCTTACATTTGTTAAAAAAGTTAGGAGCCAAAAGAATTGAAGTTTATGGGGATTCAGAATTAATCATTAGGCAGGTCAATGGGGAATACAACACTAATCACCCCAGACTTAGGGACTATCGAAATGATATCATGGATTTATTAAAAATGTTTGAAGAGTCCCAATTGAATTTTGTCCCAAGAAAAAGGAATATCAGGGCCCACAACTTAGCTTTTGTAGCTAGAAAATGCTTAACGCCATATGAAACCAAATACTGCACAAATCAGATAAAATTCAGACCAGCCATTCCTGATAACGAAAAATTTTGGCAAGTGTTCAACGGAGACAAACAATTAGAATACTTCATGCAATTTAGAAATGAATTCGAATTTCTCAGTTCGGATTCAGATTATGAAACAGATTGCAATAGTGAAGAAAATTTTCTTGGTGAAGAAGAATAGTCTCCTGAACTTGTTAATATTAATATACTGTCTGGAAAACTTGAAAACAAAACAAATTTGAATGCAGAGTTAGAAACAGAGGAGTTAGAAACCCTGCACTCTAAAGATGAAAGTTTGCCAAATGGTCTGGCACCTTTGGAAGAGTTGTTTGATTTTAACGATGTGGCCAGGAAGCCAAAACTGGAACCTGTAGAGACTGAAGTGGAAGAGTGCAATATAGGCAGTGAACTTAAACCTATGATGATTAAACTATCTAAGACTTTACCAGCTCACATTAAACTCAAACACATAGAGTTGTTTAAATAATTTTCTGATGATTTTGTGTGGAGTTACGAAGATCTGAAATACTATGACACTGAAATAATACAGCACAAAATCCCTCTCAAGGAAAACCAAAAGCCTTTCAAACAGAAGCTGCGCAGAATAAACCCTGTTCAGTTTCCTTTGGTTCAGAAGGAGATCATGAAAATGTACGATGTTGGTATTATTGTCCCTATTAGATATTCTGAGTAGGTGTCTAATTTGGTGTCGGTTAGGAATAAAACAGGAGATATTAGGATTTGTATAGACTTTAGTGACTTAAACAAAGCTTCATTGAAAGACAACTACCCTTTGCCCAAGATGGACCATATTTTACAAAGGGTGGTAGGGTCTAGAAGAATTTCTTTGCTTGATGGCTATTCAAGGTACAATTAGATCTTATTTCACCCTGATGATCAATTAAAGACATCTTTTACAACACCATGGGGCAATTTCATGTATGTGAAAATTCCCTTTGGTCTAATGAATGCTGGAGAAACTTTTAGAGAGCCATGGACATAGCATTTTTGGAAGAACTGGGCTACTTCATCATTATATAACTCAATGATGTTATTGTGTTTTCAAAGATAGATGAATATCACTTAGAACATTTAAGAAAATTTTTCGAAAAATGCAGAAAGTTTGGAATATCTTTAAACCCTAAGAAGACACTATTTGGTCTCCAAGAAGGTAAAATTCTTGGACACATTGTTTCTGAGGAGGGTATAAAGATAGATCCAAAGAGGATTGAGGCAATATTGCAAATATCTCATCCTCAAAACATCAAGGAGTTGCAATCTTTCGTAGGAAAGATTAACTTTCTGAGAAGGTTCATCCCCAACTTGGCTGAGCTCCTTAGGAACATTATGAACATGCTGAAGAAGGAGCAAGGGGTAAAATGGACCTTGGAAGCAAAGAATTCCTTTGAGCTGGTGAAACAAGCATTAACTAAAACATCGGTTCTAATAAGCCTTAATTTTTCAAAAAAAAATTATATTTTTTCATTTGCATCAGAACATATAATAGCTGATGTCCTTTTGCGGAAAAATCCACAAAGATAAGGGCAGCCTATTGCATTCTTCAGCAAGGTTTTGAGAGATGCCCCTTTGAAGTATAACATTATGGAAAAGCAAGCCTTTGCTTTGGTTAAGGCTTTGAAAGACTTCAGAGTATACATCATTCATTCCCAGATCATTACCTTTGTCCCAAATTCAGTTGTGAAATACATTCTAACACAGGACCCATATGGTAAGAGAGGTAAGTGGATTGTTGTTATTCTTGAATATGATTTGGAGATAAAGCCCACTAAGCTCATCAAAGGCAAAGGTCTAGCTAGGTTGATGGCTAAATCCAATTTTGAAGTTCTTGATATTAATATGATTAATGCTTTAGATGATCAAGAGGAAATTTCAACTCCCATTGTTGAAAATCATTTTATGAATTCCTCTTGGTATGCTGATATTCTTTATGTTTTGCTTAATTTGAATACACCTTCTGTTTAGACAAAAACAAAGGCAAGGTTACTAAAGTTAAAAGTTGTAAACTATTGCATTATAGATAGATGTCTTTATTGGAAAAATGCAAGTGGTATATTGCTTAAATGTTTGCCTGAGTTTGATGCAGAGAAGGTTAAGCACGAGTTCCATGAAGGGGAGTGTGGAGGCCACCTATACTGGAAAACAACAACAAACAAAATCTTGAGGGCTGGTTACTATTGGCCTACTCTTTTTCATGATGTACACAAAAAGATCATTGCCTGCCATAAGTGCCAAATTTTTGAAGGCAAAAGAAAGATGCTACCTCTGCCTCTGCATCCAATCGTTGTTGAAGCCCCTTTTCAATAATGGGGACTTGAATTCATAGGTGAAATCCATCCATCATCCTCTGCCCAACACAAATGGATTCTCACTACCACAGACTACTTCACTAAATGGATAGAAGCCATCCCTTGTAGGCAAGCCAATGATTCTGTTATTATAAAATTTATAGAAAATAACATTCTCTCTAGATTTGGTTGTCCTACCAAGATCATCACTGATAATGCAACAACATTTGGATCAAAGAAGATGGTTGAGTTTTGTCACAAGTATCAGATAACATTGGGGCATTCCACGGCCTATTACCCTCAAGGTAATGGACTTGCAGAATCCTCAAACAAGAGTTTAGTGAACATAATCAAGAAACTGTTGGAGGAAAACAAGAAGTCTTGGCACACAATGCTTGTGCATGCACTTTGGGCTGACAGATTAACATTGAAGAAATCTATTGGAATGTCACCCTACCAACTTGTGTATGGCACTGATGTAATTTTGCCAGCCAGCCTTGGTGTGCCAGTTATGAAGTTAATTCAAGAGTTGCAAACTAAAGATAATGACATGATCAGAAGAACAAATCAAACAATTCATCTTCAGCAAACCAGAGAGGAGTTTTATAAAAAAACATTGCAGAAGTAGGACAACATTAAAAAGCATTTTGACAGAAGAACAAAGGCCAACAATTTCAATATTGGGGACAAAGTTTTAAAGTGGGACTCAAGGAAGGAAGACAAAGGAAAGCATGGAAAATTTGACAACTTATGGCTTGGCCCTTATCTCGTTCATTCAGCTGCTGGTAATAATGCCTTTTTCTTACAAGAGCTGAATGGAGCAGAATTGTTTGGGGGTCCTGTCAATGGTAGGATGCTCAAAAATTACTTCTCTTGATCCATGTCACGTTCTGAAAAGACTTTTTATCTTTTTCTCATTATAAATATTTCACCCATCATTTCATTCAAAGTTATAAAAATAAAAATAAAAAAACGGTGAAAGAAAGAAAAGAGGGCAGATTGTAAAAATAATAAAGGTACAACCCCATACCAAAAAAGAGAAACAAATCTGAAAGTGTGCAAGCTTAAATGCCACTCCTGAAAAACACACTCCTAATTAGTCATACTGCCTAATCTTGACTAATTAGTTTTAAATTTACTGCTGATAGGATAGTGAATTCAATTTCCCAAACTGTTTAATCTTAGCTTATCAGTAGGTAGATTAGGCTAGAAATTAAAGGTTCAAACATGCTCAAAATCTGAACCTAGATTTCCAAACAAGAATTGACTCCAATATGTTTCAAATTCTGAGTCAAACAGAGGTAAATCTAGTTCTAATCAGCTCAAAATCTGAACCAGGGGATAAAAGAAAGAACAACTCAAAAAAGAAGCAAAAATGGAGTTGTAAAAAGATGAAGGAAGTGCTTTGAAACTTTCAAATCTTAAGCCTTCCATTTTGTTTTAATTTTCTACAAAATAAATATGTATGTGCATCTTGTTTTTCATGCCATAGATCAGCAACAAGTTAGACTGTTCAATCCTGACTTGTATGCTTTTGAATTTCTGTTATAGAATTTAGAGAATAAAAATCTGTTAGACTATTTAATCCTAACAGATTGATAGATTAGGTAGAGAATCATATGGACTGAACTGTTTAATTTGAGTTCATGGAGAAATAAGGAGTAGAATTAGATTAGTTTTATGCTTTCAAAAGAATAAAATGTTTTAAAAGAGTTTTCCAATCCAAGTGCACTCTAATGAAGAAAAAAATTTAGATCAGTAGGATTGGGTAGGTAGAAAGCTTGTATTGATGAAGTTCCATTTTTTTTTTTCTAAATAAGACTAAATCTATTAATTTATAAAAATACTGTTACAAAACTACCACAGCTACTGCTGTGTAAGCCAGCTAGCTGGGACTGATTATCAGCACTGTTCTTGATTGTTTTGGGCCGCCCAGAGTGGGAAACCGACCCATTAAGCATAATGTACTGGGCCGCCCTTGGAAGGGAAACCGGCCAGAGGTTTATACATAAAATGTAAACAGCAACATAAAAGCTAGAAGCATCATACTGCTCATCAGTGGAGCAATTGAAACAGCAAAACTCAAAAAAACCAGAAGTGAATGAGCCAGGGGATTTAACCCTCGTGCTCAGAAGACATTGGTTCCTCTTCAATCCTGCATGCATATTCATTCTCCTCGCTACTGTCCTCCTTTCCTGCATGGCTGTCAGTCTTCAAATCTTTGTTGTCAGCTTCAGAACGCAGCTCCGTGAGAGGAGGGGGAGAGGGGCGATGGTCAATGGGAGGGGAGGGGGCAGAGCGGTGCGGGATTTCCTCACGGAGAGAGACAGAGATGAAGGCGGTGATTATGGAGTCAAAGGAGGTGCAGTGGAATCGAAGCTCAGCATTCTGGGTAGATTGTCTGATAGTAGAGCCCCGAAATCGACTGTCTCATGGATTGGGCTGACTGGGAGGGACAGAGAAGTCTGAGGGTGGCTGACTGGATTGAGCAAGAGGTACAGGGGGAGGGCCATGACCAGGAGGCTCAGAGGCGGGAGGGGGCTGACAGGGGAAATCACCAGAACTCGCAGCACGAGCGCGACCTCGACTTCTGCCCACATGACCATAATTCGCAGCACGTCGTCCTCTGCCCCTGCCTCTGCCTCCACCGCCGCGAGAGGCAAGCGGGGGCGTGAAAGCATCATCCTCAGAGGAAGAGCTGAGCTCAGAGAGCGGCGAAGGAGGATTGTCATGTGCAAGACCTCGACTTGTGCCCCGTCTGCAGCGCATGCGCTGCCTGAGGTGTGGCATGGCTAACGAAAGGTGGCGCAAGCGAGGACTGCCAAGGAGAAGGTGAGGAGCTTGAGAAATGGTGAGGAGACCACCAGGGTGTTGCCAACCGGACGGAGGAGCAATATAACCAGAAAAACGATTGCCAGAGGAGAAACTGTCCCGAGAATGCAAATTGAGACCAGAGGGAGACAAAGTACCTGCAATGAGCACTGATGTAGCTCCAATTGAGGCCGAAGCGCGGCAGAAGGGGCTGTTGGAGAAATGAATGCCCGGGATGGTCTCCAGACAGGCAAGAATGCTGCAGCGGCGTCTTGTCTGCGTTTTGCAGCTAGAATTGGCACATCCGGGTGAACAAACAGCGTCTAGAGGGTTCAGAGGTCCGCCATGGCCCTCATCGTTCTGCACTCCCTCCATATTGCAAACGTTCAACAATACCATCACCATATACCCGAGAGGAGAGGTGTAATAACTACAGCTCTGTTCAGATCGAGGTGTATTAATAACACCAGCGAGTGTAGTGCTATGGGCCATGTGGGCACGGCGTGTATGCAGCGTTGGGAGCTGCGCGAGAGCCCAAGGCTCATTAACTCGTTTCCGCAGCCGCATCCGGCGGGGAGAAATCCTTGTGCACCAAGGAGGAGCAATTCTGTTGTGTGTCAGCATCATGGATGATAGTGAGATCCCCGTGAGTGAGCAGAATGTTACTCTCAGTGCCATGATTAGCCAGAAGATCAACAACCTTGTTTCCTTCCCTCTTGACGTGAGTGAAGGAGATGGCTCTGTTGTGATGGAGCCAATCATTTATCTTACCAATACGAGCTGCCAAACGCCAACTCTGAGTTACCTTATTGGGATCGGCTCCCCAAAGAAGCTGATTGGCAATATGGATGAGGATTTGAGAATCCCCTTCAATAATGATAGGGAAAAAATTATGTTGAAGAGTCAGTCTTAGGCCTTTCCAGAGACCTTCAAGCTCCGCTGAATTGTTGGTATCCCAGCCGATCGAACCAAAGTAGAGAAGCTGTGTTTCGCCATTGGAGTTTCTAATAATGCCTCCAAAACCTGCTTGCCCAGGGTTCCCCTTGGAGGCTCCGTCAAAATTTAATTTGAGAAGCCCTGGGGGAGGAGGAGTCCAGTTTAAAGGTGTGTTTGAGGCCTCCTTGTTTCGGGTTTTCTGAGTTATCCCAAGATTAAGATTCCAATTTTTCCAGATGAGGAATTATTGCTGCTGCTTAGGGAGATCTTCTTCTTGCCAAGAGTGGAGATCCAAGGATTCCTGGAGATTGCCCATGAAGGTGTGCCATAAGGAATCTATGGAGCTAGTTTGGTTTTTGAAGATACGCTTATTACGTTCCTTCCATAAGGTCCAAAGGATTAGACCAGGGAGGAGATGCCAAAGCGCATTGAGGAGGGCAGAAGCATAGGGGCGTTTGGGCCAATTTCGAAGAAGGGTGGTGATATCACAGGAGGGTATGCATTTTTGACAACGGATTCTACATTTGTTCCATAAGGAATTGGCAAGCGGGCAAAGCAGCATGAGATGAGGGATGTTTTCAGCATTAAGAGCACAGTTTGGGCAACGGGATGGCCCGATGAAGCCTCTTTTGATAAGATTGTCCCAGGTGAGTATGCGTTTATGACTTAGAAGCCAGAGGAAAGTAGAGATTTTAGGCCAGGTATGAGGATTCCAAATCATCTACCAAAGAGGGTCCCGGGGAAGAGGGGGAGGGTGCAGCAGGGCATAGGCCTCTTTGGTAGTGAACATGCCTTTGGTGGTGTGACCCCATCTGAGAATGTCAGGGTCAGGGGAACTTCTGATTTGTCTTCTTTGCAGCTCTTGATCGAGGTCTTCTATCACTGTATTCTGGGCTTGAGCAATAATGAGATGAGAGGGTTTCCAGATCCTATAACCATTGCTATCATTTTCCATCCAATGTTCATTGATTTTCCTGTCTAAAACAGTTCTGGGGTCCCCAAGGTTCGTGAGAAAATTTTTTTCCAGGAGGACAGATTCCTGTTGCCATGCGTCTGTCCAGAATCGCGCCGATTGACCATTGCGCACCTCCCAAAAGCTATGCTGCTGAATAAGCGCATGGTGTTGCTTTGCTGCGTTCCAGATTAGTGAACCCGAGTTGATGGGGGTTAAACGTACCAAGTCAGCTGTTGTTCTGTTGTTAGCATACTTCGCTGTCCAGAGTTTGGCCCAAGGAGTGTGGGGATTGGAAATCCATCTCCACCAGACTCGGGCAGCCATAACTTCATTACTGTGCGTTGGATCTCTCAAACCAAGACCCCCATCTGCTTTGGGGGTGAAAACAGTGCCCCAATTTACTAAGGCCCATTTCTGATTTTGACCAGAGGAGCCCCAGAGAAAGCATCTTTGCAGAGCTTTGATCTGTTTGAGAACCCACTTCGGGGCAGCAAGAACAGAAAAAAGGTAGAGAGGCATAGATTGTAAGGTGGCTTTAATGAGAGTTAGACGACTGGCCATGTTGAGGGCGCGATAGGTCCAAGAAGAGAGGCGAGATTCCAATTTCTCAAGGAGCTGGTTCCAGGAGGAATGCTTGATGGCTGAGTATGTAAGAGGGGCTCCAAGATATTTGTCAGGGAGGGTGGCCACAGAGAAACCAAGAATGCGAGCAATGTTAACTTGAGCGGGAATGGGAGTGTGGAAGAAAAAGACCTGAGACTTGGAGTCATTAATTGTTAATCCAGAGGCTTTAGAGAAGAGATTAAGGATTTCTTTGTAGGACCGGGCTTCTTGTACGGAAGGGTGGCCAAAGAGCATATTGTCATCAACAAATTGTTGATGGGTAGTAGTGGGAGCATCATGAAGGGAAAGACCACGCAGATGTCCACGGTTGACTTCCTCATGGATGAGTCTGCCTAGCCCTTCGGCCATTAGGACGAAGAGAAAGGGGGAGAGGGGGTCCCCTTGTCTGATGCCTCTGGAAGGGCGAAAGGGGTGGGACGGAGTGCCATTGAGAAGAATTGATAGAGAGGAAGAGGAAATGAGGTTCATGATCCAACGAATCCACATGCAATCAAATCCATAAGCACTTAGAGTTTGCTGAATATAATTCCAGTTCAGCTTGTCAAAGGCCTTTGAAAGATCGATTTTGAGCAGCATACCTGGCTTCTTGCAGACTTTGAGTGAGTGTATGATTTCGTGTGTGAGAATGATGCCATCCAGAATTTGTCGCCCTTCAACATAACCTGTTTGTTCCGGAGAAATGAGGAGAGGAAGAAGAGGTTTGAGTCTGTTGGCGATGACCTTGGTGATGACCTTGTATATTACATTGCAAAGGGCGATGGGCCTGAATTTGTCAGGTCTGCTGGGTTGCTCCTCTTTTGGTACCAGCGCTACAAAGGTAGTGTTGAGGGAGGGCAGGATCCAGTGCATAGCTCGAGATTCTTCTACCAAATGCCAGACTTCTTCTCGGATGAGTTCCCAAAAGTGGTGAAAAAATTTGGCTGTGAAGCCATCCGGTCCAGGGGCTTTTCCGTCCTTGAGTTGAGCCATGGCCGTGTCTACTTCTTGCTGAGATATTGGACGAAGCAGCATTTGATTATGGTCATCCGTGATAAGTTTTGGAATGAGCCGTGTGATCTGGTCTATGGCAGGCTGTCTGTTGGCTTGTGGCTCCTTCTGGAGGTCCTTGAAATAGTTAACAAGCTCTCTTTCCATATCCTCATGCCTCTCCATCCTTTCCCCATGTTGGTTCGTGATGTGGCCAATTATGTTCTGCATTCTTTGTTGGATGGTCGTGCTGTGGAAGAACTTGGTATTGCGCTCTCCTTCCTTTAACCAACGAACTCTAGACTTTTGTCTCCAGAGGATTTCCTCCTGTTTATATCTATCCTCCAATTTTCGTTGAAGTTCAAGCTCTTTGATAGCCAGAGGTTCAGATCTGCCAGAGTTGATAATCTCCTGCTGGACGTCCTTCATTTGTTGTTCCAGGATTCGCTTTTCCACAAAGATGTTACCAAAGATGTTGTGATTCCAATCTTTGATCTGCTCCTTAACCCACTTGAGCTTTTGCTGAAACTGGTACATTTTGGACCCGTTGGGAGGGGTGAATCTTTTCCAGGCTGAGTAGACCATGTCAGTGAAGGAGGAATGCGTTAGCCAAAAAGATTCAAACCTGAAAGGCCGTTTTGGATGGAGACCCATATTTTGCCATTGGAGCATGATGGGCCAGTGGTCAGAGCCCGTGATAGGGAGTATAGACCCAGTGAAGTCTCCGCCCACATGGATAGCGTTGTCTGATAGAAGGAATCTGTCCAGCTTGGAAGCTATCTGTTGTCTGCCAATCCTGCGGTTGTTCCAGGTATACAGGCCATTGCAAAAAGGAATATCTATGAGCCAGTTGCTGTTGATAAAGTCCTTGAAATAGGCACTGTCCTGATCAAGTCTGGCCCTTCCTCCAGATTTTTCAGCAAGCTTTGTGATCATGTTGAAATCTCTGCCTAGAATCCAAAGAGGATGAGTCCTGTTGGAATTGAGATGCGCAAGTGTATTTAAGAGCGCTACCTTGCTTGCCAAGTCTTGGGGGAAGTAAACATTGGACAGATGTCCATGAATATTGGTACCTATAGGGTGGAAGGTGGCCTGGATAAGGTTGTGAGAGGCATGAAGGTCGCTCACCTGCAAGGCTTGAGGGTTCCAAGCAATTTCCAATCCTCCTGAAAATCCTGAGGCGTCCACAACTGCAGATCTACAACCCGGCCAAGCTCTAGTCAAGATGGAGCTCAGCGTTTGACTGTTACATTTAGTTTCTTGAAGGAAGAGTAAGTGGGGTTTTTCCTTCTGTATCAAGTTCTTTATCATTCTGTATTTGCCGGGACCATTAAGTCCTCGTACATTCCAAGAGATCAGATTCATTGAGAACTAGTTGGGAGAGGTTTGAAGAACCTAGTGAGCTTGGGATATTGTCCCGATTCCACTAATATTTTCCCCAGGGCCATGGTGCGCTACCAGTCAGGAATTCTTCCCCTTTTCTTGGATTCCTTTATCACCTTCAGACTGTCCCAACGACTGCCAGACTGGACACCCAGTTTCTTGTTCTGATGGACTTTGTCCAGAAGCGCCTCTATAGTATCAATCTGCCGTTGGTTGATCTTATCATATTCTTTTCGTTCACAAGCTTCTTCTATACCTGTGAGATCTAACTCGCTGATGACAAAACCTTCACTGTCCTCGTCCATTTGAATAGTCTGGTCGAGCTGGAGTAGATCTGTGGCCTCCAGGTTGACCAGGGGAGCTGAGACCTCTGAAAGGGGGAGGTTAGGGTCCCAGGTGACCTGTTTCTGATTAAGGGTGGGGGTGAGGTTAGGTTTTTCAGCAGAGGTCGAAGAGGGTGGGATGGGCGGCGATGGTTCGGGATTGGGTTGATTTGGAGGGGGAATAGAAGGGCCAGCAGGACTAGGGGTGACAGGGGTAGGAACATTCGAGGGTTCAGTTTGGGCAAGCACAGCGAAACTATTACTGGTGGAGGGAGTGGAGGCGGAGGTGCTGGGTTTCTTCCCAGGAGTGGATTTCTTGCTATGTCTTTTCCTGGAGGCAACTTTGGTGAATCCATCTGCCTCCGCTTTACCCTCTGATTCGACATTGCGAGCTTGGATCGTGAGAGGACAGTCTCTGTAGAGATGCCCATGGGCATGACATCTTCTGCATCTGAATGGCACATATTCATAATCCAATGGCTGAATCCACTCGAAGTCATCGTGAAAGATACTTACCGCGTCTGGGAGGGCGCTGTCCAAGTGCATTTGAACACATATTCGAGCATAGGAAGTATACCTTCCGAGCTTGGTTTCTTCAGCGACTTTTATGAACTCTCCTAGTCCAGATCCTATCGCCTTCAGAGTTTCCTCATCCCAGTATTCAAGCGGCAGTGAGTAGAGTCTAATCCAGACAGGTGCCCAGTTGAATTTTTCTCGATCTGGGTTGAATCTCTCCACCCAGTTTCTCAAATAAAGCCCTGCCGAATTGAAAAAATATGGTCCCCCATCCATGACTTTGTTTCTGTCTTCCAGACAATTGAAAGTGGCGGTGAAGAACCCCTTTGCTCCAAGCTGCAAAGAGACTTCTCCTTTGGGCTTCCATTTGGAGGCAATCCAGCCCTGGAGGGCCTTCTCCGTTGGCCAAAACCCGACAAATTTTCCTATGAGGACATGATCCCTCATGTACTGTATTCTGGCGTTTATTCGATGACTTGGCAGATCAATTTTAGGCCGTTCTGAAGCAATGGGCTTGCAAGTGGTTGATGTAGCTTGTTGTGTCTCCGTCCTTACATCCGAGGACGATTTCTGGGCTTTTTCAGCCCCTGTGCCGTTGTCAGATTTGTCTTCCATTCGAATCTCTGGGCCGGCTCCATTTGCAGGGGGGGGTTTACCTCCCCCCCCCCGTCTCAACCTCCATTCCTAGGACCAGGTCGATGTTGCCAGAGATGGTCAGCGTCGTCAGTGCTGGTGCAGATCGGTCGGGTTGCTGCAGGCGCTAGGGTTTCGTTTGAGATCTGAGGCGCAAAACCCTAACTCAGTCGCTCTCATGCTTTTTTCACAACTTACTATTGATGAAGTTCCATTGTTTTCCATGGCTACTGACATTTTTCAGAACAAATAAGATCATCCAAGTAAAGAAAGGTAGCCCAATGGATAAGGCACTGATCAGCCTCCCAGAGAATGCAAGTCTGAAGTTCTTGATGCCTTCAAGAAGGCACCATCCTCAACTGGAGCCACTGTTAGCCACCTATAAAAATTTTCATATCAAATGGTGGCTAAATCATTTTTTGAGCCTTCAAGAAACAGGTTTTATTGCTAAAAAATGTTATCTCTTGAAGACTCTTGAAGACATCATGCCCTTGTTTTAATCTTCACTGCTGTTTCCATTTAGAAATAAAAAATCCTACCAATTCCATAAGAGAAAATACTATTGAAAACACCATTTTCCCCTCCTTCCACTTCAAAACTAACCTCCATTTTTACCGCTTTTATTCCCATGAAATTCCTCTATTTTTCATTTGTCCCCTTTTTTTTCCCCTTTATAAAATCCACTTTACAGAGTTTAAAACTCACTTTTTGACTCTGTCAAAACCCCCAAATCCATTGAAAAACTTGGAAAATTTCATGAAAAATACGTTGTTTACCACAGGCTTAAGCCCCCTTGGGCTAAGTCTTAAACCACTTCCACTCCATGTGCCCCAACTATGGAACCAAGTGCTAAAGGTCACAAGTGCTTTTGCATTGGAGAAAATAAAAAAGCGTTGTTTTTTGCGTTAAACAAAAAACTCTGATTACGTTGGCCCGATCGCATAATCGCATCGGCCATTCCCCAATTGCGCAATCGCATCGTCCATTCCCTGATCGCGCAACCACATCAACCTTCCCCGATCGCGCAAATCGCATCACCCCACCTCTGATTGTGATGGCCTGATTGCATAATCACATCGGCCTTCCCCGATCGCGCCAATCACATCAGAGATGTCTATTGCACCTTTAAATTTCTCCACCTACGATTGACATCCCTCGGATTCACTCCCCACCATTGATCTGATCCTCAGATCAACGGCCAACGCTCAATCGCTCCGTCTCACTCCATGTCTTTTGACCCGCCGATGCCTCTGCCTCCGATTGCATCGAGACCGTCCACGTGTCCAGATCAGATGGTCTAGGATGGCTTTCTTGATTTTGGTTTAAAATCATGTGCCTCGCATTCTAATGTTTTTCAGCCAATCTTAGCCGTTGATCTCTATAGATCAACGACTCTCGTTAGCCTTCCTCTGCCATTGTATTATTTCCATTAACCCTCGGATTTAATCCTAGCTGCTCATCTTTTCAATCCAACGACCACACTCCTCCCCACACCCTCTGAAGTGGTAAAACCCAAACAATGCAAGATTTCATAATTAGTTTTGTGTTTTGTAGGTGATTAATGGTTTTTCCATTATATTGAAGAAAACGCCGAAGGATGGGAATGACAATTCTCATGCCTTCGATTCATTAAAGGGAAGCCATCCATGCGTTCAATTTCCATGTCTCGTCAATGCTGCATGGGAATTGATGCCTCACGAGCCCTGTGCAACACTGCACATCAACAAGACACACTGAATAAAATCACAATCAAAGAGTATTAGTGTCGAAGACAGAACACAATAGAACAAAATATTGAAGACAATTTGGGGGATTATGGCTAATATTGATTATCAAAAGCCTAATCCTCCAAATTAAAACACAGTTAAAGAAAATCGTAAGTGTTTATCAGACATAAAGGCCTCCACCGCCACATTAGAGGCAAATTGATTCCTCTCAGCTACCACAAAGCCACCTGTGCCTCAAAGCATTCAAATAGATGCCTAAGTTATTGATTAAATGAAGATATTTTCCTCAGCGCAGCCAAAGATTTAATTCTGCTAAGGGAACTTAATGCAAAAAATATCAGCAGATTTATTACACCTGAAACAGAGCCTAAAAGTCAATAAAAGCTCCCACCGAACTTTAATCTTAACTGTAAAACATTTAATACAGAGGACACATATGTAAGATTCTTCATTGATCCCCTCAAAAGCCGAGAAGTCATTGCACTGTATTAATTTCCCTGGAAGATCTTTTATCAGATCTCACCTCCTCATTCTTCTATAAATACTTTTGTAGAAGATGAGAAATTGTTGGTTGTAGAACTTTGAAATATACTTGAGCTTTGAGACTTCTTCTTGTAAATAGTGTTCACGGGCTCTTGAAGCTCTACTTATGATTAGATAAGTTAGGCTGAGAAGTGTAGATGATTGCTAACTTGAAACACTGGACTTAAAGCTATAATTGGTTTGAAGCATCAACACAAGCTGATTTATGGGATCCTAGTCTATGTCGGCGGTGATTTTTTTATTATTGTAAATCGTTATTTTATTTATGTTTCCACTTTGTCCATTTTCTCTTATAAATAACAACAAGCATAGAGCTAGGATTTATTATATATCAGTACCCTTCTCTGACTGATAAGCTTTATCTAAATGTTTTCTTTTGAATTGTGTTATTTAGGAATGATTTAATTCAGTTCAAGTAGTAGGAATGTTGGTGTTCCCTCGTCCTCCTGTCTTAGCTAATTATTATTCTTAAATGTTATTTTCAGTTCATGTTAAGTAGAGAAAAACTAAGGAATATATGGTGTGCCCTAGTCCTAGTTTTATCCCAAAAGAATTTTTGAAAGCTTCCCAAAGAATGTGTTGAAAGCAGGTTAGGTTAAAAGTCCTTACCTGATCTTAGATTGTTCTTTGTTATCTTATATGTCTTCTTTTTGTTGTTTTAAATGTTTTCTATTGAAAGTGCATCAAAGAAGGCTAGTTTATAAGTACTTACCTAATCTTAGATTACTTTTATGTCTTTATTAAAGTGTATGTCAAAAGCAGGCTAGTTTAGAAGTACTTACCTTATCTTAGGTTTCTCTTTGTTCTTCATCTGTTTAATTCCCCTTCTTATTGTTTCATTTCATTCCATAAATCAACTTTAAAGAGATTCTTAGACATATATGACTTGCCCCATAGACCACTCTTGAACCTAGTTGTTTCAATTAAACCCTATTATGACTCCATAGCCCAATGGACTAAAACCTGCAATTATCTATCTTTTTGGCCAAAGCTTGTTCTGATTGCTTGCAACTTCACACCTTTGAAACTATTTCCATTTAGGACTTTCCCTCGAAAAATAATCATGCTCAACCATCCAAAAAAAAAAAAAAACCCTCGGCCTTCATAACTAGCCTAATATCATTACCCGAACTTCGAAGACAAATCCAATCTTTGCACTTATTGGAGAGATCCCTCTCCGGATTCAGGAGGGCTAGATCCTAGAATCCCAAAGTGGTTGAAACGGTGTTCTCCCTGCTGTCGTAATTTTCCAATCTTGTTGATTATAGGGAGCTAACACTTCCTATACTACGATATTTGAAAATGAGAAGTTGCAGGGAGTTTTGGCACACTTTTGGGAGAGAGATCTCTAGTGTTGGGAATCTGCCCTTCATTGTTGTGATCCGTGGATTATAGATCTAATCGATGTTATATTTAAATCTATTTTGAATAATATTGTATTTACTTCAGAATTTTTGAATCATTCTGTAGATCTACTGCATAAGATCTCAGATCTACTCCATGTACTTCATGTTTTTCTCAAAACCCCAAGGGGCATTTGCAGAAGAGCCTTTTAGTGTATAGATCTGATAAAGATCTAAATTTTTGTACACATATCTACTCTAGATCTGAAGTGTAATATATTTCTATTAAAAACAATAAAAATAACGATTTCAAGCTTTTTCACTCATTTTCTATGATTGTAGCACCTCTTCCTTGAGGATTTCTTCATTTAAATCCTTCTATTTATTGTTCTATAACGTATGGGATTCAATATAACTTTGATTTTCTGATGTATAAGTAAATATTGAACCTCCTTATTGGCCTCCTACTACTGATAAGATAAACTACATTATTTTCTAAGAAGTATTATTTTGTGTTGCTGCAGTCCCTTCTTTCGGCATTTTTCAAGCCGTGACTAGGTGTGGGAGGCATGTTTACCTCACCTAGTTTGATTTGTTTCTGATCTCCTCTTGGATTTAGGACTTATATTTTCAAATATAAGGGATCCAAGGGATGATTTGGATTTTTTTAGCATCCATTTCTGAAAAATGCATTTTTCAGACATGCATTGCTGACAGCCCCATTTTGGGATATTACAATTTGTGCCAAAGTAACACAGAGATCTTTAATTAAGCCTAGACATTTAACTATACTGGAGTCAAAAGAGTACAAGTCTTTGTATGGTCTATTGAAAATCAAACACCATTAAGACACATAAAACACACATAACAAAACATAGAAAAAATATTGGCGGAAAAGGCTTTAACATCATGGCTTCCTCACATATTTTCACATTATTAAAAGAATGTAGTATTACAATTAAATAGATGAGGATATTGTGTCTCAAGATAGTGTGTGCTATCTTGGATACCTTGGTTGAGATAATTTCTCAACCAAACAGACACCAATATAGGAGCTACCTAAACTAACTCCTATCTTAGAGGAACAACCCAATCTAGAGAGTTAGGCATAAATTCCTAACTTTTAATATTTAATTTATTTATTTTATTTTTGGATTTATTATTGTTTTATGAGAGTCTAAAATTCCCCCCTTCAATGATAAATATAAAATAAAAATGAGGAACTATCTTCCAAGTTCTCATGTTGATCCTCAAAAACATTTCCTAAAAAACCACCAAAGCTGGATGCTGAAAAAACTGCAATCTGAAGAGACCATGAGTCAGCTACATGTCTGATTCATCTCTAAATTTCGCTTGACAACTCCATCATGTGAAAAGTTGCAAAAGGATCCATTTTTACTTTGCATGAAATCAACATCCTTTTTCCACTGGAAAAATTTGTTGAATGCCCACTGGATGATGATGTGAAAAACAACTCATTATTGCTTTTTTTGTGTTGAAAACTGCTCACTGCTACTTTGCTGTTGACTGCCCACTGGAAAATTTGTTGATGCCCACTGGCTGTTGAAGATGCCCACTGGCTACGGAAGCTACCCACTGGTTGATTTTGCTATTTTTTTCGAGACTTTCAGTTTGACAACCACCGTCAATTTCATTGACATTTTCCCCCCTTTGTCAGCTGAAAGGAGATACAATTCTCTGGAAAGTATTCATGAACTCCCCCCTTCAAGTGTAGGAGTGTTGAATTGGTGTACTCCCCCATTAAACTGCATGAGAGTATTGTATTCTTTCCACTGTAGGCTGCACTATGTGTGATTGTATTCGGTTGTAGAACTGAGACAATCTTTTCACTGTGGATGACCATTCCCAAGGATCAATCCATTCATAATTTATATTCAATCTGGCTGATTTTTGTTCGTTGCAACATTTCTCTAATGAATGATTTGGTTTCCCATAATGGCAACAGAGATGGAGATCAAAACACTAATCTTCCATCTGACTGGTTCTTTGATAATGAGGACATTTCGGTTTGACTGGAATTGCACATTGTGTGCATTTCTATTTGTCTATAAATTTCTCAGAACTTGCTGAGGTGATTTGTTTAAGAAATCCTTCACTGATGAAATTAATTGGCTTGGAATAATCTGGGTTATGCAAGTTGGCGTCATCTTGGACATATCCTAGGCCTCGTCGATTTTTGTTACTTTGGATTTCTTCCCATGGCTTGATGATTGGCTTGGAAGAAAGTTGAACTGGAACAACTTCGACACTTGAAGCTATTTGGATGAATGACTTAGAATCATCTGGATGGTTGGAAGCATCACTCTTCTCTTGCAACTCATTTCTTTGTAGTTGCGATTCCAGTTGAAGAAACTCAGTGGTTTCATTTGTCTGTTATAGATGCCGTGAAAGATCAACCAGAGTTTCTTTGTTGATTTTCACCATGTCTTCATCACTTGAGAGGATCAAATTGTGAAGAATTTTTAACAACTGGATGTTTTGCACCATCTGAACTTGCTCTCTTGAATTCAGGTTATCTTGTCATAGATGTCGTGCTTTGAAATGTTTCACTTGATTTTGTTACTTGAATGACATGCTCGCTTGCTGTGTGGCTTGAATGGCACACTCACTTGATTTGTTGCTTGATGCGCTTGCTTGGAACACTTGTTAGAGTTGTAGAACTTTCTTTCTTGAACTCTTGAATTTACGCTCACTTGATGATGATCACTTTTCTTGAACGCTCACTTGACTTGCTTGATTACTTCACACTCATTGAATGAATACTCACACTCGCTTGTAGAAGATGTGAACTTGTTGTTTGTTTTAGAGTTAAAACTCGTGCACTAACTTGATTTTGCTTAAAGGAAGGGTGTCGAACACTATCGAAAATGCACCCAAAAAGCTTACAATGATTTCAATGACTCACTTAAAACAATGAATTCACTTGTCTAAATTTGACATAGGTTAAGAGAATTGAAGCTCTTGACTTCTTATCAATTCAAAGGGTTTCAGTTTTAACCGAGAGTGCACCTTTACAATCCAACTCAGATTACAAATTCTTAAATTTATGTGCAAGAATGTTGATGTAGACTATGCTTTGAAAAACATTAATTTGATTGTATTGAGTGAATTTTCTTGTTGAGGTAGAATGATGATGTTGAAAATCTTTGATTATGTGTTGTAGTTGCACAAATGCATGTCTTGAGTTTAATATCCTTCCTTGTAGCTACTTTTTTACAAGTGTTGTGCTTTCTTGCATTAAATGTGTGTTAAATGAAATCATTTATGTGTCAAAACTAGACACAAATCATAAGAAACATCATGAAGCCATAAAAACATGCTCCATCAAAAACACACACATGGTGTACCTAAGATCCCCTTATTCAATTTCGGGCAGATCTAGGACACTTCAACACCACAAATAATATGTCTTTATTCAATATTGAGGTCATAAACATTTCATATTTTACAACATTGACATTGAAGCTTTCTCAAACAATGAGAATCTCACACTCACAAATTTTGGAAGAAAATGCCTTCAAAAACTGACTCAACCTCCTATAACAATGAACGTTCCTTTGAGAAACTGATCACTCCAAACTTACAAAAAAATCAGTCCTGTATCACTCCACAAAATTACTTCGATACTCTCAACTTTCAACTTATCACTCCAAATTACAAAAAATAATGTCATAAAAAATAGACACTATAGAATGAGCACCCACTATCTCTCAAAATTACACCTTATCACTCCATACATCCCATTACATTATTAAAATAACTCAATATACATTATTACAAATTTCACCTTTATAATTCCCAAAATAAAAAAAATATTCCATCCACTCCTTATCTCCCCAAAAACCTTTTTTACAATTTATTGAACCCAAAACATTGCAAAATGCATTAATTCTCTTTCCCACTCTCTTTTCAAAAAATAATTATTATAATAATTACATTTGCACCAATCATTATCTCTCATGAAATAAGCACCCAACTTCTTCTAATACGTTATGCCCTAACTTTTGTTTAAAGTGCATACGTTTCAAAATTTCCACACCAAGTCTATCATATGATTCCAGAATTATTTATGGATAGATACCATCATTATTTCGTTAAAATATTTGATTACCTTTTTCAAGCATGAATTATAAAAAGTGCCCACTTAAATGATGAAACCGTAAAATTCATGCACTAAAAAAAAACTTTTGGAATTTTTTTTCTTGGATTTCCACACAAGAAATTACAGACTTTCCAATAGGGCTATCTCCTCTGTAAGTATTGTTATTTTCATATATTTAACCATACTTATTCTCGCATCTTCCACTAGAGACAGACCTGATTTTCACATTTCCCTTGGTTGCAGTCTTTTAGGGGCTTCAACGCAGTAAAAATAATGCCGCAAGCTACTTCAACACAAATCCTTACGCTGGCTCATGCTCGCTTCCAACTGCATTATCTCCCAAAATTCGGTATTCTATATCAAGAAGAATAACTGAAGACCTAACGCCGAAGTTTAAATTTCTAGCTCAGGTTGGTGACTGGCTCATGCTGACTGAATTCTAGTAGTGGCATTTTCTTCATTCATTCATCAATCACAACGTTTGTGCCTTCTTCACAATGTTTCTTGATGGCATCTTCAACATTCTTAGAAAAATAGTCTTCACTGTAACAACAGATTTGCCACTTCCCTCCAATTCCACTTAAACCGTCACTCTTCTTCGATGAGGAGTATTATGTGCTTTGCGTGGATGGCTTCATTGCTAATCTGTTTGCAGATAAGGCCAGCAAAAAATCATTTAAGCCAATCCTCTTCCATGTAGGTTTCAGAAGGTGCAGAAGCTAAAAATTGCAGTGGAGAAGCTTCAACTCTTCAATCTTTCGGCTCTGGTTGCGTTGGGCTCTCCACACAGGCTCTATGCATCATTCACCATCTTTGGTCAAACATAATACAAATAGTGAAACATTGGTGAGATCTAACTTCAATGCAGGTCTCCAGGCTCATGGCCTCACTACTCAAAAACTGCGGATCCGATGGGAGATATTATGAGAAATTGTACTTATTTTTCAAGCTTGGCAGTCAAGTAAATCACAGATCCATCTCTTGTTTACATTCAACACTGATGGAAGAATCATATTTCAACTAAAAAAAATGTGTCGAGCCTTTAATTAATTCACTTACTATGACCAACGAATACACATTACTTCGATGCATTTAAATTTCAATTAAATATATGAGGAGACTGTGTCTCAAGATAGTGCATGCTATCTTGGACACCTTGGTTGAACTAATTTCTCAACCAAACACACACCAACATAGGAGCTACCTAAACTAACTCCTATCTTAGAGGAACAATCGAATCTAGAGAGTTAGACATAAATTCCTAACTTTTAATATTTAATTTATTTATTTTATTTTTGGATTTATTATTGTTTTATGAGAGAGGCTCACATGGTTTAGTTATCTCAAGGCCAAGTCTCTCCATAACTACCTTTGGCATGAGGTTATGAGAAGCTTCTGAATCTAACATTGCATTATGGAGGATTTTATCATGGGTATTCAAATTGACATAAAATTGAGGGACACCTCCTTCTTGGAATTTTCCTTCTACTTCAGGTCCAAACAAAAGCTCAGGTTTGTCATCATTCAAGTTCATAGTATTAGCATTTTCTCCTATTTTTAAAGATTTAAAAACTTGGGATCTATATACATCTTGGCCTACTAATTCAGTGAGAGGTATGGAGATCATTACCTTCGCAATTTCATTCTCAATACTAAAGGGTGTCTGTGTTTTTGCCAAATTTCAATCAGTTTTATGAGACACTGTTTTTGCAAAAAATTTAGATTGTTGATTTTCACTAGAGATATCAGTTGAATCAACTATGTTTTTGGCAGATTTAAATTAGTTTTATGAGACACTTTTTTTGCAGCAATTTCAGATTGTTGATTTGGAATATAGATATCATTTGAATCAACTTTTATTTTCATTGTCTATTGTATTTTCAGGATCAGTTTCACGGGTCTTCCTATCAGAAATTTCAGGGTTTTTTTCTCTTGGGAATGTCTTGAGTTTTCTTGATTTTGAGATCATATTGCTTATCTACCTCTATGATGGCATTTTTGAAGCCTTGTTTGTAATCCTCATATTCTTGGAATTCTTCTTCTATTTGAGTTGGGGAAAACATGCCTTGCTCTTCCTTAGTGAGGAAAACAATATCCTCATTTTTAACTCCCATTATATTGATTTGAATTTTTTTTTGTTTCTTTAATCACCCCCTCATCGTCATTATCATAGTTTTCTTGTTCTTATTTGAGGGGGATTTCTCCTAAATTTTTGGTTTTGGTTTTGGTTTCTATTCTGAGGAGCTACTTGGTTTTCTCTAGGAAAAGCTCTTTCATTTAGGTTGATTTTCTCCATCATCCTCCCCATTGTTCTAGCAAGGTTATCAATATTAGTATCAGATGTCGAGGCTACAACCTCTTCCCTATATGTGATTCTCTTTTCATTTTTCATTTTAGCCCTCTTGGCAATCGAATTTTCTTCTACACTTACTGCACCCCTATGCATGTCTTCTAATGTAGGAGGGTTTCTTTCTCTTATTTGATAAGCCATTTTTGGGTCAAAACGGTCTGGAAATTTCATTAGGGCTAGACCTTGTGGAGGTTTCATGTGAGGAGGGAGGACATTGTATACACTATTGAACCTAGTGCAGTAATCTTGAACACTCTCTCCAAGATTTATCTTTATGTTTTCATATTCTGACAAGACTTGGAGAGGATTGTTCTTGACCTCCAATTTATTTAGGAACAGTTGATGAAAATAAGGGAGGTCATGTATAATATTAAGGGTTAGGCCTTTAAACCATTTTCTTGCTTCTCCTCCTAAGCTTTGGGAAAACATTCTTATTTTAATTGTTTCATCATCTATCTCTTGTCTATAAAAAGAGTCATCCATTCTATCCACATGTTGTTGAGCGGTTGTAGAACCAATTGCATCAAATAAGGGAATTTTGGACTGATAGTCCTATGGTAGAGGCACTAAAGGCAATGGTAAGACTAATGGGGCATACCAGGTTGCCATGGTTGGTGTTTGGGGAAACAAAGGGGGGTTAACAAGTGGAGGGTTTACAAAAGGAGGTGAACAGTGGGGGTATGAATGGGGGTTGAGGTTTGTACAACAAGATTCTTCTGTAAGATGGATGGGTCCAAGACTATCTGGGTTATCCAATTCTAGAATTTAATCCTGAACAAGATTTGTTCCAGGTGTGAGTCAGATAGGATATCCTGCAAGTATTTAAGGTTTTCAAGTAAGGAAATTTCCTTGTGAATAGTCCTAATAACAGTTGAACTCTTATATCTATGAGTTTTCCTTATGATGTGCTTAGGATTGTCAATTATTACAAGAGGGTTTGGGTCAGGATGGGATCTGGTACATATTCTTCTAGAATCCATAACTTAGACCCAAGGCATAGAGAGGTTGAAATTTTTATAATAGCTGAAAACAAGACCACTTTGTGAAAGAGATACTTAATCCACAAAGTATTTTGACTGGGTTTCCTTTTGAGTTTTGATACTATCAGGATTTCTCAATAATTTCCCAGTGGAGTCTGTTGGCCTATTGAAAACTAGTGGAGTCACCATGTGGATGATTTCAACTTTCTTGAGGCTGACTGTTGTCCACCATCAGCAACTAGATACCAGTCTTGGCTAATACTTGAGTCATCTAAATTTGAGTGGGGTTTCAGAGTTCTTGAGGAAATATTAAGCTTTTTTAATAACTTAGGTTCCCCAGAACGATCGCCATTATGTTGGCTCCCTGTAATTTGCAATATTGGCTCCAGGAGTCCAGGACCTAGCCTTCCTGGGCTCAGAGAGGGCTCTTTGTGTGTTTATATTGAAAAATGATTTAGATTTCTGATTATATTCTTCTGATTTTAGGCGAGTTAGGAAGTTTGGGGTTGTTTGTTTTGATTGATTATTTGGTTGGATAGAAAGAGTTTGGAAAGCTTAATCCATTGGGCTATGGAGTCATAAAAGGGTTAAATTGTACATCAAATTTTCAAGGGTTTTCACAGGGAAAGCGAACAATATCAAATGGATCTTCTCTGGTAAGATGAATATGAGATGACAGAAAGTTAAGAATTTAGTAAAACTAAAGGGAAATTAAGAATCCTTTAACTATACTTCAACATAAAAGCCTTTAAGATAACATTTTGGTAAAACTAAAGAGCAATTAAAAATTCTTCATCTGTAATTCACTAAGAAAACCTCAAGACAACAATCCAGTAACACTAAAGAGCAGTTAAGAATTCTTTAAATAAACTTCAAAGAAATTATTTAAGATAACAGTTTGGTAAAAATAAATACAAATTAAGAATTATTCAGATGTACTTCACTGAGAAAACCTCAAGACAACAATCTAGTACTACTAAGGAGCAGTTAAGAATTCTTTAGTTATACTTTCAGAGGAAAACATAAAGATAATAATAACAGAGAGAGTTAAGGTTCCCAAACAACATATCTCACTCTAAAATTTCTGTTCTATTATCAGATAAATTGATGTACAACATGGAAACAAAGGTAAAAAATTTACATAAAAGGGATAACATCAACATTAACATAGTTCAAGGATCCTGTGAACATGGTTTTATTACTGATGTCCAGCTCAAAAATAGTTACAATTCTCCAATGTAATAATCTTTGCAACTCAGAGTCTGATCAAAATCCAACCTAGAAACCAACACTGATAATGAACAATACATGCGGTATTTAACTATAATTTGAGGAGGTTGCCCTAATCTAGGGTTACAAACTACACTTATTACAAAGTAAATGTAATTTTGACATTTGAGACAATGCAAGGCCCAAGCCAAAATATGACCGATAGACTTGCTGTAAAAATAACTCTCAAATTAACTGTTGAGCTAACTTTAAAATATATTTGACTAATTTGCCTTTAACATTAACTTTTATAGTAACTTCTGAGTAGCTTCTAAAATATCTCTAAATGAAACATTAACTAAGGTAGCTTATATTAAATAAAAACTAAACTATAGGTGGCCAATGTGATTGGGAAGAGTTAAATGTTGAGTGGCCTTGTCATTTGGTTATGTCTTCTTTGTTGATTTGTCCTCTAATTTGTATTTAAACATTTAAACTATCATCATCTGTATCTTTTATATGTTTTCCTTCTACCGCCTTTGTTGTCACTGTAATCTCTTCTTCTACCTTCTTATCTGTCCTTTGTCTTAACTCTGTCTTTTAATCCTATATTTCATCTTTAACCTTTGACTAATATTTTATTCCTTTTACCTTTCACTGTCAAAGTGAATCTTTTACCTGTCACTATCCTTTAACTGTGTTTCTTATTTGTCTTCATCTTTGCCTGCGCAGCCACTGTAAAACCTCCTTTTTCCTTACCCTGTAATTTGAAGAAACCTCGTTGTCTTTGGAGTAATTGTATGATCCTCATTGATCATGATCCATTTTTTCTTCTGATTATTCTTGCACTCCTAATCCTTTGATGAATAAGACTTCTAAATCTTCATTGAGAGAGCCCTCATTAAACAATTCTTGGACTTAGAAATGAAAATTTATTATCGCATCTTTTGATATGTATGTCACCTGAAAAAATTAAAAATAAATATTAATAAAAACCGAAGTTCCGCAGGGAGGCAATATGGATTTGAAAGAATTCAGGAAATCTGGGGAATGAGTCCAGAAAATGGAGGCTTTTTTGATTTCGTGTTTTAGCAATGCCCTTCTAGGTCTATAAAAAACAATGCAAGGGCTATCATAAAGGTTCGCGAATTTACCGCGATAACACAGGGTTTAAAAATATGTCAAAGGGGTCAGTGGTTTCGTTTGTAGGCGGGGGGTATTTTTATGGTTTTACTATATGGTCAAAAGTAGTGACGCGGTTTTGGATGGAGGGATGAAATAAAATGAAGAGGCAACACATGGAGGAAGGGAGGGGTTACGAAACTGCCTATTCCGCAACCCTCCAAAGTTTTTAAACCTTAGGAACTCCGGTTTGTGAAAAGGCATGTGTACCATCAGATCAAGGGGTGGAGATCGGACGACGATTGGGTGATGGGCTGACTTCAGGTTGATTTGACAAGTGGCATCATGGTTAAATGAATCAATAGGTTTAAAACATAACGGGCAGTGATGTGAAGTGGGGCCCAGGGAAATATTAAAGCAGGGGAAGGTATGTTTTAAGCGTAGAATTTAATAATAGTGTAATTCGGGCTTTAAAAGAAATATAGGGTTCGGGATTTTTTAACAAACATGATTTATTAAAAGTGGGACACGATAGGTTTTAAAATTTACTTTAAAAATAATTTAAATATGGGTTTTTACATTGTTTGAAATGAAAGAAGGGGAATGAGTGAAGGGGAAGGGTTTTTAGTGAGGGAGATGAGGTTTTAGCATAGGGGGAAAAGGCTACAATGAGGGGATTTAGGTCAAACATGGGATTTCAGAGTATGGGAGTGTTTGAAAAAGGTTAAATGAGAGATAATGGATAGTTTTAAATGAAAATAATGAAGGCAGTGAGATTTCTAAAAATAAATGATAGTCAGGGAATATTCTTTTCAGTAGACTATAAAAGATACACAGTCATTTAGTGATATTGTAGAATACAGGAGACTAACATGTCAAGTGTGGATTTCTGAATATTTTAGTAGATGACTGATCTCTTGCCTACGGGTTATTGTACCAATTGTATCAATTGTTCATATTCATTTTCTAAGTATTCCATAAGCTTTTATGTGCTCTAAATTTGAATGTTATAACAAGAATGTTATTGCAGATTTTTCTTAAATATTACACTCTTCTTTTAAATGTTTTACATTTCTATGTTTTCTTTTGATATCTAGTTTAGAGAATTCTTAATTTCCCTCTCATCCCGATTAACTTCTTCACCCTTCATTGATTTCACATTAAAATGGCTTCTAATATCTCATCCTTATATAGGAATTTTATCTCCTAATTACCAAAAGGCATTACCAAGGAATTTTGAATACCATAGGCAAAACCAACAAAGGAATTGTTGACCTGATCAATCGAACTTGCACACAAATCAAGAATTTCATTTTCAGGATGTATACATGATTTTTTTGAAGGAACATTGTGTATGTACGAAAAATTGTTGAAGCAAAATTAACGTATATTTTTTAAAATTCATATTATTCAATCTATTTCAAATCCATCATGTCACTAAGCTACCAAAACTCTTCTTCATCTTCTGCAACACCTGTACAAGCATTCATATCATATGAAATGGCTCAAAAAAACTTTGTTGTCATCATCCATCCATATATTATATGGACATAACAAAAGTGTTACATCCTATGACATATTGACATCAAGGAAAACACATTTGACATTCGGGTTGACATCATATTACATCTCAGTTGACATCAAGGTCATAGTTGACATGTAGGTTGTCATCAAGGACAAAATATAACAGTTAATGCCAACAAATGTGTAAGAAAATAATTTTTGTGCTCTTATAGTTTGTTTATGGTAAATAAAATGTATTTTTTTTGTTTCTATAGGTTGTATTTTTTACTATTAAAGGTATTATAAATGTGTATGCATGTTGGATATTGTTTTTCACCTCATTAATTCCCTCATTTAATCTTTCACCACTACCCACATTCTGCAGTTGTCATCCACTTGTCCAACGATATAAGGCATCTCCATCCCTTGTTTATCATTTCATAGCTCTTGGAATACCATTTTTGCTTGTTAATAAGAACTTCCATCAATCATACAAATTGTTAGGCTCTATTGTTAGTAGCACCCACCAAATTTCTCCATCCCATCCATAATGGCTCAACCCATATATCACCTACCAGTATACCCTCTTTTAACCCCTATAATTTCATCCATTGTGGTTGCACCAATTAAATTTCAAGCATACCCCCTTCAATCATCCAATGTGGCCACCATAATTAATGTAGTAGTAGATGTTTCCTCATATAATCTTGTAAAATTATGTACTTTCTATCCTGTGCAATCTCTACCAATTCATGGTTATATCATTCATTGATTAATTTTTATCTAGCATGAATAGAGGAGGGAAACTAGTTAGGACTTATAGTATCATCTAATGAGTTTTCTTAGCTTGAATTATAAAGTATATTTTGTAATTTTTTTAATTCGTTATGATGAAATAAAAGAAAAAAATTACAGTAATATTATTCATTGTAAGTATATAAACATGCAATTCACACCAAAATGCAAACAGGCTCAAGTTTTAAGTTTGAGTAAGAAGAGGAAGTCTGTATTCTAAAGTGTATTTGATAGTGGCAAGGGTGCACATACACATTTATACATTTAAAAATCCAAATTACATCTATACATAAACTACTCTTATGAACAATAAACCATCCTCCTCATCATTGTCTGAAAACTTATTTGCCCGTCTCTTAAAAACCTGTCCTTATGACAACCATTCTTTTCACTAATGTCAAATTATACCAAACATCTGTACAACTTACTAATCTCTGTAAAACGAACAGCCAGTCACTAAATCTTCTGAAAACCATTCTTTTCACTGATGTTATTATGATCGAAACCAATGTCGAATTATACCAAACATATGTACAACTTAATAACTAATCTCTGTAAAACGAACTGCCAGTCACTAAATCTTCTGAAATGCGTCATCGGACTTGTATATCAAGCCTCGCTTCAAAGGACAAACACTTTGTGGGACTATTCATGGGACAGTTGGGAAGCCATCCCCATGAATTTTGATTCAAGTTGTAAATTGCTACAACCGTCTCTCTTTCAGGCTTGTCTTTGTATACTATGAAACATACACAATCCTTCATTCCTACACTGTCAAAACGCCCGATAGGAGAAATTCTATTTAGCATCAATGCAGGCATCCTAGTAATCTCAGCCCATAAAGATGAATTTGAATGAAATTCCCATATACCCACAGTATTTGAAAGTCCCTGATTATCTGATATACCTCCGGTGAGTAGAACCCTCGACCCGCAGGTGAGCAGCTGAGGCCACCCAATGGGTGCAAGGTCCAGCATCTGAAATGGTAGCGATGCAAAATTTGACGTCCCGTCTACAATGTTAAAACCTATGATGCCCCGTCGTTCATGACGAGGAACGTCAGTATTGATCGCTAGACTGTAGCAGATTCCGTTGCAGAAGATCAATATTCCACCGTCTCCCACTCTCGTAGGCATTAGCCTCACATTCTTGGGAAATTGCCCCACTATCCTCCAACAATTTTGAGAGGAATCGTAGATTTCCAAAATCTCCACATTCTCCCTGTGCGATCTGCCCACTGCCACAATAGTGTAGCTTGAAGATTCACTTTCATTATTATTGTTAAATTCCGAAATATTCTTGAAATTTACAATTGAGATAGAAATAGCATTTTTACACATTCCTATGACAGTGACTTTCTATATTGATGACATGGGTGAAAGCTGTAAAGATGTTGTAGTGAGAGGATTGCAAACATGATAAGTAGTGAAATGAAAGCGATCACAGGCACCCACCAGAAAGAGACCTCCAGCAGATCAGTGGTAACTAACATTAAATCTTTCATTTCTGCCGTCTTCCTCTGGTTGCAGAAATTTAAAGGAAAAAGAGTTTCTCCATGTTTGTGTGAAGAAAGAGTATGTCATCGAAGGCAGTTCTGAGTTAAACGAGCAGAGAATAAGCAACGGCTTACGGTTAGGAATCGCTATGGCCCATTCGTTAGTTATAAATTTGGAGCCGGAGAGGAGGGCATTCCATTGTTTGCATACCATTGAAAATCTAGAGAGAGATTGTAGGGGCAACCATGCTAAAATGTACTCTTTCAAAGATTCGGGCAATTCAGACCACGACCATGAACTTTCCTCATCCCAATCAACATCCAGCAACGCGTCCATTTTCACACTCGAAAACAACTGCTATATCTGTTCTTAACTCGACTCAATCATGTAAAAGCTCCCACCTCCCCTATTTATCTTTTGGCGATAATGATGTTGAACGGTCAAATTTATATAAACACATGCTAATTGTCATAACCACGAGCCGACATGGCTCTAATCGTATCTTTGAAAAATCCTTATAAATAGTTTTTTACTATTGAAATCGAAATGTACATGATTCGATGAGGGCATGCGCCTTGATTGGGCTATATGGTTCTTTGTCTTACCTATGGTATTTGTTTCTGTTTTTGACCATGATTAAGGTTGTTAGACTTAATATTAATGCTTAAAATTAGTTAATAAAATTATATTTTATAGTTATATACGAGGATGATTTAAGTTTCATGGGTTTAAGAAGATATCGATATAGATATGTAGTTGTCTTATTATTCTATATTTTGTAGTTTCTTTTGGTCGAAATTATATTAAATAATTTTTGATAGATCTTAACTTTTTATTATGTAAAATGTGTTTTTAAATGTATAAATGGATACAATGTCGTGAAAAACTTTTGGGGCACTTAGATTTGTGGAGAGTACAAAGCTCAAAATGTGATTCTAACAAATGCCTACAAGAATTTTGGGCAAATTCAACTAGAAAATATACAAGAAAAACTCTCAAACATAGAACAAGTAGACTCCAACTTTAGAAATATGCCAAAGCATTAGCTTTCTTTCCTTGAAAAAAGGCCCTATGAGTTAGCCTTGGTGTCCAAAACTTGATGTGAAACACCACCTAGATAGGGATTATGTTGTGCTTGAAGGTGTTGTTAATGGCAGTTGAGTCCTAGAAGCAATGCATAGGACCTAAGCCCTAAGTATTTTCCTCCCCTAACAATAACATTGGAGTTATAAAAGAATTTGGTTAAGTATATGGCATTGAAGAGAAGTCACCAAAAACTAATAAAGAAAAAAAAAAACAAACTCACGAGGGCCCCAATTTCAAAGTCACCTTAGGTGGAAGGTAAACTAGCATGACAATATCCAAATCAAAGTTTTAAAATATATGTAGCTTACAATTGACATATGTTTGATAAAAAGATTTATTTGGGATCATTAATAAGTGTGGTAAAGTTGAGATATAGAAAAAATATAGGGCGGAAACGTGAAGCTGGGTTACACTTTTGTGAGAATCGGGGGCAGAAATTGTTTTTCGGCAATAGTTCGGCCGAAAATTTTATAAAGTTCAGCCGAAATTTTGAGTCCGTTTAGATTGACGGCACAGTGGCGGCACAGCAAATAGAATTTTTGCCGGAGGTTTGGAAAATCGGCAACAGGAGTTCGGCTGAAATTTTACTTTCGGCCGAACTATTTTCTGTAAATAAATCGCCCGCGAAAGCTGTAAGGTTACTGTTTTCATTGTTGGTGCGATTTTTGCTGCTCTGTTTCTGATTGCCGCGTTGGTGCTTTGTTCCTACTGGTCGAGTTGTTGCTCTGTTCCGCGCTGGTCGCGTTGGTGCTCTGTTCCTGCTGGTCGAGTTGGTGCTCTGTTCCTACTGGTCGAGTTGGTACTCTGTTCTTGCTGGTCGAGTTGGGCTCTGTTCCTGCTGTTACGTAGTTACGTCCGCCATCGTGAAAATCTGCCGGGTATGTAGTTATGTCCGCCATCCCTAAAATCAGTATGTAGTATGTAGAATCATCCACACTCTTCCATTAAAATGATATCATTTGTCTCCCTGAAATAACAAAGTGATGGGAAACCTCTTGGAAGTGAAAAAACTATGTAAAGTGTTGTGAAATTAATACACACACACACACACACACACACACACACACACACACACACACATATATATATATATTTTAAATTTCTATTTTAGGATTTTTCTATCTAAATATGATACTTGCATTTTTTAGTAGGGATGAATCAACCAAAAGGTTTTTCATGGTTTAGAGGTTCCATTTGCGTTGTAAGTAGTTTATTACCTTTGGCAGTTCACAATCACATCCCATTTTTTTCTAATTCATATATATACCAGAAAATACTAGAAAATCTTGGCTAAGCTTCTTCAGTAGTGAAATGAAAGAGATTGGATGAATATTTGGGAAACTGATGAAAAAAATATTTTTGAAATATTACATTCTTCTCTGCAAGGTAAATAGTACTATGACATGGCCCAAAATATTTGATGCAGTCACAAAGAACTTAACACCTTAATAAGTTTTAGCGTATATCTCCACTGCAGCAACAATAATATTAATGTTGAGTCATCTACAAACATAATGGTATTTAACCTCCTCTAGCTTGCGTGTCCATTAGGAAAATAACAAAACACACCAACCAACTGCAATGAAACAACTATCGAATTAATGCAAGGACTAAAGTAAGTTGTCTACACCAATGTGGATACTAATTTTGGCAAGAGATCAAATTGAGAATACTCTTTTTTTTTCTTAAAGAGGGGTGCGGTAAGGAGAAAAACTCATAATAAATTTCAATTGTCACGTTAGCTAAGCCATAATGCTACATATAGCTGTGTAGTGCAACTGATCAGTCCAAAAAACTAATACAGTCAGATACATGCCATCAAGCAGATATGAAAACAGTCCCAAATATAAACATATTTTCAGGAATATTTCAAATATATGAAGTTCTCCTGTTTGCCTTGTAGGTGTTGTATAATGATATCATGGTTTTTATTGTAGTTTTCAAATTTTTAATAATAGTTTTTTTCAAAGAGAAAAAATTCGTAAACTTTCATTAGAGAGAGATTACATGTTACATATAGCTGTGTAGTGCAACTGATCAGTCCAAAAAACTAATACAGTCAGATACATGCCATCAAGCAGGTATGAAAACAGTTCCAAATATAAACATATTTTTAGGAATATTTCAAATGTTTGCATAGTAAGCTCGGTGCTTAACTTACTATACCTTTTTAATACTAGTTATATCATCATGGTATCTAATACTATGTTTTGACTTTCAAAGAGCAATGAACAATTATGGTTTTCATTGTAATATGATTATAGACATATTTTCTTTATAAAATAGGTTAATCAGCATGGTATCATGGTTTCTAATGTAATATGTAACTTTTTAAGAGCAATATATTGTGAAGGTTTCTAATAGTATTCTTCACTATCCTTCTATATTTCCTCTTCAACTATGGTTCAAATATCCTTCACTATGTCCTTCTCTTCAACTATAGTTCAAATATCCTTCTCTATGTCCACATATTTTCTTTATAAAATAGATTAATCAGCATGGTATCATGGTTTCTAATGTAATATGTAAATTTTTAAGAGAAATATATTGTGAAGGTTTCTAATAGTATTCTTCACTATCCTTCTCTATGTCCTCTTCAACTATGGTTCAAATATCCTTCACTATGTCCTTCTCTTCAACTATATTTCAAATATCCTTATCTATGTCCTCTTCAACTATAGTTCAAATATCCTTACCCTTCTCTTCAAATATAGTTCAAATATCTTTTTATACAATGATGCCAACTTCTAAATTCGTCCTCCTCTTCATCTATAGTTCAAATATCTTTGTCTTTAACCATAGTTCAAATATCTTTTTCTATAGTTCAAATATCTTTCTCTTCAACCATAGTTCAAATATCTTTTTCTACATGGATGCCAACTTCTAAATTCCTATCGTTCAAATATCCTTTTCTACATAAATGCCAACTTCTAAATTCTTTGTCTTGATTCTTTTTCCTTTCTTTCCCTGAATAGCTAGTTGCTTGTAAAATTTGAGTTTCCAAAAATATGAATATGTCTATTGTTCTTCTCTTCAACTTGGTTCAAATATCCTTCCCTATGTCTCTCTCTTCAACTATAGTTCAAATATCCTTTCCTATATGTCTAAATTCTTTTATAGAAATAAAACAATTTGGCCCCTATTTTTAAGGTCATTTGAATTGATGCATAATCAAAGTAAAACTCCATGGATTTCGATTGATCATTATCATTACTTTATGGAGGGATAAACTTGTAGCATGCACCATTGAAACTCCTTCAATATGTCCATTGTTCTTTGGCTCATATCCTTCTTTATCTCCTCCTCTTCAACTATCGTTCAAACACTGTTCAAATATCCTTTTCCAGATGGATGTCAATTTTAGATAAATTCTTTGTCTTGATTCTTTTCTTTTCCCTTTTCCCCTGTATAGCCAGTTGATTGTAAACTTTGAGTTTCCAAAAATTTGAATTTGTGAAAGCTCTTTTTCATTTGTAAATAGTGGTCGATTTTTGCAGGTGATTTGAAGATAAAAATAAAATAATTTGACCCCCTTTTTTATGGCCATTTGCAATTGATGCACTTTAACTAAAGTAACTCCATGGATTTGGATTAGTACTGGGGCATTAGACTCTTTTCCTTGAAGCAAATGGCTAAGAAATTGTTAGTGCGTGAAGGATCACATATTTCTTTTGAAAGGAAACCTTCTCCTTAGCGGGTCAAAATCCCCCATCGAAAGAGCTTCTGAAGACCTATAGGTCTTTAGATGATTTCCATAAATGCTAGGTCACCTCCAGATTTGAACTAGACCAATATTGAATGACCTAATACAAGTTTTACATATTCCAAACATTTTGAAAGAAGGAAAATTCCAGGAAAACATGCCAAGAACATTTCTTATTGTTTCTGGAAAAATTAGTGTTGTTATCGCCTTCAGCGAACTAGATGGCTCTACTTTGAAGTCTTCATTAAACTGTTTCCTTTTCTAATAATTCTTTCTTTTCCCCTCCAAAATTTTCAAATACTGCAAGTCTTTTTCAGTAAAATTTGCATTTACATTATTGTCAAAAAGCCTAGAAATGAATTCTTCTACTTCTAAAAGATCCTTTTTATTTTCTATTGCCTTCTTTTTAGACTAGTTAGTAGCCACTTTCTTAACTCTTTTGATATTGTCCACAAAGTGTTTCATTAAAGTTCCCCCAAAGCTTCAACATATTTTAATCAAATGTTTGTAATTAAGAATCCATCCATATCAATAAAGGTATAATACTTTGGTTCATATTTTCCATTATGTTTGTTATTCTATTTCCTTTTGTGATATATTTGAGTAATATTTGTAAGTTGTAACTTTCGCTTTGAATATTTCTATTTGGCACACCACAAATAGGAATTTAAACTATTAAATTAATTAATATAGATTTAATTTGATTTCAGATTCAGGCATTGAAACAACACACCATGATCTATTTCAAATTTAAAAATAATGGTTTTAGTCCTAGGTGAATTTGATGAGGAAATTAAATCCTATTTCTCCCCCCTAGCACAATTACCAGTACAGTTAGAATTTAACAGCCCCAAACTGGATTTTATTCTCAGGTTCGACCTGAAAACATAGTTTTTCCTCAATTTTCTCCACTGGTTCTATGTCCAACTTGGATAACCTACAGTTCAATCATTCTTTTCATTTTTTATATCCCCTCTTGGATAACCATAATATCTTGAAATGGAGCTAGTCAACTCAAATACCGTATTGCAAATCCCTGGCTAAGTTAGATGAGGATTACATATGGTCTTGAATGAGCATTTGGACTCTTTAGATATATATCTAAAGAGTCCAAAAGCTCATTCAAGACCATATGTAATACATAGCGTATTCATATAATATATAAAACTTTAATCCATGTTCTTAACCTTAACATTGACACAAATGGAATTTACAATTTTACTCACTGCTTTATGATAGAAAAATATGCAGATGAATATTGCCCACATATACGAAGTCAAAAGGGATAGATTAAAAAGGGATGCTTTGGTCATCTATAAAAGATAAATTAAAGAAGCATGAAATATTAAAGTAATGTAAATTATATATGCATACCAATTATGTTCATATAACACAACAAATAGATGATTCAATACAAATGTCACATAGAAGCATTTGAATGTAAATTAAAAATGTGTAATAATTATGTCCTCGTTTAATATGTACAATATGTTTGGTTGAATCCACATGAAAAACAAGACTCCCAATCGTGAGAAGAGGAAATTGCATCCTATTTCTCCCCCCTAGCACAATTAGCAGTACAGTTAGAATTTAACAACCCCAAATTGGATTTTACTCTCACGTACTGCAACCTCTACAAAGGTTCGACCTGGAAACATAGGTTTTCCTTAGCTTTCTCCACTGGTTCTATGTTCGACTTGGATAACCTACAACAACATCCTTCTTTTCATTTTTTATATCCCCTCTTGGATAACCATAATATCTTGAAATGGAGCTAGCCATCTCAAATATAGTATTGCAAATCCCTGGCTAAGTTAGATGAGGATTACATATGGTATTGAATGAGCATTTGGACTCTTTAGATATGTGTACCAATTATGTTCATATAGCACAACAAATAGATGATTTAATTTACAAATGTCACATAAAAGTCATATTTATCTCATGGGCCTTCAACTTAAATTATCTATAATCGTTTGACCCCCAGAAATGTCATTTAATACCTCAAAATGACTCCAAAAGGTTTTAGACCTGAATTCTCCACCCCCCATTAAAATGACCCTACAAGTTGATTATTTTATTTTTTTCACTCTATAAGCATCAACGTACGATTATGCATGATGGAGGATCTCTAGCGCTTTCCCTTGTTAATATATTTAATAATCTCAATATTTATTTAAAAGTATCAATAGTGTTTCGACCATGAGATTTGAACAATGTGATGTCGTTGAAATACTATTGATACTTTTAAATAAATATTGAGATTATTAAATATATTAACAAGGGAAAGCGCTAGAGATTCTCCATCATGCATAATTGTACGTTGGATTTGGTGATAATTGTCTTCATATTTTGGCTTTCTGACCCGCAAAACATAATTATTTTACAAGGGAGTGAAGGAGGGATGATCACATTGACTTGCTTGATGACATGTCTATGAATATTAACTACCTCAAGATCTATTTTTTTGCGTAGGGAAAGAGACACATTCCCATGTCTGAGCATGAAAACGTTCTTTGATATTTTTAATGCCTATAGTGTTTACTTCTACAAGTTCTATAGGCAGAGTCTGTAAAGGGCTAGGTAGCCTCTAGATCTCATCTTTTATGAAAGGTGACATATCTAGTAAATGCCCCTGCAGTCAATCTCTGGAATGGATCTAAATAGAAGTTCTTCATTTTAATATCCGTAAAACACAACTCTAAGGTAAACTATGTACATGTTCCATTCATCATGAACACAAACTTCACTATCTTGAGGTAATGAACACGAAATAAAATTCCTTCTTGGAACAGCTTCATGTGCCTCCTTGGCTTTGGAGCATTTTCCATGTTTTCCATAACCAAGAACCAAATAATTAGGCCCTTCTTGAAGAACATTTGGATCAACTATGCCTTGTACATGCTTGCCTTTAAAACCCTTTACTTTCATAGCACATTTTCATCAAAAATTTGGACCTTATTCCTCTAATGTCTCTCAAAAGCACACACATTCATTTTCAGAGGAAATTGAAGGCATAAACCAATAGCTAATTCTTCTAACTAACCTTGACTAAAATGAGCTAAATTGTACTTTGATACGAACTTGATTTAAATTTTCCACCCCACATTAGGCACCAATGATTATAACCTTTAATTGGATAGCACTGGTTTGTAATCATCATCTCAAAATGACCTAGTAGATGAAAAATTACCATGTTTGTAATCATCGTTTCACACCATCTACATATGACCCTTCTACACATTATATGATTGAATTCATCCCCTCTACCTAGACCATGATTGATTGTGACATTAGGTGAATAAAGGAAATTTGATAAGGAAGGGATCACTATAAGTTTTTCCTCCACCCACTGCATATCCAGTGATTGCCTATTTTTTCTCTTCCAACATTTTATTTTGGAAATTCATTTTGGTAGTTAATTCTACTAATAGTCACAACACACCTGGAAGTCAAAGAAATTGTTATATACACTACTAAACTCAATTAACATTGTTTGTTATTGGAATTTGCAATAACAAACAACGTAGAGTTCATTAATGTAGTGTGGTGTGGCTATCGATAAAATTAGCTGCTAATGAATTTCGAGAATAGAAAGTTGGAAGTGGAAAATTGAGAAATCACTAGCTATGGGGCGGATGGAGGAGGACAAACTAGAAATTATCCTCTGCTTATAAATTGTATTTTATTCACCTGTTGTCACAATCATTCATGGGATAGGTAGAGAGGATGACATGCCAAAAATTCATGCATATAATATGTAGAAGGGGTCATGTATGAGATGGTGTGAAGTGATGATGATGGAGATGGTAAATGTTCATCTGCCAGGTCATTTTGAGATGATGATGACAAACCAATACTAGCCATTTTAAGGTTATAATCATTAACAAGAAATATGGGGAAGGAAATTCAAATGTCTCATCATGGAAATTATAAAAATTGTAAGGATGGGGTTATAAGCGTTATGGAAATTGTAAGTGCCAAATACTGAGGAACAAGCCATATTTGCTTCTCAAAAACTTTATTTGATATATTCTTAAAAAACAAAGTACAAATTGTAGTAATCCTTCTTGCCTTCCATATAGATAATGAAAATGATTGTTCCAAGTCTCATGTTGCTTCTCATGTTATTTTATAAACCTTGATTGGAAAGAAAAATAGGAGGGCAAAAATGTAAGAAATATAGAACATACTGGATTTAACAGCCCCAAACTGGATTTTACTCTCAGGTACTAGAACCTCTACAAAGGTTCGACTTGGAAACATAGTTTTTCCTTAGGTTTCTCCACTGGTTCTATGTTTCACACATGATCAATTATTGTTTTGAAAGTTGTGTTCTACATAATTTGTGTACACTAAATTAGAAATTGATTTTTTGAAATCTATTTTGTGAATGTCGACCAATAGATATATATCATGGAGGATGAAAGTTGAAGATCAGTCGAATCCCATATTGAGGTTCAGGGATCGGAGGATGTTCACGGTATTTAAATATAATTGTAAATCTCCATACGTGTGTGTACATATGGAATTGATTTTTTTATTAACTTTGTGAGTGAAATTAGTTGTTAATAAGTTTCATATTTTAATTTTTAGGAGGAAAGAGGAGAAGGCTTTCTACTCCATCAATGGAGCGTGGCCAAGGTTCAACCGGTCGAGGTAGCAGGGTGCCGGAAGGGGGTGATATTTATTCCCCCGAAGGCCAGCAATCAACGGTTGCTGGTTCTCAACAGGGTCACTGTGGGTCTGGTTCTCAGCAGCGTCATTCTGGGGTTGGTTCTCAGCAGGGTCATGTTGAAGATGATGTTAACCAACAACATCAAGGTTGCCATCAATTTCAATATTTTTTCATTAAATTTGTACAACTTTTTGTACATGTGTTTTTTCTAATATACGAAATTTTATATATATTGATGCAGAGGCTGAAAATTTTCGAGCCAGTGGTCAAAAAAGACGCAGGGTAGCGTGCTACATTGAAGAAGAAGGCTGTCAACCCATCACAACTTATCCGGCTGAGATTACCGATATACCATGGGAAACGAACATGGCGGAATGCACCTTACAAAGGTGTCAAAGCCTTCATGCAAAATTGCAAAGAGATCTCGAGGCTTTGTCTCTACCTGCTGAGAGTAAACAAAGCCTCGAAATAGTTACACATTCATTGAGTGAAATGGTAAAAGTGTACAAAAATTTGGGGCGAACGACTGATTCGTTTGTAGAAGTGATGAGAAAGAGAAAAGAAACAATGATAGGTCCCGATAAATGGCAGGACATAAAACAAAGAGTTTCAAGAGATGATGCTAAGTCAATGTTTAATTATAAGGAAGGGCCAAAAAGAAAAATGTTAAAGGTGCAGTATTTCAAGCACCCAGACAAAGAAAAATATTTGTATGATCGACATCTTGCGGCCTTTGGAAGGCTTCCATGGAACGATGAGGTTCCTATTTATTTTGCACAAATGTTTTATGCATAATTTTTTTTGGATATGAAACCCGACTATAATGACCTTCTTTCATAATTTTTTGGCCCGGGGAGAGGTCAATTATATGAATGTAAGGGCGCTAAGCGAGATGTGGAGTTGCCTCACCCTGAGCCGCCATTGGTGAGTCGACCGTTTCGAGTCGAAACCCTACGATCAGAGATGGATGCGACTTCTCAAATAAGTCGTGAAGCAAGAGATGTTATGATCGACAATGTTCATAGCGGATTGACTGGAGTCGATATTTGTTTAAATCGACAAAGAGCACGTGAAAATGCACGTGCCAATTTTGTTTATCATACAGATGAGGATATTTACAACATGAATGTTGAAGATCTCGGAACATATGCGATAAATTGTCGCAATGGTCTGCAAGACCTAATTTTTCGTGAGGAAGAGGGCACCAGAACGGTATGTGTTAGTGACCTTAGGGTTTGAAATTATATTTACATATACATGTGTACAATTTGTAATAAATACATGTGTATGTACATGTATACACTTATTTGTATGTGTACATTAATCTAACAAAAATGTATGATTATATGTTAAAACACCATTTGCAGTTCTCAGGCATGATGTGTGATGAAAATGTTAATATTACATTCGGGACCTCTGGCTCAAACGATGCAGATGGGTCTGACCATCATGATATGTTGGCACATGTATGTTAGTGTTTTTTAAGTGACTCTAAAATAAATAATTGTTGCCACACATGTACATGTATGTATATATATAATTTGATTTTAAATGTTTTAACATATTCCGATTTCGTCTGATGTTTTTGGGATGGCTGTACCTTCTTCTTCCTTAGGAGATATACCTTCTACTTCATTAGGAGATGTACAAGTATGGACAATTTTTCACAAGTTCAAAATTTATGTTACCTCAAAAAGTTCCATTAAAAATTGAGATATATAGAGAGAAAGATCTATATTTTGAGTTATTTAAAATTTTTTGAATTTAGGTTCGTGTAGAAGATTTTTTTAATCCGAGGACTCTAGCGACAGAGATAGGAACATCCACAGCATTTGAACAAGTTGTCTTTAGTTCTTTTTTTTAATATTATTGTTCAAATAAGTTTATATATGTACACGTGCATTTTCATTTGAAAGTTTTTAATTTATATAAATTATATATATATATATATATATATATATATATTTATTTATTTATTTATTTATTTATTTATTTATTTATATTTATATTTAACTGTACATGTATATTGTACAGGTTACCACTGCAGATGTTTCTATGGCAGAACCTGTCCATCAAATGGAGAGGGAACCTTATGAGGTATTGCATGATTTTTTTGTTATATTTTGTTTTTTACATGAAGTTCTAGATATATATATTCTCATTCATTTTTAAAACTTCAAATTTTAATGTTCAAGTACATGTGCATTGTGTATGATGGTTTCCTATTCACAGGATAGGGCGACTCGAGACCCATACGCTAGATCCTCCTTTTGATGGACAAGATTTACAGATTTGATTTCAAAATTTATATGGTTTTAAAATTTGTTAAACTTGATACAGTTTGATGCTCAAGTGAGATTTACAATTTTTGGACATATTTTATTACAATGAACTATTATATAATTTGTTTTATTTAATTTTTGGATGGTTTTAGTACTTTTGGCATGTGAATGTGAATTAATGTTGTCATCTAAATTACATTTGACATGTGATATTTAATGTTAAATGTTTTTGTTGGATAGTTGAATTATAATTGGCATGGCATCCGAGTTTTTAAAACTACATTAATGATAGAATGTGAACCTACATTTGCACATGTGGTAAATTGAAATGTTACTTGTAGCAAGACAATCCCCATTGATTTCATTACATTATATGTTGATTTCTGATTTGATATAATTGCATGTATGATGGTACATTACTTGTAAAGTCATCGGATTAATAGTGTTCATTGATTTCAGTGTTCTTTGGATGGTTTTAGTACTTTTGGCATGTGAATGTGAAGTAATGTTGTCATCTGAATTACATTTGACATGTGATATTTAATGTTAAATGTTTTTGTTGGATAGTTGAATTATAATTTGCATGGCATGTGATATTTAATGTTAAATGTTTTTGTTGGATCTAGTTGAATTATAATTGGCATGGCATCTGAAGTTTTTAAAACTACATGAACGATAGAATGTGAACCTACATTTGCACATGTGGTAAATTGAAATGTTACTTGTAACAAGATAATCCCCATTGATTTCACTATAGTATATGTTGATTTCTGATTTGATATAATTGCATGTATGATGGTACATTACTTGTAAAGTCATTGGATTAATAGTGTTCATTGATTTCAGTGTTCTTTGGATGGTTTTAGTACTTTTGGCATGTGAATGTGGAGTAATGTTGTCATCTGAATTACATTTGACATGTGATATTTAATGTTAAATGTTTTTGTTGGATAGTTGAATTATAATTGGCATGGAATGTGATATTTAATGTTAAATGTTTTTGTTGGATCTAGTTGAATTATAATTGGCATGGCATCTGAAGTTCTTAAAACTACATGAATGATAGAATGTGAACCTACATTTTCACATGTGGTAAATTGAAATGTTACTTGTAACAAGATAATCCCCATTGATTTCATTACAGTATATGTTGATTTCCTTTTTGATATAATTGCATGTATGATGGTACATTACTTGTAAAGTCATTGGATTAATAGTGTTCATTGATTTTAGTGTTCTTTGGATGGTTTTAGTACTTTTGGCATGTGAATGTGAAGTAATGTTGTCATCTGAATTGCATTTGACATGTAAAGATATTATTGTTAAATGTTTTTGTTGATAGCTGGAATTATAATTGGCATGGCATCTCAAGTTTTTAAAACTACATGAATGATAGAATGTGAACCTACATTTGCACATGGGGTAAATTGAAATGTTACTGGTAACAAGACAATCCCCATTGATTTCATTGTATATGTTGATTTCTGATTTGATATAATTGCATGTATGATGGTACATTACTTGTAAAGTCATTGGATTAATAGTGTTCATTGATTTCAGTGTAAGCGCAAAAAATTATTGACAATGTAGAACGATTTTGTGTTATAATAATTAAACCTAATAATATTGGAGAGCAAGAGAGACTTGAGGTATGGTGTTTACTACAAGAGTTCGAGCTAAATATTTAAATGGTTTATCTATCTTTCAGAAAATAGTTTAAGATTGATCACAAGAATTAAGAGAATGTCTCTGTCCATCATTGGTATGGCTTATGCTGCAACCATGAAGTCTCGTCCCAACACCATAGAATGATCATCCATGTCAATGACTCTTAAGTCTATCTTTCCAAACCATGACACTACTCTCACATGTGTGCCTTTCATGACACCATTCACTGCTTTCATCCTCGAGTTGACTGCCTTGAAAGCACTCAACTCTTTCTCGATGCTAGCCTTCCTATTTTTAAGAGATGAAGCTGCCTTTCGACTTAGGAAGCTATGGGTAGCCCCCGTGTCTATCAAAGCAGAGAACTTTTTCCCATGTACGGTTGTAGACACGAATCTCAAGTCCAAGGAACTTTCATCATCATTCCTCCTCCTTGTCTTGCGCCTTACTTCCGCAATCTTCTTCAACATTTCCTCTTCCAATATGTCTTTCAAACTAGCCCTTGGCTTAACAGTGCTTTTCACATATCTCTTCTCATGAAGCTCCATAGAACAATTTGATTCTGGGTCTGCTTGAATTTTTTCAAGCTCTTTCCTTTTCGAATTCTGTCTAATTGCTCCAATACGACATATATTGACTCCTTCCAAACGAAGTGCACCAATCCTCATAGTGTGGTCGTCTTCTTTTCCAAGTGTGCCAACACATGCATTTTATTTCTTCAAACCAATAGGTTTCGGATCAAGAAAGTCCCTCTTGATATTATCTTCCATGTTCTTGACTTTAGCCTGCAACGTGGTGCTTATTTCCTTCAAGTGAGCCCTTTCCATAAAGAGTTCCTGAAGTCTTTGTTCACCTTGTCGTATCTCCATGTCAAGCTTTTCAATTTCAGCAGTTTGTCCAAAAATTCCATCCTTGGAATTTCTTGGGTGAAAAACCAAGTAGGTTGAACCAACTTTGGTCTAGTGCATTGGAATTCATTAAAGAATTGGTCATTGGCGCTGCTTCAAGCTAGGAGTGAGCATCGTCACCAACCTACATTGAATATTTTACACTCTCTAGGATGAATGATACTTTAAATCGATTGACAGTCTAAGACTTTCGAATTTTTTCGAATGCCAAATGATCTTACAAAGTTAGTATTTATAATATCCTAGTAGGTCATTCGGTGACAACTTTTACCGGAAACTTGAAACAACTTTGGCATGTGATATTTAATCTGTTAAATTTTTTTGTTGGATAGTTGAATTATAATTGGCATGGCATGTGAAGTTTTTAAAACTCGAGTTTTGGATGGTTTCAATCTACATTTTGCATGTGATATTTAATGAACTTTAAATGTTTAATGTTTTAATGATGCACAATATATAATCAAAAGGGTTTTAAAACTTAAAGTTTTGGATGGTTTCAACCTACATTTGCACATATGGTAAATTAAAATTATGTTACTTGTAACAAGACAATCCCCATTGATTTCATTGTATATGTTGATTTCTAATTTGATATAATTGCATGTATGATGGTACATTACTTGTAAAGACATTGGATTAATAGTGTTCATTGATTTTAGTGTAAGCACAAAAAATTATTGACAATGTAGAACGATTTTTGTGTTATAATAATCAAACCTAATAATATTGGAGAGCAAGAGAGAAAAGGTGTGGTGTTTACTACAAGAGTTCGAGCAGGTCATTCGATGACAACTTTTATTGGAAACCTTAAACAAAGAGAATCTATCTTTGGCTAGGACATCATGTAAGATACCTGACATAAACAGTAAAATTGTACTTAAAAGCTGAGATTCGGGAAAGTGGGGACAACCACTTGTTATCTCGTCCCTTGGAGGCTAGGCCATATGGGGACCGAATCTGACCTTACAAAATAAAGTGAAATAATTTGTACCATATGGTCGGAGAACATATACAAGAACAATTAATATACAAGAACAATTAATTTCATTCTAGAATATATATATATATATATATATATATATATATATATATATATATATATATATATATATATATATATATATATATATATATATATATATATATATATATAACATTTTTAATCAATGCACATGTATAGAAAAACTACTTTCAGTTGATACTAGAGCACGTGCTTGTACCCAAACAATTTGTAACATCTGCAAACCACAAATAACATAAGAAGCTCAATTTTTAGTTGAGTACTGAAAGTTCTAAAACATATTTAATCCAAAGATAATAAATTGTTGGACACTTCACTCAAAAAAATTCTAATGGAATTCCATCCTCAATAATCCATTCATGATCAGATTTTGACATTTTCCATTTCTTAATTTTTGATTTTTTCTTTGATTGAACTTCTATCAACTTTATGCGTGCCGCACACACCAAGTGACTATATTGACAACTTATGGAATCAGGTTCATAGTCTTCAAAGTAAACAAAGTCTCCACTTTGACGAGTTTGTTTGAAAAAATAACCTTTCAATATAATAGACCCTTTGTCATACTGAAATCCGTGATCATTATAGTCTTGTAATAATTTCATTTTTCGTTCAGTGCAACGCATCAAATAATACTTCACATTTTCATCATTGTCCATAGGTGCAATTACAGCAAAAACATCTCCTGCACAATAAAATAAATTTAACATCTAATTATGCATATTTAAATTTATTTGTAGATCTTTAAATCATTAGAAAGTAATTCAAATGTTACCTTCTCTAACAAGATCAGAAACTTGATCACCATCGGATGATATTGTAGTTTCTTCTAATTGCATTTCTTCAAACATTGCAACAAACATTTTTCCCTTTGTATTTAGCTTTGTATGTTTCCAATCGTTCACATACATTTTGTTTTCACAAACGTCATTGGATTTTGTGTTGTCTATGCAAACATCACAAAAACAAGAATATTTTCTTTTATCCAATGCAAACACATTTGTGGACAATTTTGTTTGAATTGAATGTAATTTTCGAGTCCCTTTTATTGTTCCAACTTCATTTCCAATTGATCTATTTACGTCTCCGATTCCAATATGCCAGAAAAACCTTTATATGGAAAATTAGAAAAGAATTTGTAAATATGATATCAAAATACAATTAAAAATAATCATTGCATGATAAATGTACAATGTTTAAAATTAGATTTCCAATATAAATTAAATTGAATGTACCTTCGCACTTCTCTTGATGGGTTTTTCTCATGGCTTAGAGCAGCGATGCACCATTGAAAAACTTCTTCAGCGTTCACAAGTCGGCGTGCAGAGTGGTTCATTTGATATCTTTGAAGTACTCGTTTTATGCATGCTCCTGCACCGTCATGTTCTCCTTTTCCATGGCCAGTCTCAAAGAAATTCCAACAATGTTTAATGCAGGTTTTCTTATGAAGACAACACAACCAAAAAAATGATCGTGCAGATTTGAATTGACCTGCGCATCCGTCTGACTATATCCAATGTTCATTGAATGTTATTCCATGATTTTTCAATGAATCATAAATTCTTCCAAAACAATGTTGTACAAAACATGTATCATGTGTACGATCGTCACTGATATAAAAATGATATTCTTTAATGATATGTCGATTTTCACTTGTGATTTCTATATGATCGACATTTTGTTCAGCATGTCTATATAGAATATGGACGAGCATGGAGACTTGGTCAGAGTGATAGTATTCACTCTGAATTTATTTTTGTGGAACAAATGTGTAGTTTTCTGCAAAATCAATCACTGACAAATTGGTCCCTGGTGGAAAAACTTCACGAGATTTTTTGAATTGCAAGTCTTTCCATCGAGCTCTATGGGAATGCTTGGTGTATTTGTAAATTTCTGCTTCAAACTTTCTCAAAAAGTCTATCAGAAAAATTTCGTCTTCTCGTAATTCGATTCTTTTAACACTATCTGCACCTTGAATCGATGTACTGATATATTCATATCTCTTCCATTTCACTTTCATGTTGGACAATGATTGCTCATTTATATCAATACGATATTTGTTTTGAAATTTAGTCAAATTTCCACAATCATAGCATTTTTTACCACCAACACATTTCTTTTTGTAAAATAGTTCATCGCTTTCTCTTTCACATAGAATTTGAGATATGAATTCACAGATAGTGGAAGGAGGAGGTGAATGCTTCCATAATGTTCTACCGAAATCAAGGAATGTGATAACTCAAATTCCACATGATAACGACAACAACATGTGTCGCGTACAGTGATAGGTTTTACATACCATGGTTTTTGTTGAACAAAAGCACTGAGTGAAACTTGAATTTGACGATTCTCTTCTTTGAAATTGTTGAATAACTCTATTTGAGTGGTTTCCAAGAGATGTTTTTCATGTTCTTCGTATTGATTTCATGATATTCTTCTTCGCATCACATGTCTTGTAGTCGGTGAAACACGCGAATTGTTCTTCCAATATTCATATATTATTTTTTTAACATCTTCTCCAAGTCTATCTTTGTATGGTTGCCTACAAATAGCTCTCCAACAAGAGAGTTCATCATTTACATCTATTTTCAGTCGAAATTTTCGATGTTTGTGCAGAGTTTTTCACGAGGTTCCCAGTGCTCGTGCCATAGATGTTAGATTCAAACGATTCTCTTGAGTACTTGGTGAAACCATTGCCATTTGTATTCCTCTACGCATATTTGAACATCTTTATCTCTAGATTTCGTAATTGACTCTATAGCACTACTCATATTTTTTATCACCTCTTCTTTCATTTTTTTATCTTTGGTTGATTTTCGAATACCCAATAGTGTCGTCGCTTCTTTTAATTTCCTTGATGATAGGAGACCTTTCAACATTTGAGCTTGAACTGTCACTTGCTCATTTTTGAAAAAAATTTCAAAAATTTTATCGACACGATATCGTATAACATGGTCAGGTTTTTTATCTCCATATGTGTGAGTGTCGACATTTTCTAACATCTCATTATCGATAGTGATTTCATCTGTACATATTCGAAAAAATAGTACATATTCAATAAATAACTAAATTAATAAATATGTCAATAAATATTAGAAAATTTTAAATATATCAATAGATCATAATATTTACATTTACATACCCGATTCAATTTCTGCTTGAGGTTTATTTTCTTCTTCAATATTTTGAGGAGTATCTCTGTCTGTTTACATTAAACAAAATATTTTTCAAACTAGTTCATCAAATAAAAATTAATCTTCACATTTTACATTGGGAAAACTTTAAAAATATATCAATAGATCATAATATTTACATTTACATACCTACTTCAATTTCTGCTTGAGGTTGATTTTCTTCTTCAATATTTTGAGGAATATCTCTATCTGTTTACATCAAACAAAATATTTTTCAAACTAGTTCATCAAATAAAAATTACACTTCACATTTTACATTAGGAAAATTTTAAATATATATCAATAGATCATGTAATATTTACATTTGCATACCTGCTTCAATTTCTGCTTGAGGTTGATTTTCCTCTTCAATATTTGAGAGAGCTTCTAACTTTCTTTTGCAATATTGTCTCATCTCTTCTCTACGTTCCTCAGGGTTTCTTTTTCGATCATATTTTCTCACACAAGTTCTTCGATTTCCCATGATAATAGGGTATGAGGTTCAAAAAATTTCCTTCAAAAAATTAGACAATAACTCAATTACAAACAATATCACAAAAGATTTAATTTAAAAAAATCTTTTCTAAAAAATACGTAATCCAATCCAAAACACGTACTTCAACACAAAACACGTACATACCTCTAAGAAAAATCACACCGCCTCCATGAAATGTCTTCCAAAAAAATTCTTTAAATCCAAAATTTGAAGAAAATTTTTTGAACAAAGAAGCTCAAAAGATTTATTTCAACACAAAACATGTACATACCTCCAAGAAAAATCATGCCGCCTCCAAAAAATGTCTTTCAAAAAAGTTCTTTAAACTCAAACTTTGAACCTCCAAGAAAAATCACGCCGCCTCCAAAAAATGTCTTCCAAAAACGTTCTTTAAACCCAAACTTTGAAGAAAAGTTTTTGAATTCAAACCCAGTTGTAAAATGAAATCACTTGAAATTTTTTTTGCCTGATACAAAAAAAACCCATCCAAAAACTTCTACGAGAATTAAATCTCCAAAGAGTTCAACCCACATTCATGAAAAACACTGTACACATATAAGTGTCTATGCAATTTGAATAATCAATATAACAAATTGAGTGACAAATCAAATAAAAATATTGATTTGATAAACTCACAAGTAAAATATAAATTAAGATTTATTCAAATATGGAATATATGGAAGAAAATATGGTGATCATGTTCATACATATACTCTAGGTAAGAGGCTCTGTAAAAGTAATAATGTGACCAAAGCAACTCATGAAAATAAAAGTAGTATTCACATTGAACTACCTTCCATTTATAAAAGCATATGTCATGAATATTTAACTATAATATTGGAATTTATCACGGATAAGTTCCTAATATATCCACTTTCCCAAGGTTGAATAAAAGAAATTTGATGCAATAAATTCCATTACATCAGTGAACCAAATAGAGAAATACTTTGAATTGATAATGTTATGGATGATAAGAAAAGGATTTCCTTAGAAACTTTGTACTTTGAGGCAAAATACTATCAACGGTGGTGTTTAAAAGGAAGCCTCATTCTTATCATCATACTTGAAGTTTATTTACAAGAGACTTGGAATCACACTATGGAAAGGTTTGAGAACATGACTCCTTTAGTCACTTGACAAGAATAAAACACTTAAGTGACATTGAAGATGGCAAACAAATTAGATGGTTGGAATTTGTAGATGAATATGACTTTGAAACCAAGATCGTAAAAGGTAAGGTAAATAAGGTGGTTGATGCACTCAGTAGAAGGGTGATTATAATGCATGTTAAAACCATAAATGAATTCAAATCTAATTTAAAAATCTGAAATTTAGAGGTTGAAATTTTAGATCAGTGACACCTGAAAGTACAAGAAGAGATACAATGAAGTAATTTATGGCCAAAGTATAGGGATTATTAGCTAAAAGATAATGGGATATTCATATACAAGGGCATAATTTATGTGCGAAATTTTGAGGGCTAACAAATATAGTGTTGAGTAAGATGCACAATGTATCTTATGTTAAACACCTAGGGTACTAAAAACCACTTTTGATTGTAAAAAGTATATAATTTTGGCATCATATGATGACATAAGTGGTTGATTACATATACATATGTTTGGAATTCCAAAATGTGTATTTTTAACATAGGAATCTAATTCCACTGTCACAACCAATACCCTTTCCATAGTGGAAGTGATAAATTGCTTCAATTGATTTTATTGCAAGTTTTCCCAAGATTATTAGGTAGCATAATTTCATCATGGTAATGGTGGATAAGATCACTGTAGCTGAACATTTTTTCCAGTGAGGTCAACATACAAGACAACAAATATTGTTGAAATATACATGAAGGAAATTCATAGGCTTCATGGAGTGCTTAAAGAAAATATTTTAGGTAGGGATTGCAAGTTTACATCAAAATTTTGGAAATATTCATTCAAGGGATTTAATGCTGATCTCAACTATAATACAATATTTCATATAGAGTTAAATGGAAAAATGAAAAGGATCAATTAAGTGATAAAAAATATATTGAGGATGTATGTGATGGTCAAACCATCAAAATGGGAACACTATTTGTAGTTGGTGGAGTTTGCACATAAAAAAGAGTATCAAGCATCTTTGAAGATGATCCCATTTGAGCCTCTTGTATGATAGGAAGTGAAACACACCTCTGAGTTGGGATAAACAAGTGGGGCCATTATTGGGCCAAATTTTCTTAGGGAAACGGAAGAGTAATTATTGAATATCAAGTAAAACTTGAAGGATTCCCAATATAGGAAAAAAAAAGTGCAAACAAGACCAACACAAATAGAGGATTCAAAACTGTAATCATGTCTTTCTAACAGTGAATTCCAGTATGAATCTAATAAAATATGGTAGCTTCTCAATGTTAGAAACTATATTTTGTAGTCGATTTGAGATCCTAGAGAATATTGAAGCAATTGCATATGTGGTTGCATTGCCACCATTTGTGCATTTTCATAATGTGCTTCATATTTATTTACTTAAAAAGTGTTTTCCTAATGTCCCAAGGGGGGGGGGAAGCTCAATTGGTGATCAAAGTAATGTAAAATCTGTGAAAATTAAGAGATCCATGCTTCATATCCCCCCAGTTGTGACTCGATTTACGGATAGGAGGATGTGCAAGAGATCTATAGAGGTTTACTAGTATTTATATGTCAAGAGAGATATTAGATTCCTCCGGGATACATACACAAAAAAAGGTGTGTTCCTAATGTTAATAATGAGCCAACATGGCCTTAAATAGAATTTTACTTGAAATCGAAATTTCCATGATTGGATGAGGGCATGCCACTTGATTGGATGATTTATTCATAGAATTCGAGGTCTATATGGTTCTTTGTCTTACACATGGTATTTTTTTTTGTTTTCGGCAATGATTAAGGCCGCTAGACTTAATATTAATGCTTAAAATTAGTTAATAAAATTACATTTTATAGTTATGTGCAAGGATGATTTAGGTTTCATGGGTTTAAGAACATATCGACATGTAGTTGTCTAATTATTCTATATTTTGTAGGTTTCTTTTTTTGCCAAAATCCTATTAAATAATTTTTAGTAGATCATAACTTTTTGTTATTTAAAATGTGTTTTTAAATGTATAAATGGATACAATGTTATGAGAAAACTTTGGGGCACTTAGATTTGTGGAGAGTACAAAGCTCAAACTTGTGATTCTAACAAATGCCTACCATATTTTGGGAAAATTAAACATGAAAATATACAAGAAAAACTCTAAAACATAGAACAAGTAGAATACAACTTTAGAAATATGCCAAAGCATTAGTTTTCTTTCCTTGACAAAATGCCCCATGAGTTACCCTTGGTATCCACAACTTGATGTGAAACACCACCTAAACAGGGTTTATATTGTGCTTGAAGGTGTTGTTCATGGAATTTGATTCCTAGAAGCAATGCATAAGACGTAAGCCCTAAGTATTTTCCTCCCGTAACAATAACAATGGAGTTATAGAATAATTTAGTTAAACATATGGAATTGAAGATAAGTCACCAAAAACTAATAAAGGAAAAAAAAAAAAAACCAAACTTATGAGGACCCCAATCTCAAAGTCACCTTAGGTGGAAGGTAAACTAGCACGACAATATCCAAATCAAATTTTTAAAAGATATGCAACTTACAATTGACATAAGTTTGATTAAAAAATTTATTTGCGGTCATTAAGAAGTGTGGTGTTGGGGTTCCCATGTTTTGGCCAAGTTGACAAGACCAAAAGATGCGACAACATAGAACCACTTTCAGACCTTAGGATATAGCCCTCCTAGGTCTAGAGAGGGATCTCTCTATATGAGTCAAAGTGTATATCTTTGAAGCTATAAGTTATGATTTTAGGCTAGTTATGGGCTCAGGGTTGTTTGTTTGATTGTTTGTGTTTGGTTGTTGGGAATCAGGAAAGGAAGGTCCAATATGAGACAAGGTTGAGCGAAGAGGAAACTAGGCAAAGATAGATAACTCAGGGAACATCAAGGCCATTGGGCAATGGAGTCAAGAAAGGGTTTACTTGTGTTCAATGTGCAAGCTTTCAGTTGGGCTAGTTATCTAGAACATTTGGATCTTAAAAGATGATTGATGGAATGGAACATTAAGGACTAAAAATGAGTGAGAGGGAAAGAAGGAAAGACAGCCAAATTTCTATCTATAGATCAGGTCAGAGGTCATTTAACTCCAGACCTGCTTGGACGTACTTAGAGACAGCTCTCAAAGGGGGACAAAGGGGCTGCTTATAGATCAAACTAGAGGTCATTTAACTCCAGGTCTGCTTTAGCACCTCCAAGGAAAAAAAAGGATAAGTTTAACAGAAGGGATCTTAGAAAGGTTTAATGAGATGGAAAGATCCTAGTGAGGCAGAGACAGGGTTCTAGACCTCCCAGTGTTCTCAACTCATCCATAAATCCTAACAAGAGCATCTAAACATAGATTTCATTAGTTCATACATCAGAGAGTAGGAAAAAACATCCACTACACTGGTTAAATCATTTGAAATCAATATTCAGATACACATATAAGCAGAAAACATAAAAGGCTGGGAGAGCAGCAACATAAGGTACCTATTGTTACACCATTTTTTTGTCATCTAACCTATTATCATTAGATGGACCCAAGTACACCATGTAAGATGAATTTTACCCTAAGTAAAATTGCTTTCACTATGTAAAATAACTTAATAAACCACATTTATTAGGTTGTTTATGGTCTAAACAGGAAACCCCAAAAGGAAATATTAAACAAATCTATTTTGTTTAATTTTCCTCATGGAATAATTAATTAAACCATAATTTAATAATTATTCCTAGTCATGTTTAACCCAAAAACAAAGAAATTAATTAGATAAACCTTTATTTATCTTATTATTTTCTAGGAATAATGATTTAAATCTTATTTAGATAATATTCCTTGTTAAATATGACCAAATCACCCACAAATAATTAAATAAATCATTATTTATTTAATTATCCTCCAACCACTTCCTTAAAAAGATAAATAAATCATTTATTTATTTATTTTTGACTAATCAAGGGATTTGACCCAAGTCAAATACCTTTTCCCTCCAACAAATATAATAAAATATTCCATAAAAGGTGGATCTAGATTTCGTTAACATTATTTTAATCATGCACCAAGATCTAGAATGACCCAATATTTTGTTATAAATAGGAGGGTTTTTCCTACCATTCTTCACCTTTTGTTGCCTATTAGATCACTCTGGATCTATACACTTGGTCACATTTTTCCACTATTTGTTGTGTGAGCTCCCTTTGAGTTCTATTCTTTGTGTGGGTTTTCTACACCAACAAGAGAGAGAGATTCTAGATCTGAAGTGCTGAGGACTTCCAAGAACCCATCTCATTGAGGAGAATTGGATACACCTTCTTGTTTTCCTCCTAGGTGCCCTTAATACAAAAAATTCTTTTAAAAATTGTTCTTGTCTTATCTACTGGTATATTTAGCAAACCCTTCTTTTTACTGCTTAATGTCTTTCTATGCATAGATCTGGTTTTTTTTGCATCTCTTTTCTTGATCAAATAACTACAGATCTGAAGATATTGGCAGCCACTTTTGTTGTTAGGGCTATTAGTTATGCATAGCTAAAGTGGTCCTTTTTCGTACACTTCGACAAAGGATTCATACTAAAAAATAGCGACTCCAGACAGGTTTTAAATTACGACCGTTGTCGTTTTTCATATTCCTGCATATCCAGCTACTTCAGACCCTAGGGTTTCTTTTCATCTTTTTGTTTTTCCTATTTTCATGTTGTTTTTCTCCTATAAAACCCTAAAACATTAAAATTTATAACTTTCATGTGTTTCTGGCCCTATTGTGCAGGTAAGCGACATCAGCCGCAACTGAGACGACAACTTTTCCGGAAATCTGCTGCCGAGACACCCGGAGCTTCAGGTCGGACTTTTCAGCCCATAAACTGCGACCTAGACCTCCAGGTCGCACTTTTCTGCCCATTTTCTATGATCTGCACTGAAAACAAGTCAGAACCTGTGACCTGCCAATTTTTCAGCTGTTTTTCTGCAATTTTTCTGGGTTTTTCTGAAGCTTCTGTCAGGGTTTTCCAGCCTCTGTCTCAGCCCGTTTCGACCTGTTCCTGATCTTTTTTTCTCATCTAAGTGGTAACCTAGCCCCCTAGGGCTTCAATACCCTCCACTTTTGGTGGAAGAGTTTTAGCTGCTTCAGGTGTCTGATTTTTCAGTGTTTCAGTCTCCCCTTTTCCGGATCTGATACCTCCTTTTCAGATCCCTTTTAATCAGCTCTCCTACCTCTCAAATCACCTCCTGAAGATTTGTTTGGATCTACTTTTAGGGCCTCCTCCTTGCCCCTTCTGCTTTTTGTTGATTTCCTCCTTTTTTCTAGCCACCTTGCCTCTGCCTCTTGGCTATGATCTGCACCTCTTTTCAGCAGCTTTATCCTTTAGATCCCTGTCCCTTTTGGCCCTAGATCTATTGCCCTCTTCTTAAGTGTGTTTTGACTAGATTTTTTCCCTTTTTTAGATTAGTTTTGAGTGACCCGCCTTCTTGGGTTGAATTGATGCACTAGTAGCTGTTATTTTTCTGTTATTTCAGCATTATATACTGTTCTCTGCAGATTTATTTTCAGTTACGCAACACCATTTTTCTCTTGCTCTCAAAATGAAAAGGGTTTAAAAATTAAAATTAACGCATGCCACACACTCACCCTAAGCGAAGAAGAGCCTGGTTTACACCGCCAGGAAAAGACTTTAAAATCATTTGACACTGCACCTATATGCCCTTGTTTTGACTTGATTCTGCACCTCCTTGCCCTTGTGGTCGTTATTCTTCCCCTTGTGCCGTGTTTGTGTTGTCATCATTGCACCCCCAAGGTGCACTTCCCAGAGACTTCTTGACCTTCACCCTCAGTATTTGGTCGATCGACATGCTCCATTCCGCCGTCGTCGAGCCAGTCCTCCTTCGAGTCTGCACTCCGACTCCTCTTCTGATTCATTGGGTTCTCCTTCTCCTTCTGGTTCTCCCCCTATCACCTTCACTATGTTTGGTCCAGGGCCTAATGCTAGCGGTGCTCCTGGCCCTAATGCCAGAACTACCACTAGCGGAACCGCCACAGGAACTACCTCGGCCATACCCTTGCTGCCGTACATCACAGGCCTCAGTCTCCCTGATTTCAATCAGTTGATCAATGACCCTATCCGCCACGATGTTGGTTGGCCTTCTATGCCAACCAAGATCCCCTCTGACATCCCTAAGTTCGAAGGCCTTGCTGGAGAAGATCCAACCAACCATGTCCGATCTTTCCACATGTGGTGTTCCTCCAATTCCATTACCAATGACTCCATCCGTTTTCGATTGTTCCAACACACGCTTACCGACGAAGCTTCTAAATGGTATGTAGACCAAGCCACCTCTTCCGATACCACCTTTGCGACCATTCCCCAAGCCTTTTGATCTTACTTCCAGCTCCCTCTTCGATACGATACTGGTACGGAGCTTTTGACCTCTTTCAAGCAAACCTCTTTGACCCGCTTTTCCGCTCATGTCCAGGAATGGCGACGAAGATGAAGCGTATGTCGAGCTCCCCCCTTCGAAGATCGGATCTATATGGACTGGTTCCTTCGCTCTCTCTTAGCTCCCATTGGCAAAGATGTCGCCTCCCATTTTCCTCAAACCAAAGAAGTTGCCCTCCAAATAGCCTTGAAATATGACCTGATCTATGCTCAGTCTGGTTATGTTTATATCGTTCTTCCTAACCTCCCCAGGCCCGGTGGCACTGACGCCCCGGGGGCATCTCATTCCACCGACGGTATCGTTGAAGCCCTTTCCCATCCGTACGCTCAACCTCCTATGGGCTATGGTCTCCCTCAGGGAGGGGCCAGCACCTCTAGCACTCTTCCCCCTCCCGGTAGCATGTATCCAGGATACGGCATGCCTCCTTCTTTTTCCCAACCTCCTGCTTACCTGAATGTTGCCAAACCTAACCATTACCTTTATCTACAGCCTGGTGCGCCCACTCCTCCAGCATATGCGCTTCCATATTCCTTTCCTCCTCCAAACCCGCAACAGCACCTACAGCCCCCTCCAGGGCAAGTATTTGCACAGCAGGGCGCGACTAATCCCCCTTCTTCTCAAATAAGGCGGAGAGGAAATCCAAACCAATCTGCCCCTGGTACTCATGGACCCAATCCTCAAGGTTTTGACCCTAACACTGCCAACCAGCAACAGGGCACTCAGCCCAAGCTGGACAGGCCGCTTCGCACAAATAAGCCTTGTTCGTGTTGCGGTGTTTATGGTCATTACATCCATGATTGTCCCCTCTTACCCCAGATGCGGTAGATGTGGGAGTCTCAAGCCACATTGCGTGGACAACACACCTCCCCTCATGCTCCTCCTAATGTGGCCACTACCCAACCAGCTGTGTTTACTGATCCTTTCCCTCAGCAAGGATTCATGGCTACCCAACTGCCTGACAGCTAGGTCACCACTCCACCTTCCCTTTCTGGTTCCTCCGATTACCAGATCCTTATGATGAACTCTGATCCTTCCCCAACCATCGACCTTCACCTTCCAACTCGGTCTCGCCGGTACCCCAAGCCTCCCGCTCAGTCTACCCCTGAGTCCCCTTCTTCCAGTTCTACAGAGCCTCTTTAGACAACCAATGGTCCCTTACATATCCCTCAACCCAAAGTTGAGGTCCATCCCAAGATTCCTAAAGGACCGTTACGTCGAAATGCTGCTTCTGGTCGAGCTGCTCATTTGTATAGCATAGTAGATGATTTGGCGCAATCTCCTGCTGCCATTTCCACACTGGAACTCCTCCAATTGTGCCCTTCCCAAAATAAGGCTCTATTATCTGCCTTGGGCACTGTATATTCTGCTGATGACGAAATGATTGTGTTCAACGCCCATCAATCAGACCATCCTCCCCTTCCTGCTTCTGTTGCCTTCCAAATCCTAGTCAAAATCTGGAACGCCAACGTTTCTCGGTGTATAATTGATGAGGGGGCATCCACTTGTGTGATGTCTGCTTCAGTTTATAAGCAACTCGGATCTCCTGAGTTGGCCCTTTCCATGATCACCCTTCGAGCGTGGGACGGCCACGCCTCCCAGCCCATTGGCCTTTTCCGTAATTGTCCTATCACCCTTGCCGGTAAGACCATTTGCATTGACGTCGAAGTCATTGACGCCCCTCTAGACTACAACATTATATTGGGGCGAAGCTACACCTATGCCATGTCTGCTGTCCCATTCGTGGTTTTTTGCAAGATGTCTTTCCCTCACAATGGAAAGATAGTCACCATTGACCAGCTGTCTTACCATGAGCCGCCGTCTCAGACCTCCCCCGAGACAACCATCTCTTTTGTAGCCAATAAGCAAACCGTCGATTCCTTGACCAGTGTCTCCCCCGGCATCTACAAAGATTCCTCCCTTCTTGGAACTTTTCCTGGTCTTCCCCCTCCTCATGTCTCTAATCCCAGCTTGTTGAATGTTTGCATGATGCAATCGTCTCGGGCTGCCCTTAAGCGACCCGCTTCAGCTAGTCAGCAACCTTAGACTCAACCTCGCCCACCACAACCTCTTCCTAGCCCTTCATCACCGCCAGCCGGACGTCCTCCTTCTGGCCCTTCTCCTACAGCTAATATCCCTGAACCCCTTTATCCCCCTGGAACAGTTCCCCCAGGCCTTAATAATCTCGGAGCCGTACCTCCTGGTCATTATCCCGCTGGTCAGATACCGTTCCTGGCTCCCCCTCCCAGAGTCTATTCGGTCCCCGTCATGGCCACCCTCTCTCTCCCTAACCTGACCCTGGGTATACCCGTCTGGTACCTTGACCCTCCAGCTGCTACCCCTCCTGGTCACCCCAAACCCTATCTTGCTTTGACACTGGTTCAACCGGTCCCCCTTGCTTCCTCCGTTGCTACGTTGCCCCCTGCACCTCCCCAAGACCTTACCCTTGTGGTGATAGCTCCAGGAAAAAAAGTCAAAGCTCGCAAGGGGGGATCCAAAGACAAGGCCACCCCGACTGGCCCAGCTCCTCCTCCGCCCGCAAAGCCTTGCGCCTTGTGTGATGTCATCGCTCACGCCACCCATACTTGTCCTGAGTTACCCCGCATTCAACCCATGGTTAAAGTCGCGTTTCCTGAGTCTACGGTCTCTGACCCTTCTCTTCCATCCTCGTCCGTAACCAAGAACCCCAAAACTATTCGCACTAGCAAACCCTGTGCTTTGTGCGGCGTCCATGGCCATTACTCCCACCATTGTCCTCACTTGACGCATTACCGCGCCTCTTTAGAAGTAGTCCGAGAGTATGAGGTTGAACAAAATCAATCCGCTTCTCCCATACTCGCGCAGTATGCTTCGGGCCAGCCTGAGGATCTCCCCGCTCCCATCGACATTCCCCCCCTCATGTTCAGATGATGGAGTCTACTACGACCATTCTTTACCTATCCTCCTCTGTGCGACTTTTGGAGCCCAGTCCCCTTGCATCCTCCCCTATTATTTCGCCTGACCCCCTCTTTTCTACCGATACACGAGATCACTCCACCCGTATCTCTATTTCCCTCCGCAGCTCGAGTCCCCGCCATACCTCCTATAGCCCTCATATACCACCCTCTAGTTTGTATATGAGCCATAGCCATCCTGCTCATTGCACTCCCTCCCGCAGTTTCCGCTTGATTTCTTCTGTTCACTCACGTTGCCATCATTGTATCTCCTCCCCCCATTTTTTGTCTTGTCACACCATTCTGCAGGACCTCCCGTCCCCACCCTTTATCGGTTACGCCGATGGTGCAAGTCGTTACTCCCGGAATCTAGCCTCGGCAGGTTGGGCCATTTTCACCCCCTTGCATGCCCTTTTCCTCTCAAACGGGGTCTGCATTGGTACTGCCACCAACAATCAGGCTGAATATGATGCAGTGTGTGGTCTCTTAGCCGATGCCCTCTTTCATCGCATCCTCCATTTGCATGTTTGTTTGGATTCCCTACTTCTTGTCATGCAAATAAATGGTGTTTATCGTGTGCATAACCCTGTGCTATTTAGATGATATTTACAAGTGAAACTCTTGATACGTGAATTTGAAACCATAACTTTCAACCATGTACCTCGAGAACAAAATCACTATGTAGATAGTATTGAAAACCATGTTCTAGACTGGCATTTATCACACACATTTCATACAAGACAATAACATTCATAATCATTAAAAATGATGCATATCCATAATATGTGTCACAAAACATGTGTTTAGAGTCCATCTACTCTGATACATATGACATGCCCATAGCATGTTACAAAAAACTCAAAACTGGGAGCACCACCTGCCCCTAAATACACACTAGGGGGCACCACATGCCCCACACCTACTCACTATCTGGCGGATCCCGAGCATAATTGTATCATGGTAATGGTGGATAAGATCATTGTAGTTGAACATATTTTCAAGTGAAGTCAACACACAAGACAACAAATATTATTGAAATATATATGAGGGAAATTCCTCAGCTTCATGGAGAGATTAAAGAAAATATTTTAGTTAGGGATTGCAAGGTTACATCAAATGTTTGGAAAGATTAATTCAAGGGATTTAAAGCCAATCTCAACTATAGTAAAAAATTTTATCTACAGTTAATTGGAAAAATAAAAATGATCAATCAAGTGATAAACGATATATTGAGGATGTATGTGATGGGAAAACCATCAAAATGGGAACACTATTTGTAATTGGTGGATTTTGTGCGTAACAAAAAGTATCAAGCATATTTGAATATGATATCGTTTGAGTCTCTTGTATGACAGGAAGTGCAGCACACCTATGAGTTGGGATAACCAAGTGGGGCCATTGTTGGGCCAAATTTTCGTAGGGAAATGGAAGAGGAAGTAGTGAATATCAGGTAAAACTTGAAGGATTCCCAATATAGAAAAAAACAATGAAAACAAGACCAACAAAAATATGGAATTCAGAGTTGTGATCATGTCATTCTGAAAGTGAACTCCAGGAAGAGTCTGATAAAATATAGTAGCTTCTCAATGTTAGAAACTAGATTTTTTAGTCGTTTTGTGATCCTAGAGAGGATTGAACCAATTTCACATATGGTTGCATTGCCACAATCCGTGCATGTTCATAATGTGCTTCATATTAATTTACTTAAAAAGTTTTTTACTAATGTCCTAGGGGGGCAGCTCAATTGGTGATCAAAGTAATGTGAAATCTGTTAAAACTGAAAGTTCTAGGATCCATAGTGGTTTACCAGTAGTTATGTGCCAGGTGATTTATTAGGTTCCTCTGGGATACATACACAAAAAAAGGGTGTGTTCCTAATGCTAATCATTTAATTGATTGATATATGATTCAGGTTGAGACCAAGGGAGACATATAAGTTCAACCAATGGTAATTTTGGATAGGAATATCAAGGTAGTCTAGAATTGAGCCATCTCTTTGGTAAAGGTGTAGTGGACACATTTTTATCCTGCGGATGACACATGGGATCACGAAGATCCCATGAGGAAGGAGTACCCTCATATTTTTGTATACATGTATATAATTCATTAAGGAAAATGAATAAATAAGAAGGGAATTTAACACCCCTAGGATGACCCCTATATGTATTATACATATAATGTTTAGGATTTTGAGATGAGAAATATTGTGGGGCCTATGTATGCCATGTACATATATGTTAAATCTACCATTCCTATGTATATATGTTTTGAGGCAAGGTTTCCTATGTGATTTTAGGTTGGAGAGACTATGTTCTAAATGTGAGTGATCCTATATATGTAAATATGTAATCACGTTCACAATAATAAAATAAATCATTACTGTAGAACAAGTCACATAAGAGAGATGAAAGGTTAGGAATTCATGAGTTAGAAAGGGGGCTAAGGGTTATGTGGTGAGGGGGTTATATTGTTATTATTAATAAAGTGATCTTAATTTTTTTGCTGTTGCTGCTAGCCGCGTTGCTAGCTGAGTCCGTGCCTCGCTGTTGCTGCTGCAATGCCCTACCTGCCTCCTCTTGCTACCAATTCATGCATGGCCCCTCTGGAGTCCTCCCTGGAGGTGGCCTCTATTGTGGATCAGGCACAGGTCTTCTCTGCCTTGATCAAATCCCTTGCTCCTCCATGCCCTAGGCCAGCAATCTGTGAAGAAGCTCGATGGAATCCAGGAGGTTTCCCTTTCTCCATCTATTCCGTGCATGGTTTCCCTTTCTCTTGCTGAGAAGGGCCTCATTGGAAAATTTACTGGACTTTATCCCTCTCCGAAGACTGTTCAAAATTGGGTTGAGCACAATTGGTCAGTCAAAATCAACGGCAAAATGTCCATTCGATTCTGCGGTAGAGGCTATTTTAATTTTCATTTTGAGTAAGATGCACAATGTATCTTATGTTAAATACCCACGGTACTAAAAAACACTTTTAATTGTAAAAAGTGAATATTTTTGGTGACATATGATGAAAGAAGTTGTTGATTACATAGCCATATGTTTGGAATGCCAAAATGTGTAGGTTGAAAATAGGAATCTAGTTGCAATGACACAACCAATACCCATTCCATAGTGGAAGTGGGAAAGTGTTTCTATTGATTTTATTAAAAAATTTCCCAAGACTATGAGGTAGCATAATTCTATCATGGTAATGGTGGATAAGCTCATTATAGTTGAACATCTTTTGAAGTGAAGTCAACACACAGGACAACAAATATTATTGAAATATATATGAGGGAAATTCCTAGGCTTGATGGAGAGCTTAAAGAAAATATTTTAAGTCAGTATTGATCCCTAGACTGTAGCAGATTCTGTTGCAGAAGATCAATCTTCCACCGTCTCCCACTCTCATAGGCATTAGCCTCAAATTCTTGGGCAATTGCCCCACTATCCTCCAACAATTTTCAGAGGAGTCGTAGATTTCCAAACTCTCCACATTCTCCCTATGCGATCTGCCCATTGCCACAACAATGTAGCTTGAAGATTCACTTTCATTATTGTTAAATTCCGAAATATTCTTGAAATTTACAATTGAGATAGAAATAGCATTTTTACACATTCCTATGACAGTGACATTCCATATTGATGACATGGTAGGAAGTTGTAAAGATGTTGTAGGGAGAGGATTGTAGACATGATAAGTAGTGAAATGAAAGCGATCACAGGCACCCACCAGAAAGAGACCTCCAATAGATCCGTGGTAACTAAAATTAAATATTTCATTTTTGTCGTCTTCCTCTCATTGCAGAAAGTTAAAAGAAAAAGAGCTTCTCCATGTTTGTGTGAAGAAAGAGTATGTCATCGAAGGCAGTTCTAAGTTAAACGTGCGAAGAATAAGCAACGACTTACGGTTAGGAACTGCAATGGCCCATTCGTTAGTTATAAATTTGGAGTTGGAAAGGAGGGCATTCCACTGATTGCATACCATTGAAAATCTAGAGAGAGATTGTAGGGGCAACCATGCTAAAATGCACTCTTTCAAATATTTGGGCAATTCAGACCACGACCATGAAATTTCCTCATCCAAATCAACATCCAGCAACGCATCCATTTTCACATTCCTAGACACTCGAAAACAACTACTATATCTGTTCTTAATTCGACTCAACTATGTAAAAGCTCCCACATCCCCTATTTTTCTTTTGGCGATAATGGTGTTGAACGGTCAAATTTATATAAACATATGTTAATTGTTATAACCATGAGCCTACATGGCCTTAATCGTATCTTTAAAAAATCTTTATAAATAGTATTTTACTATTGAAATAGAAATGTAAATGATTGGATGAGGGCATACGCCTTTATTGGATGCTTTATTCATAGCATTCGAGGGCTATATGGTTCTTTGTCTTACATATGGTATTTGTTTTTGTTTTCGACCATGATTAAGGCTGCTAGACTTAATATTAATGCTTAAAATTAGTTAATAAAATCATATTTTATAGTTATATACAAGGATGATTTAAGTTTCATGGGTTTAAGATATAGATATGTAGTTATCTAATTATTCTACAAGATCCTATTAAATAATTTTTGATATATTATAACTTTTTATTATTTAAAATGTGTTTTTAAATGTATAAATGGATACAATGTTGTGAAAAAATGTTTGGGGCACTTAGATTTGTGGAGAGTACAAAGCTCAAACTTGTGATTCTAAAAAATGCCTATCGTATTTCTGGGTGGTTGATGAACTCAATAGAAGGGTGATTATAATGCATGTTAAAACCATAAATGTATTCAAATCTAATTTGAAAATCTGAAATATTAGAGGCTGAAATTTCAGATCAGCGACACCTAAAAATAAAAGAAGAGATACAATGAAGTAATTTATGGCCAAATTACACATATTATTAGCTAAAAGAGGATGGGATCTTCATATACAAGGGCATAATTTGTGTGCCAAATTTGGAGGGCTAACAAATATAGTGTTGAGTAAGATGCACAATGTATCTTATGTTAAGGACCTAGGGTACTAAAAACCACTTTTGATTGTAAAAAGTAAATAATTTTGGCGTCATATGACGAAAAAAGTGGTTGATTACATATCCATATGTTTGGAATGCCAAAATGTGTAGGCTGAACATAGGAATCTAGTTCCACTGTAACAACCAATACCCATTCCATAGTGGAAGTGGTAAATTGCTTCAATTGATTTTATTGCAAGTTTTCCCAAGATTATTAGGTAGCATTAATGGTGGATAAGATCACTATAGTTGAACATTTTTTCCAATGGGGTCAACATACAAGACAACAAATATTGTTGAAATATACATGAAGGGAATTCATAGGCTTCATGGAGTGCTTAAAGAAAATATTTTAGGTAGTGATTGCAAGTTTACATCAAAATTTCGGAAAGATTCATTCAAGGGATTTAAGTCCAATCTCAACCATAATACAATATTTCATCTAGAGTAAAATGGAAAAATGAAAAGGATCAATTAAATTATCAAAAATATATTGAGGATGTATGTGATGGTCAAACCATCAAAATGGGAACACTATTTGTAGTCGGTGGAGTTTTCACATAACAATTAGTATCAAGCTTCTTTGAAGATGATCCCATTTGATCCTCTTGTATGACAGAAAGTGAAACACACCTATGAGTTGGGATAAACAAGTGGGGCCATTATTGGGCCAAATTTTCTTAGGGAAACGAAAGAGGAAGTAGTGAATATCAAGTAAAACTTGAAGGATTCCCAATATAGGATAAAAAGAATGCAACAAGACCAACACAAATAGCGGATTCAAATTTGTGATCATGTCTTTCTAAAAGTGAATTCCAGTAAGAGTCTAATAAAATATGGTAGCTTCCCAATGTTAGAAACTAGATTTTGTAGTTGATTTGAGATCCTAGAGAGGATTGAAGCAATTGCATATATGATTACATTGCCACCATTTGTGCATTTTCATAAAGTGCTTCATATTTATTTACTTAAATAATGTTTTCCTAATGTCCCTGGGGGGGGGCTCAGTTGGTGATCAAATTAACGTGAAATATGTGAAAATTGAGAGATCCATGCTTCAAATCCCCCCAGTTGTGACTCAGTTTATGAATAATAGGACGTGCAAGAGATCTACAGAGTTTTAGTAGTATTTATATGTCAAGAAAGCTATTACATTTCTTCGGGATTCCTCCCTGATTGGAAGAAGAATAAAGTGTTCTCTCAACTTAATGCATCACTGACACATTTGGCTAAGGAAGGAGCCTTGGGAGAAGCTAGCTTAGTGCTGAGAACCATTGATGGGTTCCAAGGAGAGATGATCAACTCTATGAGTTGGTTAATGCCATGTACTACTCAATTATCTGCGTTGGAAAATGATTTAGAGATTTATGATGACATTAGCATGATGTCAAATGGCCACTCCATAGTCTTTGGGAATAAAATGATATCTCTACATACAAATAATATTTATGAAGATGACAAGAGGTTACCAACACTCTTGTATGAATGGGCCAAACTATGGAAGTTTTGGAAGAAAGAGACCTTTAAAAAGGAGGTTGACTTCCATGAAATTCAATCTTGTCTTGAGCGAGCTGATCAGCTACAAGAGAGGCAGCAAAGATGGAGCTATAATACTCCAACATCTGACTTCGGCATTGAGCATGTCAAAGAGGAGAATGATAATGTGACAACTACTTCATTTCATAATTCTACAACGTTGTCATTGTTGGGAAGCCTAGATCCATATTGGGAGTCCCAACTCTTGGTGGAATATTCCAAGAACCTCTTCACATGTAAGGTTCTTGAGGGGAAAATGGAAGATAGGAGATATAGAGTGGTTGATGGAGTCATTTACATTCATGATCAGATATATTTGACTGAAGAATCAAGACTCAAATATAAACTATTGTGTGTAGCCTATGTGATCTTGCTTTCTACTCCCACTCATTTCATTAAAACACACCATATTATCTTGAATGGATTCATGTGGCAAGGTTTTGAAGAAGATTTATATCAACATTATCAAAGATGCATGTACCATATGGAGATGGAGAAACAACATAATTCCATGAAAGAGTTAATTCAACCCTCTCTTTCTCTCTTTAAGGAAGGAATTAGATCTATCCACCACTCCATTTGTTTGAGGAGGACTATTGGTGAAGATCATACTTATGTAAATCATATTTTATTTTTTGATTGTATGCCTTCTTTTACAATGTATATGCATGAAATGACTCCTAAGAGGAGTGTTATACCTTATAAACTTCATGGCCAACTTCGGACCAAAACTATTTCTGATTATGGCCACTCCCTTGGTGAACAAAGGGAGATTTTACAACATGATGGGTGCTTTCCTAAGGAACCAAATATATCCCACTTTCAGCCATGGTGATATGTTATGGGCAGTGTTGGAGTTCCCATGTTTTGGCAAGTTTGTCAATAACAAAAGATGAGACAACATCAGAACCACTTTTAGACCTTAGGATCTAGCCCTCTTAGGTCCAGAGGGGGATCTCTCTATAAGGTAGGGGAATATGTATTTGAATTTCAGTTTTAAAGCTATTAGGCTAGCAATATGGCACGGGGTTATTTGTTTGATTGTTTGTTTGGTTGTTGGGAATCAAGAAGGAAGGGTTTAGTATAAGACAAGGATGAGAAAAGAGGATTTTAGGCCAAGGAGAGATAATTCAGAGAACACTCGAGACCATTAGGCAATGGAGTCAGGAAAGGTTTTACTTTCCATTCAATATTCAAGGCTTTCAGTTGGGCTAATCATCTAAAGCATTGGATCTTAAAGATGATAGTGTGGTTATGAAATAGTAAGGAAGGAAGGTGAATGACAAGGAAACCTCTAAGGTGACCAATCAGAAATCAGATCCAAGGATAGGACATGCCATTAGACACCTGTGATCTAACTCGCAAAGGTTAACTCTTCAGACAAAGGAAACATTAAAGATTTAAACACAAAGGTGAAAACCTAAGATCATAGAAAGACTTTGAACTTTCAATGCTTTGGAATCCAGCTTAAGGGAACTTAGAAAGGTTCAATTAATTGAAAAGGACCCTAGTGAGACAGAATCAACATTCTAGACCCCTAGTATGCCAATTATCTCAATTAAAACCCAACAAGAACATCTAAAAACAATTTCATTAATTCATACATCAGCTAGCAGTAAACATTAGTTACTGCACTGCTTAAATTAACTTGAATCAGTACTCAAATAACACATATAGAAGAAAACATCAAAGGTAGGGAGAGGAGAAACATAGGGTACCATGTGAGGGTATATCCTATGCCAGATTTCTGATACGTACCAGAGAAATGAAATGTGACGAATTACGAAGGAAAACAAAGACAAAGATAGGAAAACATCATCGCTGCTTTAAATCAGGATCCAGTCATGTACAACATTGCCAATAGCTTGATATTCAATCTGAAAAAATCTTCCTCGGCCTATCTTACAACTTTACACAGAGAACTATATCTCAAGAGAAACAGTTTACAGTTCACAGATATCCGATAAACAACCTTTACAATGTTTTCTCATGAGTTTTATAGCTGAAAGAGAGGCAGAGGAGGTAGATGAAACACTAAATGAACATTAAAACATAAGAAGAAGAAGAGGGTCATGGCCCATTCTGTTTTAATATCTGAGCATTAATCTTCAGTACTCTTTGGATGAAAGAGTGGTCTTCGATAGGCTGAAATTTACTCCAGGTATGTCTTTGATGTACTTCAGCTGTAGTACTCTGTAGTACTATGGTGAATAAACAAAAAGGCAGATAAATGACTTTGAGGTCTGCCATATTGCATAAAAAATTCTTTGGTAGCATTAAGGCTACTATCAGAGTGGAAATATTCTCAAGAACACGAAGTAGAATAAAGACAGTATGGGTACTGTGTCCTTTCTCAGGAGGAAACTTCTGCTGATGTGAAACACTATCAATATATTTTTTTGTGCGTTAGGCCCCTTTAGGTATTTTGTATTAATCATGAGCTCTTCAATTTGGTACATTTTTCCTTTTAAACATTGAATCAAATCTTAAAATCTTCAATTATAGCCATTAAACTCTTTGATTATCCACTGATACTCTTTGCCACTTCATTAATGTCTCTGTTTGTGAAATTTGAGCTTTAATGGTGCTGGAGAGGTTTTACAGAGTTAAACTCTATACTTTGATGAAAAATTACACTCTAACACCTTCCCAGGCGTTTCTCTATAATATTGGCTTTGAAAATGCTTCCTCTGGGCTACTGTGTCACTAACAGTGACTATGTAGAAAGAACGGTTTTCACCGTCAATATCCCTGCAAACACACAGAAACGTTAAGAAAATCCATGCATGGGGAAGGATGGATGTAGTGGAATTCTATTAGAATGGCAGTGAAACATGGTGGAAATGGTAGATGCTACGGGAAATGGCTGAAAAATGAAGTGAAACGATGGAAATATGATCTGGTGAAGGTTTGGTGGAGATATGCACGTGGGCCATCCGATTATATCTGGAGGTGATGATCGACGATGGTGAATGATTAATGAAATGACTTTGGATGGTCGGGCGAAATGAAATAAACCTTAACGTAAAACATTAAAGTTCTAATTTTGGTGGAATGATATAGCCTTCAATGTAAAACATTAAAATTTCAATGTTATATCACCGAAGCCTGATGCTGGGCGGAAAATTTATGTTCTAATGCAAAACATAAGGTTAGGACCTTTGAATGCAATACATGGGAGATGTAATGAAAACATATGAAACGAGCTGATATGGTGGGACTCGGTCATGGGCGGAGGGCAATTCAATATGGGTCGTCAGATCTCAGGAGGAGATCGACAGCTACGATGATCCACTACGATGCTGGGATCACGCGATGAGAAATTGTGAAGGGAATGCGAGATGAACTGAGAGTCGTTGATCTGAACAGATCAACGATCATGATTTTTTAATAGACTTTCGGGAATAGAAGTGGGGAAGTGGTTTTCGGGATCAAAACCGCTGGTTTCGCGTGGCCAAAAGGCTGGAAGGCTGTTTTCGCTTTTTGAACGCAATATCGGTCTCCAGCCGACACGTGGCTCCAGAAAACCGCCCATATCACATAAATTTTAGACATTAAAATTTGGACATGAAACCTGCGTGATATTGTTGTGGGTCATTGGATCTGGGTCCGTGAGATCTAACGGTGATGGAGGAGTATGATATGAGGAACGTGCAGGGTCAATAAAGTGGGGTCAGGAAGAAGGTGGTTTAGCTGTGAACCGTCTGATCCATGTAATGGACGACTAGGATCTGGAGAGAGAAACTCAGGCGGAGGATATGGTTAGTGGGTAGGAGGAATATAGGCCATTTGATATAAGGGATTTAATGGCATAGATTCAATCAGGGCTCGCCAATTAGGAGGGATCAGTAGTGCGGGGTTGGTGCGATTGGCGGAGCTCCGATTGCACGATAGTCGTTGGATCAGGGTGGTAGATCGACGGTTGGCATGCTATCGGAGGGGTAACAAAGGGGAGAGGCGGGCACGTTGTGAGATAAGCGTGGACCATTGGATCTATTCCAATCAACGGTGGATAGTTTATCAAAAGCTGAGAGACAAATACACCATCGCATCGGAGATTTTAACTTTACAAAGAAAATGTGCTCCGCTCCAAACTTGCGATGTGATAAGCTCTGTATGCATTAGCGCTTGGTATTAGTGCTTGGGTGTATGGAGGGGAAGCAGTTAGGGGTTGGCCAAAAGGGGCCAAGCCCATCATATGGTAAAATATGGGTTTTTTAGCCAAAGACCAGAGTTTTTAAGGCCAAATAGAGGTTTCGGTAGGGGAATAAAGGGGTTTTGAAACCAGATGAAGGGATTTCACTTGGTCTACAAGGGTGAAATAGATGGTTTGGAAGACTTAGAAGGGATTTTTGGGGGTTAAAGGAGAAACTTTGAAAATGGGAAAAAGGTTAATAATGAGGAAATTTGCAGAGATACAAGGGGAAAATGGAGGTCTTTCTGAGCATAATTTTTTCACAGACAGTGAGGATTTTTGGGTGGAAACAGCAGTGAAAATTTTCCAAAGGCAAAGGACACACAGAGGATTCAAAGATGAGAGATTTTCATAGGAAATGTATCTCTTGAAGGCTCAGAAAAAATTTAGCCACCTTTTTTCTTAACAAAAAATTCATAGGTGGCTAACAGTGGCTCCACATGGGGATGGCTTCTTCTTGAAGGAGTCAAGAGTTTAGAAAATAAATCTTTGGAGTAGGCCAGATGCCTGATCTTTGAACCATATTCCTTATTTGATTCAGCTGTACAAATATGATGGAATTAATCAGCAGAAAACATTCCCCAAAGAATCTACCTACCCATCCTACAATCCTAACATTTTTTCTTCAAGGAGCATTTGAATTAGCAGACCTTCTTCATCATTTTTTTTTTTAATTGAAAGCAGAAAACAAACTAGTCTAATTCTACCCTTATTACTCCATGAGACCAAATTAAATTGTTGGCCTCATATTTTCTCTACCTAATCTAATATTAGCTAGGATTAAAATGTCTAGTAGATTTCTTCTCTACATTCTACAACAAAAATTTAAAAATAGTCAAACTAGGATTAGACGGTCTAGTTTGTTGTGGATCCAAGGCATAAAGACAGTGGCACATGGACTAAAATTGCAGGAAAATGAAAAAAAAAAATCGAAGGCTTGAAATTTGAAACTTTGAAGCATCCTTCTCTTCTTTGTGACTGAAGTTTTGAGCTTGTTAGAGTCACTTTTCTTCTTCATTTTAGCTCTAGTTTTGGGCTTATTAGAGCTGATCTTTCTTTCTCCTTTGCTGGTTCAGATTTTGGGCATGTTAGAACCAGCTTATTTACTTTCTTTGGCTTAGGTTTTGATCATATTAGAGCCAATATTTGCACTTCCGAGGTTCAAGTTTTGAGCATGACTGAACCTCTCTTTCTCTTTTTTTTGAAACATTTTCTCTTTTTCTTGAAAATAAAACACAGCAATGGTATTTACAAATGAAATGAAAACTGGAAATCAGAAATCAGCAGTAGTAATGCTTGAGCATCTTGCCATTGACAGGACCTCGAAACATCTCTGTACCATCTAGCGCTTGCAGAAAAAAGGCATTTGGACCCACAGTGGCCTGTTTGATGTAAGGACCTTGCCACAGAGTGTCAAATTTTCCATGCTTTCCTTTGTCCTCTCTCCTAGAGTCCCACTTTAAAAATTTGTCTCCAATTTTGAAGTCACAAGCTTTTGTTCTCTTGTAAAATAATTTCTTTATATTTTTCTAAACTTTTAGAGCACTGTTGTAGACCTCTTCTCTTGTTTATTGGAGATGAATCATTTGATTTATCCTCCTTACCATGTTGTCTTCTTCTGTCTGAATCTCTTGGACTATTTTAATCACTGGTACCCCAAGTCTGGTAGGAAATACTGCCTCTGTTCCATAGACAAGCTGATATGGTGACATGCCAATGGATTTCTTGGTTGTAAGCTTGTCAGCCCACAAAGCATGCACTAACTTGTTATGCCATGATTTCATGTTCTCCTCAAGAAGATTTTTGATAATGGTCACCAAGCTCTTATTGGATGATTCAGCTAACCCATTACCTTGTGGGTAATAAGCAGTTGAATGACCAAGTGCTATTTGATACATGTGAAAAAAACCAATCATTTTCTTAGATCCAAAAGCAGCAGCATTATCAGTGATTATTTTTCTTGGGTAGCCAAATCTAGAGAGGATGTGATATTCTAGGAACTTAATAATAACATAATCTATGGCATTCCTAGAAGGTATGGCCTCTATCCATTTTGTGAAATAGTCTGTGGCTGTAAGGATCCACTTGTGTTGAGTAGAAGATGTAGGGTGTATTTCTCCTATGAAATATAGGCCCCATTGTAGAAAGGGAGCCTCAACAATAATGGGTTGTAATGGTAAAGGGAGGAGCTTTCTTTTTCCTTTGAAAATCTGGCACTTATGGCAGGCAATTATCATTTTATGGATGTCATTGAAAAGTGTAGGCGAGTAATAGCCAGCTCTGAGTATTTTGTTAGCAGTGGCTTTCCAGTTTAAATGGTCTCCACACTCTCCTGCATGGAACTCTTGTTTAATCCTCTCTGCTTCAGTTTCAGGCAAACATTTAAGCAATAGACCATTTGCATTTTTCCAGTATAAACATTCATTCAATATGCAATAGTTTTGGGCTTTTAACTTTAGGAATCTATCCTTGTTTTTTGATAGTTTAGGAGGGGCATTGAGGTTTGTGAGCACATACAGGATATCAAAATACCAAGAAGAATTCTGAAATGTTTCTTCAACAGTAGGATCAGACAACCCTTCCTGTTCATCCAAGGCATCTACCATGTTTATGTCTAGGGCCTGAATGTTTGATTCAACCATTAGTTGAGCTAGGCCCTGATATTTGATCAGTTTTGTGGGTTTTATTTCCAGGTCATACTCTAATATTACAGCAATCCATTTGCCCCTCTTTCCATCAGGACCTTGGGACAAAATATCTTTAACCACTATGTTTGGTACGTAGGTAATGATGTGAGAATGTAGTATATACACCCTAAAATCTTTCAAGGCCTTTACCAAGGCATAGGCCTATTTTTCCATTATGTTATATTTCAAGGGTGCATCCCTCAGAGCTTTGCTGAAGAAAGCGATAGGCTGCTCCATTCCCTCTGGATTTTTCTGCAGCAGAATTGTAGCCACTATATGCTCGAAGGAAAATGAAAATATCAAGAAATATTTTGAGAAATCTGGGCTGATCAAGACAGGTGCCCGGGTTAGTGAAAGTTTAACTGATTCAAAATATTTTTTAGCCTTTATAGTCCACTTAACCCCTACACCTTTTTCCAGCATGTTTGCCATATTTATGAGGTGTTCAACTAAGTTTGGAATAAACCTCCTTAAGAAGTTTATTTTCCCAATAAAGGACTGTAACTCTTTAATGTTTCTCGGGTGTGTGATCTGAAGTATTCGCTCAACTCTCTGCAGGTATATATTAATTCCCTTCTCTAATATAATATGGCCAAGAAGCTTACCTTCTTGAAGCCTAAATATGGTCTTCTTGGGATTTAAAGATAGACCAAACCTTCTACTTTTTTCAAACACTCTTCTCAAATGTTTTAGGTGCTCCTCGTCAGTCTTGGAATAGACTGTTATGTCATCCAGATAGATGACAATGAAGTGCCCTATTTCCTCTGAAAAGTATATGTCCATTTCTCGTTGGGAGGTCGCACCAATATTCATTAGTCCAAAAGGCATTTTTACATACATAAAAGTGCCCCATGGAGTGGTGAATGTTGTTTTCAGTTGGTCTTCCGGGAGTGCTAAAACTTGGTTATAGCCTGAAAAACCATCTAACAGGGGGATCCTTTTTGAGCCAATTACCCTCTGTAGAATGTGTTCCATCTTTGGTAAGGGGTAATTATCTTTAAGGGAAGCTCTATTAAGGTTTTAGAAGTCAATGCACAGTCTGATCTCACTTGTTTTCTTCCTCACAGCTACAAGGTTGGAGACCCAATTAGAAAACCTCACAGGCACTATTACTCATGCCTCGTACATCTTCTTGATTTCCTTTTCAACAACAGGCAGTTGTTTTGGGTTAATTCTGTGAAGTTTCTGTATGAAGGGTTTTTTATTCTCTTTTAAAGGTATTTTGTGTTGTATAATATCTGTGTTGTAGGCCTTTAAGTCTTCGTAGCTCCAGGAAAACACATCAATGAATTATTTAAATAAGTCAATATATTTCTTTTTCATGTCTATGGCAAAGACTTAGCTAGTTTGATCATCTTAGGCTTATCCTCAGTGCCTATGATGCATTCCTCGACATCAGAGTCTGAGTGTTTTATAGTGGGTTTTTTCGCTACGTCGTCAAAATAAAAAAGGTCCTCTAAAGGTGCCAGTCCTCGGGGTATATTCTTATCTTTTGACTGTAGCACCTCTATTTCCTCTTTATCTGCATTCTTATATTCTTCAGTTGGATTTCCAAATTGTTCAGTTAACGTGTTTATTTCTGCTATGGGTTGATTTTTCCTCCTTGGGGGGCTCTTCGCCCAGGTAGCTTTCATCGGATTTAGAGTCTGAATCAGAGAATTCAAACTCATTCCTACCAATCATGAAATCATCAATCTGCTTGTCACCCTCAAAGACCGGCCAATATTTTTCATTATCAGGCACTGCAGGTCTGTATTTCGTCTGAATGATGATTTGTCTGTCACAGGGAGTTTTATGATATGAACTAGCTATGCAGGCTAATCCATTGGAAATTATGTTCTAACTCCTAGGAAAAAACACCAGTTCATACTCTACAAAGGTTTTCAATAAATCCATAGCATCATTCCTATATGCTCTCAATCTAGGGTGTTTCGTTGTACACTCACCGTTCACATGTTTTATGATTAACTCAGAGTCACCATGCACAAATATCCTACGGGCTCCTAGTTTTTTCAATAGGTTCAAACCTAGGATGAGAGCCTCATACTCTACTATATTGTTTGTACATTTGAAGTTCATATTGAAAGCATGACTCTAAGCATAGTCACTCTCTATGTTCTGTAACCACACCCCTGCTCCTGCAGTCTTTCTAGTGCAAGACCCGTCAAAATTCATTCTCCATAAGGGATCGTTTTCATGTTTATCATCCTTTTCCTCCCTAATGTTGGTTTCACTGTTATGCTGTAATGTTTGGTCTGCATCATGGCATGGAGGGTTTTGTTCTTTATGATGTGTATGGGGTTCAGAAAGTGGACTAGTCCGTTGTTTGCATTATGTTTCTTGTTCACTCTAGGTTTATGTATCAGTGCACTGTCCAAGGGTTTCTTCTTCATTTTCTTCTATGTCTAGAGTAGCCATTATATTGAAGTCTAGGGGCTCTACTCTATTGTTTGTATCTCTGTTTTCGAGCTCTGGCTCATCTATGGATTCATTGTTGCAAAGGATAAAGGAGTCCAGATCTGTATGTACAGAGAAAAAAGGTCAATTTTCAGGCTTTTCAGGGCTGCTGACCATGAACTTCATTTTTTCCTCTCTATACAGTCTCCTAAGCTAGCTAAAGATAGGGATTGTGGCATATGAGCCATCCCTCTACATTTTACCCTGCAGCTTGGCTCCCCATGACCTCAATAGTAACATACCATACTTAGGTGGCACATTTGCCAATACAACATCCATAACCATACATTTTGCTGGAATCTGGGTCAGGTTCACACACAAATCTTTGATTAGGCCAAGGAATTTTACTCTGTTAGAGTCAAATGAATATAAATCTTTATAAGGACGTGTTATCTCTAGGCCTAACCTCTACATAAATACCTTGGGCATTAATTTGTGGGATTCCCCAGAGTCATGCATTGCATTGTGAAGGATCTTGTCATGGATATTGAGGCTGATATAAAAAGGAGGTACTACCCCTTCCTGAAACTTCCCTTCTATCTTTGGACCAAACAGAAGGGCTGGTTGATCATCACTCAGATTGACTGTGTCACTGTTTTCACCTAGATTCAATGCTTTCAGAATTTGGCCTTTATATACATCCTGAGTGGCCAGCTCAGAGAGTGGGACAGAGATTTTAATTTTAACAATCTCACTCTCCAAATTGAAGAGAGATTGACTCTTTGTAAGACTCAACTCTATTTTGTTAGCCGCTATTTTAGTGGCAGAATCAGTTTGTTGATTCTCACTATGTACAGTGTTTGAAATTGTTTTATCAGGAACACTAGCTGCAGTGCTAGTGCTTCTAGTTGGTTGACTTTGTTTATTAGTATTTTGGATGTCTTTTTTGTTGTTATTCCCATAACTCTCAGCTACTGATTTGTTACTTTCATCAGTCACCTTAGAAGTTTTTTCAGACCTTTTCTTAATGGTAATCTCAGAAGCTTTTGGTTTGGAATTTTCTAAGCTCTTTTTGCTTCTAAGCTCATACTGTTCTCTCACCTGCATGATGGAATTTTCAAATCCAAACCTATAATCCTCAGATTCCAACCTTTCCTCATCCCAATATGAAGGTGAGGTCGGATCTTCTTCTATGGAACAGTTATGGATTGATTTTTCTATTTCAAACATATTTATTGTGTTTCCATCAGACTCTTCTATTATCCCCTCATCTTCATCAAGGAATTTCTCTTGAAATGGGGGTATGACCTACTGGTCGGAGTCTCTCTGTCTGTTGGGAGTGGTGTTGCTTCTCCTAAAGTTCTAGTTCTAGTTATGATTTTGGTTTTTGTTTTGATTACTGACTGTCACAACCATTTTTTCCATCATTTTCTGTAGCTTTTCCATGTTTTTGGCTAAACTGTCATACTTGGGATCAGATGTGGAAGCTACAGTGTCATTCCTATATGTTACCCTTTTCTCAGCCCTCATTCTGGCTTTCTTTTCAATCAGGTTAGCCTCTACACTCACTGCTCCTTTTTGCATATCTTCCAATGTGTTGTAATATCTCTCCCTAAACTTGTAGGCCATGTTAGAGTCAAAGCCTTCATGGTATTTCGCAAGAGCCATACCTTGGAGAGGTCTCATATCTGGAGGAAGAGCGTTATAAACACTGTTAAACCTAGTAGAATAGTCATGGAAACTCTCTCCTACATTCCTTTTAAGATTCTTGTATTCTGCTAGGATTTGGAGAGGGTTGGTCTTGACTTCCCATTTGTTTATAAAGGTTTGATATAAAGAGGGAAGATCCTGAATACTATATCGGGGTATACCTTTAAACCACTTCTTCACATCACCTCCTAAACTTTGGGCAAAGATTCTCATTTTGATTGTCTCATCATCTATCTCCATATAGTGAAAGGAATCTTCCATCCTATCTACATGGTGCTGAGTTGTGGTGGACTCTTTTACAGTGAAGTGTAGGATTTTTGACTGATAATTGTTTGGTAAAGGCACCAGAGGCTGTGGTAACACCAGAGGTGCATACCGGGCTGGCATACTGATATTTTGAGGGGGTAGAGGACTGGCTTGAGTAGCAGGTATGTGGATGACAGGAATACTAGGACCAGCAACACTCTGTTGAGCAGATTTAAGATGACAGAGCCCTATGTTTTGAATGAAATGAATATCTGGAGGTGTAGATGGTGGGGAATCTCTATCCCTAATGTGTTGACCACTGTGAGATGGTGAACCAGGGAGCTCAAGGTCTGGCTGGTCTAGAACACTGAATGACCTAGTTCTAGGTAAACTTATCAGAAAGTCTAGGTCAAAAAAAGGGTCTGATAGAGCTGTAAATTCTTCTAGTGCTGAGTTAGCTCTATGGATATGTATGGAAATAGTCATTTTTCTAGGTGTAGGAGATCTCCTGAGAATACTCTTAGGGTTGTCAACTATTTCAGGTGGGTTTGGGTTAGGATAAGCTCTTGTATGAATGGTTCTTGAAGCCAAAATATTGTCTTCAAACAAAGCAGCTTAATCCTACTCATTATTTCTAATATGGCTGATGTTGTAATGAAACTCTGGTCTCCCAGTGGAGTCTTATGAAAACCAAGATAATCAGCAGGCCTACTGATCACCAGTGGAGTCTTTAATCATTAAGGAACTATGGAGTGGCCAGGTGGAAGGTTTAGAAAGTTTCAGGAAGGTTTAATTGTCCACCACAGTGATTACCATCAAACTATGGCTACCATGGTCTTCTTTGAGTCTTTGAAATGTTTAAAGGTGTGTTTTACTCAAAGTGTCCCCAGTGGAGTCACCATTATGTTGGAGTTCCCATGTTTTGGCAAGTTTGGCAATAGAAAAAGATGAGACAACATCAGAAACACTTTTAGACCTTAGGATCTAGCCGTCCTAGGTCTAGAGAGGGATCTCTCTATAAGGTAGGGGAATATGTCTTTGAAGTTCAGTTTTAAAGCTATTAGGCTAGTTATATGGCACAAGTTTGTTTGTTTTATTATTTGTTTTTGGTTGTTGGGAATCAGGAAGGAAGGGTTCAGTATAAGACAAGGATGAGAAAAGAGGATTTTAGGCCAAGGAGAGATAATTCAGAGAAAACTCAAGACCATTGGGCAATGGAATCAGGAAAGGTTTTACTTGATTTTCAGTATTCAAGGCTTTCAGTTGGGCTAGTCATCTAAAGCATTAGATCTTAAAGATGATAGTGTGGTTATGAAATAGTAAGGAAGGAAGGTGAATGACAAGGAAACCTCTAAGGTGACCAATTAGAAATCAGATCCAGGGACAGGACATTCCATTAGACACCTGTGATCTAAATCCTAAAGGTTAACTCTTTAGAAAAAGGAAACATTAAAGATTTAAACACAAAGGTGAAAACCTGAGATCATAGAAAGACTTTGAACTTTCAATGCTTCGGCATCCAGCTTAAGGGAACTTGGAAAGGTTCAATTAATTGAAAAGGACCCTAGTGAGACAGAATCAACATTCTAGACCCCCAATATCCCAATTCTTTCAATTAAAACCAAACAAGAACATCTAAGAACAGTTTCATTAATTCATACATATGCTAGCAGTAAACATTAGCTGCTATACTGGTTAAATTAACTTGAATCGGTACTTAGATAAAAAATATAGTGAAAACATCGAAGGTAGGGAGAAAAGAAACATAGGGTACCATGCGAGGGTATATCCTATGCCAGATTTCTGATGCGTGCCAGAGAAATGAAATGTAATTACAAAGGAAAACAAAGACAAAGATAGGAAAACATCACTGTTGCCTTAAATCAGGATCTAAAGAAATGTGCATGTCATATTAAAGAGAAACACCAGTCATGTACAACATTGCCAACAACTTGATATTCAATCTGAAAACATCTTCCTCAGCCTATCTTAAAACTTTACATAGAGAAGTATATCTCAAGAGAAACAACTTACAGTTCACAAATATTCGATCAACAACCTTTACAATGTTTCCTCATGAGTTTTATAGTTGAAAGAGAGGCAGAAGAGGTAGATGAAACACTAAATGAACATTAAAAAATAAGCAAAGAACTAGGTCGTGTCCCATTCTGTTTTAATATCTGAGCATTAATATTGAGTGCTCTTTGGATGAAAGAGTGGTGTTCGACAGGCTGAAATTTACTCCAGGTATGTCTTTGATGTACTTTGGCTGTAGTACTCTGTAGTACTCTGGTGAATAAACAAAAAGGTAGATAAATGACTTTGAGTTCTACCATACTACACAATAAATGCTCTGGTAGCATTAGGACTGCTGTCAAAGTGGAAATATTTTCAGGAACATGATGTAGAATAAAGACAGTATGGGTACTCTATCCTTTCTCAGGAGGAAACTTCTGCTGATGTGAAACACTGTCAATATAGTTTTCTATGCGTTAGGGCTCTTTAGGCCTTCTGTATTAATCATGAGCTCTTCAATCTGGTACAATTTTCCTTTTAAACATTGAATCAAAGCTTAAAATCTTCAATTACAGGTATTAAACTCTCTGATTATCCACTGATACTCTTTGCTGCTTCATTAATGTCTCTGTTTGTGAAATTTGAGCTTTAATGGTGCTAGAGAGGTTTTACAGAGTTAAAATCTGTACTTTGATGAAAAATTACGCTCTAACACCTTCCCAGGCGTTTCTCTATAATATCGGCTCTGATAATTCTTCCTCTGCTCTATTGTGTCACTAATAGTGACTGTGTAGATAGAATGGTTTTCACCGTCAATATCCTTGCAAACACAAAGAAATGTTAAGAAAATCCATGCATGGGGGAGGATGGATGTGGTGAAATGCTGTTAGAATGGCAGCAAAGCATGGTGGAAATGGTAGATGCTACGGGAAATGGCTGAAAAATGCAGTGAAATGGTGGAAATATGATTTGGTGAAGGTTTGGTGGAGATATGCACGTGGGCCGTCCGATCATATCTGGAGGTGATGATCGACGGTGGTGAATGATTAATGAAATGACTTTGGATGGTCAGGAAAAATGAAATAAAATTTAACGTAAAACATTATTGTTCTAATGTTGGCAGAATGATATAGCCTTCAATGTAAAACATTAAAATTTCAATGTTATATCACCGAAGCCTGATGCTGGGAGGAAAAATTATGTTTTAATGCAAAACATAAGGTTAGGAACTTTGAATGCAATACATGGGAGATGCAATGAAAACATATGAAATGGGCTGATATGGTGGGTCCCAGTCATGGGTGGAGGGAAATTCAATATGGGCTGTCAAATCTCTAGAGGAGATCGACGACTGCGATGTTGGGGTCACATGATGAGAAATTGTGAAGGGAATGCGAGATGAACTGAGAGCCGTTGATTTGAACAGATCAACGATCGGGATCTGTTAATATACTTTTGGGCATAGAAGTGGGGAAGTGGTTTTCGGGATCAAAACCACTGGTTTCATGTGGCTAAAAGGCTGGAAGGATGTTTCCACTTTCTGAACGCGATATGGGTCTCCAGCCGACACGTGGCTCCAGAAAACTGCCCATATCGCGTAAATTTTAGAAATTAAACTTCGGACACGAAACCTACATGATATTTCTGTGGGCAGTTGGATCTGGGCCCGCAAGATCCAATGGTGATGGAGGAGCGTGATATGAGGAATGTGCAGGGTCAGTAAAGTGGGGTCAGGAGGAAGGTGGTTTAGCTGTGAACCGTCTGATCCATGTGATGGACGGCTAGGATCTGGAGAGAGAAACTCAGGTGGAGGATATGGTTACTGGGTGGAAGGAATACAGGCCGTTGGATCTAAGGGATTTAATGGCAGAGATTCAATCGAGGCTCGCCAATCGAGAGGGATCAGTAGTGCGGGGTTGGTGCGATTGGCGGAGCTCCGATTGCGTGATAGCCATCGGATCAAGGTGGTAGATCGATAGTCGGCATGTAATCAGAGGGGTAACAAATGGGAGAGGTGGGCGCATTGTGAGATAAGCACGGACCATTGGATCTATTCCAATCAATGATGGAGATTGTCTCAAAAGCTGACAGACAAATACACCATCGCATCAGAGATATTAACTTTACAAAGAAAATGGGCTCCGCTCCAAGCTTCCGATGTGATAAGCTCCGTATGCGTTAGCACTTGGTCTTAGCGTTCGGGTTTATTGAGAGGAAGTGGTTAGGGGCTAGCCGAAAGGGGCTAAGCCTGTCATATGGTAAAATATGGGTTTTTTAGCCAAAAAAATAAGTTTTTAAGGCCAAACAGATGTTTTGATAGGGGAATAAAGGAGTTTTCAAACCAGATGAAGGGATTTCACTTGGTCTACAATGGTGAAATAGATGGTTTGGAAGACTTAGGAGGTATTTTTGGGGGTTAAAGGGGAAAATTTGAAAATGGGAAAAAGGTTAATAATGAGGAAATTTGCAGAGATACAAGGGGAAAATGGAGGTCTTTTTGAGCATAATTTTTTCATAGACAGTGAGGATTTTTGGGTGGAAACAACAGTGAACAATTTTTAAAGGAAAAGGACATGTAGAGGCTTCAAGGATGAGATATTTTCATAGGAAATGTATCTCTTGAAGGCTCAAAAAAAATTTAGCCACCTATTTGCTTGACAAAAAAATCATAGGTGGCTAACAGGTAGCAAGTAAGTGGTGGGGAAACCACTTACCATATCATTATCTGAGGCTGTCAGGAGATCTACTGCATCGATTCCACTTGTGAGACTATGATCCACCTCCATCATTGTGTTTAAATATTTATGTATTACTGATTTTGATCCCACATGATGATGATTCTCTGATCTTTTTTGGGAACGTGATAGGAGGGATGACACATTGGTTGGGTCTGTCCATGGGAAATGAAACTTCCCACATTTATTTATACCTCAAGAGGAGGAAGAGACATTATATGGTAGCTACACTTTATCTTTTGTTTCTCTATGCAAAAGGCCATATTTGTGACTTATGTCTTTGGAAGAAACCTCTCACATGGAAGAATTTGTGGCAAGACATGTGTTGCTTGAATCGTATTCAGCTAACACCTCCTATCCTCTACTATTTTCAAGCTTTGGAGAAGCTTATGTCAGCAAGAAGGTGGTTGGGTGGCCACTTATTATACTATGTTTTGAGGAAGCAAGAAGAAGAACAACGTTGGTCTCAATGGAGGCACTATTGTCACCATCCAATATATCATATGACACTTAGTCCATGTTTCTCTTGGAGCACATATGGTGATGATACTTTATTCACTATATGCATGGGAGATTGGGCAAGGAGGCTCCCTAGAATCAATGAAGGCAATCGTGAGGTTCCAAGTATCTTTTGGCTTCATGAGGACTATATTATCATAGCCCAGGATCAACATCTCCACATTTATCATAAATGGAGGGAGAGACAACATATTTTTAACATTATTACCTCTCATTTCTAGTCATGCAGCCCCTATACACTGCATAAGGATGGGATTGGTGATTGTTTTTATGAGATACCAAGGATGGCTCACTTTGTATGGATGATAGCATGGAGATTGGAGTGTCTCATGGGGGTTGAATCACCCATCATTTATCATCTCTCATGCCTTGAGAATACCAATGGACAGCATATGATTCTTTCCATGTATCTCCCATCTCTTCATGATGACAACTATTTGGGTTATTCACCAAAAGCAAACTTGTATTCTTGGGAGGAGACAAATCCATTGGAGATTTTGCAATGTCCTTCTAAGTTGCTTGAGGACAAGCAACATTTTGGAGGGGAGGACTGTAATATTCCCAATTAGCCTCAAGCTAATTGGAATATTAAATTTTTCTTTACTTTTTTTTTCATGAATAAATGAAAAAAAGGAGGAACATAAAAACTCCTAAAATCAGTGAATAAATCAATGCCCCATTTGGACAAGGCTAAATCTATGCTACCTTAATAAAAAACCCTTATGTGTGAAAGGGATTGAGACATTTGACTAGGTCAATAGGACCAAATCAACAACGCTATCTAGAGGGGATGAACCTCATTGATGCACATCACAGTTCAAGAATGAAATGGATGGTGTGAAAGAGAAGATTTCATTGAAGGTGGTTTAGGGTTTAAAATCTCTTACTCTATATAAGGAAGGGGATGGCAGCATGGAGCGTTTTTTCATGGATATGATATTTTGATATATTGTCTATTTAGACCATATAGCTTTCTTTGGGTATTTAGCCTAGATTGCAAATGTTGTTTAGCATTGGGATCTCCTGTTTAGGGATTCCAGCTCTTCTCATTGAGTAGCTCTTGGGAGAGTCTTCTATTGCATAGTCCATTATCCAGCTTGAGGCCAAGCTTCTCTTTTCAACTACAACTTAGATTCTATTGAGGGTTTGGTTGTCTTTGCAAGCTGCAGAAAGTGGATATTAGATCTATTTAGATCTAAGACATTTCAGTGCCATTTTTCAGTGGAGGAGTCTTCTGCTCTATTGGAGGAAGTGTATTGGAGTGATTGAGCTTCATTTCTTGATCTTGGCATGTGGCCAACTGTTATCTATACCCTACAGTGCAGTTTCTATTCTAGATATGAATTATTCTTGTAGGAGTTTTTGCAGGGAGTTTGGGTGCCCTATTGGGAGAGCTGTTTTCTGAATGTTGGAGATATGCCTTCACTTTGAGGTCCATTGGAGGAGATATACACATTTTATATTTCAGATCTGATCTGCATCTTTCTAAATACTTTAGGATTTCTAAATATTTCTGCAAATCTACATTCTTAGATCTCAGATCTATTGCTTATCCTTGGTGTAATGCTCAAAACCCTAAGGGGATCTGAAAGAGAAGCCTTTCTAGTGCTTGGATCTATTATGGATCTGACCTTTTATGCACAGATCTGCTCTAGATATGACATGTAACCAAAAATAGTTTGCAGCCTAATAAAATAATGTTGTCAATGCAGTTTCAGTCCATCCATGTGGTTGCAACACCTCTTATGAGGGAATTTCTTCTATTATGTCTTGTATTTACAACTATTTATCTTATGGGCCTCATTCTACATCAATATTGATACTGTAAATACTATTGAAGAACATTTTATTAGCCTTCTACTGCTGCTCAGTTAAAACTGCGTTATTTTTCTGCATTATTGTTTGCGTATTGTTGCAGTCCCATTCTTGGGAATTTTTCACCCATACAAGGTGTGGGAGACTTGTTTACCTCACCTAAAATGATTTTTTTCTGATAACCTCTTGGATTTAGATGTCAGATTGTCAGATCTAAGGGATCCAAGGGTTGATTTTAACGTCTGTAGCATCCATTTCTAAAAAATGTGTTTTTCAGACATGCATTGTTGACGGTCCCAATTTGGAGATATTACAATTTGCAAGTGTAGTCAACACACAAGACAACAAATATTATTGAAATATATATGAAGGAAATTCCTAGGCTTCGTGGAGAGCTTAAAGAAACTATTTTAGGTAAGAATTGCAAGTTTACATCAAATTTTTGGAAAGATTAGTCCAAGGGATTTAAATCCAATCTCAACTATAGTACAAAATTTTATCTACAGTCAAATGGAAAAATAAAAAGGATCAATCAAGTGATAAACGATATATTGAGGATGTATGTGATGGGAAAACCTTCAAAATGGGAACATTATTTGTAGTTGGTGGAGTTTTTGCATAACAACAAGTATCAAGCATCTTTGAAGATGATCCCATTTGAGCCTCTTGTATGACAAGAAGTGCAACACACCTATGAGTTGGGATAATCAAGTGGGATCATTTTTGGGCCAAATTTTGTTAGGGAAATGGAAGAGGAAGTAGTGAATATCAGGTAAAACTTGAAGGATTCCCAATATAGAAAAAAAAATGAAAACAAGACCAAAAAAAATATGGAATTCAATGTTGTGATCATGTCATTCTGAAAGTGAATTCTAGGAAGAGTGTGATAAAATATAGTAGCTTCTCAATGTTAGAAACTAGATTTTGTATTCTATTTGTGATCCTAGAGAGGATTGAACCAATTGCATATATGGTTGCATTGCCACAATCCGTGCATGTTCATAATGTGATTCATATTTATTTACTTAAAAAGTGTTTTCCTAATGTCCTAGGGGGGGAAATTGAATTGGTGATCAAAGTAATGTGAAATATGTTAAAACTGAAAGTTCTAGGATCCACAGTGGTTTACTAGTTGTTATGTGTCAGGCGATGTATTAGGTTCCTTTGGGATACATACAAAAAAAATAGGTGTGTTCCTAATGCTAATCATGTAATTGATTGGTATATGATTCAGGTGGAGCCCAAGGGAGACATATAAGTTCAACTAGTGGTAATTTTGGATAGAAAGATCAAGGTATTCTAAAATTGAGCCATCTCCTTAGTAAAGGTGTAGTGGACACATTTTTATAGTGACGATGATACATGGGATCATGAAGATCCCATGAGGGAGGATTAACCTCATACTTTTTTATATATCTATATAATTAATTAAGGACAATGAATAAATAATAAGGGGAACATAACACCCCTAGGATGACCCCTATATGTATGATAAATATCATTTTTAGGATTTTGAGATGGGAAATATTGTGGTGCCTATGTATCCCATGTAAATATATGTTAAATATACCAATGCTATGTATATATGTTTTGAGGCAAGGGTTCCTATGTGATTTTAGGTTGCACAGACTATGTGCTAAATGTGAGTGATCCTAGATATGTAAATATGTAATCACGTTCACAATAATAAAATAAATCATTACTATAGAACAAGTCACACAAGAGAGATGGAAGGTTAAGAATTCATGAGTGAGAAAGGGGCCTAAGGGTTATGTGGTGAGGGGGTTATAGTGTTATTATTAATAAAGTGATTTTAAATTTTTTGATGTTGCTGCTAGCTGAGCCTGGGCCTCGCTACTATTGTTGCAGCACCTTAGCTGGCTCCTCCTACTGCTAGTTCACACATATCCCCTCCAGATTCCTCCCTGGAGGTGGCCTCTTCTATGGATCAAGCCCAAGTCTTCTCTACCTTAATCAACTCCCTTGCCCCTCCACGCCCTAGGCCAAGGATCTCCAAATTTGCGAAGAAGCTCGATGGAATCCAGGAGGTTTCCCTTCCTCCATCCATTCCGCGAATGGCTGCCCTTTCTCTTGTCGAGAAGGGCCTCATTGGAAAATTTACTAGACTTTGGCCCTCTCCAAAGACTGTTCAAAAATGGGTTGAGCGCAACTGGTCAAACAAAATCAACGGAAAAATGTACATTCGATTCTGAGGTAGAGGCTATTTTAATTTTCATTTTGAAATGAATGAAAAAAAGGACCTAATCTTCAGGAATGGACTATATTTTATGGACACTAGAGGCGTATATCTCAACAAATGGAAGTCAGAATTTGACCCAAAACTTGATGTACAAAACGTTGTCCCTGTTTGGGTGCGCCTTCCTCATCTTCCCTTACACTATTGGGGAGATAATTTCATTCAAGCTATTGGAAATGATGTTGGAAAATTTATAGATAGGAGCGAGCCAAAAGATAACATGCAAGCCTGCGCCAGGATCTGTTTCGAGGTGGATCTGGGCAAAGGTCTCCCCGAGGCGGTCAATTTAAAATTCGGTGAATGGACACACATCAAGCAGCTCAACTATGAACAAATTCCATTTAAATACAAGGTATGTCACGAATATGGCCACTTTGCAAATCATTCCTCTAAAATTGTTGATATTGAAAATTTGGAGACTGGCTCCCAATGGGAAACTATCAAGAAAAAGACTGGATGAGAGCATGCCCCGTGATTGGATGCTTTATTCATAGCATTTGAGGGCTATATGATTCTTTGTCTTACATATGGTCTTTGTTTTTGTTTTCAACCATGATTAAGGCCGCTAGACTTAATATTAATGCTTAAAATTAGTTAATAAAATTATATTTTATAGTTATATATGAGGATGATTTAAGTTTCATGGGTTTAAGAAGATATAGACATGTAGTTGTTGTTGGGTCGTGAATATGACCACTTTTTAACACTTATTTCATCCATTTTTACTCTTCTTTATCATATCATTTATTATAACTTATCATATAAATCCATTTTATAATGATTTATGCTCTTATGGATGAATATTATTTCTTCTCCTTTATTTTTAATAAATTGATGATTATTATGCATAATTTTATCAATGATGGTTTATTAATATATTTTGTAATATCAGTTACCATTTTAGCCTCCAAGATATTTTCCAAACTGCAGATTTGATTTCCAAATCATCATGAAATATTCCAACTCAGAAATTCATTGGAATAAGGAGTGAAAGTTTTGCAGTTAAGAATCTGGGCAAATAAAGAAGAATATGGAAAATCTGGAACATGGGTTTTGTCCAGAACGGACCGAGTTAACTTTGTGTAAGAACATTTTGCCCAAATTAAGCTTGTATTGAGAGATACACAGGGTTCTTTGAGCATGATTTTCTCAGATTTGTTGTTGAGGCCCTCCTCCAAATCTCAGCTGCAAAGCCAAATTCGCATTGCTCTTGTTGAAAGATTGTTGGAAATGTATTTTTTAGTTGATCAAGTTGTTGTGAGCAATCCAATATTGTTATGGGAGATTATATTTGCTATTTAATTTATCTTCCTTCTGATTATAAAAGGAGAGCATGTATTGTGTATTGAAGAGAATGGAAGAATGGATGATTATTGAATTCCCTTTGTAACAATGTAATTCCTTGACTCTTGTGAGAAAAGAGCAATTGATGTAAAAGCTATTCATGTTTTATTAATACAAAGAGGCGTTCTCGTTCTATTTCTCAAGCTCTGCAGTAGCCCAGCGGTGCTTTCACCGGCGGTTGAGGGCTCGGCCCTGGTGGAACGAGCCACTGTTTGTATTTCTATTTCTTTATTTTCTGTTGTGTGAAGTGTGTTTACTGCTTATTTCGATTACAAAGTTAATTTATTGCTTTGAATACAGATCCATTAACGAATTACATTGCTATCTACTTTGTTGTTCATTTATTCTGCTATCATTACGAAATCCTTGCTGTTCTGTATTGGACTCTAAGTTATTATTCTTTGTGATTGATTGATTTGCAGTATTGGTCGGCGATAGATTAAAGTATTGAGATTAGTGAAGTTCAAAGTTGTTGTTCAAATCATCTTGCTGCTCCATTTCTAGTTACTGCTTATTTCTGATTCATAGCTTTAGCAGTTTGGTTACAGTTGTTGTGTATGCGTAGGAGTTACAAGTTGTTGTTCCCTTTTAAGTCTTTATAGTTCCTTTCAGTTACTTTCACCGGCACAAAGATTGAGTTTGCTTTCATTTCGATTGCTTTAAGATCACCAACTGTAGAGGATAGAGGTTATTGCTTCCAAGTCCCCATATTAGTTATCTTGCATCGATTTCTAAGGGAAAGAGTTATTGCTACTGTATCCCTGATCGATGTTTTGCAAATTGGTTTAATTAAGATTTCAGAGCATTTGAGTTTATGCCATTGTAGTTATATTTCTTTTTCAAGCATCCATTTACTCTTGTATTTCGAACACTATACTACATATTGCAAGGCATTACTCTTGGATAAATTGTTGCCTCAGACAGAGTACACTCTTGAAATAAAAAGTCGCTCCAGGATTGACAATTAATGTGAGATAAATAGGTGTTAAAAAGATACATTTTTATGCCTCGACATTTTGGCGCCGTTGCCGGGAAGAGTGTATGCCATTTAGAAAGAGTGATGCATGTTTAATTTTTTTTCTGCTTGGGAAGAATTGGGTATTAAAGACAGAAGGTAAGAACCTGCACACCAAGCAAGAAACACACTTTTTCACTGGCCCGCTTCACAGCAGAATTGAGTGAAAGCTTAAGGTATGAATGAATGCTTGTGTTTTTTTTAGTTTTAGAGGTAGAATTTAAAAAAAAAAAATCTTGTAATTCCACTCGAGTGGTGATGTAAGAACCATCCATTTCACTAACCAATTGAAAGGAACATTTTAAGGAGGATCCTTAAAGAAACACCTGAAGAACATCTTCTATTATGGTAAGAAATGGCTCACATTCCAACTTTCAAATTCCCTATCAAAGATCTAGGAGGAGTGACACAAATGCACATAATTCCCCCATCGTCTCTACCAAATTTTCATGGTTTGAAAAATGAAGATCTAGATACATTCTTATTTGAGTTTGAAATACTTTGTAGAGGATATGATTATTGTACTAATGTTCAAAGATTGAAAGTGTTTCCTCTTACTCTAAAAGGAGCAGCTCTCTGATGGTTCATGAGCCTAGGTGGGAACTACATCCAAACATGGGAGGACATGAAGAACATATTCTTAAAGAAGTACCAAGACTACTACAAATGCAATGAAGATATTTTCAGTATGATACAAGGGGAAGATGAAATCTTGGAGGACTATGTGGAGCGACTTCGATACAACCTTAAAAATAAAAACATAAGCATTTGGAAAAAGAGATCTTGAAAACACTCCTTCTTAAAGGAATCAAAGATGATTTTTTAGAACTCTTAAATTTGATAGGAAAAGGTGATGTTTTTCAGTTATCATATGATGATGTTTGTGAGTTGTGCATAAGGTATTCAAGAGGAATTTCCAAGGCTGGTAAGAATTCTAGAGAAGTTTCTTCTTTCTCTTCCAAATTTACTACAAGAACAAGAGACATAAGAGCTGAAATCAAGGTTTTTTTTGAAAATTTTAAATATGATTTTATTAGCTCTCTAAAGTCACAATCGAATGTTTTGTAGGTTCAGAGAAATCAAGAATTTGATGAAGTGTTTTTCCCTCATTACCAAAAGGAGCATCCCATAGATAATCACTCTTCCTTATCTAATTTGGAAGTAGCATATCAAAAAGACAGGGAAGCTGCAACAAGGTCAACAGGTATGGTTCAAAACACTTCCTCTCCATTCTTTTACTTGCATAATCCATTATAGAATAATCATATGTTAGGGCAGCCATGCCAATTTCAATATAGCCACCACCAATCTTGTCTACAAGATTGGCATGGTTCATCTTATGATTGTATGACTACTCTCCCTCATCTTGTAGCACAAACACATATTCCAGCCCTTCCACAATATCTTGTTTGCCCATCAAAATCATCCACTCAACACAATCAACTACATCATCAAGAGGCTCATACACAATCTCCTGCTCAACTTATTCCACACCCTCATGATAATAAACCAGTACAACATGCTTATAGTGTTGAACTGCAAAATTCACACACCCTTCCCACCCATTCTATCTCACATGCTCTATTGCACAAAACTTACACTGAGATTCAGAATGTACCATATACAAAAATTGTAGAAGTTATGAAAGAAAATGAGGTTTCTTCTAGTTTGCACCAACAAACCATTTTAAAACCTCAAGAACTTCATGATACGATGGATATGGAAAATCAAGGAAGTAAAGGATATATTGAAGATTGGTTTCACTCCATCATTTTTTTCCAACATCACGCCATATTTCAACAATTTTTGGAACCATCTTTTCGAGGGAAGTTGGATTTTCATACCCTAATTTTTATTAACAGACATTTTTCAAATTTGGGTATGTATATACTAGAGCCCTTATTTCAGAAATGGCTCCACTGGAAATACTCTTATACGTAATCTTATTCATTCTCAAAATAAGAGTAGGATAGTAGAGAAAATAAAATAAATAAGGAAATAAAACAAACACATTTTTTTATTTTTGTAAAAATAGTTGTTTCTTTGTTGCAACACGCTGTGAAATCAACATTGATGATAAATATTCTAATTTATTTGTGTATGTAGATGAATTATATTAAAAATAACAATTATACAAACACTTATATTCATTTTTATCATCAATATGGAAAAATTGCTTGAATATCATTTTTTTGGCTGGTGGGCTTGATGAAATTTCTGAAAACATAGTCCGAACAGTGATGTTTTGGGGGACCAAAATTGAATATTTTTAAAACCTGTTTCTATCCTAAGTATCCCTTGATTTCTAATTTCCAACCCAATTGGAATCACTCAATTTGGATTTGAAACGAAAAAGTTAGAACCAAAACATTGACAGGATGTCTAATAGGCATCTCAGGAACAGAGTTGGTACAGTGAGTTTTTGTAGGCCTAAATGACTATATTTTTAAAAAAAATTTCTATGAGAGATTCCTCTATGAATCTAGTTTACAATGCAATTTTAATCACTCAATTTCGATATCATATGAGGAATTTATGACCAAAATACTAACTGCCTATCATAAATCAGCACTCTTGAAACTCTGTTTTCTTAGTTGTTCCTTAACGTATTTGACCCATCTATTCTTCTTCTCTTAAAAACCTGTTTCTATTGGAGATAGATAAATGAATCTAATTTAATATTCAATTTTAATCAGTTCAATCTGCCATCAAAAGAAAAATTTATGCTTGAAATACCAATTGTTGGTCTGAGCTGGAAAATTGAAAATGACTCTATTATGCAGATTTTTCTAAGAAAATTTGATATATCATTGCATTGAATTTTTAAAACCTATTTCTATTGGAGATAAACCTTTGAATTATCTCTCATTTTGCTTTGGAATCACTCAAATCGAACAAAAAACAAAGAAGGTATGATTAAAACACTGCTGGTTAATATCATCGACCACTGCTCTCCCGCAGGTAGTAAATATAATTTGTTTTATTTTTCCATGGATTTGTTCTATAGAGTAACTAATTGTTAGTTTTTTTGCATAATTCTTGGATTATGAGAGCCCGCGCACCTCTCTTTCTCCATGATTTAATGTTTTATTGCAGGTAGACACTCGTTTTTTTGCAGATCCTGGCAGAACAAAAAAGGTCAATTTATGGATGAGCGATTCTTGAGAGAAATTTTAATGAAACAAGGGCATTTTATCTAGTTCATTACCTAATAGATTCATAACAAGAAGAAATGAAGAATTGGTTTCCATTTGAAGATTCATGTCACTGCTGCCAAACATTTTTCAAAAGATCATTTTTTTTCCATTAATAGATTTGATATTCTCTTAGAAATAACATCATAGCTATTGTAACTTAATAAAGTGTTGTTTCTTTTCTGATTTCTTTTATGTTTTTGTGTTTCAGGTGTTAATCTCTTCAAATTATAATTTCCACTCCAGTGGCAACTAAACAATAAAGGCCCCATCATGCAAGTTTCAATTGCAGAATGCAATTCTTCAGTAGCACCAATTTTGTAAAAAAATTACTTTTTCTTGAAACCTGTACATAAACTTTCCTTTCCATTTGATTGGATTTCCTTGGCAATGTATTGCATATTAGCTTTGTTTTTTTTCTCTTTTTTCCTTTTTATGTGTTTATATTTGTTTGTTGTTCCTCTTAAGGAACAGTTATTATTCCTCTCAAGGAATAGCAGCCGTTCCTCTTAAGAAACAATGTGTTTGTGTGTTTATTTTTGTTGTTCCTCCCAAAAGGAATAACATTTTCGCTTATTAGTTTTGTTGTTCTTTTAAAAAAGAACAACATTTTTGTTGCATGTTTCGTTGTTCCTTTCGAAAGGAACAACACCGCTCGTTTTTGCTGTTCCTTTCAAAAGGAACAGCACCGACTGTTCTTGCTGTTCCTTTTCAAAGGAACAGCATTTTCGCAGATTCTTTTGCAAGGAACAGCATTTTCACAAATTGTTTTTAATGTTTCTTTCCAAAGGAGCAAGACTTTTTGAGTGCATTTTTCTTGTTTGTGAACAATTTTTTGAGGATTTTTTTGAATTTTTCATAACTTTTTGAAAGATAAACATATAATTTATGAAAGGATACACAATCATATAAATTATAGCTTACTGTAATTAGCAAATCAAAAGAAATCGTCATTTTTAAGAAAGTTGTTTAGTAATGATAAGAAAATGGAAAAAGGGACATCAATAACATGATCTTGTTGTCTTACTACCACTAAATTCATATGATTGATTATATTTATCATGTTGGTTATTTCCCATATTTTACAACTCTCTTTGATTTTTACTTATGGAGTAGGAACAAGGGCATATTCTTTTCTATTGAGTTGTTCAGACTTCTTCCACCATCCCTAATCTTAAGGAGTGCTGAGCCATCCTTTATGAATAAATAGGAAAGTGTTATATGAAAAGAAAAATATTTACATATTTCATTAATAATTTTATAATTTGGCAGATGGAGGATAGGGGGTCTCATCAAGAGCCGACCTACCATGTTCATAAGGAAGCAAGTGAAGTGGCATTCCCATCATGGCCACCAAACCAGGGATATGGTCCAATGGACAATTGAAAAAATTAAGAAGTCCTTGGAACAGGAGGTCTCATCACGAGCCAGCCTGCCCACTTTTCACTTCTTCCCAATGAATGGCATTGTCATTTATCTGGTCACCAAGCCAGCACAATGGCCTCCGTTATGACAATTAACAAGCACTTCCTCAACATACATAAAGGACAATGGTTCCAAGGGTGAGAGAGCAACTCTGTCAAGGTTATGGACACCTCTGGGCAACAGATCTCTGCTGATGGTATTGGAGTCACATTTATACACATCAATAGTAATATTAAACCCTTTTTCCTATATCTCTATTTAAATATTAGATGAAAGTATGAATCCTTAACCTTTGATTTCGAACATATTACACATGAAAATCATCATAAATCGATCACATTAGTTTAATTGCGTAATAAACGCAGTTGTACTTATTTTTATCTTAAGTTGTCCCTTCTCCTTATCCTTGAATCATTACAAAACGCTTCTATATCTGTTTACGATTTATCACATTTATGGATTTCAGTAAATGCTATAATTTCATTGATTGTATCATAAGTATGTATGCCTTTCCATCCTGTATAATTGCTGTACAGTACACTGCTCTTCTATTTTGCTGATTTTCCACAATATTGATACTGCATTTTTACAGAATTTTTTTCTGCTTGAAATTTTTTTGCATGCATCTTATCTGTTGCCATTCCAAACTAAAACTATGGATTCAAGAAAATTGCATACATAATTGTGATTTGTTTACAGGAGAACAACAACTATGGGGGAAAATTCTATTCGTAGCATGATCACACTATTGCAACTAACAGCAAGGCTCGCGAACGTGCACATGGCTTCCACCTTTTGCATCACTTTCAGTATTCGCTCAGCCTACATCAGCTTCAACAAAGGCCAATCTCTACATGTCTTTTCACATTTTTTCAGAGGTAACACTTGAGGTAAAATAGCATAATTTTCTGATTTATTATGAATTTAGGAGAATTTCATGAAAATCCATTGAGCATTATTTATCATCATTCATTCCATATCTTTACCACTTCCCATTTTTCTAGACACGTCTCATCTTTCAGTTTGGGGGAGTGTTGATTTATTTCATTTATTTCTTATGACCATATCAGTAATCTTCTTTAATATTCTTATTCATTCTCAAGACCTCCCTTATTCCATGTTGTTTTATACCAAGCATAGATTTCAACAGATTGTAGCAACCACCTCTTTTTCTTTTCTAGTATCGCATGAGGACATGCTAATTCCTCAGTTTGGGGGGGGGAATTGCTACACATGATGGATTTTTTCCACTTTCTTTCTCATTTAAGGAATACAATTTCATTTGTATATAGTGCAGAAATTGATTCGCATATATCTTCAAAACTATGAACTGAATTCTTGTGATTTCTGGATAACAAAGAGGTAGTATTAAAATACACAAACCCAGATAATTTCACGCTAAATTAGTTCATAAAATTTTGAAAATTATGCACTATCACTTACAACCATTTTTTATATATCTCATAATCCGTGTATCCAAACGATCTGATTTTTGAGAAAATGGTTAATGAAGTTCGCTGTTACTTATGTTACATTTTTCTGCAACTTCATATACATATAGTTGTTATGCCTTTATCAAGATTGCTAAAATTGAATATTCATTATTTGAGGAAAAATTCATTTGTTCCATCCATTTCATGAGTTGGGATGAACAATTTTCTTTGCTTGGTTAACACATGGGTTTTATCTTTGGGTTGCATGAGAACATGCAATATATTCAGTTTGAGGGTGTGTTGGGTCGTGAATACGACCACTTTTTAACACTTATTTCATCCATTTTTACTCTTCTTTATCATATCATTTATTATAATTTATCATATAAATCCATTTGATAATGATTTATGCTCTTATGGATGAATATTATTTCTTCTCCTTTATTTTTAATAAATTGATGATTATTATGCATAATTTTATCAATGATGGTTTATTAATATATTTTGTAATATCAGTTACCATTTTAGCCTCCAAGATATTTTCCAGACTGCAGATTTGATTTCCAAATCATCATGAAATATTCCAACTTAGAAATTCGCTGGAATAAGAAGTGACAGTTTTGCGGTTAAGATTCTGGGCAAATAAAGAAGAATCTGGAAAATTCAGAACATGGGTTTTGTCCAAAACGGACCCAATTAACTTTTTAAAAGTATAGTTTGCCCAAATTCAGCCTTTATTGAGAGATACGCAGGGTTATTCGAGCACGATTTTCTCAGATTTGTTGTTGCGGCTGTCCTCCAAATCTCAACTGCAAAGCCAAATTCGCCTCGCTCTTGTTGAAAGATTGTTGGAAATGTATTTTCTGGTTGATCAAGTTGTTGGGAGCAATCCAATATTGTTATGGGAGATTATATTTTCTATTTAATTTCTCTTCCTCCTATTATGTGCAAGGAGAGTATGTATCATAATGATATAATGAAGAATGACATTATTGGAATTTCTTCTTGTAATATTCAGAATTTCGACTCTTGAAAATAGCAATCAAGTGTAAAATCTATTCATGCTTTATTAATACAAAGAGGCATTCTGCCTATTTCTCAAGCTTCCTGAAAGAGTCTGGGGCCTGGCAGCCACTCCATGGCTGAGGGCCCGATCCTCGGTGGAGCGAGCCGCCGTCCGTATTTTCATTTTTTTTTTTTTTTTTGTAGCGCTATTATTTATTTTATTTAAGGCAGTTAATTGATTTCTTTGAATACAGATCCATTAACGAATTACATTGTTATCTACTTTGCTGTTCATTTATTCTGCTATCATTATGAAAGCCTTGTTGTTCTGTATTCGACTCTAAGTTATTATTCTTTGTGATTTATTGATTTGCAGTATTGGCCGGCGATAGATTAAAGTATTGAGATTAGTGAAGTTCTCAATTGTTGTTCAAATCATCTTGCTATTCCATTTCTAGTTACTGCTTATTTTTGATTCATAGCTTTAGCAGTTTGGTTACAGTTGCTGTGTATGCGTAGGAGTTACAAGTCGCTGTTCCTTTTTAAGTCTTTACAGTTCCTTTCAGTTACTTTCATCAGCACGGAGATTGAGTTTGCTTTCATTTCGATTGCTTTAAAGATCACCAACCATATGATAGAACATATTGTTTCAAGTCCCCGTAGTTTTCTAATTCTATCGATTTTTAAGGGAGAGTTATCAAGCATCGTATCCCCCATCGATGGTTTACAGATGGCTTTGATTAAGATTTTGGTATACTTGTTTATGCTACGTAGTTAGATTTATTTTTCAAGCATCCATTTACTCTCCTTATTTTAAGACTATATTTAGCATATTGCAAGGCATCACTTGGATAAATTGGTTGTGTTCGTATAGAGCAAGCCCTTGAAATAAAATTATTTCTATCAGTAATTAATGTGAGATAAATAGGTGTTAAAAAGATACCTTTTTATGCCTCGATAGTTGTCTAATTATTCTATATTTTGTAGTTTTTTTTGTCGAAATCCTATTAAATAATTTTTGGTAGATCATAACTTTTTGTTATTTAAAATGTGTTTTTAAATGTATAAATGGATATAATGTTATAAAAAACCTTTGGGCACTTAGATTTCTGGAGAGTACAAAGCTCAAACTTGTGACTGTAACAAATTCCTACCACATTTTGGGAAAATTCAACATGAAAATATACCAGAAAAACTCTAAAACATAGAACAAGTAGAATACAACTTTAGAAATATGCCAAAGCATTAGTTTTCTTTCCTTGACAAAAGTTCCCATGATTTACCCTTGGTGTCCACAACTTGATGTGAAACACCACCTAAAAAGGGTTTATGTTGTGCTTGAAGGTGTTGTTCATGGAATTTGAGTCCTAAAAGCAATGCATATGACCTAAGCCCTAACTATTTTCCTCCCCTAACAATAAGATTGGAGTTATAAAAGAATTTAGTTAAATATATGGAATTGAAGAGAACTCACCCAAAACTAATAAAGAAAAAATAACCAAACTCATGAGGACCCCAATTTCAAAGTCACCTTAGGTGGAAGGTAAACTAGCACGACAATCTCCAAATCAAAGTTTTAAAATATATGCAACTTACAATTGACATAAGTTTGATTAAAAGATTTATTGCGTCATTAAAAAGCGTGGTAAAGTTGAGACATAGAAAAACTATAGAAAAATGTTTTGCCTCATACAAAAAGGGGTTATGCAAAAAATTCTATAACAATTAAATCTCCAAAGAGTTCAACCCACACTCATGAAAATAATTGTAGACACATATAAGTAGTGTCTATGAAATTTAAAGAATCAATATAAGGAATTGAGTGATAAATCAAATAAAAATATTGATTTTATAAACTCACAAAGTAAAATATAAATTAAGATGTATTCAAATATGGAATATATGGAAGAAAATATGTTGACCATGTTCATACATATACCCTAGATTAGAGGCTTTGTAAAAGTAATAATGTGACCAAAACAACTCATGAAAATAAAAGTAGTATTCATGTTGAACCACCTTCCATTTATAAGCATATGCCATGAATATTTAACTATAATATTGGAATTTATCATGGATGAGTCTGTAACATATCCACTTTCCCAAGGTTGAATTAAGGAAATTTGATGCAATAGATGCCATTACATCGGTGAACCAAATAGAGAAATACTTTGAATTGATAATGTTATGCATGATCATCAAAGGATTCCCTTAAAAACTTTCTACTTTGAGGAAAAAATACTATCAATGGTGGCGTTTAAAAGGAAGCCTCATTCTTATCATCATACTTGGAGTTTATCTACAAGAGAGTTGGAATCACAATATGGAAAAGTTTGATAAAATGACTACTTTAGTCACTTGACAAGAATAAAACACTTAAGTGACATTGAAGATGGCAAACAAATTAGATGGTTGGAATTGGTAGATGAATATGAATTTGAAATCAAGAGCATAAAAGGTAAGGAAAATAATATAGTTGATGCACTGAGTAGAAGGGTGAATATAATGCGTGTTACAACCATAAATGTATTCAAATCTAATTTAAAAATCTAAATTTTAGAGGCTGAAATTTCATATTAGCGATACGTGAAAATAAAAGAAGAGATACAATGAAGTAATTTATGGCCAAAGTACAAGGATTATTAGCTAAAAGTGGATGGGATATTCATATACAAGGGCATAATTTATGTGCCAAATCTAGAGGGCTAAAAACTATAGTGTTGAGTATGATGCACAATGTATCTTATGTTAAAGACCCACAGTACTAAAAAAACACTTTTATTTGTAAGAAGTGAATATTTTTGGTCACATATGATGAGAGATGTTGTTGATTACATAGCCATATGTATGGAATACAAAAATGTGTACGTTGAACATAAGAATCTTGTTGCAATGTCACAACCAATACCCATTCCATAGTGGAAGTGGGAAATTGTTTCAATTGATTTTATTACAAATTTTCCCAAGACTATGCGGTAGCATAATTTTATCATGGTAATGGTGGATAAGATCATTATATTTGAACATCTTTTCAAGTGAAGTCAACACACAAGACAACAAATATTATTGAAATACATATGAAGGAAATTCCTAGGCTTCATGGAGACCTTGAAGAAAATATTTTAGGTAGGGATTGCAAGTTTACATCAAATTTTTGGAAATATTAATTCAAGGGATTTAAATCCAATCTCAACTATAGTACAAAATTTTATCTACAGTCAAATGGAAAAATAAAAAGGATCAATCAAGTGATAAACGATATATTGAGGATGTATGTGATGGGAAAACCATCAAAATGGTAACACTATTTGTAGTTGGTGGAGTTTGTGCATAACAACAAGTATCAATCATCTTTGAATATGATCCCATTTGAGTCTCTTGTATGACAGGAAGTGAAACACATATATAAGTTTGGATAACCAAGTGGGATCATTGTTGGACCAAGTTTTCTTGGGGAAATGGAAGAGGAAGTAGTGAATATTAGGTAAAACTTGAATGATTCCCAATATAAAAAAAAACAATGAAAACAAAACCAACAGAAATATGGAATTCAAAGTTGTGATCATGTGATTCTGAAAGTGAATTCTAGGAAGAGTCTGATAAAATATAGTAGCTTATCAATTTTAGAAACTAGATTTTGTAGTGGATTTGTGATCCTAGAGAGGATTGAACCAATTTCATATATTGTTGCATTGTCACAATCCATGCATGTTCATAACGTGCTTCATATTTATTTATTTAAAAAGTGTTTTCCTAATGTCATGGGAGGGAAGCTCAATTGGTGATCAAAGTAATGCGAGATATTTTCAAACTGAAAGTTCCATGATCCATAGTGGTTTACTTGTAGTCATGTGTTAGGCGATGTATTAGGTTCCTTTGGGATACATACACAAAAATAAGGTGTGTTCCTAATTCTAATCATGTAATTGATTGGTATATGATCCAGGTGGAGCCCAAGAGAGATATATAAGTTCAACCAGTGGTAATTTTGGATAGGAAGATCAAGGTAGTCTAGAATTGAGCCATCTCTTTGGTAAAGGTGTAGTGTACACAATTTTATCCTCAGGATGATACATGGGATCATGAAGATCCCATGAGGGAGGAATACCCTCATATTTTTGTATATATGTATATAATTCATTAAGGGCGATGAATAAATAAGAACAGGAGCGTAACACCCCTAGGATGACCCCTATATGTATTATAAATATCATGTTTAGGATTTTGAGATGGGATATATTGTGGGGCCTATGTATCCCATGTACATATATGTTAAATCTACCATTCCTATGTATATATGTTTTGAGGCAAGGGTTCCTATGTGATTTTAGGTTGCAGAGACTATGTGCTAAATGTGAGTGATCCTAGATATGTAAATATGTAATCACATTCACAATAATAAAATAAATCATTACTGTAGAACAAGTCACGCAAGAGAGATGGAAGGTTAGGAATTCATGAGTGAGAAAGGGGCCTAAGGGTTATGTGGTGAGGGGGTTATAGTGTTATTATTAATAAAATGATTTTAAATATTTTGTTACTGCTGCTAGTCGAGCCCGCGCATCTCTGCTGCTGTTGCAGCACCCTAGCTGCTTCCTCTTGCTTCTAGTTCATGTATGGCCCCTCCAGAGTCCTCACTGGAGGTGGCCTCTACTGTGGATCATGCCCAATTCTTCTCTGCCTTGATCAAAACCCTTTCTCCTCCAAGCCCTAGGCCGACGATCTCCAAAGTTTTGAAGAAGATCGATGTAATCCAGGAGGTTGCCCTTCCTCCATCCATTCCGCGCATGGCTGCCCTTTCTCTTACTGAGAAGGGCCTCATTGGACAATTTATTGGACTTTGGACCTCTCCGAAGACTTTTCAAAAATGGGTTGACCGTAGTTGCTCAGACAAAATCAACGACAAAATCTCCATTCGATTCTGCGGGAGAGGCTATTTTACTTTTCATTTTGAAATGAAGGAAGACAAGGACCTGATCTTCAGGAATGGACCGTATTTTATGGACACTAGAGGCCTATATATCAACAAATGGACACCGGATTTTGACCCAGAACTTGATGTACCAAATGTTGTCCCTGTTTGGGTGCACCTTCCTCATCTTCCCTTGCACTGTTGGAGAGATGATTCCATTCGATCTATTGGAAATGTTGCTGGAAAATTTATAGATCGAAGTGAACCAAAAGATAACATGCAAGCCTGCATCAGGATCTATGTTGAGGTGGATCTGAGAAAAGGTCTCCCTGAGGTGATCAAGTTAAAATGGAGACACTTCCAACAGCTCAACTATGAACAAATTCCAGTTAAATGCAAGGTATGTCACGAATATGGCCACTTTGCAAATCATTGCTCTAAAATTGTTGATATTGAAATCCGGAGAATGGCTCACAATGGGAAACCGTCAAGAAAAATATTGGATGAGGGCATGCCCCTTGATTGGATGTTTTAGTCATAGCATTCAAGGGCAATATGGTTCTTTGTCTTACCTATGATCTTTGTTTTTGTTTTCGACCATGATTAAGGCCGCTAGACTTAATATTAATGCTTAAAATTAGTTAATAAAATTATATTTTATAGTTATATCTGAGGATGATTTAAGTTTCATGGGTTTAAGAATATATAGACATGTAGTTGTCTAATTATTCTATATTTTGTAGTTTTTTTTTTTGTCGAAATCCTACTAAATAATTTTTGGTTGATCATAACTTTTTGTTATTTAAAATGTGTTTTTAAATGTATAAATGGATACAATGTTATGAAAAACCTTTGGGGCACTTAGATTTATGGAGAGTACAAAACTCAAAGTTGTGATTCTAACAAATGCCTACCATATTTTGGGAAAATTCAACATGAAAATATACTATAAAAACTCTAAAACATAGAACAAGTAGAATACAACTTCAGAAATATGCCAAAGCATCAGTTTTCTTTCCTTGACAAAAGGCCCTATGAGTTACCCTTGGTGTCAACAAATTGATGTAAAACACCACCTAAAAAGGGTTTATGTTGTGCTTGAAGGTGTTGTTCATGGAAGTTGAGTCCTAGAACCAATGCATAAGACCTAAGCCCTAATTATTTTCCTCCCCTAACAATAACATTGGAGTTATAAAAGAATTAGTTAAATATATGGCATTGAAAAAAATTCACCCAAAACTGATGAAGAAAAAAAAAACCAAACTCATGAGGACCCTAATTTGAAAGTCACCTTAGGTGGAAGGTAAACTAGCATGACAATCTACAAATCAAAGTTTTAAAAGATATGCAACTTACAATTGACATAAGTTTGATTAAAACATTTATTTGCAGTCATTAAGAAGTGTGGTAAAGTTGAGACATAGAAAAACTATAGAAAAATGTTTTTCCTCATACGAAAAAGGGTTACGCAAAAAATTCTACCACAATTAAATCTCCAAAGAGTTCAACCCACACTCATGAAAAAACTTGTAGACACATATAAGTAGTGTCTACACAATTTGAAGAATCAATATAAGGAATTGAGTGATAAATAAAATAAAAATATTGATTTGAGAAACTCACAAAGTAAAATATAAATTAATATGTATCCAAATATGGAACATATGGAAGAAAATATGTTGAGCATGTTCATACATATACCCTAGATTAGAGGCTCTATAAAAATAATAATATGACTAAAAAAACTCATGAAAATAAAAGTAGTATTCATGTTGAACTACCTTACATTTATAAGCTTATGCCATGAATATTTAACTATAATATTGGAATTTATCATGGATGAGTTCCTAATATATCCACTTTCCCAAGGTTGAATTAAGGAAATTTGATGCAATAAATGCCATTACATCGGTGAACCAAAAAGAGAAATAATTTGAATTGATAATGTTATGGACGATAAGCAAAGGATTTCCTTAAAAAATTTGTACTTTGAGGAAAAATACTATCAATGGTGGTGTTTAAAAGGAAGCCTCATTCTTATCATTATACTTGGTGTTTATTTACAAGAGACTTGGAATCACAATATGGAAAAGTTTGATAACATGACTGCTTTAGTCACTTGACAAGAATAAAACACTTAAGTGACATTGAAGATGGCAAACAAATTAGATGGTTGGAATTGGTAGATGAATATGACTTTGAAATCAAGCTCATAAAAGGTAAGGAAAATAAAGTAGTTGATGCACTCAGTAGAGGGTTGAATATAATGCATGTTACAACCATAAATGTATTCAAATCTAATTTAAAAATATAAATTTTAGAGGCTGAAATTTCATATTAGTGATACATGAAAATAAAAGAAGAGATACAATGAAGTAATTTATGGCCAAAGTACAAGGATTATTAGCTAAAAGAGGATGGGATATTAATATACAAGGGCATAATTTATGTGCCAAATCTAGAGGGCTAAAAAATATAGTGTTAGGTAAGATGCACAATGTATCTTATTTTAAAGACCCACGTTACTAAAAAACACTTTTAATTGTAAATCCATGCATGTTCATAAATGTGATTCATATTTATTTACATAAAAAGTGTTTTCCTAATGTCCTAGGGGGGGCAGCTCAATTGGTGATCAAACTAATGTGAAATCTGTTAAAACTGTGTATATTCCAAAAATTCAGCCTTCATTTAAATCAAATGTTATAGCTTGTTTTATCACTAGGTAGATGAATAAGTTGGTGAGGAGACTCATAAAACCTCTTTAGAATGAATAATAACACTCCTAATGTGAAAGGAGGAAGAATAAGTAGCTGGATTAAACACCTTTAGGTGTGAACAGGGATTGGATCATGTTGATATAGTCAACTTTGACCAGATCAACAACGCTGTCATAGAGGAGTGGTCTTTATGATGAGACAACGTAGTTTTAGTGGAGGACAACTTGCATGAGCTTGATGGAAAGTATGGATGGGACCCAATGTGAGGAGGCTTTCATGCTATATATGGAGGGGATAGTATCCATTGTTATTCATGTTTTAGTACATCATTTTGATATTGGTCTGCTTAGACTAGCTTCCTCTTGTTGTTTAGCAGGGTTGTTGAGCTGTTTAGCACAAGGGTGTTCCTGATCGGGAATCTCTACCTCATCCTCAGGGAAGGAGAGGTTCATTGGGCTATATTTCCTCATTTTGGAATTTTGGCCAAGCTACCTCCTTCAGCTACAGTGCAGTTTCTGTTTAGATTTGTGTTGTGTTGTAGGGTGCAGCAAAGGAGGATCACATAGAGCTATTTTTGAGCTTGTTTTTCAGTGGAGAGGTAGCCCATCCATTGGAGGACCAGCAAGGAGGGAACCTGGGAATATTTCCACATATTTGGCATTAGGAAAACTATCTACCATCCGTCATAGTGCACAATTCTGAACTGCGCTATTTTTGGAAGGAGTTGTTGGGAGGGTTCATTGAGCTCATCAAGAGGGTCTATTTCTGAGTAGAGGAATCAAACTTCTATTCAAAAATAACATTGGAGGAGGACATCATCATTTCATATCTATCATAGCCTCATTATATTCAGATCCAGTTTGCAATGACATCTCAACCCCAGGGTTATTTGTCACATTGTATATTTCTCGGTATTTCTAGCAATCTTTTCCGGGTTGGCTAGAAATCATGTATTAGAGCCCACATCTTCTTCTCTAGGAATTTATTTTGTTTCTATCAGCCACAATTCATTTATGTATGTTTAAAACAATAGCTACATGTAGATTTTTGTCGTTACACCAAAAATCACAAGTGTTGGTAAGCTTCCAAACTAGTAACTAGGATGCCCAGGGTGGAAATTATGGATTCCATAGAGGTGCGGTGATTACTTCAACACCCTCCCTCAGACGCAGCTCGGGGAGTCAATACACCCCTCAAACGCAGCTTGGGGGAATCGAACCTGGGTCTAGGCTTTGATACCATGTAGAGGTTTGCCATTACACCAAAACTCACGTGTTGGTAAACTTCCAAACCGGTAACTAGGATCCCCATGGTGGAAATTATGGATTCCATAGAGGTGCAGTGATTACTCGGCCTGTGAGCCTAGTTCGACGGGTGTGCCACCTTTGGCCTATGAGCCTGATTCGGCATATGTGCCACCTCTCTCTCTCTCTCTTCTATTTTTAATAGCATTCCTTCTAGTTCAGATGATGACAGTGAAGATGACAATCCTCCTCCAGCTCATGAAATTGTTCCTTATACTCCACCACTTCCAAGATGGCTCCACTCTACTCGAGATGTAGCAGGTTCTCTTGCAGGTGACCCTGCCAATCGACAACATACATGTTCTCAGTTCAAAAGAGCCTCTTCCTTATTGGCTCAAGTTCCAGAAAAAATTTATCCACATTGTACCTTCATGATTCCATCTTATGGGATGATTGTGGCAGCAAACAAGTCACTGGAAGGGCACTTTTTATTCTCTTTTTTGAGGCAGGCAATGGATGCACTGTATTGGCTCCATATGTGGAACTATGATCCACTTTCCAGTTGTCATATGGCAACTTGTTTTCATTGGTTTTGGCTTCCATATATTGCTGATGTTCTTAGGTTCATGAAGAGCTTTGTTTGGAGAGTGGGACAAGAGTTGGAGGTGCCCATTGGGAGTATTATTCTCCCTACTTTACATATTGTATGTTTCAGGAGAAACAATGGGAAAACCATGATTTCCATGCTACATCTCTTTTCTTCATGTGGGAGGAGCCATTTGAATAACTAGAGTTCTTGGAGGAGGCACTTCATGGCTGATTTGTTTGGAGGGGTAACTTGGGCCATTCTTGGAAGCCATTTATTTTCATCCCAAGATCAGCAAAAACCCCATACTTACCATAAATGTATAGAGAAACAACTTGGCTGGAAAAATCTAATCTCTCCATACAACCCCAATACACTGCATAAATCAGGGGTTGACGATTTCTTTGATGAGCTACCTAGAATGGCTCATTTCGTTTGGATGATAGCATGGGTATGGGAGGCTCTCATTGGGAATGAGATTCCCTATGTTTATGATCACTCCTACCTTAGGAGGCCATTGGACAACAAGAACGTTTTCACTTACACCTTCCACTTTCTCGTGTTGTATACCATTTGGTTTGCATACTTGGGAGGAACCATTGGAGGGAAGATTTATTGCAGATTATGTTGAGTTGTGGTGGGAACTATTGACGGGGAGGCCACAAGAAGAGGAAGGGAGGAATATTGCTCCACCTTTATATTTTCTTGAGGACAAGCAACATTTTGGAGAGGAGGATTGTAATATTCCAAAAATTTATCCTTCTTTTAAATGGAATATTATAGCTTGTTTTATCACTAGGCAGATGAATAAGTGGGTGGGGAGACTCATAAAACCCCTTTAGAAGGAATAATAACACTCCTAATGTGAAAGGAGGAAGAATAAGTAGCTGGATTAAACACCTTTGGGTGTGAACAGGGATTAGATCATGTTGATACAGTCAAATTTGACAAAATCAACAGTGTTGTCATAGAGGACTATTATTTATGATGAGACAACACAGTTTTAGTGGAGGAAACTTGCATGAGCTTGATGGCAAGTATTGATGGGAGCCAATGTGAGGAGGCTGTCATGTTATATATGGAGGGGATAGCAGCCATTATTATTCATGTTTTAGTTTATCATTTTGATATTGGTTTGCTTAGACTAGCTTCCTGTTGTTGTTTAATAGGGTTGTTGTGATGTTTAGCATAAGGGTGTTCGTGATCGGGAATCCCAACCTCATCCTCAGGGAAGGAGAGGTTCATTTGGCCATACTTCCTCATTCTGTAATTTTGGCCAAGCTACCTCCTTCATCTATAACACAGTTTCTGTTTAGAGCTGGGTTGTGTTGGAGGGTGCAGCAAAGGAGGATCACATAGAGCTATTCCTAAGCTTGTTTCTGAGTGTAGAGGTAGCCTATCCATTGGAGGATCAGAAAAGAGGGCTCTTTGGAATATTTCCACATATTTGGCATTAGGCCAACCATCTACCATCCCTCACAGTGTAGTCACAATTTTGAACTGCGTCATTTTTGGAGGCAATTGCTAGGAGGGTTCATTGAGCTCATCAGGAGGGTCTATTTCTGAGTAGAAGGATCAGCCTTCTATTTAGAAATACCAGTGCAGGAGGACATCATCATTTCATATCTATCATAGCCTCATTGTATTCAAATCTGTTGGGTGTGGAGCCTAATTATCTTGTTTACTTTGTATCACAGCATTGGACCCCTGTACCTTAAAAGGGGCGGCAACACCGCCTGAAATTTAATCGTTGCCGTGGGGGGTCCAGGGGGGGCGGCTAAAGGCAACCCCCTTGTATATATGGGGGCATTGTATTGCGGCTGTGTATGATGAGTGTATTCTCGGAGCGAGAAACAGAGAGGGAGACTGTGAGAGAGAACAAAGGATATTATAGCAGATCTGCTATAGGTTTTGTCTCTTCATTTTGCTGGATAATATAAAGGAAGGACTGGCTGTTCAGGGTGGACGTAGCCCAAACTGGGTGAACCACGTATATCTGTGTCTCTCTGGTTTTATGTGTTTTGTGTGCTTGTATTTTCCGCATATTTTATGTGTTTCATTGCTTTGTAATATTTAATTTTCTAACAACTGGTATCAGAGACGAAGGTGTATTTAGCTAATAAACTCGCAGGAAAGAAAGGGTTCCTGGTTCGAGTGGGAGCAATGGCGGACGATGGTAAGTTTAGGGTCGAGAAATTTAACGACCAAAACTTTGCGCTGTGGAAGATGTAGATGGAAGATTATCTGTATCAGAAAGATCTGTACCTACCATTGAGCGGAAAAACAAAGAAGCCGGTGACCATGACAGATGCGGAATGGAACATTCTCGATAGAAAGGCACTTGGAACAGTACGGTTGTGTCTTGCGGTCACCGCCCTTCAATATTTCGAAGGAAACAAACAACAGAGGTTTGATGCGATGTTGGCGAACCGTATGAAAAGCCCTCGGCCTCAAACAAGGTATTTCTTATGAAACGACTATTTAATATGAAGATGCTCAAGGTGGATCTTGCAGCACTATTTAAATGAATTTAGCGAAGTGGCTATCACTTCGGCTAAGTTCGTAGGGGTAAACTCTTGATGATGAAGTAGAGCTTGTTATTCTTGTGCCTGGTCACTTTCTAAAGTCGATGGCTTAGTTATCTAAGTTAGCAACTTCCGTTCTCCGGATCTAGTACTTTAAAGTTTGATGATGTTGGTGGTGCTATCCTTAGCGAGGAAATGTGACAAAAAAGCTCCGGTGAGACATCGGGTAATGCTTTGAGTGCAGAGTTTAGGGGAAAAAGAATGGAAAGAGGAAAGAGCTCGGGATATCGTAGTAAATCAAGGAAAGGCAGATCCAAGTCCAGATCGGGGATAGTGTGCTGGAGTTGCGGAAAGAAAGGACACCTAAAGAAAGACTGTAGATCTCGGAAGGGAAAAGAAGGAGACACACAACAAGAAATCAATCATGAAGCAAATGTGACAGGTGATGTGTTACAAGATGCTTTGATTCTTTCTTTCGAAAATGTTACTGATTCTTGGGTTGTAGATTCATGGGCTTCATTCCATGCCACACCTGATAAGAAATATTTTCATGACTATGTTCAAGGAGATTTTGGACAAGTTCGTTTGGGTGATGATAAACCCTGTAAAATTGTTGGAATGGGTAAAGTTCTTATAAAACAACAGAATGGAAACCAATGGCTACTAAAGGAGGTAAGGCATGTTCCAGATCTGAAGAAAAATCTGATTTCAACAGGGCAGTTAGGCGGTGAAGGTTGTGTGACAACTTTCACAGATAAAACTTGGAAGGTCACCAAAGGAGCCCTGGTAATAGCAAAATGTGAAAAGGTTGGTACATTGTATTTATGCAATGGTATTTCTAACTCTGTTAATGCTTTAACTTCCAAAGGAGCAGATGTAGCATTATGGAATCATAGGCTCGGACACATGAGTGAGAAGGGAATGAAGATTCTCCACTCAAGAAATTTGTTGCCAGGTTTGAAGAATGTTGATTTGGATTTTTGTGAGAATTTCATTTATGGAAAACAGAAGAGAGTCAGATTTCTCAGAGTTGGGAAAGAAAATAAGAGCGAAAAATTGGAGCTTGTGCATACAGATGTATGGGGACCTGCTCAGGTATCATCTCTCGGTGGCTCTCGTTATTATGTTACTTTTATTGATGATGCAACTAGAAAATCATGGATTTATTGTATTCAGAATAAATCTGATGTATTTGATACTTTCAAGAAATGGAAAGCTTTGGTTGAGATTGAGACAGGAAAGAAGTTGAAGTGTCTCAGATCAGACAATGGAGGTGAGTATTGCAGCAAAGAGTTTGATAGGTACTGTTCAGAGTATGGAATTCGTAGAGAGAAGACAGTTCCAAGAACACCACAAGAAAATGGTGTGTCAGAAAGGATGAACAGAACAATCATGGAGCGTGCAAGGTGCATGAGATTGCATGCAGGATTGCCTTTACAATTTTGGGCAGATGCTGTAGATACCGTTGTTTATCTAATAAACAGAGGGCCTTCAAGTTCCTTGGATGGTGGTATTCCAGAGGAAGCATGGACAGGTAAAAAGGTAAACTACTCTTTTTTAAAGCCTTTTGGTTGTGAGGCCTTTGTCCATATTAATAAATAAAACAGAACAAAGCTTGAGGCAAAATCAAAGAAATGTACCTTTATTGGATATGGTGCTAATGATTTTGGTTATCGCTTATATGATTATGAAAATCACAAAATCATTAGGAGCAGAGATGTAATATTCAATGAAAAGGTCTTATATAAGAATCAGCTACAGGAAAAGAAACAGGAAAAAGAAAGCAAGGAATACACGGTTCTTGATGAGATAACTGAAAAAGTAAAGGTGCCTGAAAATAATAATAATCAACAACCACAGCAACAACAACTACCAGAACAGCAACAGGCACCTCAAACTACTGAAAGTGGTGTTAGAAGATCTACCAGGATAAGTAGACCCCCTGAACGATACTCTCCTTCATTGTATTATTTATTGTTGACTGATTCTGGTGAACCTGAATGTTATGAAGAAGCAATGCAGGTTGAAAGCATGAAGAAGTGGGAGCTAGCCATGGAAGAAGAGATGGACTCCTTAATGCATAACCAGACTTGGGACTTAGTCAGGTTGCCTGCAGGTAAAACTACATTGCAGAATAAATGGGTTTACAGGCTGAATGAAGAAGATGGAGGAAAACAGAGGTACAAAGCTAGACTTGTGGTGAAGGGGTTTGCACAGAAGAAAGGTATTGATTTTGATGAAATATTTTCTCCTCTTGTTAAAATGAACTCAATCAGAACTGTTTTAAGTCTTGTAGCGCTAAGACGAAGACCCTAGCCCATTAGATGTAAAGACAAATATTTACGCGGAGATTTGGAGGAAGAGATACACATGCAAAGAAATCGAAGGATACAGAGGTAAAAAGTGAAACAAAAATTGAAAGAAAAAGGTTAAAGAAGAGCTTGTATGGCTTAAAACAGGCCCCAAGGCAGTGGTATCTAAAATTTGACAGGTTTATGTCTGAACAAGGTTATACTAGATGTCACTCTGATCATTGTGTTTATCTGAAAAGGAAAAATGATGGTAGTTATATTATATTGTTATTGTATGTAGATGACATGCTTGTTGCAGGGTCTAACATGTAGGAAATAAATGTGCTCAAAAGAAAATTGGCAAATTCATTTGCAATGAAGGATTTGGGAGCTGCAAAACAAATCCTTGGTATGAGGATAACTAGAGACAGGAAAAATCGCAAATTAACATTGTCTCATAATGAGTACATAGAAAAGGTGTTGAAAAGATTTAATATGCAGAATGCAAAACCAGTTAGTACACCTTTTGCTAGCCATTTCAAACTTAGTAAGGAGATGTGCCTAAAGACCCAAGAAGACATGGATTATATGTCTAAAGTTCCATATGCATCAGCAGTTGGAAGCTTAATGTATGCAATGGTCTGCACAAGGCCTGATATTGCACATGCAGTGGGAGTTGTAAGCAGGTATATGAACAATCCAGGAAAAGAACATTGGATGGCAGTAAAAGAACATTGGATGGCAGTAAAATGGATTCTCAGATATTTGAGAGGTACCACAAATCAAGCATTATGCTTTGGTGGTTCAAACATTGCTCTACAGGGATATGTTGATGCAGATATGGCAGGTGACAGAGATAACAGGAGGAGCACTACAAGATATGTATTTACTCTAGGTGGAACAACTGTCAGTTGGGTTTCAAAAATCCAAAGTGTTGTTGCACTTTCAACAAAAGAAGCAGAGTATGTTGCTGCTACAGAGGCTAGTAAAGAAATGATTTGGTTACAAAGGCTTATGGGTGAATTGGGTAAGAAGCATGATATGGGCACGTTATACAGTGATAGCCAAAGTGTCATTCATCTTGCAAAGAAATCAACATTTCATTCCAGGACTAAACACATACATCTCAAGTACCATTTCATACGGTTAGTATTGGAAGATGGAGAGTTGAAGTTGGAAAAGATACACACTAGCCAGAATCCTGCAGATATGCTAACAAAAGTTGTAACCAGGGAGAAACTGAGAATGTGCTCAGTTTCAATTGGTCTTCAAGGATGACGATGAAGATGAGGTACAACCATGTCCAAAGAGGAGTCATTGTCCAACAAATGAAGCAACGATGGAGTTGCTACAATCAGTCTCTGTATGGGAGATTGTCAGTGTGGGAGCTCGATTATCTGTTTACTTTGTATCACAAAGATTGGACCCATGTACTAAAAGTGGGCGCAACGCCGCCCGAAATTTAATCGTCGGGGGTCTGTGGGGGCGTGGCCAAGCCCCCGGCGGGGGTTCTGTGCGCGCCCCGAAGCTAAAAACATGTAAAATCATGTTTCGTAAAAGTATAGTAATTTCTAGTCAATCTAGGCCGTTCATTAGGAAAGTGATCCATCAAGAGAAGTTATAAGCGATTAGGTTTTTTGCCCTAGAAGGCAACCCCCTTGTATATATGGGCATTGTATTACTACCGTGTATGTGATGAGTGTATTATCGCAGCGGTAGAAATGTAGAGGAGATCGTAGAGAGAACAGAGGATATTACAGCGGATCTGCCGTAGGTTTTGTCTCTTCATTTTGTTGGATAATATAAAGGAAGGACTGGCTGTTCGGGGTGGACGTAGCCCAAACTGGGTGAACCACGTATATCTGTGTCTCTCTGGTTTTATGTGTTTTGTGTGCTTGTATTTTCCGCATATTTTATGTGTTCATTGCTCTGTAATATTTAATTTTCTAACAAAATCCAATTTTCAGTGACATCTCAACCCCAGGGCTATTTTTAACATTGTATATTTCTCGGTATTTCTAGCAATGTTTTTCGGGTTGGCTATAAATCATGTATTAGAGCCCACATCTTCTTCTCTGGGCATTTATTTTGTTTCTATCAGCCACATTTCATTTATGTATTTTTACAGCAGTAGCTACAATGATGTAGACAGCGTTGTCACTGCTCTTTGACATTCCATACAGTTGCGGCAACTCATGTGCTGATTGTTCTACTCATTGGAGGCTTGTTTTATTTGCTTGAGTGGCTTGTCCCTCATGATATTTTTGTATATGATTGCTGATATTCTAATAAAATTATGGCTGTATATTTATCCCCCTCATGTCATGATCATATTTTCTATGTTTTACATTATTATGACTTGTATTGTTGTTATTTCCATTTTGGGATATTAAAAATTGAAAACTCCAAGATCCACAGTGGTTTACTAGTAGTTATGTGTCAGGTAATGTATTAGGTTCCTTTAGGATACATACATAAAAAGAGGTGTGTTCCTAATGCTAATCATGTAATTTATTGGTATATGATTCAGGTGGAGCCCAAGGGATACATATAAGTTCAACCAGTGGTAATTTTGGATAGGAAGATCAAGGTAGTCTAGAATTGAGCCATCTCCTTAGTAAAGGTGTAGTGGACACAATTTTATCCTGAGGATGATACATGGGATCGTGAAGATCCCATGAGGGAGGAGTACCCTCATATTTCTATATATATGTATATAATTCATTAAGGACAATGAATAAATAAGAAGGGGAATGTAACACCCCTAGGATGACCCCTATATGTATTGTACATATCACGTTTAGGATTTTGAGATGGTAAATATTGTTGGGCCTACATATCCCATCTATATATTTGTTAAATATACCATTCTTATGTATATATATTTTGAGGCAAGGGTTCCTCTGTGATTTTCGGTTAGAGAGACTATGTGCTCAATGTGAGTGATCCTAGATATGTAAATATGTAATCACATTCACAATAATAAAATAAATCATTACTATAGAACAAGTCACACAAGAGAGATGGAAGGTTAGGAAATAATGAGTGAGAAAGGGGCCTAATGGTTATGTGGTGAGGGGTTTATATTGTTATTATTAATAAAGTGATTTTAAATTTTTTGCTTCTGCTGCTAGTCGAGCTCGCGCCTCGCTGTTACTACCATAGTGCCCTAGCTGCCTCTTCCTACTACTAGTCTGTGCATGGCCCCTCCGGAATCCTCCCTATAGGTGGCCTCTACTTTGGATCAAGCCCAAGTCTTCTCTGCATGGATCAACTCCCTTGCTCCTCCACGCCCTAGGCCGACGATCTCCAAATTTGTGAAGAAGCTCGACGGAATCCAGGAGGTTGCCCTTCCTCCGACCATTCCGTGCATGGTTTCCCTTTCTCTTGCTGAGAAGGGCCTCATTGTACAATTTACTGGACTTTTTACCTCTCCAAAGACTGTTCAAAAATGGGTTGAGCGCAACTGGTTAGAAAAAATCAACAGCAAAATCTCCCTTCAATTCTGCAGCATACGCTATTTTAATTTTAATGTTGGAATGAAGGAAGACAAGGACCTGATCTTCAGGAATGGAACATATTTTATGGACACTAGAGGCCCATATCTCAACAAATGGATGCCAGATTTTGACACAGAACTTGATGTACCAAATTGTGTCCCTATTTGGGTCCGCCTTCCTCATCTTCCCTTACACTGTTGGGGAGATGATTCCGTTCGAGCTATTGGAAATGTTGTTGCAAAATTTATAGATAAGAGTGAGCCAAAAGATAACATGCAAGCCCGCGCCAAGATCTGTGTCGAGGTGGATCTAGGAAAAGGTCTCCCTGAGGCGATAAAGTTAAAAGTCAATGAATGGACACACATCCAGCATCTCAACAATGAAAAAATTCCATTTAAATGCAAGGTATGTCGCAAATATGGCCACTTTGCAAATCATTGCTCTAAAATTGTTGATATTGAAAATCTGGAGACTGGCTCACAATGGGAAACCATCAAGAAAAATATTAGATAAGGGAATGCCCCTTGATTGTGTTAGCTCCCTGTAATTTGCAAGATTTGAAAATAAAAACTATAGAGAGAACACTTGAACCACTTTGGGATTCTAGGATCTAGCCCTCCTGAATCTAGAGAGGGATCTCTCTAATAAGTGCAAATATTGATTTATCTTTAAGGATTTTTATGTGTGATATTAGGCTAGTTATTAAGAGAAAGGGTTTTGTTTTGTTTTGGATGGTTGAGAATGATTTGTAGTTGAGTGGAAAGTCCTAAAATGAAAGAGTTTCAAAGGTGTGAAGCTGCAAGAAATCAGAACAGGTTTTGGCTGATAAGATAGATATAACACTGGTTTTTAGTCCATTGGGCTATGGAGTCATAAAAGGGTTTAATTGTGCAACAATTTCAAGAGTGTTCCAAGAGGAACGTCATCTATATCACAAGATCTCTAAGATAAAATGATGGAATGGAACAATAAAAGTGTTGAAGGGGTGGAAACAGACAATAATTTCAACTAGGATTTATCAATCTGTCAAAACAAGAAAAGCCTTTTAAGCAACAGCTTAAAACCAACCAAAGGGCAGGGCTCACCATAAACCTCTTTGGAGAAGCTCGTATTAAATCTAACTCAACAAAAAAAAAATCCAGTAATCCGCATAATTACTTTCAGAAGGGATGAAAACAGATAAGAAAAACAAAGTGCAGCCTAAGATCAAATAAGATACTTTTAAATCTAGACTGCTTTTAGCATACTCTTAGGGAAACTTTCAGAACTACCTTTGGAGAAATAAGCTAGAGAACAGGGCTCACCATCACTTTTCTAGTCTATATTTACTTAGCAGATAATGAAAATAAAATTCAAGAGTATTGAATCATTCCTAAATAAACAACTTGGAGGAAAACATTGAGATAAAGCTTATCAGTCAAAGTAGGGTACTGTAAATAGAAAATCCTAACTCTATGCTTGTTGTTCTTTATCAGAGAATAATGGACAAAATAGCATACATGAAAGGAAAAAAATAACATAGAAAGAAGCACTTCACCAGTGATATAAACCAGGATCCCAAGAATTAGCTTGTATATTGATGTCAATCGAGTTACATTCTTCAAGTCCAATGTTTCAGTTCAGCAATCATCTTCACTTCTCAGCCTAACTTATTTGATTACAAACAGAGCTTCAAAAGCCTCTAAACACTATTTACATGTAGAAGTTTCGAGCACAAGTATATTTCAAAGTTCTGCAACCAACCCTTTACAAAGAGCTCCTCAAGTAGATTTTATAGAAAAAAAGAGGAGGTCGAAGAGAGAAAAGATCTATGGGTTCAATTAATACAGTTTTAATGCTTCTCGGCCTTTGAGGGGCTCAATGGAGAAGATTATAGATATTTCTCTGTATTAATTGATTTACATTAAATATTAAGCTTGCTGGGAAGCTTTTGTTGACTTTAAGGCTTTGTGTCATAGTTGTAATAACTCTGCTGATATTTTTGCAATAAGTCTCTTTGGCTCGAAATAACTGTTGAGATGTATTAAGGCAAATATCCTCTGTTTGGATAATAACTCTACCTTTTTTAAATGCTCGGAGGCTGCAGGTGGCATTAGGTAGCTAAGAGCATTCAATTAGCCTCTGATGTGGCAATTGAGGCTCTCTCTATATGGTAGACATTTTGTTTTTACCTAAAACAAGATTAATTTTCTCTTAATATGTGTGTTAGGCATAATTGGGCCTAAATCCTATCTTTTGTTCTTTAACTGTGTTTAGTTTAGTGGATTAGGCTTTTGATTATCAATTCTAGCTGTAATCCCTCAAAAATGGGTAAAATATTTTCAATTCTTCATCCCAGGTTTGATTTGATCTTCAACACTGATACTTTCTGTTTTAATTAATCTTTCCCATGTCTTGTTGATGTACAATTGTGGAGAGGGTTTTAAATGGCATCAGTGCTCATGATGCACTAATGAAACATGGTATGGAACCCTGTAGATGGATACTTTTTTATGAATAAAGGTTTGAGGGATTGTCATCCCCGGCCTTCAAATTTCCTTTAAAATAATTGGAAATCCATTAAAACCTACAAAATACACAAAAATGTTATAAAAAATCCTGCGTGGCTGGGTAAAATTTCTTTGGAGGCTTAGGTTTAGAATGGAGCCATTGGATGAAAGCATCCAACGGTGGAGATTACTCGTGGTGGTTAAAATGGAGGTGGTTGGAACAAACAATGGGAGATTAAGTCATATTCGTTGATCTTGCAGAGATCAACGGTCGAGAATGACTGGGGAAATATAACATAGAAGGGCCACTTTATAATGAAACAGAAGAAATACAAAGGAAAATAGGTGCAAAACCCTTTGGTGGAGGAAATATGGTTTAACATTGAAATTGGGATTTCGGGAGTAACCTGGGCCATCAGATGAGATTGGCCTAGGAAATCGACGGTGGAGAATGATCCAGGTTCCATAAAGTGAGGGGGGGCCAACTTTATAAGAAAATAGATGAAAATGCGAAGAAAAACGGGAAAAACCTTAATCGACAGCGAAAAAGGAAAAGAGGTAATTTGGGGTTTCTCAGATGAATCTGGGCCATTGGATGAGATTGGCCCAAGGAGATCAACGACGGAGGTTGATCTATGAAGTCCTTTGGTGTATGGTGGAGGGCGATGAAACAATGCGAAATTGAACTAGGACCGTTGATCTGTAGAGATCAACGGCGAAGGTTGAACGTGATAAAACACAATGTAAAATGGGAAAAGCAGTTTCGAATGAGAAAACCATAGGTTTCACACTGCGAAAAGGCGGATAGGCGGTTTTCACTTTTTGAACGCGATATGCGTTTTAGACTGACACGTGGCATTTAAAAACCGTCTATATCACGCGATTTCTGAGAATTAACATTCAGGCTTAAATCTGCTCGAAAATGTGTGCTGGCCCTTAGATCTGAGGCGTCAGATCGGACAGCTGTGAGAGAGCACGATATCAATAAGATGCATGGGCGGAAGCATGTAGGGTGGTTTTAATCTGAGCCGTTGAATCAAAAAATGAACGTCGAAGATCAAATCTAGAGGAAGGTAGGACCCACAGGTGTTGGGCTTGTTGGGATTATTCTAAAGAGTCAGATGAAAATAGATCAATGGCTGAGATTTGATCTACGGGTTAAATGGAATAAAATATGGGGTGGAGAAAGGATCAGTGTGGGTTGTTGATCTACAGAGATCAACAGCTAATATTTCCCCAAAAAAATTATAAAACGAGGTTTCATAAATTTAACAAAGGTCAAGGGGTGCAATCTGGACCTTCAGACCTAGGTGCATGGACAGCCCAGATGTAATTGGGGGATTCACAATCATCGGGGCAAAGGATAAAAGGCTCTGATGTGATTGAACGAGGACCGTCGATCTGAGGATCAGATCAATGTCGGAGATTGTCTCGGAGGAGGTCATAGGTGGAGGAAAGGCTTTTGGTCGGAGCGATGGGGACTGTCGGATCTTGGAAAGGTGGAGGGAGATTGATGGCTGAGGATCCATCGGAAGACTGCCAATCGGGAGGGCGTGAATAAAATATAAAATGCGCCTAATGATATCTTCCGATGCGAGATTGTGCAGACCGTTTGATTGGCTTATGATCAACGGTCGAGAATGGCTTCGACCAATTAACGGACGGGACCCTTTTAAAACATAAAAATCAGATTTTTCATGAAATACAAAGGATTATTTCATCGGGGAAAGGTTTATTGCAGTGTTAAACGCCCAATTACGGGGTCTTCGGTTTTACAAAAGGGACAAGGGATCGGGGCTTATAACAAAAGGGGCTCATCACATCGGAAGTTTTTATGAAACAAAAGACATGTGCCCATCGCAAATGTCCCAATGCGATAAGCACTTTTGGTCTTTGCGCTTGGTTTTGGCACTAGGGTATATGTTGGGGAAGTGGTTTAGGGTTTAGCCCAAAGGGGCTTAGGCCCATAGTTAAAAAGCTTATTTTTTATGATTTTTTCAAGGTTTATTAATGGATTTGGGGGTTTCGGTAAGGTTCAAAAAGGATTTTTGAACCTTATAATGGGATTTTAATGAAGGGAAGAAGGGAATAAATGAAAAATGAAGGAATTTCATGGGGAAAAAAGGGGTAAAAATGAAGGTTAATTTTGAGTGAAAGGAGGGGAAAAATGAGGGAAAATTGGGGCTTTTTTGCAGCAGTATTTTCATCATGAAAACAACAGATTTTCAGAATTAAGAGGGAAACAACAGTGAAGATTAATCAAAGAATAAGATGTCTTCATAAGACTTCAAGAACTAATAATTTTGCAATAAAACTTGTTTCCTGAAGGCTCAAAAAATGATTTAGCCAGCATTTGATATGACAAATTTTCTAGGTGGCTAACAGATTGGATGCTTTATTCATAACATTCAAGGGCTATATGGTTCTTTGTAGGGATTGCAAGTTTACATCAAATTTTTGGAAATATTAAATCAAGGTATTTAAATCCAATCTCAACTATAGTACAAAATTTTATCTGCAGTCAAATGGAAAATTAAAAAGGATCAATCAAGTGATAAACAATATATTGAGGATGTATGTGATGGGAAAACCATCAAAATGGTAACACTATTTGTAGTTGGTGGATTTTGTGCATAACAACAAGTATCAAGCATCTTTGAAGATGATCTCATTTGAGTCTCTTGCATGACAGGAAGTGCAACACACCTATGAGTTGGGATAACTAAGTGGGGCCATTGTTGGGCCAAAGTTTCTTATGGAAATGGAAGAGGAAGTAGTGAATATCAGGTAAAACTGGGAGGATTCCCAATATAGGAAAAAAAAAAATGAAAACAAGACCAACAGAAATATGGAATTCAAAGTTGTGATCATGTCATTCTGAAAGTGAATTCCAGGAGAAGTATGATAAAATATAGTAGCTTCTCAATGTTAGAAACTAGATTTTGTAGTCAATTTGTGATCCTAGAGAGGATTGAACCAATTGCATATATGGTTGCATTGCCACCATCCGTTCATGTTCATAATGTGCTTCATATTTATTTTCTTAAAAAAAAAATTCCTAATGTCCTAGGGGGGGGCAACTCAATTGGTGATCAAAGTAATGTGAAATATATTAAAACTGGAAGTTCCAGGATCCAAAGAGTTTTACTAGTAGTTATGTGTCAAGGGATGTATTAGGTTCCCTTGGGATACATACACAAAAAATGTTTTTTCCTAATTCTAATCATGTAATTGATTGGTATATGATTCAGGTGGAGCCCAAGGGTGAAATATAAGTTCAAACAGTGGTACTTTTGGATAGGAAGATCAAGGTAGTCTAGAATTGAGCCATCTCCTATCCCGAGGATGATACATGGGATCATGAAGATCCCATAAGGGAGGAGTACCCTCATATTTTTGTATATATGTATATAATTCATTAAGGACAATGAATAAATAAGAAGTGGAATGTAACACCCTTAGGATGACCCCTATATGTATTATACATAACATGTTTAGGATTTTGAGATGGGAAATATTGAGGGGCCTATGTATCCCATGTACATATATGTTAAATCTACCATTGCTATGTATATACGTTTTGAGGCAAGGGTTCCTATGTGATTTTAGATTGGAGAGACTATGTGCTAAATGTGAGTGATCCTAGATATGTAAATATGTAATCACATTCACAATAATAAAATAAATCATTACTATAGAACAAGTCACACAAGAGAGATGGAAGGTTAGGAATTCATGAGTGAGAAAGGGTCCTAAGGGTTATGTGGTGAGGGGCTTAAGCATAGGGGTGTAAACCATTATCAAAATTACCATAAAGTCAAAATTGCACATTTTTTTTATCGATATTTCTTAAAGTGTCCTCCTTGAGTGTCACTTGTCATTTTTGGAACATGCACATAAAGGTGAGATCTTTATTGTTATTATATCTTTCCATTACACCATTCATACAGTACTAAGTATTGCATTTCCTAGAGGGTGATGTGTAGGGATATAAATCCTTATGTGGGGATTAGAGTGTACCTATAGACTCTTTAGAGCAATTAGATATCCTAGAGCCATATGGCTCTAACACTTCCTAGCTAGCCTATGTTGCAGCCATGAAATGGTAGTGGTGTAGCCCAAGGGATTGTAGAGGTAGAGAAAGGGGTACAGTACTTTAGGTCATGCAGGGTAATGGGGAATGGGGGATTGTAGGTTGGAGTGTTACTAGGGATTGGAACCTTGGCATGGACCATGTTTGATACTAACTATGGGCCATAAATTTATTTAGGGATCCTTTTTCCCTAGTGGAGCCATAGGCTGACTTAGGGGTGACCCACTTGATCCTGACTTATCTAGGAATGCAATAAAATAAATAAATACACATAAAAACAAGGATGCGGTAGAAATAAGAATTCATTTCATTAAAATCACATAATTGAAATATGCTTACAGACAAAATGGAAATAAAATAGCTAGGGCACTGGTAACTTATCACTAAGGAGAGATGTGGTAGCTACAGGCCTCAGAAATATTTTACAATGAGGCTCAAAGGCCTATTTATTATTGAGAACCAATGAAAAATCCCAAACATCCAAAAACATAAACCTAGAAGATGAAACACCAAACTATGGGCCTTATTGGGGTAAATTGGTACATTAATTTCCCACAGTCGTAACTTTTTCATACGATCTTTGTATGACACACATGATACCTAATTAGAAAGATCTATCTAAGGAATACATTATTGAAAATGAATATCAAGTCTTCGACTCATATTTTATTGGAACTCCTTTTCCCAAAAACTGTCGTCTAGGGCCTCAAAACGGCTCTGGATGTTTAGGACCAAAAAAACTGCCAAAAATAGTAAATTGTGCTACAATTAAGGCAACTAAAAAACTGAAAGAAACAATTGTGGGGGTCCAAGTGGAATAGGTGGGTGGACCCAATATCCACCTTGATCATTCCTCCCCCCTTAGGAATCAATGCTTCCCATTTCATTGAGTTCCTCTATAAGATGAGTAAACTTCTACTCAACTTGCTCCTTACTGAGCCACTTGCCCAGGTGAAGGAGTTGGCCTATTTTGACAACTCGATATAGCTGGATCCTATGCTGGTGGGTGTTCTTGATATGTGTGTCCATGATCCGGTGAATTTTGGTTTTTTCCATGCAGTCTTGGTTTAACTATGTTGGTGTGAGTTGTTCTGCCATGTTGGATGTGTCTAGTAGAGGTGGAAAGTAGGGCCAAAGGTAGTCCACAGTAGACCAATGAATGTTGGAATACTGAGCTCGAAGGCATTGTCCCATACAGCCTTGGTGATGGTGTATGGACCATATCAGAGTAGAAAAAGCTTGCGATTGGGTCTAGTGAGGCATTCCTTCTACAAATGTAGCCACACTTTGTCGCCCACCTGGAATTTGTATGGCACCCAATGCTGGTCATGTCACTACTTGTAGTTAGAATTAGCTCTATCCAATATTTCATGAACTTGTTGGTGGATGCATTGAATGCACATAATGAAGTTGTTTGCCTTGTCGGCTTCAGACTAGACATGAGATGAATCGGCTTGAGTAGCTCCAAATGGCATGGTTATGTCAATGGGACATAGTGGATGGAATCCCAAGCCCACCAGAAAGGGCTTGTGGCCGGTTGAGATAATGAGGGTCCAATTATGGTTGTGTTTTACATAAGGGAGGCTCTCATCCCATGTGCATGAATGCTTTGAGTTGTACATGTGAAAAATGTGTATGATCATCTTGTTGACACCCTTTGTCTATCCATTAGTTTGGGGATGGAAAGCTGTGGACTTGATGAGCTTGGTATCCACCATTGACCAGAGGCTAGACCAAAATGTGCTATGGAATCTATTTTCCCAATCTAAGATGATAGATTGTGGGATACCAAATTCTACCCACACTCATTCAAAGAAGCTCTTAGTAGTGGATTTTGTTATGATATTCTTCCTGCAGGCCGCCACAATGGCCATCTTCGAGAATATTTCAACGACCACAAAAACTCAGTAATTTCCATGGTTACTAGAAGGAAGGCTTGACATGTAATCCATGGAGATGGATTCTCAAGGTCGACTAGGGGTAGGTAGAAGAGTATAGAGGTGTTTCTTCTTGATAGTCAGTTTGGCAATGGCGCAAGAAATGCAGGATCTAATGTACTTCCTGACATCTTATCAAAGGTTCAACGAATAGAAATAGTTCTTTAGTCCTACCACTATTTTCTCAACCTTGAAATACCCAGCAACCTGACTATAGTCTGATTCCTAAATCATCTTGGCACACTCGCTTTACGTGACATAGCAGTGCATCCTCGAGGTGAAAATTTGGAACTTGGTTACCCTCCAAGAGTGTCTTGTATGTGTGGCCAAATTTTGTATTGCTCTTGTAGAGAAGCATCCAATCAGAATTCTCGTGCCCAAAATATTTAAGAATGGTGGTTAGCATCACGATCAGTGGTTGGATGAGGCAGTCGAGAACATTATTGGTGCCGCCCATCTTGTACTTGATGTTCAAATGAAACCATTCCACATATGTGGACCAATTTTGATGGTGATATTTCTGCAACTTCCATTATGTCTGTATGAACTGTAGGGGTTAGTGGTCTGTGTGGATGACCATTTCCTTCCCCAAAATTTAATGCTTCCATTTTCGGTAAGCATGCATGATGGAATACATGTCTTTGTCATAAGTGGGATACTTCTTAACTATGTCGGATAATGTCTCACTGTCATATGCCACTAGATGCCCCTATTGAGTAAGATTTACCCCAATATCATATTCATTGGCATCGTTCTTGATCTCAAATGGTTTTTGTAAGTCTTGTAATGTGAGCATTAGGGCAGAGCAGAGGCGATGTTTCAAATCTACAAATGCCTTCTGTTGAGATTCAGACCAAAAGAAATTTTCTTTCGCTCCTGCCTTGGTGACTTGACTCAACATCCAAGTGATATGATAAAATCCCAACACGAACCTGTGGTAGAAATTAGCATGATCCAGAAAGCTATGGAGCTTTTTTAGAGTGACTGGGGCTGGTCAATCTGGAATGACTTGGATCTTGGCTAGATCCACATGCATCCTTCGCTCATCAATAATGTATCCTAGATTCTGAACCTTGGTCATGCTAAAAGTACACTTCTCCAAATTGGCACATAACTTGTGTTGTCGCAGTGTTTGAAGGACCTGTTGGCTGTGGTGGAGGTGCTCTTCCCAAGTCTAGCTAAAGATCAATATTTCATCCAAGTACACTACTAAAAATGAGTTGGCGAATGGATGCAAGTTCCTTCCATCAGCCTCATGAAGGTTGCAGGAGAATTCGTCAATCCAAAAGGCATGAATAACCATTCAAATAGGCCCTCATTAGCTTTGAAGGTAGTCTTCCACACATCATAGGGTTTGATTGGTACCTGGTGATACCTAGACTTCAAGTCGATCTTGCTAAAATATTTAACCCCCTTGATTTGGTCCATAAGGTCAGAAAACTATGGGATCGGGTACCTATTTTGGATAGTGATCTTGTTCAGCACCAGATAGTCAATACAGAGTCTCCATGTCCCATCCTTATTTTGCACCAACTTGATCAGGCTTCCACATGGCGATGAACTCAGCCAGATGTGACCTTTCTACAACATCTCCTGAATCTGCCTCTTGATTTCATCGTTCTCCCAAACAGAATGCCGATATGTTTGTCCATTGGGTAGAGGCGCACCTGGGGTTAGATTGATGGGGTGCTTGACATGACAGTGTGGAGGCACCCCTGCAGGTGAGGTGAAGATGTCCTCGTACTCCTCCACAACCTTTTACATTGGTTTTTGGCATCTAGCGGAGACTTTTCTAGAGGTCGTGGGCACAATCTTCTTCTTGCCCTAAAGGCAGATCACCACGAAAAAAAATTCCCAATTTTTGAAATGATCTGACTGCATTGTTTTGAAGTAACCAAAGAGATGGTGGCAGGTGGTGCTAACTCTGGTATCTTATACAACTTATTGCGAAATGTAATAATAACAGTGCAAGGTCGGGACTCATACATAACATATCGCTTCTACAAGTATTGTTGGCCCAATAATAGATCACAAACATCAAGAAGGGAAATGTCACATAACACCTCATCCGTGAAGGGTTTGATGTTGTAGGGAAGGAAACACTATAGGCTGACATGGAGATCCCATCCTTGGTGAAGCTACTTGATGTTGTACGACTATAGGTGTGCTGTGGTCGGGAAGCCCAACCACTTCATGACCTCTGTAGAAATGAGGTTCTTTTGGCTAATGCTGTCAACGATGAACTATAGCAGGGAGAAATTTACCCACATCTGGGAATGGAAGAGGCACTTATCCTCCTTTGGATCTTATGGTTCCTCTTTCCAGATCTTTGTGGTGGAAATAATGGCGTTGGGATCTAAATCAAAAATTTTATTCCCTTTTTTACTCCCCTTGTCGGGTTCTGATTCAAAGTCAGAGCATGCATCCAATTTAGAAGCCTTTAGCTTGACCATTAGTGAGTGCTTGGCACGAAACTCACTTGTGTTGTGAGTGGAGCTCTTATGGAACTCCTACCACTTTCCCATGTCCTTATTTGTCTTCATGTTGTTTTTATTTACTTACGGCTTTGGTGGGTTATCCTCGGTCACCCCGCCTTGGCTTTATCCTTTTTTTTGTGGTTTGGGGGCACCTTTCCCTTGCTTCTGATTCATAGATCCAAAGTCTCACTTCTTTTGTTTGAACTTCTGCCCAATCTTGGCAGCATACTGGTATGTTGCACCAAGTGAGGAGATGTTGAGGAACTCCATTTCCTCCTGAATGTATATGTGCAGACATCTATGGTACTTCAGCATGAAATGTTTCTCTGAATCTTTGACACCCAATTTTGTGCACAGGGTATGGAATACATTCGTTAGCTCATGCACATCTTGATCCCTTTGTTGTCGAAACGTAGTCCATTGTATCTACTTGTCCTCACTCCCCATGGGATAATACTATTCTTTGATGGCATCTCGGAAATAATTCAAGTGGGCATGACCAAAAATTGAGAGGGTTCTCTCTCGTCCTTTTTCTCACAGTAGGTTTCCCACTAGTCCTTGACATGGGCAACATCTTTGAGGAGTGCGAAAGTAATATTTTCCCGGTTGGAAAAGTCATGAACTGAGAAATAACCTTATAATAGATTCAACCACATATCTATGACATCTGCATCTATTTTTCCCTCAAATATGGGAATGTTAAAGTTTACTTGTACCTTAAAAGGTTTTTCACCTCCAAAGAAGTTGTTGGATGTAGATGTGCCATTGGTGGGTAGTTGTTGAAGAATTTGGGCAAAGTTATCGATCATTGCGTTCCTTTGTTTCTCAAGGGCCTCCTCGAGCAATATTTTTATAGGATATCCTACTCCCTCATCTTTCCTTTCATCCCCCATGGGTGGTCATCGGGGTTTGGGAGTTTTATCTTGCAAAGTTTCAACCAGATCGAGCCCTAACTCCTTATACCTCGACCTCGTTGGGAACATGTAAAGAAGGATCAAGAAAGAGTAGACCGCTCTAATACCACTGATCCGAACTTATGTAGGAATGAAATAAAATATATAAATACACATAAACACAAATATGTAGGATAAATAAGACTTCATTTCATTAATACCAGATAACTGAAATATGCTTACAGACAAAATGGAAATAAACTAGCTAGGGTGCTACTAGCTTATCTGTGAGGAGAGATGTGGTGGCTACAGACCTATGAAATATGTTACAATGAGGGTAGAATGCCTATTTATTATTGAGAACCAATGGAAAATCCTAAACGTCCAAAAACCTAACCCTAGGACATGAAACACCAAACTATGGGCCCCGTTGGGGTAAATTGGTACATAAATTTCCCAAAGTCATAACTTTGGCATACGATCTTTGTTTGATGCACATGATACCTCATTAAAAATATCTATCTGATGACTACACTTCGGATAGAAAATATCAAGTCTCCAACTCATATTTTCCTGGAACGCCTTATCCCAAAAATGTCATTTTGGGCCTCAAAACGGCTCTATAAGTTTAGGACCGAAAAAACCGCCAAAATAGTAAATTGTGCTACAATTAAGGAAACTAAAAAACTGAAAGAAACAATGGTGGGGGTTGAGGTGGAATAGGTGGGTGGCCCCAATATCCACCTGGATCATGACTACTCATACAAATATGACCAACATGGTTTACGATTGGGTGGAGTGTTTGAGGTTTGTAGCAATTTGGTGATTGTTTTGAAAAAAATAAGTGTTTCTTAGTATGATTATATTTTTTCATTGTGTTACTTCATGATTTTACACATGTTTATCATGGGTAATGAGTTAATTTATATTATCATGCTTCATAGTTATGTGCATGTGCCAATTTCATGATAGAATGCATCACACATATATGATAAATATTTTGTGAAATGAACTTATGGAAAAAAATTGATTTTAGGTTTGCATAGATAGTAATACAACCCAACAACTTGTTGGGGGTGTTGTTGTGTAATTTTATGGAAATGAGAGAATTCTGCTTAGAATTACTATATGAATATTTCAATTGTAAAATTTTCTATATATATGCACACATATATTGTGATTTGCACTGAGAATGGTGTAAAAAAAAGAGGGAAATGTATCTCCTTGGTTTTAATCCCTATGAATTTTTATGTAATTATATATCTGTTAAATAGGTTGGTGAGCCAATATGTTTTGGGATGGATAAACTATAGTGATCAAAGGTTGGAGAGCCTAAGGTTGTAATCTATACATAAAATGATTAAATAAAAATACATTTATAATTGTGATATGATATGGGTGATAACTATTGGAGGAATTAATTGCTTAATGAAAACAACTAAACATCTAGACATTACTTATCAACCTAGGCTTTTTTCTATTTATTTCAAGGTTTTCCACATAGTATGTGCAAGAAATTATGCTAATAACCAGTAACTTGTGTGAATCTAAAAGAAGGCAAAGGCATATAACTAAAAGGAACATATCACACTTGCAGAAAAAATAGCTCACTCTAAATCCTAAACTTCAAGTCTAAATGGACATAACAACTAAAGGAATCAAAATCATTAAGTTTCCTACTAAAGCGAAGAATAAATCAAATCGATTATGAAGCTAATTCTTAGGGAACAACATCCACAAGAAGGGAAAAATATCTACAGAAAGGGAACAACACTTTATCTAGGAACGAATTCAATCAGAAATGATATCAAATCCTGAGCATGAATAAATCTATCATAACCAACATAAATCAATAAAGGGAATTAACATTATAAGGAATCAATATCAATGAATCTAATCTCTATGATATCAATTATTACTATTGTAAAGCACACTTTTAACAATAAATGGAATGAATAAAAATTACATATAGAAATCAAACAAATAAGTGAATGAAAAAAATGAAAGATGAATTACAAAATTATGGATACAAGGAAGGACAATAGCAGTTCCAGGACTGGGCCCAAAATCACTGGAATTTACTCCCTTGTAATAAACTTAGTGTCATACGTTAATTTGAACAACAAAAGTATTTATTAAATCATGGTGAACAAGTCACAGGAAATGTATTTAAACTATTACAATATAACTCAAAATTGTTACAACTTATTCCAAATTCTTCAACCTAAACTACTAAGGTTCAATCCCCTATTTATATTAAAAAAATGATTCTATTTAAAAATATGAAGTGATCATGAGAATATAAATATTCTAAGAATGCTTAATTCGAATCATAGAAATATCCAATTCTTCTTGGAATGGTTGAGCCAAGATCTTTCTCAACTGATTTTTTCCGTGATGGAGGTCGATTTTGTTTAGTAGACTAAAATTGATTTGAACTACTCCACACAACTCGCTTCTCCTTAATATTCCAGGGAAAAACAACTGGCATTAAGTATGCTTGTTCAAATAACAACACAATCCATAAGTAAAATGGAATTTTTCATGATCTAAGTTGATTCATCAAGGAAATAAGGAAACACAAACCTATTGACCCTTTTTCTAGAATATATATCACACAAATCATCATAATATATTCACAAAATCCTTAAAAACTAATATAAATAAAAACGAACAAGGTATAAAACTATATCAATTATGATGCCCAACATCACCCGCCAACTTACCTATTTGTGTGATCTCATGCAAAAACATTATTAACATGGAGAGTAGTTAGAGAATAAGGTGGGTAAGGGTCTTCTCTATAATGCCGAAATCCATTTCTAGTTTAAATTTCTTGGAAATCAACACACTTACTTGCTTCGATCAAATCATATTCATATTTGTAATCAGATTGGGGACACTAGATCATAGGGAACCTGTAACTACACCCTATCCAGCTAGAGCCTTTTTCCAATACCAAATGAGCAAAATCTCGCAACCTACTCATTGCAACCTAAAAGTTACAATAACTAAAAGGTTCCCTATTTTTTACTTCTCCAGATGATGCCTTCCATCTTTGCATAGCCCCTTGAAGTCCTGATTGTAGAGAATTATTGTGGATAGGTTCCAGAGAAACATCAACACCGTATTTATCCATGAACCATTTATGGAAAATTATTGTATGCAAAGAGATTTTTGGATTCCCTCTAACCCAGAGGTCAAGGCCAAGCTCTCCTCTTTGAAACACATTATAAGCCTCAGCCTATTTTATCTGTTTTCTGGAAAAAGATATAAAAGCTTGGAATTGTACGTCCCCTCTAAGGGAACATGGCTATCATTCACCTATTATTCCAAAAATAAATTATGGATATGTAGTTCACATAAGAAGTACTTGGTATTTTCATCATGTTTTTGAAAATAATTAATAAAATCTATGACATTGTCAAATTCATAGTGTTGTCCTAGATTGTTGGGAAACATATTGAGCAGGGGAGGTTAATCGGTATTTAAAAACACACACAAAATTTTCTTTACTTTACTGATTTCTATATGCGACTTTACTTAATCCAGCTAGCATATGTATGCAATTTTATTTAAAGGAACTTATGTATGCCCAATGAGCTTATTATTCAGATAAATATTCAGAAACATTACTTAGACTAGTGCGTCATTCATTCATCATAAATATAGTAAGCAATAAATATCAGCAGTAAGAATAGAATATATCATCACACATAAGCAACACACATGAACACCAAGATTTAAAGTGGAAACCCAATTTTGGAGAAGACCACAATTGATGTCATCTCTATCTTCAATATTTATTATATAGAAAATTGCTTACAATATTTTACGAGTGCGAACTCATACCAGCACATAGGCACCCACCTGAAGAAGGTTGCAACCTTCACTTGTTCTCCAGCTGCAACTAGAAGGGATCTCCAACCCCCTGATCTCATTTACTAGCCATAACTAGAAGGGATATACAACCTCCTAATATGATCACGAGCTACTACTGGTAGGAAGCTTTGACTTCCATAATGAAGGCTCTGACCCTCAAAAACACTGCAAACCACGTTTCATAAATTTTCACACTGGATCCAACAACTTTTAACACATAATAACTTGTAGATCAACTTAAGTAAACATCAACCCAATTTGAACAAAATAGTCAGATCACTGTAACCAGAACAAAAAACTCAAATTGCAACTGGAAGGGAGCTCCAACCCCCTGATCTCATTTACCAACCACAACTAGAAGGGAGATAAAACTTCCTAATATGATCACAAGCTCCTACTGGTAGGAAGCTTTGACTTCGATACTAAAGGCTCTGACCCTCAAAAACACTGTAGACCATGTTTCATAAATTTTCACACTGGATGCAGCAGCTTTTAACACTAATAACTTGTAGATTAACTTAAGTAAACATCAACCCAATTCGAACAAAACAGTTAGATCACTGTAACTAGAACACAAAACTAAACCTATAATTTTGCATCAACATACAAAATCAACTGCAACCCTGATCATTCATAGGCAAATATATACGCTACTTCACTTATGTCAACCAATGTGTATACGTGATTTTCTGTGGATAAACCTAAGTATAAATCTTAATATATTAAGATTAGAGTTTTGAACAAACTCAGAATAGATCAAAGATATTCAGACATATTTTTCTAGTTTTACAAAGCCCTAATACAATCAGCAGCATCAATCATTTTCAATCAACCAATCACTTATATTTATACACAATCAACAAGCAACATAATCAGTACTCAAAAAACCGAGATCTATATGAAGACATCATTGATAGATAGTAGAAACACAGAAAAAATGATATGACATTTCCTTCAGCATTCTTCAACAAAAATCTAGGTTTCATACACGGTGTCCATAAGACAAATCCATGTCTGTAAGCGCTTCTTCATAAACCAACTTATGGAGAGATCTTAGTATTTTCACTGAATAAATGTATGAACCTTTGTAGAGCTAAGCCCGCATGTATACATGCCTTCCATGTGTCAAACCCGTATATAGATCCGTAAATAATTCAGGACTATGCAACACTTCAGAACTATGAACTTGCTCATATCATACCCTTCACTTCAACAAACATGTTCTAGACCACAGATCTAAACAAATAATAAACAAATCATGCAAATACATATTCATTTCAGCTCTAGAGACCCTGATCCATCATTGCATTCATGAGTGCATCATAATATCATATCTACATATTGATTATAGCCCATTCCATTGAGATATAATTTGGATTTAAGTATTCATTCAATTCACATACTCATGCACACTTAGCACTATGATCCTCACCTCCTTATATGGTTTGAGCCTTAGCCAATACCATGAGCCAAAACCACACAAGCGTCAATGGTATTCTTGGACGAGATCAAATAATTGTTACTGCACTCAATATTATGGGCTAATACCATGGTAAAGACCCATGATATTATAAAATTAGTGTTCTATCAAATACGCGACTTTGCTTCTACGTTCTCATGTGTATATGCGACTTTGACTTTACTCACTCATGTACAGTTCTTCAATTATGTATGTATTCCATATTCTTATTCTGATCTGCAAAGCCATTTTCCCATCATTATGAAATTCTGATTCATTATTTTGTCACCTATGAGCTTATCCATAAACCATATAATAGGTCTTTTACAAGTGGGTTGTCATCAAGGACAACATATGCATCATAATGCCAACAATCTCCCCCTTTGGACTTGATGGAAACCAGGTTGGTGTTTGATCACTGTAACCTGTAGATACTTGATAGACACATCATCATATTTATTATTCAAACATCAAAGTACTATCTCCCTTTGACATCAAGGGAAAAGGGAGGACCAATTATGAAACAAGGTTTCTCTTTCCTTGTAGATACATTTGATTTGCACTATACTGACCATGCTCCCCCTCAGCACATGCTGAATCTTTAGAAAATTTCCAATGAAGTACATGATTCAATAGAGTATGACCTTTTCTATCACCAAGTACTCATACTTACATCAATCAACCAACCAAGTGGGATTACATATTTGAATCAACTACAAAACCAAGTGGGATGATACATTTCACTCAATCACCCAACCAAGTGGGTTTACATATTTAAAAGAGTTCATACATGACTTAATATGATAATATTTAGATCATAGGTATCAACATGACCCTTACATCAAATTACAGATATGAATTTTATAACCAAGTCCAAAGGACCTCAATAGACAGAGATCATTGAATAAAATTTAACAACATAATGCCAACAATTCATTATAACCAACAAAGCTAATGCTCCCCCCTAAACCTGCACAACATGAACATTTTCAACAACCCATTCATCAAAGCATCTTCATCAAGAAGATAAATATAAAAGAGGAAAATGTAACTTGGAAAGAAAACTGAACCCATAAACACCTGATCAATAGAGCCAAAACATAACTGACAATAATATGACAAAGAAATTCATACACGACTGTCTAAAAGGAGACTTGTGTATATATGTGACAATGCATCATGCAACCTGCGTACCAAAATCATTTTCTGAAATTTCATCTGAAAAAAAAGATCAAATAAGTTTAACAACATAATGAGGCAGTGACAACTCCCAGTTTCCGTTTGAAACATTCAAATGCTTCTCTAGGAAGAGGTTTAATAAATATGTCAGCAACTTGTTCTTTGGAGGGCACATACTCCAATTTAACCTTTTTCTCAAGCACTTGTTCTATAAAAAAAGATACTTAATAGGAATATGATTGGTTTTGGAGTGCATAGCATGTTTTTTTTTAGATACTAATAGCACTTGTATTATGACATAGAATGAAGATGGGTGGATAACATTTAATTTGAATCTCTTGTAATGTCTGCATCATCCAGAGAAGTTGTGTGAAACATGATGTGGCATCCACATATTCTGCTTCCGTTGTAGATAAAGCAATGGAACTTTGTTTCTTGCTGAACCAGGAAACTAATCAGGGCCTCGTATAAAATGCACCTCCACTAGTGCTTTTCCAGTCATCAACATTTCCAGCCTAGTTTGCATATGTGTAAGCATGAAGGGTGAGATCAACATTTTTGGGATACCATATATCAAAGTCTTGAGTTCCTTGGACATATTTGAATATTCTTTTTAGTGCCTCAAGATTTGATTCCTTTGTATTGGCTTGGAAATGTCCAACAATCCCAACTTCATGCATGATTTCTGATCTAGTATCTGTTAGATAAACCAGACTCCCAATCATATATCTATACTCTGGTTGGTTTACCATGGGATAATCATCATGAGAAGCGAGGTTACATCTAGTCATGATTGGAGTACACACAGGTTTGCAGTCTTCCATTTCATACTTCTTTAGAATCTTCTTGAGATATTTTTTTTGTGAGAGAAAGATACCATATTTTGCTTGTTGCACTTGTAAACCAATAAAATATGTTAGTTCCAAAAGTAAAGACATTTCAAATTCCTGCTGCATAACAGACGCAAATTTTTGACTCATGGATTCTTCATTACTCCCAAAAATGATGTCATCAACATAAACAACAATGATTAACAGTTTGTCATCCTCAATTTTTTTGTACATGTTACTATTTGCAAATCCTTTTTTGAAGCCTTGTTGTTGAATATATTTTTCAAGACGATAGTACCATGCCCGTGGAGCTTGTTTTAACTCATATAAAGCCTTTTTGAGTTTCCAAACAAGTTTTTCATCATTCCCCAAAATGAATCCTTCTGATTGTTCTATATATACCTTTTCTTCCAGGTCTTCATTAAGGAAGGTAGCTTTTACATCCATTTCATAAACTTTGAATCGTTGAAGACTTGAAAATTAAAGAAACATTCTTATGGATTCAATTATGGCTACTCGTGAAAATGTTTCTTCAAATTGTATACCTTATTGTTGAGCATAACCTTTACAAACAAGTGTAGCTTTGTTTCTACTTACATCGTCATTTTCATTTAACTTGTTTTTTAATATCCATCTTGTCCCAATAACATTTTTATCATGAGGCCCTGGAACCAATTCCCAAATATTTTTTTTTTCAACTTAATCCAATTCTTCATTCATGGCCTTAATCAAACATTCATATTTACTAGATTGATTTACCTTTTTTGGTTCAGTGATGGATAATAGTGCTAGATAACTAGGAGATCCCACAAGTGTTCTTCTTATTTGTACCCTAGATTCATTTTCTCCCAAAATTTTAGATTCTAGATAATTCTTTTGAACATACTTGGACGAAGACTTTTCTTTATCCGATGTATCTTATTCTGATGATTCTTTAGTTTCTTCTTCTATATCATTTTGATTTGATGTGGGAAAGCATTCATCATAATCATCATCATCCTATTTTGTTGTTATTGACTTTTTGGGAGCTATGCATGCTTCATCAATCACAACATCAACACATCAACGATTTTTTTGAAGTCTCTTATTGCAACATTTGTATCCTTTACTTCTAGAAGAGCAACCAAGAAGTATTCCTTCATCTTCTCTAGCTTCAAACTTACCAAGTTTTTCATCATTATTTTTTATGAAACATTTTCTTCCAAAAACTATAAAGTGATTCACAGTGGGAGTATTACCATACCATAGTTCATAAGGAGTTTTATCACTATTCACATGAACATGGGCTTTGTTGAGAATACTTACTGCGGTATATGCAGCTTCACCCGAAAAGGTGTCAGGAGTTCCAGACTCATCAAGCATAGCACGAGGCATTTGTTGAACTGTTCTACTCATTCTTTCTACCACGCCATCTTGTTGAGGAGTTCCTACTAGAAAAAATTGAATTTTTATGCCCTATTGTTCACGGAAATCAAAGAATTCATTTGATATATATTCTCCTCTGCGGTAAGATCTGAGACATTTTATTTTTATCTCTAATTCATTTTCAATTAATGCTTTCAAGACCTTAATTTTTCAAATGCTTCATTTGTGTGTTTCAATAATCTGATCCAACACATTCTAGAAAAGTCGTCAATGAATAAGATATAGTATTGTTCACCATGAGGTGAATTTTTCTTTACCGGTCCACACAAAGCAACATGTATAAGTTCAAGAGTCTTACTTGCTTATCCTTCTTTGGCATTAAATCGAAATGTGGTTTTCTTAGAAAATTGACATGACTTACATATGGTACTCTCTAGTGGGGTGATGTTGGGTATATCACGAACAACTTTGAGCCTGCTTGATTTTCTTATCTGAGAAAAGCTCAGATGTCCCAACCTTCTATGCCATAACCAATTTTTTGCAAATTTTCCTAGATAACATTGTTCTTGGTCACCTTTCAATAGATACATATTTCTTGGTGTAATTGTTCCTTTTATTATGGTTTTTCCTTTTTCAAGTTCACGAACCACACATTATTTTGATTGAAAGACAACTTCATTTCCTTGGTCCAACATTTGGCCAACACTCAAGAAGTTATGCTATAATCCACCAACATAAATAACATTACTAACTTTAACCTTTTCTTTTAGAAAAACAGATCCTTTACCCTTAATGACAGCAGGAGAGTCATTTCCAAAAGTGGAATTCTTTTCCTTTTCTAATGCATTGTATGAAATGAGTTTGTCTTTATCACATGTAATGTGTTTTGAACATCCACTATCAATGTATGATTGATTTTATTCTCCTTCTGCAAATAAATCTAGGCCACAACTTTCGAATTGTAAGTCCTTCGTTTTCCATACCTTAGAATTTGTGGATATTTTTTATTTTGGCTGTAGTTTTCCCTTGCATTTAGATTTCTCAAGTCCAAAGTTATCGCAAAATGAAAATTCAATTTTGTATTGAGAGGAGAAAAATTGTTATAAGTATTTTTCTTTATTCTTGTCTATTTTCTTTGTTTTCTTGCTTCTCTAGTCATGATGTTTTTGTATGCAACACATTGAGAACATTTGTGACCAAAATTATGACATGAGAAACATTGTCCATTGAAGAAGAAATTTATGTGATCTTAGAACCTTCTAGTGTTGTTTACCTTTTGAATAATGCTTATGTTATTCTTCATCCTTGAATTGGAATGAACATGATTTACTTGCGAATTTTCTTTGTTCTCCTGTTCAGTGTTGAAATTTTGTTGACTGGATTTTGTTGCATTTAGATAGCTTCTGGTTGTGGCTAAGGATTTTTCTGTCTGTGAATATTCAAAAATGTATCCAAGACCTGTCTTCATAAGAGGAGAGCGTTGAACCTTAATAATTTCATCTAATGTTTTAGATCCTTTTGCAAATCCAGGATTTAGAGTTTTTACTTTCTCAAGTTCCTTTCTTAGGCTCACTATTTCACATTCTAACTTCTCATTATGCTTCTATTTTTCCATGAGTTGATTCCTTAGAGTATCTATGGCTATTTTTATTTCTTCCAAGCATATTTTGAGTTGAGTGATTTCTTCAAGGAAATAATTTTTTTCTAAAGTATCCATAAAATTATCTTTAGACTCATTAGTGTTCTTTTCAAATTCCATGAGTAGTTTGAGATCTTGATCAGATTATCCTTCTTCACTATTTGATAATTCATCACTATATTCATGAGTATAATAAATTTTCTTATTGTCAAATAATCTCTTATTACCCTTTTCTATATCCTTTCCCTTATCATGTTTATCTTTATCAGGACATTTAGCAGCATAATGACCCACTCTTCCACAAGAAAAACATTTGAAGGGAATCTTACCTCTAAACCTTCCAGTGTGAAGTTGAAGTTTCTTTACAAAATTTACCTCATCTTATTCTAATACATACCCTGATTCTTTTTGTTCCTCCTTTTCCTTTCCTTTTGCAGTAGCTTTAAATGCAGTTTATCTAACTTTAGACGAAGCTCCTTTTCTCATTTCAAAAGAAATCAAGATCCCATGAAGTTGAACAACAGTAAGAGTCTGTAGATTCTTATTCTCTTCAATAACAAACACTTGTGACTCAAATTTAGGAGTTAGAGATCTTAATATTTTCTCTACTAAAGTTGTGTCTTTTATGTCTTCACCCAGATTTCTCATAAAATTTACGATCTCATCTAGATGCAGAAATAAACTAGCAATGCTTTCATCATTATGCATTCTAAGATTTTCATATTGAATTCTAAGAGATTAGAGTGTAACACTTTTTACCTTGGCATCGCCTTCATAGCATAGAATGAATTTGTCCCATATCTCCTTTGTTGTATATAACTGCATAATCTTGAAAAATTATGATTTATTCAAGCTTCCTAATAATGCATTGATAGCTTTCACATTGGTTTCATAGTTGTTCTTTGTTGCTGGATCTGTGGGAACTGCAACTAGATATTGGTAACCTCCTTCAACAATTTCCCAAACATATGCTTGAAGAGACTGAAGAGAGGATCTTGTTCTTGTCTTCCAGAAGATTAAATTGTTTCTTTTGAAGAGTTGTGGTTTGATAAATGTGTTGGGAAAAATACTCAGAGGGCGGGGGGGGGGTGAATCAGTATTTAGAGCTCATATCTATAAATTTAACTTTTTCTTTTGCATAATTCCAGACATGGCTTTTATGAACCAAACTCGCTTATACATGCAGATATGCTGAAAGAAACTTGCGTATACTCATATAAATTTCTAGCTTAGAAAAATTCTCAGAAACAGTTTTTAAATCAGATTTACCAGTTATGCATCAGATTAGATAATCAGTAAATATGTGGATTAACAGCAGTATAAAACATCACACAAGTGGAAGACACATGAACACCAATATTTTAGGTGGAAACCCAATTCGGGAGAAAACCACCGTTGGTGTCGTCTCTGTCATCAATATTTATTATATGGAAAATTGTTTACAACATTGTACTGATGCTGACTCATATCAGTACGCAGGATTCTACCTATAGAAGGCTGCAACCTTCACTCATTTTCCAGCTGCTACTGGAAGGGAGCTCCAACCCCCTTTCTTCTCGTTTACCAGCCACTCCTGGAAGGGAGCTTCAACCCCCTGAACATAACACCAACTTCTACTAGCAGGAAGATTCTGCTTCCATACTGAAAGCTTCAACCCTCAAACCCACTGCAGACCATGTTTCATCAATTTTCATACTGGATCAAACAGCATCAACACAACCCTTTATCAACAATCATAAACTTTGCCCAATACTTCAATTAAAACAGTGAAAACAATGTAACTAGAACTTCAGAAATAACCTAGACTTCAAAATAAATATGCAGATATAAACACAACCCTGAATAGTCATCAATTCAAATAGAATACGCTACTTTGCTTCACTGAATCCGCGTACATATGGGCTTTCCTGCACACCAACCTGCGTATACTTCTATGTAAACATTCCTTAGAAAACCCTAACTGCCTTACACACTTTTCATGAAGAGAACCCGCGTATATACGTGCTTTTACTGAGACCAACTACTGTATAGATATGTAAAAGTAAATTTTGTAGAACATACCAAATCTATAAAACTTACCCATATTTCTTCATTTTCTTCAGCAGACTTGTGCCAATTCTTCCTCATTTATTCAGTAGATCATACTAGAGCTTCATCATCTTCAGATCTAGAGATCTTGAACCATCATTATATCCCTGTGTGCATCATAGATTCATATCTATCAATTAAAAATAGAGTTCATTCATGTAGATATTCCTTAGAGAAATTTATTCATTAACAACCCTTACTCATGCACACTTTGCACTATGAACTTCTTCTCCTTATATATAATTAGCTTTTACCAATACCATGAGTCAAAACCACTCAACTGCTGATGGTAATCCTAGACGAAATCAAATAGATAATAAAACGCTCAATACTGTGGGCTAATACCATGGTAAAGCCCCCTGGTATTATAATTTTGGAGCAAAAACAGGCATACAAGACTTGTGATGTACTTCTCCATGTGCATACGCGACTTGGCCTTTACAAACCCATGTATACATTGTGACATATTAAAAATAACCAATCTGCTGCACAAAACTTTTGAGAGACTGCTGAGATTCTTCATACAGATAGATTCTTCATCCTTTGCCAGAGAGTTGCCATCAAGGACAATCAATTTAATATTATAGAACAAAAGAAACATATTGCCAACAATATCCCCCTTTGGACTTGATGGCAACCATCCTCCATCCTAACAATTCTCCCCCTTCGACATCAAGGGCAAAGGGCAGATCAACAACCCTCGTACAGAAATTTCCATGATCCCCCTCAGTTCATGCTTCAATATTCAGACATATTTTTCAATGAAGTACATGAATATTCAACCGAGTATGACCTTTCCTATCACCAATTACTCATACTTGCATCAATGATCCAACTAAGTGGATTTACATATTTGACTCAACTACCCAACCAAGTGGGTGTACAAATTAGAACAAGTCCTTAAATGACTGAATATAACAATAGATTTCAACATGTCCTTTTCATCAAATGACTTTTTATAAACAAGACCAATGAATCTCAATCATGAGATTAGACCACTACAAACACTTAAAATTCCAACAATGCATCCTTTCCTACAGGACGAGTGCTCCCCCTTAGCTTGTGCACCCTAAGCACTTTCAACAACAAATCATCAAGGCATCTTCATAAAAAAATTAGAGAATGAAACAAAAATGCGAGAACTAGAACATCACCAGAGATACCTAACAACACCGCAATTGTTCTGAAAATTTTGACCCACAAAATTGTGCCATCAAAAACCCATACGCGGTTTTATGTATATAAACTTTCGTATATACGCGACTATCCTTTAAGAAATATGTGTATCCAATTTAATCTTCTGAATTTAAGAAGATCTAATCTTCTAAGCAGTAGAGACAACTCCCAGCTTTTGTCTGAGATATTCGAATGCTTCCCTGGGAAGAGGTTTAGTAAATATATTAGCAACTTGTTCTTTGGAGGGAACATACTCCAATTTCACCTTTTGGTGCAACTTGGTCTAAACACTTCTTGTATAAATTGTGTTTTAGACACCTCACTTAACCAATTTCAAGATGCATTATCGGGAGGTTTCCAGAGTTCTCTGAATAATGGCCCTGCTTGGTCATCATTAGTCCCTAGATATCAAGCTTCCCTCTTAGATCCATATATCAATTATTTCCTTCAGGATTTTATTTAGTTTCATGGTTTTGATGTTGCTACTCAATCACACATTTCTCAACTAAACACCACTATTTGTCTTCGATTTGTCTCAACCACTATGCCTCCTTTAAATCCTAAATTGAAAGATCACGCTTTAAAATAAGGAGTTATTGTTGGTCCAGGGAATGTTGTTCCTCTACAAATAGGTTTCTTTGAATGTATTCTTCAACATGAATGGGATAGTTCATATGTCCCTTTATCACAAAAATATCCTCAGTAGCATAATCCATCTCAGTTACCACAAAATATTGAATTAGTCACAAAGCCTGCAATTTACCAAACCAAAGCTTACTCGATCGAGTTCTAGTTCTACCTCTAAGTCCTCTTATTCTGTTAATCCCATGTTCCTTGAAGGGAATAGGATTCCCAAATATTTCCAGACACCAAAAGAGGCTTTACCTTCAAAATCCTAATCATCCAAAGCTTCCATTTCAGACTGTGATTTTTTCCAAGCATCTCCAAAACATTTTGCAATCATTCCTAAGTATCAAGTTGATGATTCGAAACATAATGGCCAGCACAAAGACTGTCATGAGTGTGTAAAAACAATTATGACTTCAGACATCAAAAGCTTCACCTTACCTAGAGGGAAAGAGGGTCAAAGAATTTTAGTTCCCGAAAGGTATTTTGAGCCTGACAACTCAAGTAGAACCTTTAAGAATGGAACCATGGAATCATATTTTAAATGGTTAAAAATGAAGCATTTATCAGAACCTGAATCTGAAGAGTCAGTCAAGATGCAGAATTTTTCTAATTATCAGATTACATGCATTTTGCAAAATCTTTATGATCTAGAAAATGATGTTGTAGAGATTAAAGAACATATTAAAAAGCTCCATACTGGTTATTTGGACACTTTGGGTTTGCATTATGAAAATACAAAGGCACTGAATGATATCCAGTCAAATATGGGTATAATTTCAAAAGCATTTAATAACATGTCTACTGTTCCGAAACATGAACAGTCTCCTCCTAAATATGGTGAAACTAAACAATCAATTTATAAGTTAAAGTATCCCGTTCCAGGCACTAACCAACCCAAGCCGGGACTTAGGAGCCTATTGCTTAAAGGGATGAATTTTCCAAATGAAAAAACCGTGAAAAAGGTTGCTCAAGGAATTACTTTGGCCAAAAAAAAAATTGAACTAATGCGATCACGCTTAGAAGCCCTTCCACCTGTGAGAAATTTTCCGAAAGGTTATGTCAGCCTCAGAGACCAGTTTGATAAGCAAGAAAAAACTATTCACATGTATTCATCATCCATGTATGATGATGATGGAAATCTAAAAGATTAGACGCAAGTTCTAGGTGTCAAGACAGAAGGAGAAAGTAGTAAAAGACAAAGAGAAGATACTTTTTCTTTTACTAATAAATCTCCTAAGAGAGAAGACCAGCATAAGAAGACTTCTACATTTTCTAAATATGCCAGCACATTGGAAAATATCAATGCCAGGTTTGAAAGTAATGTACAAAAAGGATATGGCAATACTCTTTTGTTTAATATCGATTGTTTCTCCCATGATAATGTTTTAGCAGTCTTCCAAAATGTGCATGCATGGGTTTTAGAAAGGAAAGCAGAATCAAAAGCCTCATGGTCAGATATTGCTACACAAATCACTTGGGCCTTTACTAGTATTCTAAAATTATGGTGGGAACATCTCCCAGAAGGAGATAACAATGCAATTATAGAAAACAATGATCCTTTGCAAGCTCTATTTGAAGCTTTAGTTCATGAATTTCTTGGAGCTTTGCCAACTGATTCCGCTCACCATTCTCAGTTGTTTCTTTCACAAAATATTTGTGACATTGATTAGCTACCCAGAATATTATTGTACCATGCAATCACTCTTATATAGAACCACTGATCCCCATAATGTAGCATACCTGAGGTATTATGTTGCTTCATTGCTGGGTAGGATTCCAGAATTGATGGAATCTTATTTTCAGAAAAAAAATGTACAAATTGAAAGTTTGTCTTTCACTTCATTACAGAAGGAATGCGCTGCAGCAAAGATGAAGAAAAAATTCAAAAAATAGATGAATTTTAGTTAGAAATTATGTAATAATTTCAATGAGAATGATGATTTTGGCTGTCACAAATTCAAGCGAAAGAAAAATAAGCATGTTAGTAAATATTGTAACTATGATATGCCCAAATAGTCTTCTCAAAAAAGCAGTTTCTATCCTAAAAAGTATTCTCCAAGGCAGAAATTTAGTTGAAAAAGGTTTGTTTTCAGAAGAAGAAATAAACCTTCTAAAAAGCCAAAATGTTTTATTTGTGACAAAGAAGGACACTTTGCAAACAAATTCCTGGAGAAGAAAGGAAAAAAGAAAATGAAAATTATGGATATCTTCACTACCATACACAAGCCAGATGAATGGGATCTCACATCTCATTCTGGAGGAGAATATTTTGAAATCTCAAGTTTAGAAGATGGGTCTAATGATCTATGTAATAAAATTGATAATCTCCATGTTATGACAGAATCTTATTTTGATGAAACTTTTGTGTCAGAATGCAAAATGTTTCGTTATGAGCTTGTGCAGAACCAAATAGATGATGTTAAACACCAGATTGCTAATTTGTAGGTGGGACAATTCATCATTAAAAGAAGACTACAAGAAATATTGAAGACTTTGGAAGATCAACTTCCAAGAAAATCAACTGTCGACATGTTTGTTAAAGAAGAGTCTGATATTGAAGAAGAAGGTTGGCTTTTCCAACAAGTTCCTATTGAACCCGTTGGTGAAAGTGAAGAAGAAAAATTAGTAGAACAGGTTGAAAAACTTGAAAGATCAATGCAATAAAGCATAAGACAAATGATGTTACTTTCTACAAAGCTTCAAGCATATATGGCTGCTTATGAAGATTGCACTTCAAAATTGTCTCAGATACTACTGAACATGGCCAATCAAGATGCAGTAGATAAATCTAAAAAGATTGAGCTTACAGAAATACATAGTATTGGTGATCGAGTGGTGATACCAATACAGATAAAGTTGGAAGGCATGAAAGCCTATACTCTTGATGCTCAAGTAGATACTGGTGCCATGAGCAGTTGTTGTAAGCATGGTACAATCCCTGAGTATTTTTGGCAGCCTACAAAAATATTTTTTAAAGCTATCAATAAAGAGTCAATAGAAATGAATCATATTGTACCTGATTTTCCTATTTATATTGGTTCAGTTTTGACATTTGTCACTTTGTACAATTTTGATTCAGGGTCTGATGTCCTACTTGGACAATATTTTCTAAAAAATTATTTTCCAGTAACATTTACTCATGATTCCTTAATCCTGAGCTCTTCTGCAGGACCAGTCACTATGCCATCCAAAAGTGACTACAAAGTTGTTATTGAACCAGATCAGCCTGACTTAGCTCAGCATTCACTGAATGATTTGATTAAAATCCAAAAAATTGTCAATAATGCCAAAATTCATGGATAAAAAACACTTTCAAGCGTGGTTGAAAAATTGAAAAAGGATTACACTACAAGTCATCCAGATACATTCTAGACCAGAGAAAAATATTTTGTGAATTTTCCTTACAATGAAGGCTTCTTTGCTAAGCCACAAAAATCATATGCTAATTATATGAGCCCATAAGAGCAAGAACTGTGTAAGAAGGAGAGCACACAATTGTTGGAATAGGGATTGATAGAGCCATGTAAGAGCCCTTGGGCCTGTCCAGCGTTCTATGTCAACAAGCACAGCGAATAGAAGAGAGGAAAAAAGAGGCTAGTAATTAATTATAAAGCATTGAATGAAGCATTGCTACCAATCAAGTATCCTCTTCCAAATAAAGAGCTCCTTTTAGAAAAGATTTCCAATGCAAATGTTTTTATCAAATTTGATTTGAAAAGTGGATTTTTGAAAATTGGTATTGTTCCTAAAGACAGGTACAAAACAACTTTTGTTGTTCCTCATGGGCAATATATGTGGAAAGTTATGCCATTTGGGCTAAAGAATGCCCCTTTAGAATTCCAAAAATGTATGGAAGATATATTTGGAGGAGTTGAGTTTGTAATTGTATATATTGATGATTTGCTAGTTTTTAGCAGAGATGTAGCATAGCATAAGATTCATCTGGAAAAAAATTATGATCTTACATATAAACATGGTTTGGTTCTATTTGATTCTGAAGAAAAATTCTAGATAGGAAAATTCTCCATAGACTATCTTGGTCTACATATTTCCCAAGGTCGTGTGCAGCTCCAACCTCATATTCTGACCAGCCTTTTAAAGTTTCTAGATCAGTTAAATGATGTAAAAATGGTGCAAAGATACCTTGGCTGCTTGAATTATGTCCGACATTTTTATGAACAGCAAGCTAAAGATAAAAGGATTATACAACAAAGGTTGAAGCCATAAACTAGTTGGACTAATGAAATGACTATAGCAGTCAGGAATATCAAAACAAAGATCCAGTGTCTTCCAGGATTAAAACTTCCTGATTCTAACCATGTGTTTATTCTTGAAACAGATGCATCAGACCATACTTGGGCTGCAATTTTGTTACAGAAGCATGGAAGCAAAGAATTAGTCTGTGCTTATGCATCGGGTACTTTTGACAGCACATAAGTAAAATATCCTTCATCTCATAAAGAAATTCTAGCCGTCAAGAGGGGCATTAATAGATTTAGACTATTTCTCAAAAGCACAAAATTCATAGTTAGAACTGATCTCAAGCACATGAAAGGACTGCTATATAATAATAAATTTCTAGAACGAGGAAGTTCTAGAGTTCTTAGATGGGCACTCTGGTTAGATGGATTTGATTTTGAAATTGTTTATAAATATGGTACTGAAAACTATCTTGTTGATATGTTAACCAGAGAAGGGGCTGAAGTTTTAACAGAAGTTAAAATGTTTCATTTTGGCTAGAGAAAACAAGAAAGGGATGATGGAGCCTCTTCTTCCAATACATTAGCTGCAAGATTGCATGTGGATATTTTTTCAAACTATGTTTATAAATATTGCTGGGATTTCCTTGTACAAAAGATCAAAACTTTGCCACCAGAGGTTCTAGAGATTATCTTACAGAGATATTTTGATTCATCAGCATGTCAATATGTTTATGCTTCCGAGCTTCCATATAGAGATATGGTATGGAGTATATTTTTTAACTTGGTCCATCAAGAAGGGGGAGAAATATTTTATGCATACATCCATAATCAAGACTTAACATGGAATGATTACTTCCTACTTCATCAAAGGTGCAGGATAAATGGGAGAATAAAAGTTTATATATTCTCAGAGGAAGTCATTTAACCATTTAAAACCTGGAGTCCATGGTTTAAATTATTCTTGTATAAGTATCTCCCTCGTACTGACTATCTGGTTGATTTTACACCGAGTTCATTAGCACTCTCAAATGGGAATTGAATCTGGCAAGCAGGCAGGGCAATATTTTAGAATTTGATTTGGTCCATGATGATACAATTGTAGACTTAACAGAAAATAGTGATGGATCACCAAATTTTAGTTTATTTGTAATCTTCAGAGGAGACATCTCAGTTCCAAAACTTCATAGAGCACAAAGAGAATTTTCAACTCCATTCAATAGCTTTATTCGAGATCAACCACCCATCAAGCTCTACAACACTCTTCCTATCATCTATGATGAAAATTTTAACAAAGATTGTTAGATGCCCATATTGCAGATTATGAGTGAGATCTAGAACCACGGGAAAATAGTGATTAGATTTCAATATCTGTCCTAGTAAATATTTGATGGATCCCTCAAATATATCCATATCTTACTTTAATTATTATGTGGGCTTTCATGGGGTTCATCCTTTTAAGAATCTCCACTATGTAAATATTTGATGGATCCCTCGAAGATATCCATATCTTACATTAATTATTATGTGGGCTTTCGTGGGGTTCATCCTTTTAAGAATCTTCACTGTGTATTGTCCTTAAAGGCTTTCGTGAGGTTCATCCTTTTAAAAATCTTTACTGTGTATTTTCCATAAAGGCTGAAAAAGAAAGAAAAAAGAGTATAGAGCCAACGTCCTAGATTCTGGTTAACAGGTAAAGTTTTTTCCGGTTAACAGGGAAATTGATCTATAAATTGTAAGACTAAATGTTATAAAGATATTCTAAAGTTTTGGAGTTTTCTTTATCTATGTGTTATGTGTGTTCTGTGAGTTTTCTCTATCTTTGTGTCCTATTTTAACAGGGAAATTGATCTATAAATTGTAAGACTAAATGTTATAAAGATATTCTAAAGTTTTGGAGTTTGCTCTTTCTGTGTGTTCTGTGAGTTTGATCTATCTGTGTGTCCTATTTTGGTATGAATTTATTGTGAAATCTTCCCAGCTTACTTGTGCTTGATATAGACTTATGACAATCAGTAATTTTATAAGTCGACGATGACTCACCACTGAGGCTTGATACTTGGACCGTTTATGTCTGGAAGCAGTTTCATGCAAGAGTGAATTCAGAAAATAAGGCATGTTTAGGATTACCTTTTGTGTTAACACTGACATTAGCTTCAAATTTCATCCTATTACCACTTCATATCAACCATCACATGTAATTTATCTTTAGACGATGCATGCTAGCTCCTTCCATGGTTCTGGAAATGAGGTAGGATTGTACCCCTTCCCGTTTTGGATCAGTACTTCTCCAGGGTTTGCAAATAAGGATGTTGCACTCTGTAATGGAGTGTGAATTTCAAACCATTTTTTTCCTCCTGTATGAAGGCATGTTGCTATTTCCAAATCTTCTTAGTCTACCTGTATTTTTCTACCTTTCACCATTTTTATTCCATTTCTCAGGTTTCTTATGAATTCTAGAGTGACTTCGCTATCAAAGCCTTGCAGTGGCTAAAAATAATTCGACCACCCTATTCCTTCCAAAATAATGCGTGATTATTGCACCCACTAAAGAGAGGCATAATAGAGATATTAGGGCAATAGAGGAAGGAAACCTGTCATGACTTATAGTATCATCTAATATGAGATTTCTTGGCTTGAATTATAAATTATTATTTTGTAAATGTTTTAATTCGTTATGAAAAAATAAAAGAAAAAATTTGTAATAATGTTATTCATTGTAAGTATATAAACATGCAATTCAATGATTGCTAATGCTCCCAAACGCCCTCCATCTTTGTCTCACAGCAATTTGTGAAAAATGGACTCAATTTCATGTAGGCTCTTCCCGAAGGGACACCCGCAAAACGGCGCTGACCGCGGGCTGCCCTTGCGAGTTTGGCCCACTGCCTCTGGCCCTCTCCCAAATCTGTTGAGGACTGGACTCAAAGGAACTGTAAGCCTTTGATCAAGGAGGGAGTCAATAGCTACTTCGTAGGTAAGGGTTTCTTTGTGTTTGTCTTTGAAAACCCGGAAGACAAAGGATTAATCTTCAGAAACGGACCATATTTCATGGGCCCTCAGGGCCTTTACCTAAACAAATGGTCCCCCGACTTCGACCCCTCCCAGGATGTTCCCTCGGCTATCCCGGTTTGGGTTAGACTCCCTCACTTGCCTCTCCACTGTTGGAATCCAAAATCTCTCTAGACAATAGGAAATGCATTGGGAAAATACATAGATCAGGCGGCAAGAAAGGATCAGTACTCATGCGCCCGCATCTGCGTAGAAGTAGATCTCGAAGAAGGATTACCGGAAGCTATCAAGCTCACTGTTGCTGGGTGGACGCATGTCCAAGAGCTGGACTATGAACAGCTACCATTTAAATGTAGGCATTGTCACGGGCACGGTCACTTTGCAAAGCACTGTAAGAAGAAGGCTGAGGAACAGGCAGATAAACAAAATGGGGAACAATGGACCCTAGTCCAGAAAAACACTAGCTCAAAAAAAGGCGCAGGCAAAGGAAATATGACAGGAGGTCAACCAAGCTCCAAAAGCAACCAAGAAGCGGAAGCACCACCAAATGCACCAGAAGGAGAGCAGGACATACAAGCCAACCTAAATCAAGAGAATGAGGAACAGCCGGCCCCTTCTCCTCCAAATAAAGAGAGAGAGGAAACAACTCAGTTGGAGGAAAATCAAGGCTCTCCCACTAATCCTTCCTACGTAGAAATAGCAAGGAAAAAACCTGTGGTTAGTTCTAGTTCTTCCGAGGATGAATTCTACGAGCGCCCTTCCAAAAAAGCAGGAAGGAAATCTCGTAAAGAGAAGAGGGAAGAAGAGGCAAAAAGACTCAAGATTCAAGGAAGTCAATCCACAATAGAAATGTCTATTGGGCGAAATATCAGACCAAGGCCTTCCAAGGGAGGCCCCAACCCCCCTCTTTGTAAATAATGAATCTCGTCTCTTGGAATTGCAGAGGTCTGGGGAACCCCTCTAAAATAGAAGCAGTCAGGGACCTACTGAAAGCAGACCCCTCAGACATTCTTATGCTCCAAGAGACCAAAATAGAAGGGCATGCCCTTCTAGAGTTAGGCAGAACAAAGTGGAACAAAAAAGCAGGAAAAGCAGTCAGCTCAAGGGGAACCTCTGGAGGGCTGGCAACACTTTGGATGGACGACCTCTTTCAGCTGCTAATGTCCCATGAAACCCAGCACTGGATATACATGGAGCTGAAGCATAAGGCAAGTAAGTTGTCCATCTCTCTCTTCAATCTCTATGTTCCGGTGACTTATTCTGAAAAACGAGAATGCTGGGATACACTTGTGGCCTTTCTTGAGTAGACCAATCCTAGCAACATCATTCTTGTCGGGGATCTGAACATTGTTCTGAAAGCAAAAGAAAAGAGGGGGGGAAACAGCTCCAGAGACCCTATGTTGGCCAAGGTTGAGGAGATCACCCAGCTCTGGGACCTTCTTGATTTCAGGCCCATTCGTGGCATTTACACATGGTCAAATAATCGGGTTGGTTCGGAGCACATTTCTGTTCGATTAGACCATTTCTTGGTACAAAGTTCCATTATGATGAACAAGAAAATATCCACCAAAATTTTTCCCAAGCTCTCCTCAGACCATAAACCCATCCAGCTCCATTTGGAAGATGAAGAAGACTTGGGTCCGCTTCCTTTTCGATTCAACCCACTCTGGATCGAGAGAGATGGATTCATGGAGACTGTCAAGGCAGCATGGGCCAAACCAATCTCGGGATCCTCCAGCTACGTGTGGGAGCAAAAACTGAAAGCTACAAAGCAAGCTCTGAAGCACTGGATAAAAACACCGGATATCAACCCCATCAATCAGAGAATGGAGGTTGTGCAGTCTTTGTCGGACCTGCAAACAGATATGGAAAACAGAGATATCACATCTGAGTTGCTCGAGGAGGAAGTAAAAGCACAAAGAGCAACGTACCAATATTTTCGTAAGGAAGAAGAATACTGGAGGCTTAAATCCAGAAGCCTTTGGTTGAAGGCCGGGGACCGGAACACTCCCTTCTTCCACCGGAAATATAGAGCTAGACTGTCAAAGAACTACATAGCAGAAATCAAAACAGCTGAGGGTCAAGTATGTAAAGGATTCAATCAAGTTAAAGCCGCTGCTGAAAACCACTACAGGAACTTGTTCAGAGAAGAAACTCAAAGCAATGATGAGGAGGTGGATGATTTTCTCTCCTGTGTTCCCTCCCTTATCAGTCCTGAAGACAACTTAAACCTCTGCAGACCCATTACTGAGGAGGAAATCATAAAAGTTATTTGGTCCATGGAATCAGATAAGGCCCCTGGGCTGGATGGGTTCACAATTCACTTCTTCAAATCCTGCTGGCACATTATCAAGGCAGATCTGCTTAAAATGACAAGAGGATTCATGCAAAAAGCCAAGATTGGTGGAGGAACCAAGTCCACTTACCTGGCTTTAATTCCTAAGGACACCAATCCTGACTCCTTTGCTAGATTTAGACCCATCTCGCTGTGCAATGCTTCTTATAAAATCCTGGCAAAAATTCTGGCAAGTCGGATCAAGCCATTGTTAAAAAAACTGATCTCCAACTATCAAGGTGGCTTTGTGGAGGGTAGGCATATTCTGGACAACGTGATCCAAGTTCAGGAGACAATACACTCAAGTAAGCAACGAAAGGAGAAAGGTATGTTGATTAAACTAGATATGGCAAATGCCTTTGATAGAGTTAATCATAATTTCCTATCTAAGGTCCTGCTCTCCTTTGGTTTTTCGATACATTTTGTCCATTTAATAAAAGCCTGCATTGATAGTCCTTGGATTGCTCCGTTAGTTAATGGCAGACCCACTAACTTCTTCCAAGCTCAGAGAGGTATCAGGCAGGGTTGCCCACTCTCCCCCTTCCTGTATATCATAATGGCAGATTCCCTCAGTCGTAAGCTTACTGCTGAAATATTAGCAGGACATATTCCGGGCCTCAAACCTTCTAATGGATTTGAACCATTGAACCATGCTCTCTTTGCCGACGATTCTCTCCTACTCGGAGGAGCCTCCATCAGAATAGCCAGAGCTTTCGACTCAGTCCTCAGAAAGTACTGCAGAGTTTCAGGTGCCTTGGTTAACGAGAGTAAGAGCGAAATATATAGCTGGAACATAGATCAGAATGAACTCAATGCAATCTCTACTCTTCTTGGGTTTAAAGGTCAGGCAAACTGGGACAAGTTTAAATATCTTGGTCTTCCCATAACTTCTGGAGTTAACAAGAGATCGTTATGGAGTGACATAATCTCAAAAATTAAATCCAAAATTGCTGCGTGGGGAGGCAACTGGCTAACTAAGGGAGGTAAAGTAATCTTAATTAAAACTGTGTTGTCTGCACTCCCAATCTTCCAGGTGGCTTTCCTCCTTGCACCAAGAAATGTGATGGAGCAGATCTCCAAGTTGCTCAGATATTTTCTTTGGCAGGGAGGGAAAGGCAACGAGAGAAAAATGCATCTGGTTAACTGGGATGTGGTCAAAAAGCCACTGTCTGAAGGCGGCCTGCAAATTAGAGATCCCATGCTTGTCAATCTTGCTTTGGGAGGAAAGATTTTGTGGAAGCTGTTCAATGAGCCCTCTCATCCAATCAGTGTTACCCTGCGCTCAAAGTATGGTCCCAATAACGCGCTCTCCAACCTATAGACAGCTAGTGCACCCAATAGCACGCTGGTCTGGAAATTATGTTGTAAAAGCAGCAACTTTTTCAAAAAATTAATCTACAGGATTCCAGGGAACGGCAAGCGTACGCATTTATGGCTTGACAGTATAATGGGAAGTGATCCACTTGCTCAGATGGATGAAATTGCAGACCTCAGGAATTGGCTGGAGCGCGCATGTGTAAACAGACTGTATGACATCTCGACCTGGGACCAGCGTGGAGACTGGAATGGATGGGATTTCCATAGAGTGCCAGCACGGTTTTCTCATCAACAAGCACTGCTAGTCGAACTGTTGGATGATGTTGCACCTGTTTGCAGATCCAAAAAAGATAGCTGGGGTTGGGGACAGTCTGGAGTTTATACCACCGCAGCTGGGTATAATGCTTTACAGGTCATTAGGAATAGTAGTCAAACTAAGGAGTTTTGGAAGAATGTGTGGGATCCACTTTCCCTTCCAAAAGTAAACTTCTTCTTCTGGACCTTGGTCCATAACAAGCAGCTTACGAGAGATAATCTAGAAAAAAGGAAAATAGCTGGGCCTCACAGATGTGTGTTATGCTGTAACAACTTCGAAACAGCCCAGCATCTTTTCATGGAGTGCAGATTTGTTGAAGAGGTTTGGGTTCTCACTCTACAGGACTTGCAGATTCCAGCCCCCTTGCAGAACTCAGTAGCAGACCTCTTTGCCTCGTGGAGTCAATACTATCCCCATCGAATCCCTTCCAAATCTTTCTGGCGTAGAATCTGGATAGCGCTCCCCAAATATGTATGCTGGCAGATCTGGTTGGCCCGCAATCAGAGGATTTTTAAAGAGCTGCTATATACCCCTTTGCAGGTTGCTGCAAAAGCTAAGTCCTTCCTCCTGGAAGCGGCCCAATTTCAGTATTTTAAAGAAGATCATTTGCTACTGCCCGAAGAAAAGCGCTGGCTTGGTATGCTTGCGACCCATCCACGTAAGTACCTTCAACCCCCACAAGGTGACAATCCCGAATGGCGCATAAGAGATGAGGATGATTTTTTTCAAAATTGGTGGAGGTCCCAAAACATTTCCACTATCTTTTTCGACGGGGCGTCCAAGGGGAACCCCGGTGCTGCTGGTGCGGGTGGAGTTATTTACTCTCCCGGTGGGTCTTCCAAAGATTGGTTCTGTTGGGGACTTGGCAAGAACTCCAACAATCACGCAGAGATCCTTGGGCTCCTAAAAGCTTGTCTTATCGCAAGAGATAAGGGAATCAAAGTGCTCCAAGTCTTCGGTGATTCAGAACTGATAATAAAAAATATAAACACGGAGACTCCGTTCAGCAATGCCAGCCTCAAAAAAACTTTGGACAGATTGAAGAGAGTCCTTCGAGACTTTGACAAGTGTAAACTTCATCACATTTTGAGAAAGTCAAACAACGAAGCAGATGAGATGGCAAACAAAGGCAGCTCGCTCATGAAAGGGCATATCATTGTAAACAATATAAGCACTGTCCAAATGCCTTGAAAGTACTTATTGACTTTTAGATGCAGTAGATAGATCTCTGCTTTGTAAAAGGGGTTGCCTCGGCAAAGACCCATAATCTTTCTAACATAATAAAATCATATCCGTTACAGTTAAAAAAAAAAGTATATAAACATGCAATTCACACTAAAATGCAAAATGGCTCAAGTTTTAATTTTGATTAAGAAGAGGAATTTTGTATTCTAAAGTGTAGTTGATAATGGCAAGGGTGGCATTGGTCATTAAGTGACTAATGATTGAATTTTGTATGTTGGGCTTATTGACTCCTTAAGAGTCAGGGATGGTGTATAAATTAGTATAATAATTAACTTTTTAGCTTGCGATTTTTCTTCCCAAAATTCTTTTTCAAGGAGATCAAACAATTATAGGAAATTAGAATGAAAGAAAAAATCTTCCACTGGTGTTTGAAGACATGTATTGTAAATCTTTTTATGAATTTATAATATTAGATTTGTTAAAGTTTTGGGAAGAAAATATTTATTTGCTATCATGATAGGATAATTAGTTGCCAAAAATCATTTCCATTTTCTTGAGGATGGTAAGGAGAAGTGATTTTGTGTTTTATGTGGTATTTTTGCAAAGTAGCAGAAATTTTATGGCTAGTGATGTGTCTCCCCATATTTCATGATCTCTCTAGGAAATCCATGACGGACAAACATTTCAAATAGAAAATTAATAACTTCCTCTTATGTATCCTTTGAGAGAGCTACCACCTACACCCATTTATTCACATAGTCTGTGTAGACCAAAATATATACTTTCTTATTTGATGGTGGGTTGAAGGGGCCCAAAAAATCTAATGCCCATATTTCACAATTTTAAAGTACAATTTGCATCTGTAGGGGCATTTTGTCGGTCTGGATTAGGCGACCCATCCTCTGAAAATTATCATAGTTGTGGATATAGTTTTTAGCATCTTTAAATATTATGGGCCAATAATAGCCCATCTGTAAAATTTTATGGCCAATTCTTCGATCAAAGAAATGCCCACCGTAGGGATCGTCAAGGAAAGATTTTAGAATATCATAAATTTTTTCTTCCCTGATGCATGTATGGATTTGAAGATCAGATTTTGTATGAAAAATATACTGGTCGATCCAAGAGAACTGTGCACTACGTTGAACAATGAGGTTATTTTCTTGGGATGATAAATGTGCTAATAATTTCCCTGCTTCCATGTAATTGGTGACATTAGCATACCAAGGTGTTTCGACTGTCATCGCAAACAAATGTTCATCTGGAAATTGATCCTCCATAGGTGAAGAGTCTGCTACCAGAAAAATTCTGGACAGAAAATCTACAATGAGATTTTCCTTCCCTAGTCGATCTTTTATTGTGATATCAAATTCCTGCAATAACAACAACCAATGAGTTATTCAACCATTAGTAACAGGTTTATTAGCTAAATTTACCTAATGGAGGAATGATCAGTATATAGAAATAATGGGTATCCTATTATGTAGTGATGAAATTTATTGATAGAATAAATAACAGTCGAAATTTCTAAGGCATTGATATCTCTTTTCTTCTATTTTTGGAGTTGGTTTCACAACATTTGGTATCGGAGCTTTGGATTCTAGGGTTTCGCTGCACCAAACAGGTCATTATGGAATTTTCGCTATAAAACATTTTCAATGAAGGTTCAGAAGCTGAAATTTTTAGAGCATGAAGCCGAAATCCTGAGGAATATTATCGCAAAATTTCAGAGCTTGGTTCACAATATTTTAAGAGATATGATCTGTGGAAGTTAGGTCTTTTTTAGGCTCCCGAATTTCATCTCAAAGAGGTGATTGTGGGAAAATCTTCATAACTCTCTCAGTGAGCAACGGATTGGAATTATGTAAATAGTGTCTGGAAGTACATAGATGGTAGTTTCTTTGCTATCAATTTTAGAGCCAAAGGAACAAACAGTGACATGTGGCAAGTCGTACAAGTTTTCTCTACTGAACCAGTCCATAATTAGGTCATTGTGGGAGATTGGAGATAACTTTGTCTTGAAGAATCCAAATTAGGTCAGAGTTGTGGCATTCGAAAGAGTATTTAGAGGGATAACTTAGGGCCAAAGATTAGATATTGAAGATTTGTAATCACAAAAAGAATTCAATTTCAATATCGAGCTCCTCAAAAGCAAGAAAAAGGTGTGTATTTTTTTCCAAATTGCATAAGTTTTGTTTGAAGAATCAATTTGAATTGATTCCAAGGGCATATTGTAGAATAGATATTAGTATTGGGTTCTAAAATGCCACCTAAAAAAAATTCAACACCCATTAAGCCTTTAGAAGGCTCTACTATGGCTCATGAAGATGAAGAAATGCAACATGACATAACAAAATTACAAGAGAAAATGCACCAAATTTCGCTCTCGCAAAGAGCAACAAAAATTGAAATGGATGTTTTGAAGAAAAGCATGGAAGATATGATGGATGGTTTGAAGAAAGGTATGGAAGCTACGATGGAAGGTTTGAAGGATGGTATGGAAGAAAAAATGGAAGGTTTGAAAGAATACATGGAAGGTTTGAAGGAAGGTTTGTCAAAGTTGATACAAGAAATGATTCTTAATCGCGAAAAGATAGTAGAAGAAACTCATGATGAGGAAAAAACAAATGTTAATCATGATTTCATAAACTCTAATGTTGGATTGAATGACCACCATATTCCAAATATGGATATGAGGAAATTTGATGGCAAGGATACCGTAACATCGATACCATATATGGAGAAATATTTTGATCTCAATAATGTACAAAACACACAAAAGGTACGCTTTGCAACTTTACATTTAGAAAAAAATAAATTTGTATGGTATCGATGGATTTTCTCCCATAAAAAAATTGTCACTTGGTCAATTTTTACGGAGGAAATGATAGCACATTATGAAGATACAAAGAGAAACACATTCTTTATCCAATTGATAAATCTCAAACAAAAGGGTTTAGTGGCAGAGCACATTGAGGACTTCCAAAAATTGAATATAAGGGAAACTTATATTCTAGAGGAACATGAGATTGATGTCTTCATAGGGACTTTAAAGGATAACATCCAGCATGAAGTTTGTGTTTGGGAACCTGATTCATTAGAGAAGGCATTCAGGTTGGCAAGAAAAATTGAATGTAAAATTATGGGGACAAGGAAGCCTACCACTCACATCTATAAATATGGAAGTGTTGCTACTCCTAGACTTCCACAACCTACAAGGTTGACACAACAACAATTGGAAGAAAAAAGAGCAAAAGGGCTCTGCTATAGTTGTGATGGAAAATACAGTAAAAGGTCATAAGAGCACTAAGAAGAAATTATTTTACATAGATTGTGAAGAGGAGGACGAAAATGAAGAAGAAACTTCAAAAGTAGAGGATATACACCAAGAAGAAACCCTAGAAGAAGAAGAAATGAGTCTGACCATATCATGTAATGCATTGGCAGGAATTACCACTCCTCAAACTCTCAAGATAGAACGACATATCAATAAGAAAAGGTAATAGTGTTGATTGATTCGGGTAGTACCCATACTTTTATTCATTGTAAGGGAGCCAAGGAATTGAATTGTTTCCTATACCTAGCACCAGAATGTCAAGTGATGGTTGCAAATGGAGGAACTATAAATTTCTATAGAAAATGACATAACATCAAGCTGGCCATGGGGGAATATGTATTTAATAGTCCAATTCTTACCATCCCAATGGAAGGTGTTGATGTTGTACGAGGAGTACAATGGTTACAATCTTTGGGGACGATAGCTTTTAATTTTCAAGAAATTTTCATGAATTTTTTTTTTGGAAGGAAAGGAAATCGAATTTTAGGGTATCACAAGGAAGCTAGGAAAGATAATAAGCTCTAATGTCATGACAAAGCTTTTGAAGAAAGAACAACGGGGTGTAATTGCACAATTATGCTCACTAGAAGTTCCAACATCAAAATCATCTATTTCTCCAGATCTCCAAAAAGTCTTGGACAATCATTCCAAGGTGTTTGATAATCCCAAAGGACTTCCACCTATTTTTGATCATGATCATGCTATTCATTTGATTCCAGAAAGTGTTCCTCCAAACATCAGGCCTTACAGATATCCTTCTATCCAAAAGAGCGAAATTGAACATATGATTGCAAAAATGTTAGAGGCTGGTATAATTCAACCTAGTCAAAGTTCTTTCTCTGCTCCAGTAGTATTGGTGCACAAGAAAGATGGATCATGATGCATGTGTCTGGATTATAGAGAGCTCAATAAGCTCACTATTAAAGATAAGTTTCCCATTCCTGTGATTGATGAATTATTGGATGAATTACGTGGAGCAATTTATTTTACCAAGTTGGATCTTTGTTCAGGATATCATCAAATTAGAATGAAGACTGAAGATATTCCAAAAACAAAATTTCGAACTCATGAGGGTCATTATGAATTTTTTTTCATGCATTTTGGCCTTACGAATGCACCTTCTACATTTCAAGGGTTGATGAATTCCATTTTCAAACCCTTCCTTAGAAAACTTGTGCTAGTATTTTTTGATGATATACTAATCTACAGCAGATATTGGAAGGATTATGTTCAACATGTTGATGGGGTGCTCAAAATATTGGAGGATAAACAATTATATGAAAAAACATCCAAATTTTTCTTTGGAGTACAAGAGGTGGAATATCTAGGTCATATTTTATCTCACGAGGGTGTTAAGGTAGACCCTAACAAAATTAAAGCCATTAAGGAAAGGAAAGTCCCCACAACCATAAAGCAGTTGCACGGATTTATCAGGTTAATGGGGTATTATCGCATGTTTGTTAAGAATTATGGGAGAATAGAAGCACCTCTAACAAAATTATTGAAGAACGATGCATTTTCATGGACTCTTGAAGCAACTAAGGCCTTTGAACATCTTAAAGAGGAAATGTGCCTAGCACCAGTCTTAGCTACGCCAGACTTAACAAAAACCTTTATTGTGGAATGTGATGCCTCAGGAAATGGAATTTGTGTTGTTTTAATGCAAGAAGGAAGACCCATTTATTTTGAAAGTTGTTCAATCAAAGGAAAGTATTTACAAAAGGATATTTATGAGAACGAAATGTTGGCAATAATACATGCACTAAAGAAATGGAGACCTTACTTAATGGGAAGACACTTCAAGGTAAAAACTAATCATGACAGTCTTAAACACTTTTTGGAACAAAGTCTATCTTTAGAAGAGCAACAAAAATGCGTCACAAAGATGTTGGGTTATGACTTTGAAATCATCTACAAAAAAGGGAAGCTAAATGTTGTTGTAGATGCACTCTCAAGAAAGGATGAAAGACAAAATCTGGGTTGCCTTAATGAAACACCCTCATTAAGGTGCTGGAAGTGTCTTTGACATTTTTACCATTTTGGGCTCTTTCTCACTGCCTATATTGCACTCTTCTACATTTGCTTCAGTGGATTCCATTTTTGGCTTTCTAGCAACATCATTAAAATCAAAAAGTTCTTCTAGAGGAATGAGTCCTCTTGGCAGGGCATTATCTCTGAATTGTAATACTTCAACCTCTTCTTTTTCTGCATCTTCACACATTTCTGCTTTATGTGGGTATTTCTTTGCTAACAAATTTATATCAACATTATGAGTGGACTCCTCCTTGCATGTTTGTTCCTCAGTAGAGAAGTCCTCTTCATGATGTAAGTCTGAATTTGGCATTTCAAACTGATCTTTGGATTGCAGGAAGTCTTCAATCTATTTTTCCCCTTCAAAAAATTGCCAATATCTTTTATTATCAGGGATAGCTAGCCTGTATTTAACCTTTACTGTGTATTGTTTGTTGTAATGAGGTTGTTGACAAGTACTAGCTGCAAATGCTAGTTCATTGGCAAAGATATTTTTATTTCTAGGGACAGATGCAAGGTCATATTCTTTGAATGATTTTAGGAGGTCAAGGGTAGCATTCTTGTATGCTCTTAATCTAGGATGTTTAGTTGAATATTCTCCTTTAACTTGCCTAATGACTAGCTCAAAGTCCCCATGGATAGAGATCCTTTTGTCTTCTATTTTCTTTAGTAATTATAGCCCTAGAAGGAGTGCCTCATATTCTGCTATATTATTTGTACATTGAAATTTCAGTTTATAGGAGTGACCCTCTACGTGATTTTTCTCAGTGTTGTGTACCGAAACACCCGCTCGAGATCCAGTTTTTCCACAAGAACCATCAAAGATCATGCTCCAAAGAGGTTCAGTTTCAGACCTGAGTTTTTCATTTTCTATTTGGTCTAACTGTACTTCCTTTTCTTCTTCTTTTTCCACTAATTTTTCATCAATTGCTACTTGTTCATTAATGTTTTCATCGCTGTAAAGGATAAATGAATCAAGGTCTGAGTGGAAAAAGTACATAGGAGAGTTATCAGGCTTTTCTTGACTGCTGACCATGTATTTCATATGAGTTTCCCTATATAGTCTCCTTGGTTGACTAAAGACTTGTATGGTAGCATAGGTCATATCCTTTTGGAGGGTGCCTTGAAGTTTGGCTCCCAATGAGCATGATAGAAGCATGCCATATTTAGGGGGAATGTCAGCCACTACAATATCCATTACTAGGATTTTGGTTGGAATTTATGTAATATTCCCAATTAGCCCAAGCTAATGGGAATATATAATTTTGTCTCATTTTCTTGTTGCATGAATAAAATTTTAAAGGAGGATCAATAAAACTCCTAAAACAACAAAATAAATCAATGCCCCCTGTGAACAAGGCTAAATCTGGGTTGCCTTAATGAAACACCCTCATGTGTGAAGAGGATTAAGACATTTGACTGGGTCAACAGGACCAAATAAATAGCGTTGTCCAGATGGAATGAACCTCCTAGATGCGCAATGTAGTTTTAGTAGGAGGCTACACATGTGAATAGAGCTAAATCATTGAAATGGTTTAGGGTTTGGCAAGATTTCTATCTTATAAAAAGAAGAGGAGAACATCAAGAGAAGGGTTGTTGAAGATATTATTTTGAAGAATTTTTCTGTTTAGACATTTCTCATTCTCTTAGCTGTTTCACAGAGAATAGTGTTGTTTAGCACTGGGTGTTCTTGATCAGGAATCCCACCTCCTTCTTTGAGTATCTCTTGAGGGATTCTTGCATTTATTTTCCACTATCAGGAATTTTTCCAAGCTCTTCTTCTAACTATAATGCAGATCCTGTTGAGGGTTTGGTTGTATTTGTAAGCTATAGTAGGTGGAGGCTAGATCTATTCATATCTAGGCCATTCTAGTGCCCCTTTTCAGTGGGGGAGTCTTCTATCCTCTTCACAAGAGAGTATTGGATCATTGGAGCTTCAGATCTACACCTGGGCATCAAGCCAAATTGTTCCTAAATTCTACAGTGCAATCCATCTTCCTATACTATGTTATTTGCAAAGGAGAAGTTGCACAGAGTTTTGGCACACTTTTGGGAGAGAGATCTCTAGTGTTGGGAATCTGCCCTTCACTGTGGTGATCCATGGATCATAGATATAATACATGTTATATTCATATTTTATCTGAATATTCTTGTATTTACTTCATAATTTTTGAATAATTCTGCAGATCTGTTGCATAAGATCTCAGATCTACTCGGTGTACTTCATGTTTTGCTCAAAACCCCAAGGGGCATTTGTAGAAGATCCTTCTAGTGTACAGATATGATACAGATCTAAATTTCTATACACAGATCTGCTCTATATTTGAAGTGTAATATGATGCTATTATAGGCAATAAAAATAACGTTTTCAAGCTTGTTTAGTCATTTTCTATGGTAGTAGCACCTCTTTCTTGAGGATTTCTTCATTTAAATCCTTCCATTTACTGTTATATAATGTATGGGCTTAAATATAACTCTTATTTTCTGATATATACATAAATATTGATCATCCTTATTGGTCTCCTACTTCTGATAAGCTAAACTGCATTATTTTCTGAGCAGTATTATTTTGTGCTGCTGCAGTCCCTTCTTTGGGCATTTTTCAAGCCATACTAGGTGTGGGAGGTCTATTTACCTCACCTAGTTTGATTTGTTTCTGATATCCTCTTGGATTTAGGACTTAAATTGTCATATATAAGGTATCCAAGGGCTTATTTTGATTTTCGTAGCATCCATTTCTGAAAAATGTGTTTTTCAGACATGCATTGCTGACAGTCCCATTTTGGGATATTACAGTTGTATCAGAGCAACCATCTTGGCACAGCTTGTGCTTTTCATTTCTTAAGAAGCCAATATGCCTTCCACAAAAGAAGAGCCTCTTACTAATAGAGAGAAGAGATATCTAAGAAGAAGACATAAGAATTATGATTACACTAAGACTCAAAAGAAAAGGGTAAAACCCCTTTATCTGGAAGATTGAAAGGAGAAGAGTTCTCTAAAACTATTTCTCAAGATATGTATGAGATGAAAGGAGAAATCAGGTGAATGAGGAGGGAAATACATGCAAATCCCTCAAGAATATTTTCACATCAAGGAAGCCCCCATACTTCTTACCATGTGTGTGAGCATTCAGCCACACAACCTGATCCACAACGTTGGAGCATGCCTACTTTCTTGTCAAAGAAAGAAGGAAAAGGAGGAACACCAAAGGAGGGATCTCTTGGTGATTATCTCCAAGAATATGAGTCTCAATCATAGAGACTCAAAGAACATCTCAGTTTCCCATAGTTCTGTTAATTTAAAGAAGAAAGATCCAGCAACTACAGTAGAAGAAGAGGGTGCATGCAACACACTTTGGGTAGATTCTCTCTACATAATTTTGATGGATCACCTAAGGACTTAGCCAGGTCTTGGGTAAGGAATATTGACACATATTTATAGCTGCATCAAGTTTAAAAATAAGAAGCCTTGAGAGTAGCAGCGCTGCATCTTTAAGGTAAGGCTTATGCCTGGTGGCTATTTGAGTCTTCTTCCTTGAAAAATGTAAATATCTCTTCTTATGCAAAGTTCAGTAGGGGGTAGTGAAAATATTTGATTTGAGACATTCTGAAAATTCCTTGAGAGAGAAAATCAAACACAAGGAATCTAAATCTTTGCATGAGTTGGAAGAATCCTTAAAGCCAACTCCATTTCTAAACATTGTTGAAGGGGTTGAAGATTTGTTGCATGATTTTCCAAAGGAAAAATCCCCACTACAACAAGGTCTCTCTTCTCAAGGAGAAGACATGAGGGTTATTCCTTCAAAGAGATCAAGGAGAAGGGTCTCTCAATGATGAGGCATTCTCCATTGATGAGGAGAAAGGAGGGAAAGAGCAGAGAAGATCCTCCAGCACTGTGACAGTAGGAGGGGATCCATTTTTATCAGGAGATGGAGATGAAGTAATTGCTTCCACTAGAGAGGCTCTTGCATCTTTGCAAGGATTTCCTAAGGATATTCCATATGGAGGACATGAGAATCATGTGTCTATGCTAAAAGACAATGAGACAGAACAAAGGAGGGATCACAAAGCTAACATAGTAGAAGATGATGCACTATTTCTAGGAGAAGAGAATGGAGCAAATGCTCCAATAAGAGGCACTCTTGCATCACTAAGAGTGGTCTCCAAATTTCATGTGACTTCCATAGATGAACAGAGTTGAAATTGCACAGTGGAAGCTGGGACATGAGGATCCCATCTATTATGCATATGAGGATGGTCCCTGAAACCTCTTTATCTAGTGGATAACCACCTGGGAGGCCACCTGATTCAGATTTTGTGGGGAAGGCCTCACAACTTCCTACTCCAAACTTAGATCCAGGAAGGATTAGAGCACTTGAAGATAAAGCTACAGTGCTGGGAGACTTGGGTAAGCTCAAGGAGGAGATAAATATTCTTCCCTTATCATCATCACCCACTCTCTTTTCTGGATCTGTGCTGTGGGAGGAGAAGAATGGGAGGAACAACTTTCCAACACACACATTTGGCATAGAAAATGTCAAGCAGAGGATCAGCAACATGACAGACACTTCTATTGATGCATCATCATCGCTGTTGTTTTTGAGCAGTGTAGATCTGTATCAGAAATCCAAACTGCTAGTGGATTATTCCAAAGATCTTCACACATGTATGATACATGATGACCAGTTGCATGAAGAGGGCTACTTAGTCCAAGGAGGATTCATCTATCATCATGGTAGAATATTTTTGTCTAGAGCTTCTAAGCACAAGCATAAGATACTACAAGGAGCATACAAAGGGTTCTATTTCAGCCATATGCATTCCATGAGGATCTACAACATCATCATGAAGGGCTTTGATTGGAAAGGCTTGGAAGAAGAACTACATCAGCATTTTCAAGAATGCATGGGCTATGTGGAGTTGGGGTAGCCATGCGACTCTATGCAAGAGCCATTTCAGCCATCTCTTCCTTCTTTTAAAAGAGGAGAAAGATCCATGCACAAATCCCTGTGTATGAGAGATACTGTTGGTAAAGGACCTGTTCATGTAGAGCAAGTTTATTTTTCTGATTGTACATGTTCTTTTACCATTTTTATGCAGGCCATGACTTCTAAAAGGAGTAATGTATCATGTAAATATCATGGCAATTATTGGGCCAATAAAACTTCCAAACTTGGCCACTCTCTTGATGTTCAAAGGGAGATTTACTTTCATGATGGGTGCTTCCCGAAAGCACCAAACATATCTCACACTTTCAGCCATAGTGAGATGACATGTGCAGTAAGTAAGTGGCGGGGAAACCACTTACCACACCTTGATCTAATGTAGCTAGGATATGCACTGCGTTGGTACCACATGTGGGACTATGACCCACCTCCTCATGCTCAAATTTGTGTTTGCTTATATGTAGTTTTACTTCCATACATTGATGATATACTTGTACTATTTATGGGATTGTATGGAGGGAGGATGGGGAGCATGTATGTACCTCATGGGATGGAGACTCTCCATGTACCTTATGCTACATGTTTCAGGGAGAGTATTGGTTCAGCCATATTTGTTTCATGTGATTTTTTCACTCCTTGTGGGATGTACTTTGTGCATCTCATAATGACTTTGGAGGAACAATTCATGGAGGGTAGAATTGGTGAACACTTAGCTTATGAAGAAAGCTTGATTCTTGATGGTGTCACCAATGGAGGGGAAGAAGTGTTGCAACAATCACCCTATCAGTTGCTTGAGGACAAGCAAAATTTTGGAGGGGAGGACTATAATATTCCCAATTAGCCCAAGCTAATGGGAATATACAATTTTGTATCATTTTCTTATTGCATGAATAAAATTGTAAAGGAGGATCAATAAAACTCTTAAAACAACAAAATAAATCAATACCCCATGTGAACAAGGCTAAATTTGGGCTGCCTTAATGAAACACCGTCATGTTTGAATGGGATTAAGACATTTGAATAGGTCAAAAAGACCAAATCAACAGCGTTGTCCAGATGCAATGAACCTCCTAGATGCACAATGCAGTTTTAGTTGGAGGCTACACATGTGAATAGATCTAAATCATTGAGATGGTTTAGTGTTTGGTGAGATTTGTGCCTTATAAAAGGAAGAGGAGGAAATCAAGAGAAGGGTTGTTGAAGATATTATTATGAATAATTTGTCTATTTAGACATTTCTCATTCTCTTGGATGTTTAGCAGAGAATATAGTTGTTTAGCACTGGGTGTTCCTGATCGGGAATCCCACCTCCTTCTTTGAGTAGTTCTTGAGGGAGTCTTTCATTTCTTGTCCACTATCATGCATTTGGCCAAGCTCTTATTCTAAATACAACACAAATCCTGTTGAGGGTTTGGTTGTATTTGTAAGCTGTAGCAAGTGGAGGCTAGATCTATTCAGATCTAGGCCATTTTAGTGCCTCTTTTCAGTGGGGGAGTCTTCTATCCTCCAAGCAAGAGAGTATTGGATCATTGGAGCTTTAGATATACACCTAGGCATTAGGAAAAACTATTCTCAAAGCCTACAATTCATTTCATCTTCCTATACTGCGTTATTTTCAAAGGAGAAGTTGCAGGAATTTTTGACACACTTTTGGGAGAGAGATCTCTAGTGTTGGGAATCTGACCTTCACTATAGTGTTATGTGGATTATAGATCTAATCCATGTTATATTCAGATCTATTCTAAATAATATTTTATTTACTTCATAATTTTTGAATCATTCTGCAGATCTGCTGCATAAGATCTCAGATCTACTCCATGTACTTCATGCTTTTCTCAAAACCCCAAGGGGAATTTGTAGAAGAGCCTTCTAGTGTATAGATCTGATACAGATCTAAATTTTTGTACACATATCTGCTCTAGATATGAAGTGTAATATACTGCTATTACAACCAATAAAAATAACGATGTCAAGCTTGTTCACTCATTTTCTATGTTTGTAGCACCTCTTTCTTAAGGATTTCTTCATTTAAATCCTTTTATCTATTGTTCTACAATGTATGGGCTTCAATATAAATCTGATTTTCTGATGTATAGGTAAATATTGAGCCTCCTTATTGGCCTCCTACTGCCAATAAGCTAAACTGTGTTATTTTCTGAGCAATATTATTTTGTGTTGCTATAGTTCCTTTTTTCGGCATTTTTCAAGCCGTGACTAGGTGTGGGAGGTATGTTTACCTCACCTAGTTTGATTTTTTTCTAATGTCATTTTGGATTTAGGACCTAGATTGTCAAATATAAGGGATCCAAGGGCTGATTTGGATTTTTGTATCATCCATTTCTGGAAAATGCGTTTTTCAGACATGCATTGATGATAGTCCCATTTTGGGATATTATAATTTGTGCCAAAGTAACACAGAGATATTTAATTAAGCCTAGACATTTAAATCTAATAGATTCAAAAGAGTAAAAGTATTTGTATGGTATATTGAAAATAAAACACCATTAACACACATAAAACACACATAACAAAACATAGACAAAACATTGGCGAAAAAGGCTTCAGCCTCATGGCTTCCTCACATATTTTCTCATTATTAAAAAAATGTAGTATTACAATTAAATAGATGAGGAGACTGTGTCTCAAGATAGTGTGTGTTATCTTGGATACCTTGGTTGAGATAATTTCTCAACCAAACACACACCAATATAGAAGCTACCTAAACTAACTCCTATCTTAGAGGAACAACCCAATCTAGAGAGTTAGGCATAAATTCCTAACTTTTAATATTTAATTTATTTATTTTATTTTTGGATTTATTGTTGTTTTATGAGAGAGGCTAACATTCCCCCCTCCAATGATAAATTTAAAATAATAACAAGTAACCGTCTTCCAAGTTCTCATGTTGATCCTAAAAAAAATTGCCTGAAAAGCCGCCAAAGCTGGATGCTGAAAAAACTGCAATCTGAAGAGACCATGAGTCAGTTGCATGTCTGATTCATCTCTAAATTTCTCTTGACAACTCCATCACGTGCCAAGTTTCAAAAGGATCCATTTTTCCTTTGCGTAAAATCAGCATACTTTTTCCACTGACAAAATTTATTGAATGCGCACTGGCTGATGATGTCAAAAACAACTCATTGTTGCTTTTGTTGTGTTGAAAACTGCTCATTGCTACTTTGCTGTCGACTGCCCACTGGAAATTTTTTTTATGCCCACTGGCTGTTGAAGATGCCCACTCGCTACGGAAGCTACCCACTAGCTTCTTTTGCTGGTTTTGTCAAGACTTTCAGTCTGAAAACCACCGTCAATTTCATTGACATTTTCCCCCCTTTGTCAGCTGAAAGGAGAGACAATTCTCTGGAAATTATTCCTGAACTCCCCCCATCAGGTGTAAGAGTGTTGCATTTTTGTACTCCCCCGTTCAACTGCATGAGAGTATCGTCTTCTTTTCACTATCGATTGCACTATGTGTGATTGTATTCGGTTGTAAAACTGAGACAATCTTTTGACTGTGGATGACCATTCCCAAGGATCAATCCATTCATAATTTATATTCAATTTGGCTGATTGTTGTTGGTTGCAACATTTCTCTGATGAATGATTTGGTTTCCCACAATGGCGACAAGGATGGAGATCAAAACACTGATCTTCCATATGACTGATTCTTTGACAATGAGGACATTTCGGTTTGACTGCAACTGCGTGTTGTGTGCATTTCTATTTTTCTGCAACTTTCTCAGAACTTGCTAAGGTGATTTTTTCAAGAAATCCTTCACTGAAAAACTTAATTAGCTTGGAATAATATGGGATATGCAAGTTGGCATCATCTTGGACATATCCTAGGCCTCGTCGATTTTTGTTACTTTGGATTTCTTCCCATGGCTTGATGATTGGCTTGGAAGAAAGTTGAAATGGAACAACTTCGACACTTGAAGCTGATTGGATGAATGAATTAGAATCATCTGGATGGTTGGAAGCATCACTCTTCTCTTGCAACTCATTTCTTTGTAGTTGCAATTCCAGTTGAAGAAACTCAATTGTTTCATTTGTCTGTTGTAGATGCCATCAAATATTAGCAAGGGTTTCTTTGTTGATTTTCACCATGTCTTCATCACTTGAGAGGATCAAGTTGTGAAGAATTTTTAACAGCTGGATATGTTGCGCCATATGAACTCGCTCTCTTGAATTTAGGCTATCTTGTTGTATATTTCGTGCTTTGAACTGTTTCACTTGATTTTGTTACTTTAATGATAGGCTCGCTTGCTATGTGGCTTGAATGGCATGCTCGCTTGATTTGTTGCTTATTGCGCTTGCTTGGAACACTTGTTAGAGTTGTAGAACTTTCTTGCTTAAACTCTTGAATTTGCACTCGCTTGATGATGATCGCTTTCTTGAAAGCTCGCTCAAATTGCTTGATTACTTCACACTCATTGAATGAATACTCACACTCGCTTGCAGAAGATGTGAACTTGTTGTTTGTTTTAGAGTTAGAACTCATGCACTCACTTGATTTTGATTAAATGAAGGGTATCAAACACTGTCGAAAATGCACCCAAAAAGCTTACAATGATTTTAATGACTCACTTAAAACAATGAATTCACTTGTCTAAATTTGACTTAGGTAAAGAGAATTGATGCTCTTGACTTCTTATCAATTCAAAGGGTGTCAGTTTTAACCGAGAGTGCACCTTTACAATCCAACTCAGATTACAAATTCTTAAATTTATGTGCAAGAATGTTGATGTAGACTGTGCTTTGAAACACATTAACTTGATTGTATCGAGTGAATTTTCTTGTTGAGGTAGAATGTTGATGTTGACAATCTTTGATTATGTGTTGTAGTTGCACAAATGCATGTCTTGATTTTAATTATCCTTCCTTGCGGTTACTTCGTTACAAGTGTTGTGCTTGCTTGCATTATGTGTGTGTTAAATGAGATCATTTATGTGTCAATACTAGACACAAATCATAAGAAACATCATGAAACCATAAAAATATGCGCCATCAAAAACACACACATGGTGTACCTAAGATCCCCTTATTCAATTTTGGGAAGATCTAGGACACTTCAACACCAAAAATAATATTTCTTTATTAAATATTGAGGTCATCAACCTTTCATCTTTTACAATGTTGACATTGAAGCTTTCTCAAACAATGAGAATTTCACGCTCATAAATTTTGAAAGAAAATGCCTTCAAAAACTAACTCAGCCTCCTATAAAAATGAATGTTCCTTTGAATAACTGATCACTCCAAACTTACAAAAAAATCAGTCCTGTATCACTCCACAAAATTACTTCAATACTCTCAACTTTCAACTTATCACTCCAAATTACAAATAATAATGTCATAAAAAACATACACTATAGAATGAGCACCCACTATCTCTCAAAATTACACCTTATCACTCCATACATCAGATTAAATTATTAAAATAGTTCAATATACTTTATTACAAATTTCACCCTTATAACTCCCAAAAAAAAAAAATTTATTCCATCCACTCCTTATCTCTCCAAAAACCTTTTTTACAATTTCTTGAACCCAAAACATTTTCAAAATGCATTAATTCTCTTTTCCACTCCTCTCTTTTCAAAAAAGAATTATTATAATAATTACACAATTGCACCACTCATTATCTCTCATGAAATAAGCACCCACCTTCTTCCAATACGTTATGCCATAAATTTTGTTTAAAGTGCATACGTTTCAAAATTTCCACACGAAGTCTACAATATGCTTCCACAATTACTTATGGATAGATACCATAAGTATTTCCTTAAAATATTTGATTACCTTTTTCAAGCATGAGTTATAAAAAGTGCCCACTTAAATGTTGAAACCGTAAAATTCATGCATTAAAAGAAACTTACGGAAATTTTTTTCTTGGATTTCCACACAAGCAATTGCAGACATTGTAGCAGGGCTAGCTCCTATGTAAGTGTTGTTATTTCATATATTTAACCATACTTATTCTCGCATCTTCCACTAGAGACAGACCATGTTTTCACATTTCCCTTGGTAGCAGTCTTTTAGGGGCTTCAACGCAGAAACAATAATGCCGCAAGCTACTTCAACACAACTCCTTACGTTGGCTCACGCTCGCTTCCAACTACGTTATCTCCCAAAATTTGGTATTCCATATGAGGAAAAATAACTGAAGATCTAACGCCGAAGTTTAAATTGTTGGCTTAGGTTGGTGACTGGCTCACGCTGGCTTAATGCTGGTAGTGGTATTTTCTTCATTCGTTAATCAATCACAGTGTCTACGCCTTCTTCACAATGTTTCTTGATGGCATCTTCAGCATTCTCAGAAAAATAGTCTTCAACGTAACAACAGATTTGCCACTTCCCTATAATTCCACTTAAACCATCGCTCTTCTTCAATGAGGAGTATTATGTGCTTTGCGCGGATGGTTTCATTGCTGATCTGTTCAAAAATAATGCCAAGAAACAAATGATTTAATCCAATCCTCTTCCACGTAGGTTTCAGAAGGTGCAGAAGCTACAAATTGCAGTGGAGAAGTTTCAACTCTTCAATCTTTCGGCTCTGGTTGCGTTGAGCTCTCCACACAGCCTCTACGAATCATTCACCATATTTGGTCAAAAATAATACACACAGTGAAACATTAGTCAGATCTAACTTCATTGTAGGTCTCCAGGCTCATGGCCTCACTACTCCTCAAAAAATGTGGATTCTATGGGAGATATTATGAAAAATTGTACTCAGTTTTCAATCTTGGCACTCAAGTAAATCACAGATCCATCTCTCATTTACATTGAACACTGATGGAAAAATCAAATTTCAACTAAAAAAAATGTGTCAAGCCTTTAATTCATTCACTTACTATGACCAACGAATACACATTACTTCGATGCATTTAAATTTCAACCAGTTCGCTCATAATGATAAATTTGATCATAAAAAAAAAAATTAACAAACCCCAGGATTTTTTTTTTAACAACCATTTATGTAAAGCATATGCCAAAGCACTGGGAACTGAATTCTTTGACACAAAGAAACTACAAAAATCTGAAATGAGTGTTAGACTCCTGACCACACCATGTCCTATACTCTTCTTCTCTTGCACCAGTCTGCAGGGTCGACTTCCACATACGTAGGATATAACATAGACCAGCTCTGATACCACATATTTGAAATCAAATAAACTCATAAAATACATAAAACGCACATAACAAACTAGAGCCAAAACATTGGCGGAAAAGGATTCAGCGTCACAGCTTCCTCACATATTTTCTCATTATTAAAAGAGTGTAGTATTACAATTAAATAGATGAGGAGACTATGTCTCAAGATAGTGCATGCTATCTTGGACACCTTGGTTGAGATAATTTCTCAACCAAAAACACACCAATATATGAGCTACCTAAACTAACTCCTATCTTAGAGGAACAACCCAATCTAGAGAGTTAGCCATAAATTCCTAACTTTTAATATTTAATTTATTTATTTTATTTTTGGATTTATTATTCTTTTATGAGAGAGGCTAACATGGTCTAGTTACCTCAAGGCCAAGTCTCTCCATAAATACCTTTGGCATGAGGTTATGAGAAGCTCCTGAATCTAACATTGCATTATGGAGGATTTTATCATGGGTATTCAAACTGACATAAAATGGAGGGACACCTCCTTCTTGGAATTTGCCTTCTACTTCAGGTCCAAACAAAAGTTCAGGTTTGTCATCATTCAAGTTCACAATATTAGCATTTTCTCCTATGTTTAAAGCTTTCAAAACTTGGGATCTATATACATCTTGGCCTACTAATTTAGTGATAGATATGGAGATCGTTATCTTGGCAATTTCATTCTCAATACTAAAGGGTGTCTGTGTTTTTGGCAGATTTCAATCAATTTTATGAGACACTGGTTTTGCAGCAATTTGAATAAACTGTGTTTTTGGCATATTTAAATCAATTTTATGAGACATTTTTTTTGCAACAATTTCAGATTGCTGATTTGGACTAGAGATATCAGCTGAATCAACTTTTATTTTCACTTTCTATTGACTTTTCAGGATCAGTTTCAGGGGTCTTCCTAGCAAAAATTTAAGGGGTTTTTCTCTTGGGAATGTCTTGAGTTTTCTTGCTTCTGAGGTCATACTGCCTATGTACCTCTATGATGGAATTTTCGAAGCCTTGTTTGCAATCCTCAGATTCTTGGCATTCTTCTTCTATTTGAGTTGGGGAAAACATGCCTTGCTCTTCCTTAGTGAGGAAAACAATATCCTCATTAGTAACTCCCATTAGATTGATTTGAATTTCTTTTGTTTCTTTAATCACCCCCTCATCGTCATCAACGTAGTTTTCTTGGAAAGGAGGCCTGAGTTGCTAATCAGGCCTCTCTGTCTTATTTGAGGGGCATTTCTCCTAAAGTTTTGGTTTTGGTTCGGGTTTCTATTCTGAGGAGCTACTTGGTTTTCTCTAGGAAGAGCTCTTTCATTTAGTTTGATTCTCTCCATCATCCTCTCCATGGTTCTAACAAGGTTATCAATATTAGTATCAGATGTGTAGGCTACAAACTCTTCCCTATATGTGACTCTCTTTTCATTTTTCATTCTAGCCCTCTTGGCAATCAGATTTTCTTCTACACTTACTGCACCCCTCTGCATGTCTTCTAATGTAGGAGGGTTTCTTTCTCCTAGTTGATAAGCCATTTCTGGATCAAAACCGTCTGGAAATTTCATTAGGGCTAGACCTTGTGGAGGTTTCATGTGAGGAGGGAGGGCATTATATACAGTATTGAACTTAGTGTAATAATCTTGAACACTCTCTCCAACGTTTCTCTTTATGTTTTCATATTTTGACAAGACTTGGAGAGGATTTTCTTGACCTCCCATTTATTTAGGACTAGTTGATGAAAATAAGGGAGGTCATGTATAATATTAGGGGTTAGGCCTTTAAACCATTTTCTTGCTTCCCCTCCTAAGCTTTGGGAAAAAATTCTTGTTTTAATTGTTTCATCATCTATCTCTTGTCTATAAAAAGAGTCATCCATTCTATCCACATGTTGTTGAGCGGTGGTAGAACCACTTGCATCAAATAAGGGAATTTTGGACTGATAGTCCTATGGTAGAGGCACTAAAGGCAATGGTAAGACTAATGGGGCATACCAGGTTGCCATGGTTGGTGATTGGGGAAACAAAGGGGGGTTAACAAGCGGGGGGTTGACAAAATGAGGTGAACAGTGGGGGTATGAATGGGGGTTGAGGTTTTTACAAGAGGATTCTACTATAAGATGAATGGGTCCAAGACTATTTGGGTTATCCAATTCTAGGATTTAATCCTGAACAAGCTTTGTTCCAGGTGTGAGTCAGATAGGGCTTTGTGTGTGTTTATAATGAAAAATGATTTAGCTTTATGATTATATTCTTTTAATTTTAGGTGAGTTATGAAGTTTGGGGTTGTTTGTTTTGATCAATTGTTTGGTTGGATAGAAAGAGTTTGGGAAGCTTAATCCATTGGGCTATGGAGTCATAAAAGGTTTAAATTATACATCAAATTTTCAAGGGCTTTCATAGGGAAAGCTAACTATATCAAATGGATCTTCTATGGTAAGATGAATATGAGATGACAGAAAGTTGAGAATTTAGTAAAACTAAAGGGAAATTAAGAATCCTTTAACTATAATTCAACATAAAATCCTTTAAGATAACATTTTGGTAAAAATAAAGAGCAATTAAAAATTCTTCATCTGTACTTCAATAAGAAAACCTCAAGACAACAATCCAGTAATACTAAAGAGTAGTTAAGAATTCTTTAAATAAACTTCAAAGAAATGCTTTAAGATAATAGTTTGGTAAAAATAAAGAGAACTTAAGAATTATTCAGCTCTACTTCACTGAGAAAACCTCAAGACAACAATCTAGTAATACTAAGGAGCAGTTAAGAATTATTTTGTTATACTTTCAGTGGAAAACATAAAGATAATAATAACAGACAGAGTTAAGTTTCCCAAACAACATATCTCACTCTAAAATTTCTATTCTATTATCAGAGAAATTGATGTACAACATGGAAACAAAGGCAAAACATTTACATAAAAGGGATAGCATCACCATTAACATAGTTTAAGGATCTTGTGAACGTGCTTGTATTACTGATGTCCAACTCAAAAATAGTTACAATGCTCCAGTGCAATAATATTTTCAACTCAGAGTCTAATCAAAATCCAACCTAGCAACCGACACTGATAATGAATAATACATGCAGTATTTAACTGTAATTTGAGGAGGTTTCCCTAATCTAGGGTTACAAACTACACTTATTACAAAGTAAATGTAATTTTGACATTTGAGACCATGCAAGGCCCAAGCCAAAATATCACTGAAAGACTTGTTGTAATAATAAATCTCAAATTAACTGTTGAGCTAAATTTAAAATATCTTTGACTAATTTTCCTTTAACATTAATTTTTACAATAACTTTTGAGTAGCTTCTAAAATATCTTTGATTGAAACATTAACTGAGTTATCTTATATTAAATCAAAACTAAACTGTAGGTGGCCAATGTGATTGGGAAGAGTTAAATGCTAAGTGGCCTTGTTATTTGGTTCTGTCTTCTTCATTGATTTGTCCTCTGATTCGTATTTAAACCTTTAAATTCTCATCATCTGTATCTTTTATATGTTTTCCTTCTACTGCCTTTGTTTTCACTGTAATCTCTTCTCCTACCTTCTTATCTGTCCTTTGTCTTAACTCTGTCTTTTAATCCTATCTTTCATCTTTAACCTTTGACTAATCTTTTATTCCTTTTACCTTTCACTGTCAAAGTGAATCTTTTACCTGTCATTGTCCTTTAACTATGTTTCTTATTTGTCTTCATCTTTGCCTGCGCAGCCACTGTAAAACCTCATTTTTCCTAACCCTATAATTTGAATAAACCTCGTTGTATTTGGAGTAATTGTATTATCCTTATTAATCATGATCCATTGCTGCTTCTGATTATTCTTGCGCTCCTAATCCTTTGATGAAAATCGTCATCGAGAGAGCCTTGATTAAAAAATTCTTGGACTTAGAAATGCAAATTTATTATCGCATCTTCCAATATGTATCTCACTTGCAAAACTTAAAAAAAAATATTAATTAAAAATGAAGTTCCGAAGGGAGGCAATATGGATTTGAAAAAATTCGGGAAATCTGTGGAAGAAGTCCAGATAATGGAGGATTTTTTGATTTTGTGTTTTAGCAATGCCCTTCTAGGTCTATAAAAAATGATGCAGGGCTATCATAAAGGTTCATGAAATTACTGCAACAACACAGGGTTTAAAAATATGTCAAAGGGGTTAGTGATTTCGTTTGTACGCGGGGGTGATTTTATGGTTTTATTGTATGGTCAAAAGTGGTGACGCGGTTTTGGATGGAGGGATGCCATAAAACGAAGAGGCAACACATGGAGGAAGGGAGGGGTTACGAAACTGCCCATTTTGCAACCCTCCAAAGGTTTTAAACCTCGGGCATTTCGGTTTGCGAAAAGGCATGTGGGCCATCAGATCAAGGGGTGGAGATCGGATGGTGGTTGGGTGATGGGCTGACTTCGGGTTGATTTGATAGGTGGCATCATGGTTAAATGAATCAGCGGGTTCAAAACATAACAAGCAGCGATGTGAAGTGAGGCCCGGGGAAATATTAAAGCGGGGGAAGGTATGTTTTAAGCATGGACTTTAATAATAGTGTAAGTCTAGCTTTAAACGAAATATAAGTTTCGAGGTTTTTTAACAAACATGGTTTATTAAAAGTGGGACACGATAGGTTTTAAAATTTACTTCAAAAATAATTTAAATATGGTTTTTTACATTGTTTGAAATGAAAGAAGGGGAATGAGTGAAGGGGAAGGGTTTTTAGTGAGGGAGATGAGGTTTTAGCATAGGGGGGAAAGGCTACAATGAGGGGATTTAGGTCAAACATGGGATTTCAGAGTATGGGAGTGTTTGGAAAAGGTTAAATGAGAGATAATGGATAGGTTTAAATGAAAATAATGAAGGCCGTGAGATTTCTGAAAATAAATGATAGTCAGGGAATATTATTTTCAACAGACAGTAAAAGATACATAGACATCTAGTGATATTGTAGAATATAGAAGACTAACAGGTCAAGTGTGGATTTCCGAATATTTCAGTAGATGACTGATCTCTTGCCTGCGGGTTATTGTACCAATTGTATCAATTGTTCATGTTCTTTTTCTAATTATTCCATAAGCTTTTATGTGCTCTAAATTTGAATTCGATAACAAGAATTTTATTGCAGAGTTTTCTTAAATAGTACACTCTTCTTTTAAATGTTATAAATGTCTATGTTTTCTTTTGATATCTGGTTTAGAGAATTCTTAATTGCCCTCTGATCTCGATTAACTACTTCACCCTTCATTGATTGCACATTAAAATGGCTTCTAATATCTCCTCCTTATATATGAATTTGATCTCCTAATTACCAAAAGACATTACCAAGGAATTTTGAATACCATAAGTGAAACCAACCAAGGAATTGTTGACCTGATCAATCTAACTTGCACGCAAATCAAGAATTTCATTTTCAGGATGTCTACATGACTTGTTGAAGGAACATTGTGTATGTACGAAAACTTGTTGAAGAAAATTAGCATATATTTTTAAAAATTCATATTCTTCAATCTATTTCAAATCCATCTTGTCACTAAGCATATTCTTCATCTTTTGCAACACCTCTACAAGCATTCATATCATTTGAAATGGCTCAAAAAACCTTTGTAGTCATCATCCATCCATATATTAGATGGACATAACAAAAGTGTTACATCCTACGACATATTGACATCAAGGACACATTTGACATCCAGGCTGACATCATATTATATCTAGGTTGACATCAAGGTCGTAGTTGACATGTAGGTTTGCTATCAAGAAGGAATACTAAGGATAAAAGGTGAAAATAAGGAAGGCCATGTAGTGCTAATATGAAATTAATTATATTTATTGTATCGTGGTTTAGGTTAGTAAAGAACCGTCCAAAATGAAATATGATGTGTATTTGTACAACGCTCAAATTCTAAAATGCACAACAAATTATATCAATAGTTATAAATGTGGTACATTAAAAGTGGTAAAAAACTCACTTTTAAAGGATAATCCTCAATGTAATTCTCAATGTTATTAATTATGCTTTAATATTTTCACAAATTGGCCTTCAAAATCCACATTGATAAAGCCATAACTCTCAATTTATATGTTATGTAAGACACTACGAAACTAGTACTATGAAGCAACTAGTAAGACACTAAAGAGACCTTAAGACATAGTTAGTATGGAGCTATGATGTGAAATATGACCACAAGCATACTCAAGAGACAATAAACATGCTATAATGATAGGAATGAGATGCTACAAAGAAAATAATGTGTATTTTAAAATATTTATGAAGTTTATGAAAGGATGAAAATATTAAAGAAAATAATTCATATTACATCAACAAGACATTATATCTTAGGATTGAAGACGCAAGATACAATAATCTTAATCAAACACTATAATTGTATTTTAAACATGACAAGCTTGACATGGTCACTAATAGGCCCAATTTGCCTTGCAATATTATTTGTTTTTAAGCATTTAAAAGGAACTCTTATTATAATAGTTAAACAAGATGAACATGACATGGTTCGAGACATTAATGAGAAAAATGGTTTATATTTTAATAGTACATTCTTTTAAATATTTCATTAAAAATAAGAAAGTCTTAAATCGATAATTTCTATACATATCTTTCTACACTTGATTTCCTCCTACACTCACATAATCAACCTTTTTCTATGTATTCACAAAACAAAAGTGAATCTTTGACATTTACATATTAAAATCATTATAAATCTTTCCACACTATAAATAATTGTTAATAATGTAATAATAATTCGAAAAAAACAACTTACACTTATTGAATCAACTATGCTTTTATGACTTATAAACCATTCACAACTTTCTAACCCATTTTGAGAAACCAAATTATAAATCTAAACCATTATCAAAAAAATTAATTTCTAACCCATCTTTTGCACATAAACATTTATACATTTAAAAATCCAAATTACATCTATACATAAACTACTCTTATGAACAATAAACCATCCTCCTCATCATTGTCTGAAAACTTATTTGCCCGTATCTTAAAAACCTGTCCTTATGACAGCCATTCTTTTCACTAATGTTATTATGATCCAAACAAATGTCAAATTATACCAAACATCTGTACAACTTAATAACTAATCTCTGTAAAACGAACTGCCAGTCACTAAATCTTCTGAAAACCATTCTTGTCACTAATGTTATTATGATCGAAACCAATGTCAAATTATACCAAACATCTGTACAACTTAATAACTAATCTCTGTAAAACGAACTGCCAGTCACGAAATCTTCTGAAATGCGTCATCGGACTTGTATATCAATCCTCGCTTCAAAGGAAAAACACTTTGTGGGACTATTCATGGGACAGTTGGGAAGCCATCCCCATGAATTTTGATTCAAGTTATAAATTGCTACAACTGTCTCTTCTTCGGGCTTGTCTTCTTTGTATACTATGAAACATACACAATCCTTCATTCCGCTAATGTAAAACGCCCGATAGGAGAAATTCTATTTAACATCGATGCAGGCATCCTGGTAATCTCAGCCCATAAAGATGAATTTGAATGAAATTCCCATATACCCACAATATTTGAAAGTCCCTGATTATCTGATATACCTCCGGTGAGTAGAACCCTCGACCCGCAGGTGAGCAGCTGAGGCCACCCAATGGGTGCAAGGTCCAGCATCTGAAATGGTAGCGATGCAAAATTTGACGTCCTGTCTGCAATGTTAAAACCTATGATGCCCCGTCGTTCACGACGAGGAACGTCAGTATTGATCGCTAGACTGTAGCATATTCCGTTGCAGAAGATCAATCTTCCACCGTCACATTCTCGAGCAGGCCGCACTATCAACAATTTTCAGAGGAATCGTAGATTTCCAAAAATCTCCACATTCTCCCTGTGCGATCTGCCCACTGCCACAACAGTGTAGCTTGAAGATTCACTTTCATTATCCGAAATAGCATTTTTACACATTCCTATGACAGTGACTTTCTGTATTGATGACATGGGCGGAAGCTGTAAAGATGTGTAGTGGGGAAGGGATTACGAAGCATGATAAGTAGTGGGAAATGAAAGCGATCCCCAGGCACCCACCAAGAAGAGACCTCCAGCAGATCCGTAGTAACTTTCGTTTCTGCCTGTGCTTCCTCTGGTTGCAGAAAGTTAAAAAGAAAAAGAGTTTCTCCACATGTTTGTGTGAAGAAAGAGTATGTCATCGAAGGCAGTTCTGAGTTAAACGGGCAGAGAATAAGCAACGGCTTACGGTTAGGAACCGCTATGGCCCATTCGTTAGTTATAAATTTGGAGCTGGAGAGGAGGGCATTCCATTGATTGCATACCATTGAAAATCTAGAGAGAGATTGTAGGGGCAACCATGCTAAAATGTACTCTTTCAAAGATTCGGGCAATTCAGACCACGACAATGAACTTCCTCATCCCAATCAACATCCAGCAACGCGTCCATTTTCACCCTCGAAACAACTGCTATATCTGTTCTTAACTCGACTCAATCATGTAAAAGCTCCCACCTCCCTATTTATCTTTGGCGATAATGATGTTGAACGGTCAAATTTATATAAACATATGCTAATTGTCATAACCATGAGACGACATGGCCTTAAATAGAGTTTTACTCTTGAAATTGAAATGTCCATGACTGGATGAGGGCATGCCTCTTGATTGGATGCTTTATTCATAGCATTCAAGGGCTATATGGTTCTTTGTCTTACATATGGTCTTTGTTTTTGTTCTCGACCATGATTAAGGCCGCTAGACTTAATATTAAAGTTTAAAATTAGTTAATAAAATTATATTTTATAGTTATATATGAGTATTATTTAAGTTTCATGGGTTTAAGAAGATATAGACATGTAGTTTTCTAATTATTCTATATTTTGTAGGTTTTTTTTTTTGAAATCCTATTAAATAATTTTTGGTAGATCATAACTTTTTGTTATTTAAAATGTGTTTTTAAATGTATGAATGGATACACTTTTATGAAAAAGCTTTGGGACACTTAGATTTTTGGAGAGTACAAAGCTCAAACTTGTGATTCTAACAAATGCCTACCATATTTTGCGAAAAATCAACATGAAAATATACCAGAAAAAATCTAAAACATAGAACAAGTAGAATACAACTTTAGAAATATGCCAAAGCATTAGTTTTCTTTCCTTGACAAAAGGCCCCATGAGTTGCCCTTGGTGTCCACAACTTGATGTGAAACACCACCTAAACAGGGTTTATATTGTGCTTGAAGGTGTTGTTCATGGAAGTTGAGTCCTATAAGTAATGCATAGGACCTAAACCCTAAGTATTTTCCTCCCATAACAATAACATTGGATTTATAGAAGAATTTAGTTAAATATATGGCATTGAAGAGAAGTCACCAAAAACTAATAAAGAAAAAAAAAACCAAACTCATGAGGACCCCAATCTCAAAGTCACCTTAGGTGGAAGGTAAACTAGCACGACAATATCCAAATCAAATTTTTAAAAGATATGCAACTTACAATTGACATAAGTTTGATTAAAAAAATTATTTGCGGTCATTAAGAAGTGTGGTAAAGTTGACACATAGAAAAACTATAGAAAAATGTTTTTCCTCATACAAAAAAGGGTTATGCAAAAAAATCTACAACAATTAAATCTCCAAAGAGTTCAACCCACAATCATGAAAAAAATTGTAGACACATATAAGTAGTGTGTATGCAATTTGAAGAATCAATATACAGAACTGAGTGATAAATCAAATAAAAATATTGATTTAATAAACTCACAAAGTAAAATATAAATTAAGATGTATTCAAATATGGAATATATGGAAGAAAATATATTGACCATGTTCATACATATACCCTAGACGAGAGGCTCTGTAAAAGTAATAATGTGACCAAAACAACTCATGAAAATAAAAGTAGTATTCATGTTGAACTACCTTCCATTTATAAGCATATGCCATGAATATTTAACTATAATATTGGAATTTATCATGGATGAGTTCCTAATATATCGAATTTCCCCAGGTTGAATTAAGGAAATTTGATGCAATAAATTCCATTACATCGGTGAACCAAATAGAGAAATAATTTGAATTGATAATGTTATGGATGATAAGCAAAGGATTTCCTTAAAAACTTTGTACTTTGAGGGAAAATACTATCAATGGTGGTGTTTAAAAGGAAGCCTCATTCTTATCATTATACTTGGACTTTATTTACAAGAGACTTGGAATCACAATATGGAAAAGTTTGATAACATGACTACTTTAGTGACTTGACAAGAATAAAACACTTAAGTGACATTAAAGATGGAAAATAAATTTGATGTTTGGGATTTGTAGATGAATATGACTTTGAAATCAAGCTCATAAAATGTAAGTAAAATAAGGTAGTTGATGCACTCAATAGAAGGGTGAATATAATGCATGTTACAACCATAAATGTATTCAAAACTAATTTAAAAATCTAAATTTTAGAGGCTGAAATTTCAAATTAGCGATACGTGAAAATAAAAGAAGAGATACAATGAAGTAATTTATGGCCAAATAAAAGGATTATTAGCTAAAATAGGATGGGATATTCATATACAAGGGCATAATTTATGTGCCAAATCTATATGGCTAAAAAATATAGTGTTGAGTAAGATGCACAATGTATCTTATGTTAAATACCCACGGTACTAAAAAACACTTTTAATTGTAAAAAGTGAATATTTTTGGTGACATATGATGAAAGAAGTTGTTGATTACATAGCCATATGTTTGGAATGCCAAAATGTGTAGGTTGAAAATAGGAATCTAGTTGCAATGTCACAACCAATACCCATTCCATAGTGGAAGTGGGAAAGTGTTTCTATTGATTTTATTACAAATTTTCCCAAGACTATGAGGTAGCATAATTCTATCATGGTAATGGTGGATAAGCTCATTATAGTTGAACATATTTTGAAGTGAAGTCAACACACAGAACAAAAAATATTATTGAAATATATATGAGGGAAATTCCTAGGCTTGATGGAGAGCTTAAAGAAAATATTTTAAGTCAGTATTGATCCCTAGACTGTAGCAGATTCTGTTGCAGAAGATCAATCTTCCACCGTCTCCCACTCTCATAGGCATTAGCCTCACATTCTTGGGCAATTTCCCCACTATCCTCCAACAATTTTCAGAGGAGTCGTAGATTTCCAAACTCTCCACATTCTCCCTATGCAATCTGCCCACTACCACAACAATGTAGCTTGAAGATTCACTTTCATTATTGTTAAATTCCGAAATATTCTTGAAATTTACAATTCAGATAGAAATAGCATTTTTACACATTCCTATGAAAGTGACATTCTGTATTGATGACATGGTAGGAATTTGTAAAGATGTTGTAGTGAGAGGATTGTAGACATGATAAGTAGTGAAATGAAAGCGATCACATGCACCCACCAGAAAGAGACCTCCAATAGATCCGTGGTAACTAAAATTAAATCTTTCATTTCTGTCATCTTCCTCTCATTGCATAAATTTAAAAGAAAAAGATATTCTCCATGTTTGTGTGAAGAAAGAGTATGTCATCGAAGGCAGTTCTGAGTTAAACGTGCAAAGAATAAGCAACGACTTACGGTTAGGAACCGCAATGGCCCATTCGTTAGTTATAAATTTGGAGCTGGAAAGGAGAGCATTCCACTAATTGCATACCATTGAAAATCTAGAGAGAGATTGTAGGGGCAACCATGCTAAAATGCACTCTTTCAAAGATTTGGGCAATTCAGACCACGACCTTGAAATTTCCTCATCCAAATCAACATCGAGCAATGCATCCATTTTCACATTCCTAGACACTCGAAAACAACTTCTATATCTGTTCTTAATTCGACTCAACTATATAAAAGCTCCCACCTCCCCTATTTTTCTTTTGGCGATAATGATGTTGAACGGTCAAATTTATATAAACATATGTTAATTGTTATAACCATGAGCCTACATGGCCTTAATCGTATCTTTGAAAAATATTTATAAATAGTATTTTACTATTGAAATAGAAATGTACATGATTGGACGAGGGCATACGCCTTTATTGGATGCTTTATTCATAGCATTCGAGGGCTATATGGTTCTTTGTCTTACATATGGTATTTGTTTTTGTTTTCGACCATGATTAAGGCTGCTAGACTTAATATTAATGCTTAAAATTAGTTAATAAAATCATATTTTATAGTTATATACAAGGATGATTTAAGTTTCATGGGTTTAAGATATAGATATGTAGTTATCTAATTATTCTACAAGATCCTATTAAATAATTTTTGATATATTATAACTTTTTATTATTTAAAATGTGTTTTTAAATGTATAAATGGATACAATGTTGTGAAAAAATGTTTGGGGCACTTAGATTTGTGGAGAGTACAAAGCTCAAACTTGTGATTCTAAAAAATGCCTATCGTATTTCTGGGTGGTTGATGAACTCAATAGAAGGGTGATTATAATGCATGTTAAAACCATAAATGTATTCAAATCTAATTTGAAAATCTGAAATATTAGAGGCTGAAATTTCAGATCAGCGACACCTAAAAATAAAAGAAGAGATACAATGAAGTAATTTATGGCCAAATTACACATATTATTAGCTAAAAGAGGATGGGATCTTCATATACAAGGGCATAATTTATGTGCCAAATTTGGAGGGCTAACAAATATAGTGTTGAGTAAGATGCACAATGTATCTTATGTTAAGGACCTAGGGTACTAAAAACCACTTTTGATTGTAAAAAGTAAATAATTTTGGCGTCATATGATGAAAAAAGTGGTTGATTACATATCCATATGTTTGGAATGCCAAAATGTGTAGGCTGAACATAGGAATCTAGTTCCACTGTAACAACCAATACCCATTCCATAGTGGAAGTGGTAAATTGCTTCAATTGATTTTATTGCAAGTTTTCCCAAGATTATTAGGTAGCATTAATGGTGGATAAGATCACTATAGTTGAACATTTTTTCCAATGGGGTCAACATACAAGACAGCAAATATTGTTGAAATATACATGAAGGGAATTCATAGGCTTCATGGAGTGCTTAAAGAAAATATTTTAGGTAGTGATTGCAAGTTTACATCAAAATTTCGGAAAGATTCATTCAAGGGATTTAAGTCCAATCTCAACCATAATACAATATTTCATCTAGAGTAAAATGGAAAAATGAAAAGGATCAATTAAATTATCAAAAATATATTGAGGATGTATGTGATGGTCAAACCATCAAAATGGGAACACTATTTGTAGTCGGTGGAGTTTTCACATAACAATTAGTATCAAGCTTCTTTGAAGATGATCCCATTTGATCCTCTTGTATGACAGAAAGTGAAACACACCTATGAGTTGGGATAAACAAGTGGGGCCATTATTGGGCCAAATTTTCTTAGGGAAACGAAAGAGGAAGTAGTGAATATCAAGTAAAACTTGAAGGATTCCCAATATAGGATAAAAAGAATGCAACAAGACCAACACAAATAGCGGATTCAAATTTGTGATCATGTCTTTCTAAAAGTGAATTCCAGTAAGAGTCTAATAAAATATGGTAGCTTCCCAATGTTAGAAACTAGATTTTGTAGTTGATTTGAGATCCTAGAGAGGATTGAAGCAATTGCATATATGATTACATTGCCACCATTTGTGCATTTTCATAAAGTGCTTCATATTTATTTACTTAAATAATGTTTTCCTAATGTCCCTGGGGGGGGGCTCAGTTGGTGATCAAATTAACGTGAAATATGTGAAAATTGAGAGATCCATGCTTCAAATCCCCCCAGTTGTGACTCAGTTTATGAATAATAGGACGTGCAAGAGATCTACAGAGTTTTAGTAGTATTTATATGTCAAGAAAGATATTACATTTCTTCGGGATTCCTCCCTGATTGGAAGAAGAATAAAGTGTTCTCTCAACTTAATGCATCAGTGACACATTTGGCTAAGGAAGGAGCCTTGGGAGAAGCTAGCTTAGTGCTGAGAACCATTGATGGGTTCCAAGGAGAGATGATCAACTCTATGAGTTGGTTAATGCCATGTACTACTCAATTATCTGCGTTGGAAAATGATTCAGAGATTTATGATGACATTAGCATGATGTCAAATGGCCACTCCATAGTCTTTGGGAATAAAATGATATCTCTACATACAAATAATATTTATGAAGATGACAAGAGGTTACCAACACTCTTGTATTCATGGGCCAAACTATGGAAGTTTTGGAAGAAAGAGACCTTTAAAAAGGAGGTTGACTTCTATGAAATTCAATCTTGTCTTGAGCGAGCTGATCAGCTACAAGAGAGGCAGCAAAGATGGAGCTATAATACTCCAACATCTGACTTCGGCATTGAGCATGTCAAAGAGGAGAATGATAATGTGACAACTACTTCATTTCATAATTCTACAACGTTGTCATTGTTGGGAAGCCTAGATCCATATTGGGAGTCCCAACTCTTGGTGGAATATTCCAAGAACCTCTTCACATGTAAGGTTCTTGAGGGGAAAATGGAGAGATAGGAGGTATAGAGTGGTTTGATGGAGTCATTTACATTCATGATTAGATCTATTTGACTGAAGAATCAAGACTCAAAGATAAACTATTGTGTGTAGCCTATGTGATCTTTCTTTCTACTCCCACTCATTTCATTAAAACACACCATATTATCTTGAATGGATTCATGTGGGAAGGTTTTGAAGAAGATTTATATCAACATTATCAAAGATGCATGTACCATATGGAGATGGAGCAACAACATAATTCTATGAAAGAGTTAATTCAACCCTCTCTTTCTCTCTTTGAGGAAGGAATTAGATCTATCCACCACTCCATTTGTTTGAGGAGGACTATTGGTGAAGACCATACTTATGTAAATCATATTTTATTTTCTGATTGTATGCATTCTTTTACAATGTATATGCATGAAATGACTCCTAAGAGGAGTGTTATACCTTATAAACTTCATGGCCAACTTCGGGCCAAAACTATTTCTGATTATGGCCACTCCCTTGGTGAACAAAGGGAGATTTTGCAACATGATGGGTGCTTTCCTAAGGAACCAAATATATCCCACTTTCAGCCATGGTGATATGTTATGGGTAGTGTTGGAGTTCCCATGTTTTGGCAAGTTTGTCAATAACAAAATATGAGAGAACATCAGAACCACTTTTAGACCTTAGGATCTAGCCCTCTTAGGTCCAGAGGGGGATCTCTCTATAAGGTAGGGGAATATGTCTTTGAAGTTCAGTTTTAAAGCTATTAGGCTAGTTATATGGCACAGGGTTGTTTGTTTGATTGTTTGTTTGGTTGTTGGGAATCAGGAAGGAAGGGTTTAGTATAAGACAAGGATGAGAAAAGAGGATTTTAGGCCAAGGAGAGATAATTAAGAGAACACTCGAGACCATTAGGCAATGGAGTCAGGAAAGGTTTTACTTGCCATTCAGTATTCAAGGCTTTCAGTTGGGCTAATCATCTAAAGCATTGGATCTTAAAGATGATAGTGTGGTTATGAAATAGTAAGGAAGGAAGATGAATGACAAGGAAACCTCTAAGGTGACCAATTAGAAATCATATCCAGGGATAGGACATGCCATTAGACACCTGTGATCTAACTCGCAAAGGTTAACTCTTCAGACAAAGGAAACATTAAAGATTTAAACACAAAGGTGAAAACCTAAGATCATAGAAAGACTTTGAACTTTCAATGCTTTGGAATCCAGCTTAAGGGAACTTAGAAAGGTTCAATTAATTGAAAAGGACCCTAGTGAGACAGAATCAACATTCTAGACCCCTAGTATGCAAATTCTCTCAATTAAAACCCAACAAGAACATCTAAAAACAATTTCATTAATTCATACATCAGCTAGCAGTAAACATTAGCTGCTGCACTGCTTAAATTAACTTGAATACGTACTCAAATAACACATATAGAAGAAAACATCGAAGGTAGGGAGAGCAAAAACATAGGGTACCATGTGAGGGTATATCCTATGCCAGATTTCTGATGCGTACCAGAGAAATGAAATGTGACAAATTACGAAGGAAAACAAAGACAGAGATAGGAAAACATCATCGCTGCTTTAAATCAGGATCCAAAGAAATGTGCATGTCATATTAAAGAGCAACACCAGTCATGTACAACATTTCCAATAGCTTGATATTCAATCTGAAAACATCTTCCTCGGCCTATCTTACAACTTTACACAAAGAACTATATCTCAAGAGAAACAGTTTACAATTCACAGATATCCGATCAACAAACTTTACATTTTTTTCTCATGAGTTTTATAGCTGAAAGAGAGGCAGAGGAGGTAGATGAAACACTAAATGAACATTAAACCATAAGAAGAAGAAGAGGGTCGTGGCCCATTCTGTTTTAATATCTGAGCATTAATCTTCAGTACTCTTTGGATGAAAGAGTGGTCTTCGACAGGCTGAAATTTACTCCAGGTATGTCTTTGATGTACTTTGGCTGTAGTACTCTGCAGTACTATGGTGAATAAACAAAAAGGCAGATAAATGACTTTGAGGTCTGCCATATTGCATAAAAAATTATTTGGTAGCATTAAGGCTACTGTCAAAGTGGAAATATTCTCAGGAACACGAAGTAGAATAAAGACAGTATGGGTACTGTGTCCTTTCTCAGGAGGAAACTTCTGCTGATGTGAAACACTATCAATATAGTTTTTTGTGCGTTATGCCTCTTTAGGCCTTCTGTATTAATCATGAGCTCTTCAATTTGGTACATTTTTCCTTTTAAACATTGAATCAGAGCTTAAAATATTCAATTATAGGCATTAAACTCTTTGATTATCCACTGATACTCTTTGCCACTTCATTAATGTCTCTGTTTGTGAAATTTGAGCTTTAATGGTGCTAGAGAGGTTTTACAGAGTTAAAATCTATACTTTGATGAAAAATTACACTCTAACACCTTCCCAGGCGTTTCTCTGTAATATTGGCTTTGAAAATGCTTCCTCTGCGCTACTGTGTCACTAACAGTGACTATGTAGACAGAACGGTTTTCACCGTCAATATCCCTGCAAACACACAGAAACATTAAGAAAATCCATGCATGGGGGAGGATGGGATGTGTGAATGTTGAGTGAACAGCGCGAAGATATGGGAAAATGGTAGAGTGCATGGGGAATATTTGTAGGAAATGAAGGTGTCTGTGGAATACATCCTATGAAGGTTTGTGTCAGAGGATGCATGCATCCATCATATCCTGAGGTGATGACTGATGGTGGGTAATGATTAATGAAAATGAATTTGATGGTCATGGAATAATAAACCTAATTGGAAATACATTAAAAGTTGTTAATTTTAGTGGGATACTGATATACCAATGTTATGGATTAACTAAGCCTTACAAGCCGTTACAGCATAATGAAAGCATATGAAACGAATGATATGGTGGGACCCACATGCGTAGGGCTTATCTAATATGGCCGCAGATTCAAGAGGAGATCGACAGCTACGATGATCCGCTGCGATGTCAGTGACAGCGATGAGAAATTGTGAAGGGATCCCGCGATGAATCGAGAGTCGTTGATCTCGAACAAATGAACAATCAGATCTCGTTAATAGAATTTCTGGGCATGAAGTGGGGAAGTGATTTTTGGGATCAAACCGTTGTTTCGTGCGCCAAAAGGCCGGAAGGCCGTTTTCGTTTTTGAACGCAATATGGGTTTCCAAATTCCCACATGGGGCTCCGTAAAACCGCCTATATCGCATAACTTTTAGACATTAAACTTCCTGGACATGAAACCTAAGGATATTGGTGTGGGTCATTGATCCAAGTCTGCGAGATCCGGATTTGCTGATGGAGGAGTATGATGGGTGAGGAACGTGCGGTGGTCGGCAGAAGTGGGGCCGGAGGAAGGTGGTTTAGTCAGAACTATCCGATCCATGTAATGGACGACTAGGATCTGGAGAGAGAAACTCAGGCGGAGGATATGGTTAGTGGGTAGGAGGAATATAGGCCATTGGATCTAAGGGATTTAATGGTAGAGATTCAATCAGGGCTCGCCAATCAGGAGGGATCAGTAGTGCGGGGTTGGTGCGATTGGCGGAGCTCCGATTGCACGATAGTCGTTGGATCAGGGTGGTAGATCAACGGTTGGCATGCTATCGGAGGGGTAACAAAGGGGAGAGGCGGGCACATTGTGAGATAAGCGTGGACCATTGGATCTATTCCAATCAACGGTGGATATTTTATCAAAAGCTGACAGACAAATACACCATCGCATCGGAGATTTTAACTTTACAAAGAAAATGTGCTCCGCTCCAAACTTCCGATGTGATAAGCTCTGTATGCATTAGCGCTTGGTATTAGTGCTTGGGTGTATGGAGGGGAAGCAGTTAGGGGTTGGCCAAAAGGGGCCAAGCCCATCATATGGTAAAATATGGGTTTTTTAGCCAAAGACCAGAGTTTTTAAGGCCAAATAGAGGTTTCGGTAGGGGAATAAAGGGGTTTTGAAACCAGATGAAGGGATTTCACTTGGTCTACAAGGGTGAAATAGATGGTTTGGAAGACTTAGAAGGGACTTTTGGGGGTTAAAGGAGAAACTTTGAAAATGGGAAAAAGGTTAATAATGAGGAAATTTGCAGAGATACAAGGGGCAAATGGAGGTCTTTCTGAGCATAATTTTTTCACAGACAGTGAGGCTTTTTGGGTGGAAACAGCAGTGAAAATTTTCCAAAGGCAAAGGACACACAGAGGATTCAAAGATGAGAGATTTTCATAGGAAATGTATCTCTTGAAGGCTCAGAAACAATTTAGCCACCTTTTTTCTTAACAAAAAATTCATAGGTGGCTAACAGTGGCTCCACATGGGGATGGCTTCTTCTTGAAGGAGTCAAGAATTTAGAAAATAAATCTTTGGAGTAGGCCAGATGCCTGATCTTTGAACCATATTCCTTATTTGATTCAGTTGTACAAATATGATGGAATTAATCAGCAGAAAACATTCCCCAAAGAATCTACCTACCCATCCTACAATCCTAACATTTTTTCTTCAAGGAGCATTTGAATTAGCAGACCTTCTTCATCATTTTTTTTTTAATTGAAAGCAGAAAACAAACTAGTCTAATTCTACCCTTATTACTCCATGAGACCAAATTAAATTGTTGGCCTCATATTTTCTCTACCTAATCTAATATTAGCTAGGATTAAAATGTCTAGTAGATTTCTTCTCTACATTCTACAACAAAAATTTAAAAATAGTCAAACTAGGATTAGACGGTCTAGTTTGTTGTGGATCCAAGGCATAAAGACAGTGGCACATGGACTAAAATTGTAGGAAAATGAAAAAAAAAAATCGAAGGCTTGAAATTTGAAACTTTGAAGCATCCTTCTCTTCTTTGTGACTGAAGTTTTGAGCTTGTTAGAGTCACTTTTCTTCTTCATTTTAGCTCTAGTTTTGGGCTTATTAGAGCTGATCTTTCTTTCTCCTTTGATGGTTCAGATTTTGGGCATGTTAGAACCAGCTTATTTAATTTCTTTGGCTTAGGTTTTGATCATATTAGAGCCAATATTTGCACTTCCGAGGTTCAAGTTTTGAGCATGACTGAACCTCTCTTTATCTTTTTTTTGAAACATTTTCTCTTTTTCTTGAAAATAAAACACAGCAATGGTATTTACAAATGAAATGAAAACTGGAAATCAGAAATCAACAGTAGTAATGCTTGAGCATCTTGCCATTGACAGGACCTCGAAACATCTCTGTACCATCTAGCGCTTGCAGAAAAAAGGCATTTGGACCCACAGTGGCCTGTATGATGTAAGGACCTTGCCACAGAGTGTCAAATTTTCCATGCTTTCCTTTGTCCTCTCTCCTAGAGTCCCACTTTAAAAATTTGTCTCCAATTTTGAAGTCACAAGCTTTTGTTCTCTTGTAAAATAATTTCTTTATATTTTTCTAAACTTTTAGAGCTCTGTTGTAGACCTCTTCTCTTGTTTATTGGAGATGAATCATTTGATTTATCCTCCTTACCATGTTGTCTTCTTCTGTCTGAATCTCTTGGACTATTTTAATCACTGGTACCCCAAGTCTGGTAGGAAATACTGCCTTTGTTCCATAGACAAGCTGATATGGTGACATGCCAATGGATTTCTTGGTTGTAAGCTTGTCAGCCCACAAAGCATGCACTAACTTGTTATGCCATGATTTAATGTTCTCCTCAAGAAGATTTTTGATAATGGTCACCAAGCTCTTATTGGATGATTCATCTAACCCATTACCTTGTGGGTAATAAGCAGTTGAATGACCAAGTGCTATTTGATACATGTTAAAAAAACCAATCATTTTCTTAGATCCAAAAGCAACAGCATTATCAGTGATTATTTTTCTTGGGTAGCCAAATCTAGAGAGGATGTGATATTCTAGGAACTTAATAATAACATAATCTGTGGCATTCCTAGAAGGTATGGCCTCTATCCATTTTGTGAAATAGTCTGTGGCTGTAAGGATCCACTTGTGTTGAGTAGAAGATGTAGGGTGTATTTCTCCTATGAAATATAGGCCCCATTGTAGAAAGGGAGCCTCAACAATAATGGGTTGTAATGGTAAAGGGAGGAGCTTTCTTTTTCCTTTGAAAATCTGGCACTTATGGCAGGCAATTATCATTTTATGGATGTCATTGAAAAGTGTAGGCGAGTAATAGCCAGCTCTGAGTATTTTGTTAGCAGTGGCTTTCCAGTTTAAATGGTCTCCACACTCTCCTGCATGGAACTCTTGTTTAATCCTCTCTGCTTCAGTTTCAGGCAAACATTTAAGCAATAGACCATTTGCATTTTTCCAGTATAAACATTCATTCAATATGCAATAGTTTTGGGCTTTTAACTTTAGGAATCTATCCTTGTTTTTTGATAGTTTAGGAGGGGCATTGAGGTTTGTGAGCACATACAGGATATCAAAATACCAAGAAGAATTCTGAAATGTTTCTTCAACAGTAGGATCAGACAACCCTTCCTGTTCATCCAAGGCATCTACCATGTTTATGTCTAGGGCCTGAATGTTTGATTCAACCATTAGTTGAGCTAGGCCCTGATATTTGATCAGTTTTGTGGGTTTTATTTCCAGGTCATACTCTAATATTACAGCAATCCATTTGCCCCTCTTTCCATCAGGACCTTGGGACAAAATATCTTTAACCACTATGTTTGGTACGTAGGTAATGATGTGAGAATGTAGTATATACACCCTAAAATCTTTCAAGGCCTTTACCAAGGCATAGGCCTATTTTTCCATTATGTTATATTTCAAGGGTGCATCCCTCAGAGCTTTGCTGAAGAAAGCGATAGGCTGCTCCATTCCCTCTGGATTTTTCTGCAGCAGAATTGTAGCCACTATATGCTCGAAGGAAAATGAAAATATCAAGAAATATTTTGAGAAATCTGGGCTGATCAAGACAGGTGCCCGGGTTAGTGAAAGTTTAACTGATTCAAAATATTTTTTAGCCTTTATAGTCCACTTAACCCCTACACCTTTTTCCAGCATGTTTGCCATATTTATGAGGTGTTCAACTAAGTTTGGAATAAACCTCCTTAAGAAGTTTATTTTCCCAATAAAGGACTGTAACTCTTTAATGTTTCTCGGGTGTGTGATCTGAAGTATTCGCTCAACTCTCTGCAGGTATATATTAATTCCCTTCTCTGATATAATATGGCCAAGAAGCTTACCTTCTTGAAGCCTAAATATGGTCTTCTTGGGATTTAAAGATAGACCAAACCTTCTACTTTTTTCAAACACTCTTCTCAAATGTTTTAGGTGCTCCTTGTCAGTCTTGGAATAGACTGTTATGTCATCCAGATAGATGACAATGAAGTGCCCCATTTCCTCTAAAAATTATATGTCCATTTCTCGTTGGGAGGTCGCACCAACATTCATTAGTCCAAAAGGCATTTTTACATACATAAAAGTGCCCCATGGAGTGGTGAATGCTGTTTTGAGTTGGTCTTCCGGGAGTGCTAAAACTTGGTTATAGCTTGAAAAACCATCTAACAGGGGGATCCTTTTTGAGCCAATTACCCTCTGTAGAATGTGTTCCATCTTTGGTAAGGGGTAATTATCTTTAAGGGAAGCTCTATTAAGGTTTTAGAATTCAATGCACAGTCTGATCTCACTTGTTTTCTTCCTCACAGCTACAAGGTTGGAGACCCAATTAGAAAACCTCACAGGCACTATTACTCCTGCCTCGTACATCTTCTTGATTTCCTTTTCAGCAACAGGTAGTTGTTTTGGGTTAATTCTGTGAAGTTTCTGTATGAAGGGTTTTTTATTCTCTTTTAAAGGTATTTTGTGTTGTATAATATCTGTGTTGTAGGCCTTTAAGTCTTCGTAGCTCCAGGAAAACACATCAATGAATTATTTAAATAAGTCAATATATTTCTTTTTCATGTCTATGGCAAAGACTTAGCTAGTTTGATCATCTTAGGCTTATCCTCAGTGCCTATGATGCATTCCTCGACATCAGAGTCTGAGTGTTTTATAGTGGGTTTTTTCGCTACGTCGTCAAAATAAAAAAGGTCCTCTAAAGGTGCCAGTCCTCGGGGTATATTCTTATCTTTTGACTGTAGCACCTCTATTTCCTCTTTATCTGCATTCTTATATTCTTCAGTTGGATTTCCAAATTGTTCAGTTAACGTGTTTATTTCTGCTATGGGTTGATTTTTCCTCCTTGGGGGGCTCTTCGCCCAGGTAGCTTTCATCGGATTTAGAGTCTGAATCAGAGAATTCAAACTCATTCCTACCAATCATGAAATCATCAATCTGCTTGTCACCCTCAAAGACCTGCCAATATTTTTCATTATCAGGCACTGCAGGTCTGTATTTCGTCTGAATGATGATTTGTCTGTCACAGGGAGTTTTATGATATGAACTAGCTATGCAGGCTAATCCATTGGAAATTATGTTCTAACTCCTAGGAACAAACACCAGTTCATACTCTACAAAGGTTTTCAATAAATCCATAGCATCATTCCTATATGCTCTCAATCTAGGGTGTTTCGTTGTACACTCACCGTTCACATGTTTTATGATTAACTCAGAGTCACCATGCACAAATATCCTACGGGCTCCTAGTTTTTTCAATAGGTTCAAACCTAGGATGAGAGCCTCATACTCTACTATATTGTTTGTACATTTGAAGTTCATATTGAAAGCATGACTCTCAGCATAGTCACTCTCTATGTTATGTAACCACACCGCTGCTCCTGCAGTCTTTCTAGTGAAAGACCCGTCAAAATTCATTCTCCATAAGGGATCGTTTTCATGTTTATCATCCTTTTCCTCCCTAATGTTGGTTTCACTGTTATGTTGTAATGTTTGGTCTGCATCATGGCATGGAGGGTTTTGTTCTTTATGATGTGTATGGGGTTCAGAAAGTGGACTAGTCCGTTGTTTGCATTATGTTTCTTGTTCACTCTAGGTTTATGTATCAGTGCACTGTCCAAGGGTTTCTTCTTCATTTTCTTCTATGTCTAGAGTAGCCATTATATTGAAGTCTAGGGGCTCTACTCTATTGTTTGTATCTCTGTTTTCGAGCTCTGGCTCATCTATGGATTCATTGTTGCAAAGGATAAAGGAGTCCAGATCTGTATGTACAGAGAACAGAGGTGAATTTTCAGGCTTTTCAGGGCTGCTGACCATGAACTTCATTTTTGCCTCTCTATACAGTCTCCTAAGCTAGCTAAAGATAGGGATTGTGGCATATGAGCCATCCCTCTACATTTTACCCTGTAGCTTGGCTCCCCATGACCTCAATAGTAACATACCATACTTAGGTGGCACATCTGCCAATACAACATCCATAACCATACATTTTGCTGGAATCTGGGTCAGGTTCACACACAACTCTTTGATTAGGCCAAGGCATTTTACTCTGCTAGAGTCAAATGAATATAAATCTTTATAAGGACGTGTTATCTCTAGGCCTAACCTCTCCATAACTACCTTGGGCATTAATTTGTGGGATGCACCAGAGTCATGCATTGCATTGTGAAGGATCTTGTCATGGATATTGAGGCTGATATAAAAAGGAGGTACTACCCCTTCCTGAAACTTCCCTTCTATCTTTGGACCAAAAAGAAGGGTTGGTTGATCATCACTCAGATTGACTGTGTCACTATTTTCACCTAGATTTAATGCTTTCAGAATTTGGCCTTTATATACATCCTGAGTGGCCAGCTCAGAGAGTGGGACAGAGATTTTAATTTTAACAATCTCACTCTCCAAATTGAAGAGAGATTGACTCTTTGTAAGACTCAACTCTATTTTGTTAGCCGCTATTTTAGTGGCAGAATCAGTTTGTTGATTCTCACTATGTACAGTGTTTGAAATTGTTTTATCAGGAACACTAGCTGCAGTGCTAGTGCTTCTAGTTGGTTGACTTTGTTTATTAGTATTTTGGCTGTCTTTTTTGTTGTTATTCCCATAACTCTCAGCTACTGATTTGTTACTTTCAGCAGTCACCTTAGAAGTTTTTTCAGACCTTTTCTTAATGGTAATCTCAGAAGCTTTTGGTTTGGAATTTTCTAAGCTCTTTTTGCTTCTAAGCTCATACTGTTCTCTCACCTGCATGATGGAATTTTCAAATCCCAACCTATAATCCTCAGATTCCAACCTTTCCTCATCCCAATATGAAGGTGAGGCCGGATCTTCTTCTATGGAACAGTTATGGATTGATTTTTCTATTTCAAACATATTTATTGTGTTTCCATCAGACTCTTCTATTATCCCCTCATCTTCATCAAGGAATTTCTCTTGAAATGGGGGTATGACCTACTGGTCGGAGTCTCTCTGTCTGTTGGGAGTGGTGTTGTTTCTCCTAAAGTTCTAGTTCTAGTTATGATTTTGGTTTCTGTTTTGATTACTGACTGTCACAACCATTTTTTCCATCATTTTCTATAGCTTTTCCATGTTTTTGGCTAAACTGTCATACTTGGGATCAGATGTGGAAGCTACAGTGTCATTACTATATGTTACCCTTTTCTCAGCCCTCATTCTGGCTTTCTTTTCAATCAGGTTAGCCTCTACACTCACTGCTCCTTTTTGCATATCTTCCAATGTGTTGTAATATCTCTCCCTAAACTTGTAGGCCATGTTAGAGTCAAAGCCTTCATGGTATTTCGCAAGTGCCATACCTTGGAGAGGTTTCATATCTGGAGGAAGAGCGTTATAAACGCTGTTAAACCTAGTAGAATAGTCATGGAAACTCTCTCCTACATTCCTTTTAAGATTCTTGTATTCTGCTAGGATTTGGAGAGGGTTGGTCTTGACTTCCCATTTGTTTATAAAGGTTTGATATAAAGAGGGAAGATCCTGAATACTATATCGGGGTATACCTTTAAACCACTTCTTCACATCACCTCCTAAACTTTGGGCAAAGATTCTCATTTTGATTGTCTCATCATCTATCTCCATATAGTGAAAGGAATCTTCCATCCTATCTACATGGTGCTGAGTTGTGGTGGACTCTTTTACAGTGAAGTGTAGGATTTTTGACTGATAATTGTTTGGTAAAGGCACCAGAGGCTGTGGTAACACCAGAGGTGCATACCGGGCTGGCATACTGATATTTTGAGGGGGTAGAGGACTGGCTTGAGTAGCAGGTATGTGGATGACAGGAATACTAGGACCAGCAACACTCTGTTGAGCAGATTTAAGATGACAGAGCCCTATGTTTTGAATGAAATGAATATCTGGAGGTGTAGATGGTGGGGAATCTCTATCCCTAATGTGTTGACCACTGTGAGATGGTGAACCAGGGAGCTCAAGGTCTGGCTGGTCTAGAACACTGAATGACCTAGTTCTAGGTAAACTTATCAGAAAGTCTAGGTCAAAAAAAGGGTCTGATAGAGCTGTAAATTCTTCTAGTGCTGAGTTAGCTCTATGGATATGTATGGAAATAGTCATTTTTCTAGGTGTAGGAGATCTCCTGAGAATACTCTTAGGGTTGTCAACTATTTCAGGTGGGTTTGGGTTAGGATAAGCTCTTGTATGAATGGTTCTTGAAGCCAAAATATTGTCTTCAAACAAAGCAGCTTAATCCTACTCATTATTTCTAATATGGCTGATGTTGTAATGAAACTCTGGTCTCCCAGTGGAGTCTTATGAAAACCAAGATAATCAGCAGGCCTACTGATCACCAGTGGAGTCTTTAATCATTAAGGAACTATGGAGTGGCCAGGTGGAAGGTTTAGAATGTTTCAGGAAGGTTTAACTATCCACCATAGTGATTACCATCAAACTAAGGCTACCATGGTCTTCTTTGAGTATTTGAAATGTTTAACGGTGTTTTTTACTCAAAGTGTCCCCAGTGGAGTCGCCATTATGTTGGAGTTCCCATGTTTTGGCAAGTTTGGCAATAGAAAAAGATGAGACAACATCAGAAACACTTTTAGACCTTAGGATCTAGCCCTCCTAGGTCTAGAGAGGGATCTCTCTATAAGGTAGGGGAATATGTCTTTGAAGTTCAGTTTTAAAGCTATTAGGCTAGTTATATGGCACAAGTTTGTTTGTTTTATTATTTGTTTTTGGTTGTTGGGAATTAGGAAGGAAGGGTTCAGTATAAGACAAGGATGAGAAAAGAGGATTTTAGGCCAAGGAGAGATAATTTAGAGAACACTCAAGACCATTGGGCAATGGAGTCAGGAAAGGTTTTACTTGATTTTCAGTATTCAAGGCTTTCAGTTGGGCTAGTCATCTAAAGCATTAGATCTTAAAGATGATAGTGTGGTTATGAAATAGTAAGGAAGGAAGGTGAATGACAAGGAAACCTCTAAGGTGACCAATTAGAAATCAGATCCAGGGACAGGACATTCCATTAGACACCTGTGATCTAAATCCTAAAGGTTAACTCTTTAGAAAAAGGAAACATTAAAGATTTAAACACAAAGGTGAAAACCTGAGATCATAGAAAGACTTTGAACTTTCAATGCTTCGGCATCCAGCTTAAGGGAACTTGGAAAGGTTCAATTAATTGAAAAGGACCCTAGTGAGACAGAATCAACATTCTAGACCCCCAATATCCCAATTCTTTCAATTAAAACCAAACAAGAACATCTAAGAACAGTTTCATTAATTCATACATATGCTAGCAGTAAACATTAGTTGCTATACTGGTTAAATTAACTTGAATCGGTACTTAGATAAAAAATATAGTGAAAACATCGAAGGTAGGGAGAAAAGAAACATAGGGTACCATGCGAGGGTATATCCTATGCCAGATTTCTGATGCGTGCCAGAGAAATGAAATGTAATTACAAAGGAAAACAAAGACAAAGATAGGAAAACATCACTGTTGCCTTAAATCAGGATCTAAAGAAATGTGCATGTCATATTAAAGAGAAACACCAGTCATGTACAACATTGCCAACAACTTGATATTCAATCTGAAAACATCTTCCTCAGCCTATCTTAAAACTTTACATAGAGAAGTATATCTCAAGAGAAACAACTTACAATTCACAAATATCCGATCAACAACCTTTACAATGTTTTCTCATGAGTTTTATAGCTGAAAGAGAGGCAGAAGAGGTAGATGAAACACTAAATGAACATTAAAAAATAATCAAAAGAACTGGGTCGTGTCCCATTCTGTTTTAATATCTGAGCATTAATATTCAGTGCTCTTTGGATGAAAGAGTGGTCTTCGACAGGCTGAAATTTACTCCAGGTATGTCTTTGATGTACTTTGGCTGTAGTAATCTGTAGTACTTTGGTGAATAAACAAAAAGGTAGATAAATGACTTTGAGGTCTGCCATACTACACAATAAATGCTCTGGTAGCATTAGGACTGCTATCAAAGTGGAAATATTCTCAGGAACACGATGTAGAATAAAGACAGTATGGGTACTCTGTCCTTTCTCAGGAGGAAACTTATGCTAATGTGAAACACTGTCAATATAGTTTTCTGTGTGTTAGGGCTCTTTAGGCCTTCTGTATTAATCATGAGCTCTTCAATCTGGTACAATTTTCCTTTTAAACATTGAATCAAAGCTTAAAATCTTCAATTACAGGCATTAAGCTCTCTGATTATCCACTGATACTCTTTGCTGCTTCATTAATGTCTCTGTTTGTGAAATTTGAGCTTTAATGGTGCTGGAGAGGTTTTACAAAGTTAAACTCTGTACTTTGATGAAAAATTACGCTCTAACACCTTCCCAGGCATTTCTCTGTAATATTGGCTCTGAAAATGCTTCCTCTGCGCTATTGTGTCACTAATAGTGACTGTGTAGATAGAATGGTTTTCACCGTCAATATCCCTTCAAACACAAAGAAATGTTAAGAAAATCCATGCATGGGGGAGGATGGATGTGGTGAAATGCTGTTAGAATGGCAACACAGCATGGTGGAAATGGTAGATGCTACGGGAAATGGCTGAAAAATGCAGTGAAATGGTGGAAATATGATTTGGTGAAGGTTTGGTGGAGATATGCACATGGGCCGTCTGATCATATTTGGAGGTGATGATCGACGGTGGTAAATGATTAATGAAATGACTTTGGATGGTCAGGAAAAATGAAATAAACTTGAACGTAAAACATTATTGTTCTAATGTTGGCGGAATGATATAGCCTTCAATGTAAAACATTAAAATTTCAATGTTATATCACCGAAGCCTGATGCTAGGAGGAAAAATTATGTTTTAATGCAAAACATAAGGTTAGGAACTTTGAATGCAATACACGGGAGATGCAATGAAAACATATGAATGGGATGATATGGTGGGACCCGGTCATGGGTGGAGGGCAATTCAATATGGGCTGTCAAATCTCTGGAGGAGATCGACGACTACGATGATAGGCTGCGATGCTGGGGTCACACGATGAGAAATCGTGAAGGGAATGCGAGATGAACTGAGAGCCGTTGATTTGAACAAATCAACGATCGGGATCTGTTAATATACTTTTGGGCATAGAAGTGGGGAAGTGGTTTTCGGGATCAAAACTGCTGGTTTCATGTGGCCAAAAGGCTGGAAGGATGTTTTCACTTTATGAACGCGATATGGGTCTCCAGCCGACACGTGGCTCCAGAAAACCACCCATATCGCGTAAATTTTAGAAATTAAACTTCAGACACGAAACCTACATGATATTTCTGTGGGCAGTTGGATCTGGGCCCGCAAGGTCCAATGGTGATGGAGGAGCGCGATATGAGGAACGTGCAGGGTCAGTAAAGTGGGGTCAGGAGGAAGGTGGTTTAGCTATGAACCGTCTGATCCATGTGATGGACGACTAGGATCTGGAGAGTGAAACTCAGGTGGAGGATATGGTTAGTGGGCGGAAGGAATACAGGCCGTTGGATCTAAGGGATTTAATGGCGGAGATTCAATCGAGGCTCGCCAATCGAGATGGATCAGTAGTGTGGGGTTGGTGCGATTGGCGGAGCTCCGATTGCGTGATAGTCGTCAGATTAAGGTGGTAGATCGATATTCGGCATGTAATCAGAGGGGTAAGAAATGGGAGAGGTGGGTGCATTGTGAGATAAGCACGGACCATTGGATCTATTCCAATCAACGATGGAGATTGTCTCAAAAGCTAACAGAAAAATACACCATCGCATCAGAAATATTAACTTTACAAAGAAAATGGGCTCCGCTCCAAGCTTCCGATGCGATAAGCTCCGCATGCGTTAGCGCTTGGTCTTAGCATTCGGGTGTATTGAAAGGAAGTGGTTAGGGGCTAGCCGAAAGGGGCTAAGCCCGTCATATGGTAAAATATGGGTTTTTTAGCCAAAAAACAGAGTTTTTAAGGCCAAACAGAGGTTTCGATAGGGGAATAAAGGGGTTTTCAAACCAGATGAAGGGATTTCACTTGGTCTACAATGGTGAAATAGATGGTTTGGAAGACTTAGGAGGGATTTTTGGGGGTTAAAGGGGAAAATTTGAAAATGGGAAAAAGGTTAATAATGAGGAAATTTGCAGAGATACAAGGGGAAAATGGAGGTCTTTTTGAGCATAATTTTTTCATAGACAGTGACGATTTTTGGGTGGAAACAGTAGTGAAGATTTTTCAAAGGCAAAGGACATGCAGAGGCTTCAAGGATGAGATATTTTCATAGGAAATGTATCTCTTGAAAGCTCAAAAACAATTTAGCCACCTGTTTGCTTGACAAAAAAATCATAGGTGGCTAACAGGCAGCAATTAAGTGGTGGGGAAACCACTTACCATATCATTATCTGAGGCTGTCAGGAGATCTACTGTGTCGATTCCACTTGTGAGACTATGATCCACCTCCATCATTGTGTTTAAATATTTATGTATTACTGATTTTGATCCCACATGATGATGATTCTCTGATCTTTGTTGGGAACATGATAGGAGGGATGACACATTGGTTGGGTCTGTCCATGGGAAATGAAACTTCCCACATTTATTTATACTTCAAGAGGAGGAAGAGACATTATATGGCAGCTACACTTTATCTTTTCTTTCTCTATGCAAAAGGCCATATTTGTGACTTATGTCTTTGGAAGAAACCTCTCACATGGGAGAATTTGTGGCAAGACATGTGTTGCTTGAATCATATTCAGCTAACACCTCCTATCCTCTACTATTTTCAAGCTTTGGAGAAGCTTATGGTAGCAAGAAGGTGGTTGGGTGGCCACTTATTATACTATGTTTTGAGGAAGCAAGAAGAAGAACAACGCTGGTCTCAATGGAGGCACTATTTTCACCATCCAATATATCATATGACACTTAGTCCATGTTTCTCTTGGAGCACATATGGTGATGATACTTTATTCACTATATGCATGGGAGATTGGGAAAGGAGGCTCCCTAGAATCAATGAAGGCAATCATGAGGTTCCAAGTATCTTTTGGCTTCATGAGGACTATATTATCATAGCCCAGGATCAACAGCTCCACATTTATCATAAATGGAGGGAGAGAAAACATATTTTTAACATTATTACCTCTCATTTCTAGCCATGCAGCCCCTATACATTGCATAAGGATGGGATTGGTGATTGTTTCTATGAGCTACTAAGGATGGCTTACTTTGTCTGGATGATATCATGGAGATTGGAGTGTCTCATGGGGGTTGAATCACCCATCATTTATCATCTCTCATGCCTTGAGAATACCAATGGACAACATATGATTCTTTCCATGTATCTCCCATCTCTTCATGATGACAACTATTTGGGTTATTCACCAAAAGAAAACTTGTATTCTTTGGAGGAGACAAATCCATTGGAGATTTTGCAATGTCCTTCTAAGTTTCTTGAGGACAAGCAACATTTTGGAGGGGAGGATTGTAATATTCCCAATTAGCCTCAATCTAATTGGAATATTAAATTTTGCTTTACTTTTTTGTTCATGAATAAATGAAAAAAAGGAGGAACATAAAAACTCCTAAAATCAGTGAATAAATCAATGCCCCATTTGGACAAGGCTAAATCTATGCTACCTTAATAAAAAAGCCTTATGTGTGAAAGGGATTGAGACATTTGACTAGGTCAATAGGACCAAATCAACAATGCTATCTAGAGGGGATGAACCTCATTGATGCACATCACAGTTCAAGAATGAAATGGATGGTGTGAAAGAGAAGATTTCATTGAAGGTGGTTTAGGGTTTAAAAGCTCTTAATCTATATAAGGAAGGGGATGGCAGCATGGAGCGTTTTTTCATGGATATGATATTTTGATATATTGTCTATTTAGACCATATAGCTTTCTTTGGGTATTTAGCCTAGATTGCAAATGTTGTTTAGCATTGGGATCTCCTGTTTAGGGATTCCAACTCTTCTCATTGAGTAGCTCTTGGGAGAGTCTTCTATTGCATAGTCCATTATCCGGCTTGAGGCCAAGCTTCTCCTTTCAACTACAACTCAAATTATATTGAGGGTTTGGTTGTCTTTGCAAGCTGCAGCAAGTGGATATTAGATCTATTTATATCTAAGACATTTCAGTGCCATTTTTTAGTGGAGGAGTCTTCTGCTCTATTGGAGGAAGTGTATTGGAGTGATTGAGCTTCATTTCTTGATCTTGGCATGTGGCCAACTGTTATCTAAACCCTACAGTGCAGTTTCTATTCTAGATATGAATTATTCTTGTAGGAGTTGTTGTAGGGAGTTTGGGTGTGCTATTG